>OZ017776.1:20069402-21287550 GCA_963969385.1 Philonicus albiceps | reverse complement strand
CATAATGGATTGGTGCTTGGATGTCTCACCATATACACAGCATTCTGTTTTTAAAGCTCCAACTGGGTTTAGAGGTGGAAGGGACAGGTTTTACGCTCTTTTCCTTACCATGTTTTCATACGTAATCCACTTTTCAACACCAGTTATCATTCGATCCATGAAGGGTGTGTTTTTGTTACGAACAATCAGAGATGTGAATATGACTATACGATCATACTAATTTTGTTCACTCAATTGATGAGGCACCCATCTGGAATATTTATAGACCAATCCTAGCTTCTGAATATGGCCCGAAACGGTTTGTTTTTGCGATTTCCGATGTTGTTAAAAAAAGGATCTTAGTCTATCATAGTCTTGACAGTATCGTCATCAACCAGAGATTACCGCCCAAAGCGTGGCTTATCATTAAGGTCGAAATCACGTGCTTCAAATTTTTCGAATCATCTCCTATACGTTCTGCCCGAAACAGCACCTTCACCAAAAACTTTTAAGCAGTTTCGAAACGCTTCTGTCGCATTTCTACCCTGTCGCATTTCTACCCATATAGCTTATAATGCCGTAAATGGACTTTATCAGTATCCATGTTTTCACGATTAAGTCTAACTTATGGTAATAACGACATGAAATATCTTTATTGTAGTTAATTTCGAAGGGCACTTATGTATACATGCAATTATAAAGATATACAGCCATATATGGAACATGTGCATATATAGTAAGTTAACAGCGTTCTTTATAATCCACGCGTGGTTCAACGATCGGGTCACCTGCCTGCCCAACGTGACCACAGGTCATGCGATACAATATACTGTCAAGATGCCTGGAGTGAATTTACGAGCCAGCAGCAGGTAGAATTAAGCCAATAATTGTTAGTCAATTAGGATAAGTTAGTTTTATGTGAGATTTGATCAATAAAGGTTGGCTCACCCAACATTGAAAATAAAATTTTTTGATTTGAATATGAAGAGAAAACGTTTAACTGGCACCCAACAGGAGTGATTTTCACGCGAATAAATAAAATCAATGGTTTTCTAAATGAAACCTCAAGTAGTGCAAAGAAACCGGATTATTGTTATAGGCCTTTAAATAACGCTGTTGAGAATTTCAACAAACTCTCAAGAAGTGAAGTCCTCTGCCCGGAATCCGAGGAATTTTTTGGAAACGTGAAGCTATGTAGAGAATAGGAAAAAGTTCATCCCTGAGGTGTTGTAGAAAGGATACTGAGTCACCGAAAGGAAAAAAAAAGAGTCATCCGTCGCAACCCTAGCACGCAGCGTCCATCAACATGCTCCTGATCTTATTATAATATAAATCTTATAGATTAGAAAAATTGTTAATTTTAGAAAAGTAGTAGTAGTAGATATTAAGCGAAAATTAAATTCTGGGAACTATTAATTGTAAAATCAGGAAATCAATGAGAAAATTACCAATATAGAATCTATCTATTACTAGCTAATAAAATAATATTATAAAACCACCAACATAGAACTGTGAAAAAAAGAAATTATCCCTCAAAGAAAAAATATTTAAACAAGAGCACAGATTTTGGCTTTAGCATAAGCTCTTACACCTAATTAAAGAGACCCGAAATTTAGAGAGAACTGATCATTATAGTGAACTACTAATCAAAGTGTTGGAAAACAAGAATAATATAAAAAAGCAATAGAAAATTCGCGAACGCGGTAAAAAATGTTGTTAGTTTCATTTTAAATCAAAGTAAATTGAAAGCGATTAACAAAATTCAGCTGCTAGAGAAAATTTACTTACCGAGGATGACGCAGAAGATAACCGAGATAGTGAAGCAGTGTAATACCTGCAAAAGACACAAGTACGAGAAGCACCCGATAAATCCAAAAATTGGGGAAACTCCAATACCCCAGTACCCCGGACATATCCTGCACATGAATTATGTACTGGGGAGAAGAGCTTGGGTCTTACGGCAATAAATAAGTTCTCCAAATACGCGCAGACGAAAATAGTAAAATTACGCTCAGCAGAGGATATAAGGGAACCATTAAGACAAATTCTTTTCATGTTTGGAGTACCAGAAACAACAAAAAGTCACTGAAGTCAAGCTCCATCACTTTCATAATTCAAAATCAACTGGAAATAAATATTTCTTATTATAGTTACGCCAATGGGCAAATAGAAAAATCCCACTCAACGTTGTCAGAAATAATGCGATGCTTAAAATCCTAACATCCTTCGACGAACTGCTTGATCGCACAGTATATGAGTACAACTGCTCGATGCACTCAACCATGAGTAAGAAGCCGATTGAATTATTTTTCGGTAGAAAAGTCCGAGTAGATCCGGAGACCTACGAAAAAGTCGGACGTAACGTTCAAAGGTAAGTTGATAAGCAGGAACGTGACTTAAAAACGCACAACAAAAACAGGCAGGATTTCAAGACATATAACGCAGGAAAAAATATTTACGTTAAGATTAATAAACTAATCGGATCAAAACTACCAGCCGGTATAAACAGTTTAATTACCACTGAATCAGTAAAAATGGTTCATAAGAGCCAGTTAAAAGGCTAAAGAAGTCATTTCGTTTCAGCTTATTGTACAACTGCCTTGCCGATATAAAGATTATGGATTATTGAAACTTTCAATTGGTATCGATAAACCTGGGAAAGGCAAGAACTCAAACAAGCACATTTAGACTAATTCATGTTGTGGACCTCAAAGCATACGCTAAATTAAATCGAAGAACTGGAAGAAATGGTAACAACAAAAGTAATTAGAGACGATCCTATATACCCCTTCCTAATACACGAAATATCGCACCTTAACAACTACCTTAATAGACTCAAACCCAAAGCTAAACCAAAATGAACTACAGATATATAGTATTAGACAAGACTTGGAAGTGTATCGCGGGAAACCTCGACGGCGAAGATTTCCAAATAATATCAGAAAACATTAACAATCTCCTAGAAAACAACAGTAAGCAATAGTTCTAAATGCTACTCTAGATAGAAAAAATAAACTAACAAACGTAACTAATTCTACATTAAAAGTTGTTCAAAATGACAGATCAATTAGGAATAACCTAACGCATAAAATTCCAGCTAGAAATAGTGAAAGAACAAATAACCAACATCTAATACGCGATGCAATGGGCAAAAGTAGGTGTTATAAACTCCTTCATACTAGGTATTTAGGAAGGAATTTAGCATTATCAAAGAATCATTAGAGAAATGTAAAATACCTTTTAAAATATAGAAAGAGGAATAGAAATAGCGGCAATAAAGATAGCAGCAAGTAATAACTTCATAATCTACATAATAGGAATTCCAATAACTGACCGAGAAGAATGTAACACGTTATTAATAAAACCGATTAAAATTAACAATATTATAAATAAACTTGAATATGAAAGGGTTTTAACTTGTAAAAACAAAATATATGGTGTAAAAGCAAATTGTCATAATTTTAAAAGCTTAAAAATCTGTAATCAAAGTAGTTTAGTAGAACCCGAGAATAGAGATTGTATGCGAAAACTGTTGTCAGCAAGCATCCTGCATCAAAATATCTGGCTCTCATATACCTACAATTGAAGAGATGGAACCCGGAGTAATCCTTTTAAATCAAATCAATGAGACGCAACGAACCTCACGGGAACGATCATAATACATTTCGGCAATGAAACAATCAACATCGGTAATAGAATCTTCCCCTCAAGGGAAAGTTCCAGCTTTAAGTCATTAGCAGCTATTCTCCAACCCAACTCTGTCCTTAGTGCTTATGAAGAAATACTTAACTTGGAAGCAATGAAGGAACTACATACCAACAACACGAGGGAAATCAAGCCCCTGAACAACATAGACGAAAAAGGCCTTTTTACCAACCTCGACATCTCATCCTTCACGATATTAGCGATATTATGCTAACAACTTATTTGGATCGACGAATGAATTGACGAGCCAGCAAGCAGCAGGTAGAATTAAGCTAATAATTTTTAGTCAATTAGTACAAGTCAGTTGTATGAGATTTGATCAATAAAGGTTGGCTCGCCCAACATTGAAAATAAAATTTGTTTTGATTCGAATATAAAGTAAAAGTCTAACTAATATATTCAAACGAAATTCCGACTTTCCGGCAGACCCAATATTTTGTAATTTTATTTTGCAATTTTTAAACTTTATTAGGTAGTTCTCAATAGATTGGTATCTAATTTATTCCAGTTATGGCTAAGGACTAATAATGATGCCATCAAAAATTTCTTTTACAATTTGTTCTCCTAGGACCTGTTTTTCAAAATAGGCTTCTTTTGATTTATGTAATTATATTTTTGATACAATTATTTTCTATCGGAATCAAATATTTCTTTGAATTTACCTTAACTGGGTACCCAAAGGCCAAATTAAATTCATCTACAATATTTTCGTGATAATCTAAGACTACATATTTCTTGGAATTATCGAGAACTGGCTCTATAATTACTTTGGAATAGGTTTGGTCAGCAAATTGAAGTATGACTGGAAAGATTGTTTTGGGTTTTATAGGTTGTAACTGTATTTTCGATACTGTTAAGTATAGTTTTCGAGATCTGGGATTAACTCATAATTCCAGCTAAGTACTTTAACCCTGTTCCTAAAATGTTTATAATTCGCTTTTCTGTTTAGAATTTGGTATCATTTTTTCAATTTTTCTTTATATTTAATAGGATAAAACTGTGGTTAGCTGTGATATACATGGGGCCTATTAACTCTGATTTTTGTTTTAATATAATAAATAATTTCTTCGTTTTCTATTTTTACTATTACATATCCGTTGTTACTGTTTAAGTCTTGCAAGTACTACTCTTAACCTTTTAAGAAAAATAATATATTTATCATTAAAATTAGTGTAAATAGCAACTGTAGAAAGACAAACATGATGGTCCTGGAATTAGAATTTAGTTGGATTTGATTTTAGATTGTAGGGTTCTAAATAATTTATCGTTATTAAAAGTAATATCTTATGATTTTGTTTTTATGTTTGTTATGTTAAATTATTTATTATTGTTATTTTCGTTACGATTTTATATTCATTGCCTATTTATTATATTATTTTTTGCGTTTAGATTTATTTTGGGGTTATTTCTATCTTGGTTATTTTTTGGATTTCCGGAAATGTTTCTTATATAATTTTAAATTACTACTATGTGTAATTTATCTTATTTATCTTGAATCTTTCTGTGTTGGTTTATAGTGTTGTATTTTTATAAATTCATTTTATTAAACTTTTACTTTAATTAATTTTTTCACATATAACATCAAAATAATACGATTGGATGTTTTTAACTGAATTATTGTAAGATTTTGAACGCAAGAATTAATTGAAGTCAAAGTATATTAAAATAAATTTATGAAAATATGAAAATTTTAATCCAAAAAAGGCTTTTGTTAGCTCCTTTCGATTCGATTGGATCGTTTTCAATGATAGGGCCCTAAATCACCTACTTGCCCGTCCCTTTATTGCCTCTCATCCACCTACACTCGGAGCTACCGAAATGGCTCTAACCATCACACGCAGCCAGTGACTTGTGGAAGGAATTCCGGAGGAACTGCCTCCTCCTGAGTGGGCCGGGCGAGTGGTGGACTCGATAATAAGTCTCAGTCCTGTCTACTGGTGGTCGGATGAGATCGCGGAACTGAGGCGGAAGTGCCTCCGTCTCAGGCGATTGGCTCAACGAGTTGACCGACGGGTTCCCGACGCAGCTCGCAGATCCGCCGATGCTAAAATGGCGAAGAAGTTCCTTCGCAAAGCTATTCAGGATGTGGTCGACGCCGCCTGGGTCACCGAGAGCGGGAATCATTATTCCCGCCCGATGTGCCTACTGGGCACTCTGGATGAGCGCAACGCTTTTAACTCGACTCGGGGACTTGCTTAGTTCATTAGAGCGCGACTTCAATGTTCCTCAGTATCTCAGTATACATGAAGGACCGCACCCTCACCTACAAGACGGAGTTTGGCTCGGACACGAGGGTCCTGTCGACGGGGGAGGCCCAGGGATCCATACTGGATCCCGACCTAAATATGTTCATATATATGCAGGATCCCTTTCTGCGTATGGAGATGCGGGAAGGGTATTTCCTAGTTGGGTATGCCGACGACATCGCGGCGGTTATTACCATCAGAGATGTCGCGGCGGCTCTACCAGGTGTTGCGCCGAGTTATACCCTGGGTTCGCGACCACGGATTGAAGTTGACGCTAACCAAGACCGAGATCGTCCTTCTGACGAAGAAACGCATCCCCCTCCTGAGGGAGATGCGGGTGGGGTCGATCCAGACGAAGCCCGCGATCCTTGAACCTTGATTGTAGGCTCACCTTCTGGAACGAGATCCGGAGCAGGACGACAAGGCGGTTGCAGTGACGGCAGCGCTAAACAGGGACATAACCAACATTGGTGGATTCTTTGAATGTGCTCGTTCGAGTGCGGAGAGAGACGAGGTGGAGAGGATGACTGGCAGCATAACCCCTGACAGTCGCGGGGAAGGGAGCGGGGATTTAGCTAGTAGGCCAAGCTAAGCTGAGGAGTTTAGCACATTGTGCGTAACAGCATTTCCCCGCTTCCATAAAAAAAAACAAATTGTTATTATGGTTGTTGTTATTAAATCTGAAGTTATTGTTGTAATTGTTAGGATTTTGCTTATATTGATTGTTATTAGTTTTGTTTGGTCTATGAGAATTTGGGTTAGGCCTGTAATAATTGTTTGTATTATTCCGATTATTGTTGTTATTAGAATAGTTATTATAATTACTATTTTGTGGGAGAGCTCTTTGGGGTATAATTGTTATCTTTTGGCTAAATTACCTCAATTTTCCGTTGGATTAGCATTGGATGATCCCCTAAAATTTCGATTACGATTAGGATTGCCTTCGTTATGATTTTTGTCGGATTTGTGCCTTCGGTAGTTTTTATTATCTCTAGACGAATTTGTGTTAAAATTATTCGCTTTGAGAACAATTTCAAGGTTTTATTGATTTTACTTATTTTCTTGTGTTGTTTTTATATTAACCTTTCTAAAGGATGATCTAATTTCGTTTAGAAGTCTTGGCTCTTTGTCTTGAAAGTGATACTCCTCAAATCGCCAAAGAGATGCTCTGCCAATTTTCTATCTCCGAATTACAGTATCAGAAAAAATTTGTTGTGACAACTTGTCAAATTTTTGTAAAATTGAGTAAACTCCGTCGACAAATTCTATGAAGTTTTTAGGGTTACCATCAAATCCTAGTAGCTTGGTTAAATATTTAATAGAGTCTATTGTTATTGCATGAGTATTCTCCGAATTTGGATTTGTGAGCACTTCGTTAATCATGCTTATTCGACATCGCATACTTTCAAGCGATGGTCTTATATTATAAGTTATCACCCAATGGGTGTAGTTAATCGTTTTGGGTTTGTTTAGTCATTTCTTATCGTTAAAGTTCTTTTCACTAAGCGAAATAAAATTATTGCAGAACATTTCTTGTTTCTTTGTTAGGCAAAACAAATATGATTTGTTTTTAACTTAATACTTAAACTAAAATAATTAAATATTTAAAGAATAATTTTACTTGGAATAATTGCTCTGAGAAATGACTACTAAGATGATCCCTTCTGCGGATGTCTTCTGAACGTCAGTCACTGTTAATTCCAAAGGCAACTTCGGATGTTCACAACGCACACGGTGAGCAGCACAGGATTCTGAGGTAGCATACTGCAGAGAACTGTTTCAAAACAGGAACTTCCGTAGAACAGCACTAAGTTGCAGACAACACTATAACAACTTGCTCCTTCCAGTGTATCACTCCATTCGTGTCTCGTTAAAGTATTAATACAAATTTTTTTCTTTTGAACCGTTTAGACTTCTCCCTTTCTGTATAACGACCCACCAACTGCGGCATTATAGATCTTTGGCAAAATATCATATAAAACAAATAGTATTTGGGAGACAAGTCTTTCATAAAAAATCAATTCGTTTTTTAAATTAAAACTTTTAAATTTTAAATAAATTAAACCGTGATCGGGAACAAAATGAGCTTTTGGAAGGGTTCCATTCTAAGAGATCGGGGCCATACCGCATGATTTTTGGAAGCGGGCCGAGTAACCCCAGTTTGGGAATTGCGAAGACGCTGACGTAGTATTGCGACGCTTTTACCTCTAATTGCAACAGATATGAAAGGTAACCGAATACATCGCGACCTCAATGTACTTATTTTGTGGTATTAAATTGAGGAAATTGCGCAGTATTACTTACGGATATAAATTTAAATTATAGTTTTGGGCCTTATTGTAACACTAAGCATCGTCAGGTCGTCGCGGAATGCAGCATACGGATCGCCATAACAATATGAAAGAATCCACTGGCATAGTTCTTCTTGATGTCCAATCTTCATTTGATTCTTTCTGGCACGATGCTCTAGTATATAAAATGATAAATTTTAATTTCGATCTACTCTTCCGTAGTATATTTAATAGAATTTAGGAAAAGAAAATTTAGAGTATTAGAGCGCATAGAAGTCATTTACAAAACTTGTTAAGACTTCATATAGTAATAAGACTTACGATGAAACACTACAAAATGAAGAAATAAATTTAGAAATTAAAACGACTATAACTTAGGCAACTAAATATAAGTATTAATTATTTTGGACATCTAAACACTGTTTGAAAAAAAACATAATTCTATAAGAATGCTTTGTAAGCTAAAAAAGGGGTCTGATGAAATGTGTATAGGATCTAATGAAATAAAGTTAGTCATATTCCAGCAGCCAGCACGTTTGGTTCTTACATATTAGAGCTTAAATGTATAATAGTAAAAGGTCGACTTTATTGAGGTTACTAGGAATATTTTGTTGTTACTTTATGTTTTTGATGAAATTGTTAAATAAATAAATTTTCTAATTTTAAAATTAGCAGAATTGAAGCAATCTAGCGTAGCGTCGCTTTGCCTTACGTGATATTCCTTGGTCTTGATTGTCTGAATCTTACTTCTTATGAGAACCGCTTGAAGCTGGCAACTCGTACGGAAGCGGCGTGATCGCACTAATATTACCTTCATCCATCAGTTGCTATCCGGCAACATTGATTGTCCTACATTTGTACAACGGATTTCTTTTTATACCAATCCCCGCAACCTCAGATCGATACCCCTCTTTCGCGTACCACCGTACCAACTACATATGGCCATTGATCTTCGGCAAAGGGTTCTCGAGATCAGCTGTGGTCCGTAATTCTTCTGTGGTGACCTTCTGACTTTCCTTAGGGTAGCCGATCATCTACTCCACTAACGGGGCTTTGGCACAAAATACCGTTTGGTCGCAGTGCCCACCATAAGGGTAGCCCCTCCTGTAATTATAATTACAATTACAATTACAACTCCCTTCCCTCTTTTGACTTTCACCTCAGCAAATCGTTTCTCAGAAACGACCTACACCACCCTTTCTAAAATTAAATTCTTTAATAATCCTTGTTATTTTTCTATTTAATTGTAGCTTTGTTTGTTTAGTTTTAATGATGTTGCTTTTTATTAGTTTTTATAATTTTTTTATTATTGATACTATTTCGGCTTGTATTAAGCTTAAATAAATATATTAAGGTCTTTTAAGGAAAAGATTTTTTTATCTCTATTTAACCTTGGTTTGTTTTGGAAAGGTTATAAGATGAGAAATTTGATAAAAATTGTTAATAGGTGTATTAGTTAGGTAAATTTCGGAGAAAATTCAATCAAAACTGAATTGTAGGAAAATTAAAAACATTTTTCCACTTTCGAAGTGGTGATGGATCAACATTATTGACATTTTTGAAAAGGACATTAGGAAAATGCATTTTGGGCATAAGTTCAATTTCGCTACGAAAAGTAAAAGCAAAATAATAATACGCATACCACGAAAAATTGGAGTTTTCGAACGACCCTGTAACTCGCAAATGCTTGAGATGGTCCCTACCCCATAACATCTTTTGTTTGTTAGGTCAGATCTTTCATCCCATTCATCTTGATATACCCACTAAAAAAAACCCTGTAATCAATTATATTTTTAGCACCATATACTATTGACATGCCTCTACCCACCCCGGTGAAAGGATTCTAGAAAAATGTTTTTATTAAAATTGAGAACCCAAATTATTTTTTTCTTTTTGTTTACCGTATGGCGTATCATTTGGAAGGGCTTTCTTTAGGGAGTCATTTATTTTTTGACTTATTATGTATGTTTTAATAAAACAGAAGTAATTATAATAATCGATACCTGCTTTATAATCCACCGTTTTCTAAAACGCGGAAACTGAAAAAGTCTTAAACTTATGGTTCTATTAATGTTTTTATTTCGCTTAATAAAAGCTATAAATTAAAATAAAATAAATAATTTAACTTAAAAACTATCTTAAATGAATAGATGTGACTTAAATTATCAACTAGAGATGAATTGCAATTGCATTGTAATTTTTCGAAACTTTAAATTTACAGAGTATCGATTAATGTTTTTTTAAAATATTTTTCACTTTCGAGCATGAATGAACATTTAATTAAAATCCGTGAGGCAACCTGGGGCTGAATTCCGCAGCAGCGAGTTTTTTCACTTTGGCACAAATTTATGGCAAGCGCAGATCCAAAATTCAATTTGAGGGAAGTTACTTCAAATTGATTTACCTAATTTTATATGATATACATACTTACCATAATAATACAATCAAATATTTCCACTTTCATAAACTTTTAATTTGGTCCTCAATTATGCCCTTTGGCTGAATCAAAATTTCTCGAGGCATTCTTGAACATATTTTCCAAACATTTCCTTTGGTTAACCACCATTCTGTCTTCACGCAAGGCTTGTAGTTGTAATAAAACAAATAAACCTTCGTGCCTCAGGGGAGAAGGGTTTCAGGGGTTTACAGAAATTCCAACAGACATTAAATTTATATTTTGATGTCAACAAGTTACTTGAGGACATTTTCGCCTACAAGAAACGTGAATGGGACTTTTCATGGCATTACATTTTTCAAGGGCTTAATGAGAAAATTCATGAAGTGGAAATATTCCAGAGGACAAAGGCATCTTTAATTCATTAGATGAATAGATGAAACGAACTTGAATGCAATTAAATGGGGTTAATAATAGGGAGAGGGGCTGTGTAATAAACTCATCCTCCATCTGTAAAATTTTGCATATTGGAAAGTGTAATAGCTTCTTTAAATTGGTATGAATAAACCTCCATTTATTTATAGGCCATTCAAAGATTAAATTGTTCATTGGCAAGTAATTTTACGTAGAAAAATTGTTATATCATTTGCAATAAATTCCATACGACCGATGATAGCAATTAAGTGGGGTGATTAGATAGAATTCTATATTTTTAGATAAGAATTCATATGCAATTTTATATGTACACAATGTTTTTTTTTTTTAATGTTAAAACAAAATATTTTTTATACATTGAAAATTGCTTTTATAAATGTTACCGTGTGTCACCTAAAAGTGTACGCAAAATAGACATATCCGAGTGTAACATATTATACTACTTGTTAAAGAGTTTAATGCTAAGAATACTAGAAATACTAGAAAAAAATGTAAACAAATCTTTCAAATATAAATAAAATTTTAAAAAAATGTCCAACATTTTACTTTATCAGTGGTCTAATAAAGTTTACAATTATGGTGCGTGAGAAGTGCTGTATGTGGGTAATTGTGAACACCCCTATGATAGGTATAGAATTTAAAGTACAAAAATTTTACTCATGAATATCAAATAAGAAGTATCGCTACTAATAAAGTATTGGATGAAAAGTTTCTTCATAATATCGATACCTTTTAAGGTTTCTTTTACATGCACACCAGTTAAAGCTTTTAATGGAAAATTCTGTTACTTTTACTATTGTCCCGCTGGTGGACCCTACTTTGTTGAAAATGAAAAAAATATGTATTTGTGTTATTACCGAAATCTGCTAACTTATGCGTGATGGTCTTAGTTTGATGTACTAATAAATTACCGAAAATGCAGCATTCCAGCGGTTTGCTTCGTGAACAAATTGTGCACGAATGGCAAAAAACCAGCAAGTATCACAAATCAAAGTCGAGTTAGACACTGTGTACGCTCTGCACCATCATTTACCAGAGTGAAATTTTGGGCAGCTGAATTTTAACGTGAGCGTACCAGTTTGGATGATGTTGACCGTTCAGGTTGTGCAAAACTGCAGCCACTGACAATAATATCGGTCAAATTTACCAAATGGTGCTGGACAATCGTCGAATTAAAATTAGAAAGATAGCAGAGGCTATGAGCACGTCCAAACAACGTGTTTATCATATATTGAATCAAGATTTAGGCATAAAAAAGCTGTCCACACATTGGATGACGCTAAAGAGGAAGTAGAAGAAATTTTAAACGTCTTTTCTTACTAAACCTAAATCCTAATATTAATTTTTCTCTTTTAACCAAGTGCTGGCCTAAAGAGTTGAACATTGACCTTTTGATGTATTTGTGGAGTATTTCTTGAATTTTGAACCCTTTTTATTTAAAATATTTCTTTTTAAATTAAACACCAAATAACAGGTATCAGGTCAGGACAGACTGACATTTTACGATATTTTTAAAATACTACATTAATAAAGCTCCTAACAAAATTTAAAAAAAAAAACCTAAGTTGTGGATTCACAAAAGTCAAGATGCATACAATATGTTAGTAAACAAATTGACTTTAGAAGATGATAGTTGTTTTAAAAATTATGTAAGAATAGATAGAAACGAATTTGGACAGCTATTGGAGTTATTGGGATCAATACTAGTAATACATGGTGGCCCAAAAATTTCTCCCCGCCTATTTAAGTAAACGCATTATTTATTACCTGTTGCCAAAATTTATCCCCTCTCAGTCTAGCAAAAACATTAAACGGAGATTAAATATCAACTCCTCAGCTATCTTAAAGATTATATAGTGCTTAGCTACAACAGCATACACATCAATAATAGCTGTGCAAAGCGATATAATGCATTTGCAGAAAAAAAAATTAAACAACATATGTCCCTGTAGTCAGGTACAGAGACGTACCCTTTTTTAAAGCGAATTTGAGTTACCGGAGTAATTAGGGACTTTTCTGCGAACCTACCTGTGAAATTTTATTGCTCCTGACCTCAAAGATCCTTTTTTATTGCCGTGTTCATCGTAAGTAGTGATTTTTCTTAGAACATTTTATACGCGTTACCTGAAAAATCATTATTTTTTTAAAGCCTATCCTAGAGGAATTTTGTGCTTTTTCATTATGGCTTCGAATAGGATAGAAACAAGGATTCAAATCCAAACTCTTGCCGAAATAGGAAAATCCGTTTCCGAAATATCAAGGACACTAGGTGTGGACAGGAAGACCGTACGATTATGGCTAGAAAGGAAGAAAGGCGATATACAGGACAAAAAACGTTTCGGTAAACCGACAACTCTTTCATCTACAACAAAAATAAATATAAGGAAGATAGTGAAAAAGAAGACAGGCACAGACAGGATATATCAATCCGAAATTTACCAAAAACGGCGAAAGACAACGTCTCGATCAATGGTTCAACGGTACATTAAATAAACGATTTGGGGAAGACATGCCTACGTGAGATGAGTAAAGCCGCTTCTTACTGCAAAGAATGTCACAGATAGACTTAACTTCAGTAGAAGGTTGCAAAGCGAAGGTTTCTGTGAAGATAGTGCTCTTGGAAGGTCTAAGAGAGCTAACGTACTTTTTACGGATGAATCCCCAATTGTTTTTCACCCAACGCCGAATAGGCAAAATATGAGAGTTAGAACAAGTAATCCAAGCACTATTAAACCCATACAAAAGCCGAAATTTGACCTCAAGATAATCGTTGCAGGAGGAATCAGCTCACGTGGAAAGTCGAGACTTCATGATGTTGAGGAAAACACAACCGTAGATGGATCCTATTACCGGAACAGCATTTTACTAGCTTACGTAGCATGTCAGGATGACAGAAGACAGTTTCCAGATAAACATTTGGTAATTTTTATGTAGGATGGGGCACGAGCACATACAGCAAAGGCAACATTGACACTGGCAAAATCGATGTTTCAACTGTTTAGAAAGATTGGCCTGGAAGCTCTCCTGACCTTAACCCAATCGAACACGTTTGGGGTAGACTTCAAGAGAGTGTATTCAGACATCCGATGCCAAAGAATAGACGACAATTAATTGCAAGAGTACAGCAAGAATAGAGCAGCTACACCAAGGACGAATTAGAAAATTTATGTGATAGTTTTGGACAACGTATTTTAGAATGTGCAGATAATAACGGTACACATACGCATTATTAGTAATAAGAATAATAATCTGTATTATGTTAGCATCACAAATAAATTTCTAATTTATGTTTGTTAGTTTGCTTTTTATAACAAAGTTTGTGGGGAGAAACTTTTGGGCCACTCTGTATATTGTACCATTTATCACCTATTTCTATCTTGGAACACGTTAAAGATTTAGCTATCTAGTCTAGAATGTCGTTTCTTCTATTTGTATCTTTATAGTCTTATAGCGTTTTCCAATATGGCAGCTGGGCAAGCAATTGATCAATTGAAGGGAAAGTTCGGAAACCGTGTAATTTCGAGAAATGGTCTGGTCGAACGACGCTGATTCGCTGATGCGAATTAACGCCGTTGAATTTCTTGTTATACGATTATGTTAAGTCGATTGTTTATACCAACAAGCCATCAACGTTAGAGGAGCTCAGGGACAATATCGAAATTGCCAATGTTCCGGCTGATATATGTATGTGAATGAGTGATGGAAAATTGGCTCCAAAGAATCTTTCGCTGCAAACGTGCTTGCGGTGATCATATGAACGAGATCGAATTCCATTGTTAATTGTAACATGTGTACTGCACCTGAAATAAATTTCAGCCCGATATCTCAATTATTCTGTTGTTGTTACAAAATTGTTATGTACTTATTGAAAAACCCTTTAGCTTTTATTTTTCCTATTAATATTAATGTTTTTTCTTTGTTACATATCGACATTTTGGAGGAAAAATCGCTTTATTCGCAACGACACAGATTTAAACTTTCCTTTTTTAATTACTATCCCACACAGAGGTATCACAACTTATCAAATCAAGAACAAAATACCAAATATAAGATAATTTGTATAAGTATACTGTTAATGTATGTGCAGTTGTATGAGCTTTTGTTACATGATTTGTTTATTGTATCTCATACAAATCCCGGTACATATATCTAGTGTAAACTTAGCTTAACAATGCACTTGATTGGATTGTGTAATGAATGAGTGAATAGATTGCCTATATTGCGTATATTAAATATACGTCTTTTACCTTTATATATTCAGCTTTCAAGGCGATACTTTATTACACGACGCGATAAGTAAATTATTTTGTTTTTTAATTTTAGGATGCGAATTTTAAAAAATATTTTCAACGGAAGACCAAGGTTCGGTTGGTTTAATTGTAATCGTCAAAAATTTGATATTTTAGTTGTTGAACAAGTGATTGTTTACTTCTATTGAATTTTTCGGTTGTTTATGAATTTAAAAAAATACCGTGCAATAATTTTTAAAGTGATTTTTTTTGTTTACGATTTTTGAAATTACGGGGCAATAAAACAATAAGATACCAGTTAAAGTTATCTAAGAAACAAATTTTTCTACCTCTATTTAACCTGGACATGTTGAAGCTTATTGAAAAGATAATAGGATGAGATTTTTGTCAAAAGTAATAAATATGTATTATATTTTTTATGTATTATTTATTTATTTTATTAAGGCCAATATGTTAAGTACGCTTTCGGGAAAAAATTAATATTATGTAACAGGATTTAGAAATTACCTATTCTTTACATCAGAGACATTAGGTTCCAGTGATTTATTTGGGTTAAGATTTTTTTTATCAATAGTTGAGGAAATTATGAGACGTAAATATATAAAAACCTCATGAATTTACCCGAATCTAATTAAAGCCTAGTGTTATCTTAATCTAACTAGAATGAGTGGGTGAACATCATACCAAATTATGAGTTAAAATATCGCTTTCTAGATAATTAGCTTATTCTCCAAGCTTAAGGCTGATTTTCTGCTAATGAAAGGGTATAGGGTTCGGATTAATATGTTTGTAGCCAGAAGATATTTTAATAATTTCCCAAGACAATTCGATTTTTTTAAAATACAAAGGTTATTTGATTAGAGGACTTGATAGTAGTTGCAACCAATAAGTATCTAGGAAGCTTGGCTAACTCCGCCACATGTTAATACATTTAGTGGTGACACCAGTATGATTGCTAAATGCTGGTATTTTATGGAGAGTAACTCCTAGATATTTCGCTTTTTCAGTCCACACTATGATTACATTATTAACCATGGTATTCCTGCCTCGCAGAAAAGATGTCTTTCTCCTCCGAGTGAAAAACATCGCCTGGGTTTTGCTACAGTTTAATTTTATTTGCTATTTATGAAAATAAACAGATACTGCATATATTTAGATCTGTTTGGAGATTAGCAAGGATTTGTGAGTTATTTAGGAAGTTCTGAAAATGGCAGTGTCTCAGCGGAAATAGAGAGGGAGGAGGTTAATAGCGGGGTAAAATCAGCGCTAAGTATGTTGTAGAGTAACGGTCTGAGGACAGAACCTTGGCGTACGCCTGCAATTATTATACTGAGTCTTGAAGACTTGTAGCTCACAAATATCCTGAAATATCTGTTTTTAGAAAGCTGTAAATCAAAGATATAAGGAATGCATGAAGCTTGAATTGGATCGTTTTATAAATTAGTCCATCCCCACAGTATCAAACGCTGCTTGGACATCTAGAAGAGCGAGACCGATAGATTTTTTTTTAGCTAGCCCATCCATCTAGCCAATTTTTGCAGAGCAAAACACACCAATAACTTAAAGATTTAATAATGTCACCGCCATTCAAAAAAAAAATATCGCCCCTAATTTCATATAGGCTAGAATAATATGCACCGATTTATACCGGAACAACAAACAAACCATTTGGAAAACACGTTTCCATCACGACCAATAAATACACAGCCAAACTAGATTAAACCCCCAACAAAAGCCGAAATGTTTGGAAACCGATTGCAAATACTAAACTAGATAAACCCACCGCAATGAGCATTAGCACAAGGCAATCCTCCTACTTTCAAAAACTTTATTCCCAGCCATCGTCAAAAAGTTTAAATGAAGAAATACACAATACAGAGTAAAATGACAATTCTGAGGAGCGTATTAAATCCTCTGAACGCACAAATAACGAAGAATATGAGGATTTTTACTTGGACACATACCAAATGCAAAAAGATATAATAGATTTTAATAACTCCTTTCATGTAAGATGTAACATTACCATATGCGATCCCCCATTAAAAATATTGATTAACACTAGAGCGCCAAAACCTTTTCTCTATCCAGACATTGTCAGTAAATCCTTTAATAATTTTAAGAAATTTAACCCATTTATTGTATCTACCTCATTTGAATCTTCCATACACAATATTTCCGTTACAATCCCAAGCTTTGAGGAATTCAACAAAATATAAAATTTAATTTTTACGCCTACAAATTCGATAATATATTTGATGGAGTGATGGGCATAGATCTCTTCTGGTACCTCCAGCTGGAAGTAATATGTACCTATTTACTCCTAATTTTGGTCGCCCATGGTTAGATAGTTTATCCCTAAATTGGCAAAATTCACTCTGCAAAGAATTTTCATGTAAGTTAGTTAGTTATAACTTTGTTAATGTGCAATGATCAATCACAAATTACACGAATTGTCAACCAAAGAAAAATTTTCGAAACAAGGCTTTATGTTTCCGAGAGCATTTTCTAATAATTTAGATGAACTTATAAATAACTACACCGCCAAAATTTGCGTTAATTAATATTATAAACCAGTGTTTCATAAAAGCTATGCTATGGAAAGGGTTCCATTTGCGAAAGAAAATTTCGCTAGCCTCACCAACTGTCGAAATTATTGTATACTAGATTGAACTGGTGTCTATCAGCAAGTGGATGTATCGGAAGATTCAAAGCACTACTTGACAGTAAATACCCATAAAAGTTTATTTGTATATAACCGTTTTCCTTTCGGCATAGGTAAAGAATCAGGCAGAATGCGATAAAATCCTATGACAGGTACTTACTCGTTTAGAAAACCATAATATCATAGTCAACCATCAAAAATATGTTTTCTATGCCCCGGAGGTTGAATGCTTGGGGACTCTAATATGACATAACGAAATCAGACTGAGTCCTAAAACGGCCAATTATAAAAGCACCGCCCCCTAAGAATGTAGAGGATTTACGAGAATATTTGGGTTTCTTCAATTTTTATTGTCGGTACATTCCTAATCAAAGATCATCAAATTCAAGATGTGCAAACTCCATACAAGCCCAAAGTTCTAACCCATATGCATTTTTTAAAACTGCCTGGGGAAAATTTTCCCATTAGATAAAGCAGCAAAGAAATACTGCTTCCCATGCCTTATCTAAATTCCAATAAGGACGAAAGAGTTAAGAATAGGCAGCCAAATATTCTCATCTACAGCACTTACAGTGTAGCCAATAATTTGCAACGTTTTTTTTTACCACGCATTTTTAAAGGCACAAAGTTTCAGCCACGCTGTGTGCCTCTGCATGCATGGTGTTAGTGCCGTCCCCGCGCAATGTTGCAGCATAGGGAAATTCTGAATCGAGAATGGGGAAGAGGCAGATAGTACACTCAAAGCATACATATATACGGATGCGGGCTGTTTACATTTTTTCACTGTGCACGCTGCTCTGGATGATGAAACGTGATTTCAATTTTCGTTCCACCTCCCCCTAAATTTTTGTCTTTCTCTTACACGTGAACCCTTTATTACTATCCAATTTTAGCAAAATCTGCAGGACTGTGGGCTAACGGGACCAAGGTCGAGAAAAAATAAGGAAATACATCACAAGTGTCACATCTTGTAATTGATGATCTCTTTGATTCCTAATGTGACTACCGAATTCAGGGCTTTATATTCGCTATTGCATAAAGGCGTTCCTTTCCATGGTCAAATGACTGTGATATTTGTTATTCTGAAGTTCATCGATTGATTGTTCTCTACATCTCTTCTGTATGTTCTGAGTCTAACAATCCAAGCGCCATATTTTCTATAAAATTGATCTTCTTCTTGATTCTTTTTCTAAATGTTGCAGAAGAGCGAGCAAAAGCTAGTTAGCCTAGACCAAGTTGTCTCTTAGATTCTGGAAATATTGTACAATTTGAGCATTCCTACTTTTCTCTTAATTGATCACAAATTGCTGCCTAGAATTGATGTGACTTTGAATTGCATCAAACTCTTGTCAATACGGTTCCATTATGTAGTAGTTATGCAACCAGGTTGAGCTCATTTGAAACGATTTTGACTTCTCCAAGACCTTCAAAATATATGCATGAATCAGTTTTCAGGGGGGTTGTTTCACCGGCAGAACGCTTAGATGACAGTATAATTAACATTGTTAGTAGTCAGCATTTCTAGAGTTAAACGGTTTCTTTTACTTGGTGTTTCCATTTTATTGGTACCAACGGTTAAATTGGATGCTTCTCCAACGATTGATTGCACTGCCGCACTCCTTATTCGTTTAAAATGTTTACTACTATACATAATATCTACTGATCTCTTATTAGGAGAAATCAAGATTCCTTCGGTGCCTGAGGTACCCATTTTCTCGACAGTATCCTTTTCGTGTTTTACTAGTAACAGTGTGAGTCTGTGTAGGAACCGTCTCAGTTTTCCATTTGCTATGCGAACGTTGGCTACGCGTTGGTGTACCAGATACTAAAACTCTTCTCCCATACTAGGTGGAGTGTGACATACCCAAACATGCATGGTCATGCAACTAGCATGTAACTAATTTATACATTATATTTTCAAAGTTTGAATTAAACTCTGAAGTAATTTAGCATTTGTAAAACCTTTTTATTAATAAATGAACAACAAATAAAATTAGTGCGATTCTTTAAGAACTGGGGTATGTTATACCTCACCTAGTACATGTTAATGCAGGCTGATGATCTTCTTTGATTATTACCATTATACCGGGTTCAACCTTTTGACATTGATGTTGCCAGTTATATCTATGTATATTGGAGATAATCCGTAGACCAGCGTCTTCCCTTACATGAGATACTAGCTTTCAACAAGCAAGAAGGCCCTTAGGAGGCGTTGCTGTATTAAGATTGGCCGTGCTCGCTAACGCCTCTTCTATCAGGAAGTGACCCGATGTACATAAGCTACTACTACTACTGCTGCCTCCAGCTCCTCGTATGTCCTCCACACAAAGTTCGCTGTAGTAAATGTTTAGCTGATTTTACAGCAACTTCTACAAGCCACCGAAATGTGGTGCTCTCGGTGGAATGAAGTGGAAATCGGTTAAAATGCTTTCTTCGTGGAGCTTATTGTTTGCCCCCACAAAATTGATTGCATCATCGCAGTAGATGTTTTAGCAGTGTTTTCTCCTAGCAGTAAAGCGTTTAAGATATCCTAAGAATCCCAGGTATATTGCCTTACTAGCAAAGCAGCAGAAAATTGCAATATACAGGGTGATTCGTAAAATAGTATTTAAAAATGTTCCAATCGATTCTTTCCAGTGTTGGAAAAATCAAATTGTGGGAGATTCAATGCCAATCTTACAGAACAATGTTTTCAGGTGGATCGCTGCAGGAGCCATCCAACAGTCACCGATACAGCAACCTGTGAAATTTGTACAGGGGACGAAGAATTTAAGCATCAAATCGAGAAATTGTTGCAGAGTATTTCTGTCTAACCACCCGAAATGATGCTGTACTGATGTTCGCTTTGTAGTGAAATCTAAAAACATAACATATCAATGCTTAGTGGCCTTAAAAAGAAAGCTAAACTTAAGAGAGAAACTTCGAGCACAGCACATCAACTTCATCGAGGAATATATCTATTTAGGCCACATGAAAGAGATTAACTTAAATTAAATAAAAGCACCATACAACTTCCTTCCGCATCATTGTGTTGTGAAGCGGGAAAGTACCATTACAAAACTCCGAGTGGCCATTTTTTGCGTAACTTTCATATATTTTGGGTTACTTGAGAAAATAAAAGTAGAGACATTTGTTAGGTTTAATTCATGGTTTTCTCACAAATGGTCTATGGAACGTTAAAGTGTGTATAGCCAATTCTACAGTAAATTTTATTCTCTACAACATTACCCATATCGATTTTTGTAATACTCCAACAGTTACTTGCAAAAATACCGTAAGTACCATCATTGGTTCACTTTTGCACATTACTGTATATCAAAATGGCGCACTTTTCGTTTCCTCTTGCTCACATTATAAAGAGATTTTGAGCAGTCAACTGTGAATTTGAATTGTTGTCAATTGCAATTTTTGAGCATTTTTCATTTTTAATTATTGCTTGGAGGGAAAGTTCTGTCGTATTTTAAAGAAAATATTTGAATTCATTTATAAAAATACGTGTTTAATATTAATCAATTATATATGCTCCGTTATTTGTTACAACCTGTTGCCATCTTTCAGGTAACCTGTGAATTCCTGTTTTGTAGAAGTTCTCGTCCTTGGAGTTAAAATAGTCAGCAACTGCCTTAGAAACATTTTCAAAAGACTTGAATTTTTATCCCGTTAGATAATTTTGCAGAGATCTGAACAGGTAATAAACAGATGGTGCAAGGTCAGGTGAATACGGTGGGTAACTAAGGACTTTCCATTCTAACGCATTCAGGTTTTGTTGTGTCACCATTGCAGTATGCGGTCGTGGTGGAACACTATTCCTTTTCTACATGCTAATGCAAGCCTGTTTTCCCCATCCAGCTGATTGCAGTACAGATCCGCGTTAATGGTTGTTCCCTGTTTCAGCAACTCGTAGTACACTGGACCTTTCCTGTCCCACCACAAACAAAGCAGTACTTTTCGTTGATGGATACTTGGTTTTGGAACTGTTGCTGATGATGTTCCTGGTTTGCAGTAAGATTTTTTTTCTCTTAATATTCTTGTAAAGAATCCATTTTTCATCTTCAGTAACCAGCTTGTCCAAAAACGGCTCCACATTGTATCTAATCAGATGTGACGGACACATTCTTACACGATCAGACAAATTCTTTTCCGTTAATTCATGTGGAACGCAAACACTTTGCTTTAACACAAACCCAAGAGATTTAATATGATCCCCAACAGTTGTATGATAATTACCAAACTCTTCTGCAATTTCTCGACTTGTTAAATGTGGATTATTTTCCAACATGGATCGCAAAAAATATACGACAAATACGACAGAACTTTCCCTCCAACCTAATATATAAACACATTGAGTAATTATACCAAACATTATTGAATAATATATTTCCCACCTTAAGTCATTCAAAAAGGGATGCAAATATGTAATTACCTTACTTTGGGATCAATTCATATGAATTTTAATGCAATTTCTTAATTTTCCTCACGGTGTTAGTGCGGTTCCCACACAACGTTCCAGCATAAGAAAGAGGCAAGCAACACACACAAAGCAACCCATATATATGTACATACGGGTGCGGGCTGTTTAAATTTTGTCACTGCATTTTTAAAGGCGAAACAAAGTGTTCGAGCGTGTGCTCTACTCTGTGTGGCAAAACGTGGTTTCTCCGTTCTTATTAGAATTTAGATAAAGCATGGGAAGCAGTAGTCCTTTGCTGCTTTATCTAATAGGAAAATTTACCCAGGCTGTTTTAGAAATTGCATATGGATTACAACTTTGGGCTTGTATAGAGAGTTTCACATCTTATACTTGATGATCTTTGGTTTACGACTTGTAAATATTGAACGTTTTGTCACGCCGTTTTATGAATTGCATGTGGCTTTTATAGTGTCTTGTAGTAGATAATCTTTGGTTCACGGCTTGTAAATGCAGAGGCAGCAGAAGGTTTTGCTTTAGTGTATCTTAAATCGTATCGCGCCCCAGCGGAAAACTTCAAAACAAATTGTACACACTGCGGCAAATACTTCTTTAGGATACGTTTCCAATGCTGCAGTGCGCTTTCGCTGACTCAGCGCAGATTGTCCTGTTTCCAATGCGAGCGGTAGCATGAGTATCGAATTTCGAACTTCGTCGTTAAACGAACGTCTGATTTGTGATAGCAAAATGGATAGCAGCTGCAAATATTATTGTCTTATTATTTTCAAATGTAATAAGAATTTTTAATAAGTGACAATCGACATAATAAACTATCCTCATTCATTGATTTCATAAACTGCAATCAACTGTGCATTGTTGACAAGGTGTCAGCATGTTTCAATCAGAACTTCGAAAGCACAAACACAAACTGTGTTCTAAATTTTTTAAAGTCATTTTTATAATTTGTTTCACGAAATCTTATACCAAAACGATATATCTAACTCCCTTAGCGTCTGTGCGCGCCTACCATCAGAAAGAGGGCACTATGTGAGCTTTTTGGAAGCTTTTAAAGTTTACATAAAAACGATGTTTGAAGCCACGCCATCGCATGACAAAAAGCGAAAAGCTTACGAATTCCTTCTCCTCCGCCAATTAAAGCTTTTGACGCTGTTGACATTTTGTCATTTCATTTTCATTTCAATCAAAATTCAGTAGGCTGTGACGTGAGTTTGTGTGGTGGTGTTGCTCTGTGCTGTGAAAATCAAAAAGTGAATGGAAACCGAATTATAGCAATGCGTTGACAATCTGTGTAGCCACCAACTGCAGTAATTTGGAGAATTCAACGCGAAAGCCAACGAAGTAGATTACGGTGGGTACCTCACATCGCTATAAAAAGGACGCGACTATTTACGATTCCTGTGTTTGTAAATAAAATCGCTTTAAAGCGTTGAAGCAAGCAAATCGTATGTTCGCCACCGATTTTTCAATTTTATCTCAAGACCGCCTCTCCGAACAAAGTAAAAGCAACAGCTGATCTAATCCAATCCAATCCAACCAACTCAATGTCTCCGGACCTGACGAAATTTGCGCACGTAAAAGCAACACTTTTTTTTTGTTTTGCTAAAAATAAAATAACGCTCTGTACCTGACAATAATTGTTTATTTATGTCTGAGCTTCCCTGCAGCTTCTGGAATGCGCGGACCCGGCACCAATCATTTTCTTATTGGAGCTCCTGTGACCTTCCCCCAGGAAAAAATTAGTGTCTTTGGGATAATGCTGCCCAGCAATGCCTATTTCGCAACAAACCAGCAATGCTAGTGCAATATATAAAATTATGTTATCTAAGAGGATCCTTCAATAGTATTTGCACAAATAAACGGTAGTTATGGTTGGTTAGCTAAACATTGTTTAATTACCTAGGGCCCCACATTAGAGAGATATTGTCTACAAAGTGGGCACCAATTTATCACAGCTACGAAGTACCTACATAAGGCGTGCTCCTTATCATCGGCAAGCATTGTTTCTCCCCATTAAGCATGCTATCGCCAGGTTAGTTGCAATAATGGGCAAAAAATCCAATTCTATGATTTCTGCCAATTGAAAATTTTCTTATGTTTTACTTGATTCTTAATTCTTAACATGTACAATCTAAATATCTTACCCATTGACTACATATGTATAGAAAGTATCGCTTCGAAACTGTAGGAAGGCAAACAAAATTTAAACTTCGAATTGCATCATGTAGTTTGAACTCCAAAGCAGTGTTACTTGAATATTTTTATATTATCATATATTTTATATTGCATCCTGCTGATATGAACAAAATTGCTATCAGATAATTAATGAGTGCAATGCACACTAAGCTTAAACAGCTTTCTTTATGCCAAATTTGCCGTATGAGTAAATTTTTGTTTTTACTTATTTCTAATCTTACATTTATATTGTCTTTATCATTTTTTTATGAATTTCGAATACAATGCTGTTTTAACGATTTCATTTAAGCAGAATAAGGTTACAAATTTATCGCTTTTCCAATAAATTCTATAGAGATGTAATTACAATAAATAGCTATTAAGGTATTATTCGCTTCCGACCACTCGCAACAAAAAGAAAGGAAAATCATTAAATAACACTTCAAATAATCAACACTCTCTATACAAGCCCAAAGCTCTAACCTATACGCAATTTCTAAAACTAGTAAAATTTTCCCATTATATAAAGCAGCAAAGAACCACTGCTTCTCATGCCTTATCTAAATTCCAACAAGAACAAAAGAAATATGAATAGGCAGCCAAATATTCTCATCCACAGCACTTGCAGTGTAGGCAATAATGCACAGCGTTTGTTTATCACACATTTTTAAAGGCGGGACAAAGTCTCTGTTGCGCTGTGTGCCTCTGCATGCATGGTGCTAGTGCCGTTCCCTCACAATGCTCAGGCATGGGAAAATCCTGCATGGAGAATGGGTAAGAGGTAGGCAACACACGCAGAGCATATATACGGATGCGGGCTGGGCGGTGAAACGTGATTTCAATTTTCGTTCCGCCCCCCTTCAATTTTTGTCTCTCTCGCACACGTGAGCCCTTTATTACTATCTACTTTTAGCAAAATCTGCAAGGCCGTTGGTCGAAAAAAAGATAAGAAAATACGTAACGAGTGTTACATTTCGTGTTAGATAATCTGTGGTTCGCTTTTCGAATCATTCATCAAGTCTTAAGGGTTTTAATTGATAAATATTGTGTTAAATGGGAAAGTGTCTAATTGCTTTTGTACGATTTTGGGTGCTAAAATTCCATTTCATGAAGAATAAAGTTATTAGAAACATGAAAAAACGAATTTGAATTCATTTTCATTAGTAAAAAGTTGTTTTTATAGCCAAAAATGCAATGCATCACAATTTTAGAATGCACATAGGCTGTCACTGCCTGAGAAGGAAAGACAGGGAACAAAAATCACACCGTCCGCTTCTATAGCAAATTATGACCGGTCCATTGCATTGTACGTCATTGGTACGTCCCCATTAAAATCTTAAGCAAATTTGACAAAAAAAGACGTTTTGTTAGACTAAACTGGAATTTATGTCATAATGTTGAGAATAATGGATGCATTGAGCGATTTATGATTACATGTTTTGCTCCCACTGACTTGCACCCATCCAACTTTGCAGGACATGATCGCCTTTACATTACTGAGTATTCAAAAACTTAAAACAGCCAAAACCAATTTTGAGTATTAACACTTTGCACGCTAAGAGTTTTTATAAGCCATAGCTGAATTAGCTGAATGGAGCCAACAGAGTGAAAAAGGTTAAGATAATATCGTTATTTTAATAAAAAATACCCTATCAGCAAAAGTTAATTTGATTACTGTTTAATACATCAGTCTTGTCACGCAGTTTTTAATTAAGTTATATAAATTTTAAGTTAAAAGTGCAAAAGTGTTGTAACATTTTCTTACAGTTTTACGCTATTGCACCATTTGCATCAAACTGTGATTACCATATTGCCTCATCAACTGCCAATAGAAATTTAACATAAACTTAACTAATCCTAAAGAAATTATAATTAGGGCTTATGTCCTAATTTCTTAAGTAGCACTTAGAAAAAACAAAAAAGATGTTTTTTTTTTTTAATTTTGAGCGACGTAAATAAAAGCATAAAAGTTTAAAAAAAATATTCCTTGTATGTAATTCAGGACCTAGGGAATATAATGTTATTCTTTTAGATAGATCAGATCGAGAACAGTGGCGCTAAAAAAATTAAAAATGTTCATTAAAATTCCTCAAAATAGAAAAATTTAGTTTCATCCTTAATCCATCTTGATTCAAAAAATTTACTGCAACAAACAAAAAACGGTACTTCAAAATCAGTAACATCGAAGGTCCCATCGTATTTGTTTCCATTAAATTCCTCCTTTGAATTTAAGAACTTTTTTTTCCATATACAGGGAGTTTTTTAATGAGTATGCCAAAAAGAGTTTAATAAAAGGCAAACAAAACCATCTTATGGCGGGGGCATCTCAACCGTTTAGCAACTCCCAGGGTGATTCGTAAATGGTATTTTCCACGGTATGCACATCATTATTTTATTTTTATCTTTTGATTAACTCAACTCACGCCATAAATCGACTATGCCAATGTCCATTAAAAGAATCGAATTCTAAGGAAATGAAACTAAAATTAGCCCCAAAATACTTTTTTTTTAAATTAAAAATCGATTTACGTTAATGCTAATAGCTCACAAAAACTTCTCAAAATATCCTCCGCCTCAATAACTTCCTTTTAACTTTCTGTTTAAGGGATATCCCGTATCCCGTATTTTCGTCACTACAGATGTGTAGCTCTGATGATCTATTTGTGGAGCCACTCAGAATTGGAATCCGTACCGAATTACCTCCTGCGTTTAGGGACTGAGTCCATGTATAGTATGATAACCGACTAACGCTTTAAATTTTCTTAAGAAATCTAGACCCAATATTGCGCCCCTCAATGGCAAAGTCATTGTCCACAATTTTAAATTATCGTTTAGGCATAAATTCGCATAGCTAGCTCATATGGATTTCTTTTTTGTGTATGTTATTCCTTGAATTATGCAAGTGATTTTAGGATATATAGCTGATCGGTGTAAATTTTTTCTCTTTTAAATATAGATATGTCCGCCAACCTCACTATTTTTGTGCTAGACTAGGGGCATGGTATTCCCCCCGACTTGCAGTAATTCACGCTTCTGTTGCTGTCTTGTCCTTCATTTCTGTTGCTTTATTGGTCTCGATTGTTGTTATTATTGTTACCGTTGCAGTTATTATATTATTGTTGCAATTATAGCTGTTGTTATTATTACTTCGGCCTAAAAGATGGTTAGGGATTTTCTCAGAGCTATTAAGATCCTGCAGTTGGGACCTGGCACCGGAAAGCTCGTCCCTCCTGGATTCATCGGTATACCAAACCAGAGTTCCTGGTCGGGCATTTAGGCCGTAATCCCTCCGCCACTTATCTTTACCTTAAATGGTACATCGAAATTCAGTTTCTTTGTCACAAGATCAAAGAGTTCCTCAGTTATTTGGTCCCGTGAGAAAATATTTAATATTCCCATGTGTTCATTTCGACCATAAGTGGGGTTAAGATCTGATAGCGAGATGTTTTCTTCTGCATATGAAAGTATAGCGGAATTAGCTTCTAGAATCGCAGTGAGGCACGTTCTCATCGCCTCCGTTTTGACCTGCTTTATTTTTCCCTGCCATATGACCGACGCATAGGTGACGGTGGGTCTTATTATTACCTTGTACGACCAAAATTATAATTTTAACTCTATGCATGTGTCCTCCAATGTACACGAGACGATGTGAAATTTACCTTTCCTTGTAAAAGGGACAATTACTGCCTTCCCAGGATTGACTCTAAGGTTCACTTCCTAGCACCAGTTGGATACTAAGTCAAGCCGTTTAGGCTTTCTGAGATATCGTACGTTCCCAGTTACCCCTAATAATGATAACTACTTCATCATCGTATCCTTGGCATTCGAATCCGGTGTCACTGAAATTCCGGAGAAGGCTGTCCACAACAAGGGACCAGAGAAGTGGGGAGAGCACCACTCCCTGTGGGCAACCTCTCGTGGTTCATGCCATCATAACAGACTCTCCCAGGTATGCCGATATTTTTCTGCAGCTCAGCATAGTAATGAAACAGGTAACCCTTAGAGATAGAGTCTCTTTCTGCTACCACTCGTTTAATTGTCCGTCCATGTTTGGAGGATATAACTATAACTACCCCGTAAGGCTTTCATAATGACTGGAACCAGTGTTTCCCTGGGTCCCCTTCCATCCTATCCAGAAGATTTAAAGACTTTGACGGAGTCTATAGCCCATTCTACCTTTCTAACCCAAGCCAAAAACGCAGTTTACATCCCATGCCGTTGCAATTACATTTGTTGTTTCCTATATCATATATTTCCTTCCTTTATCACTACAAGAAAATTTTCCTAAATCTTTAAAAGACAGCATTTTATATAAGAGGAAAAGAGACGACTTATTATCGAAAAACAAAAAAAATCCCCCGATATGATAAAGTACAGACCACTTACCTTCAAATAATATTAATTTATTAATTCTAAACAACTTCTCACTAGAAGGATTACTTTTAGGATGAATAAAAGATTAGAAAGTTCATATGCAGCTATCTGATAGAAGATACTTAATTTCTATCACGTTATTTAATGCCTTCCCATAATGCAACGATAGAATAGCAAATACAAAAGAAATGCGAATATCTCTTAGATATTTCTTTAGTACTTAATAATAACTACATAAATAGACGATGGCTCCACATCATATGTGCAGATGTTAATAGCATCCTAATAAATATATATTAACACATTACGTACCGGCATTGTTTCTAAAAACTGCCTATTTTTATATTAGACATGAAATTTGGTACTTTAACCCTTTGAGGTAGAATGGGGCTAATCTCAATCATCAAAGCTTTATTAATGAAAAGCACAAATTTGTGCGCACGGAATAAATTTCAACGAAATGCACAAACATATGCCCACGGAAGTTAATGTGTTTTCAATTAAGTACCACTTAATGATACACTGAGTGGAACCGAGTAAGTAATAGAGTACTGGGGCAAACTGAAAATCAAAATTGTCTCCGTCCATAGAAACTCGTAAAATCGACCTAATAATTACACTACATTCCTACATAACGATGTTATGAACTTATTAAATTATTAGGTTTCCAATTTTAGGCATTAACAGAATAACCCGAATAGCAATTGTTATATGTATACCTATTTATAAACATTTAAAAAAATTAAATTCCCAAATAAAAGCTACTTGGTTTGTCTAATGTCCTCACATTTTTTTTTTTTTTTTGCATTAACAGAGCGTTGAACCAAAAAAGTGATTGCTTACACTTTTTTTCGACTTGCGACTGCTAGAAACTTCAAGACTTTCACTTGTGGTTTCAGCAGCACATAATGCACACGTCGTTATCGCAAGTAACATTTTATGTAATCAATAACTTTGACTTCTTTCAGTGAGGCACACGAATTAAGTAATTGTTGCAGTCTTTCACCGCACATCCACTCTCGCTTTAATTTAAGCATTCAGTAAATAGATAATTTTTTTTAAATTGGTTTTTTTAGAAGATTTATTTTTTCAAAATGCTTGACTAAGTACGAATGATGTACAATGTGTTTAGCAACTTGCATGCCCAAGTGAACATCACTTTTGTTTTTACTTTACCAATTTTGGTAAATGCGTTGAGGATTGCACTTGTTCAAGTAGGGATATAAGCTTACCTAAAGATAAAACCAATATGGCTACGAGAAAGTAAAACAACGTCTCAAAATATTTTATCAAATATGTATAAATACTTATATGTCTGTGTATGATCTTCTCATAAAACTTGAAACTGTTCGAAAGGCACTACCAGTAAGTACTCACGGACAACTGAGTTAGTAAAGGTCTCTAACCTCCAATTCTCAGGGCGCAGGCCTAAACCCCTGACCCTTGTCGTATTAGCTTTTCCAAGCAATTTCCACCAAATGATTTATTTTCAGCCTGGAAAGAGATTTAGGCAATGTAATACGTCTAATACGAAAATGTTGGTATAGGACTACGAATAAGTGAAATGAAAGATCTTGCCTAGCCAAACAAAAAATTATGATTCATAATTTTGTGCATGGCATACACATCATTATTTTATTTTTATTATTTGATCTATTCAACTCACCGACATCGAACTCACGTCAAAAATCTACTATCCCAATATCCTTTCCAAAAATGTCAAATAGATAAGTATTAATATCTATAAAAGACTTTTAGAAGTGCTCGTATGTATGTTATGCAAACTCATTTTCCTATAATGACTAATAACAATCGTATTAGAAAGCTTTAAAATTACTCTTGATTAAAACATGTAAGATTATTATAATAATTATTTATAATGTTCTTTGATAAGAGGATTACCTACATAATAAACTTTAAATTAAATTGCATGTGTTTTGTTCATCTTTTATATATTCTTATGCAGTTATATCAGGGGTATACAATCAAAGTTGATAAAGTCCACAGTGCCAAAATGTTCAGTAAACGATAAAAACGATTATTTTAATAATTACAGGTAACTATTCTAATGTTAAACATTATTTATATGCAGAATATAAAACATACTGGATATACAAGTGTTCATCACGCTCAGTTCAATACTTTTGAGTAAAACCTTAAGTATAAGATGAACTTTCCCAGTTTTGTTACCAAGTTTTGGACTTTACTAAGTTTGTAACTGAATGTTTAGAACTTTCCTATATTTGTTACCAACTTTCTGGACAGGGTTGGATTCAGGCGTCAGTGAAATGGGGGCAATGGAGCCTTCCTATTGGTCGAAAAGGACTTTACGCAAATTGAAACTCAACTCACTTGGACTTTGCTAGGTTTGTTTCTAAAGTCAATTTTCAATTTGAAATAACAATCGAGATTACTAGAATTTGTATAAAATTATTCTACGGGGTAAATATAGATACGGAAAGAAATGTGTTGCAATTTAAATCTCACTTTTAAAATTGTGTGGACTTTACCAACTTTGATTGTATACCCCTGATATCTTCTAAAGATCTCTAAGAAGACTTTATGAAAGATAAAACAATTTTTGTGTCGAACTATTGGTATTTTCACATAATGAATCAATCATAGTTTAAATAAGGAATTTTATCTATAGGTAAGAGTGATGTTTCTGCAATAAGAATTGATGATGAAATGGGGTCTATTTCTATAAACAATTTATTGCCATCAAAATTTTGAAAATTAATCAACATGAAATGGATGACAAAAAATTTTTATTTTTAAATTAGGTTCTTAAACGATACAAGCGTTTTTTTTTTTCAATTAAAAACAACAATGACCGGTTTTTGATGTCTTCCTTAAAGTATTTTTAATTAGATTTTATGAATTTTTTCGTACAAGTAAATTAAAAGAGCAAATTAGCTATATTCGACTCCTATAGGAACTTAATCTTGTATTGCTCTTTTTTAAAGCTTAACTAAAGTACTATTCAGATTAACCACAAATATATTTAACACGAAGGTTATAATAAGCGCTTCAAATATATTTTTGACTAAAGATGCACAGGACTATTACCACAACTACTATTAGAAAAAGTTGTGACACGAATCTTATTAGGAATAGTTCTTATAAATGTTAGGTTTTAATAAGATATGGCGCTATTAGATTTGTTGTATTATTTTTCTAAACGGTACTACTTTTTTATGAATACGTGTGAAGTTTCATGTCAACCTGTAAACTCATTGGTATATTTGCAGCTGTTCAAAGCTGACGTGCGACAGTATTTTTGTACAATAGAAAAATAATATCATGCAGTAATAAAATTCTTATTTTTAGAAGGTGTAGTACCAAAACAAATTCATGAACGATTTTTAAAAGTATATAAGGGCACTTGAACTTCAATTCGAAGAGTAGAAAGATGGGTTGCTGCATTTAAAAGTGGTCAAACAAGTCTTGAAAACGATCCACCTGAAGGACATCCAAAAGGTGCATCAATACAAGAAAACATAGCAAATAGCATAGCATACAGGATATGATTATGCAAGATCGTCAAATAAACAAGAAGGATTTAGTAGAAACATTCATCATCATCAAGCATCATTAGGAAGTATGAGCAATATTTTGGCTAAAGTTTTGGGTTACAGAAAAGTTTCTGTAAAATGGGTGCCGCATTTGCTAACATAAAAAAAAAACATACTCGTATGCGACTTTTTCTACAAAATTAGGGGCGTTTTAGAAAGGATAAAAAGGATTTTGTGAGGCGTTTTATTACTGTAGATGATATTTAGGTCTACCACCATGATCCTGAATCAAAACAAGAGGTTAAGAATTGGTGTGAACCCGGGTCTTTGACTCCAAAGCGAAATGAAAGGAAACAATGGACCTCGTTTTGAATTCATTTAAATAATATAAAATATTACATTTTTTTACTATAAAATCTAAACCTTAACACGTGCGCAGACAGTAAAGCTTTCACGTCACATAGCTGCATTGTAAAAATGAATGCTATAACGTTCGCGAACGTGTTAAGATTTAACGCAAAAATGCAATAAAGTTACATTCTTCGTACTCTTCTTTTTCTTGCTCCTCAAATCCGCAATTGAGCATAACAACTTACCTTCTACGATTTACGGCACTAATAACAGCGATAATTTTTAATTACCTTTTAGAAAATGGATTCATTCCTAAGCCTTTTCGATCCAAATCAATCAGATGAGATAGTTGAAGATGACAACAATAACAGCAGTGGGTGTAGTTCTAACGAAAGCGAGGACTCACTTGGGAATAAAATTATCATAGATTTCGACCAGGGTATCCTACCCCCAGAACCCCAATTGGGCAACATCGAATACAAACTAAAACTAATCAACCCATCGAAACAGAGATTTGAACATTTGGTGACGCAGATGAAGTGGCGCTTACGCGAAGGTCATGGCGAGGCTATTTACGAAATAGGAGTCTCAGATTCGGGACATCTCCATGGCCTTGGCGACAGCGACATGGCTATGTCTCTAGCCACATTAAAACAAATGGCTCACAAACTTGGTGCTTCGACAAGTGTTCTGAGGAGAAAAACTGTAAGTGGACGACGATCTGTCTCTGAGGTTTTGGTCCGAAAAATTCCTGATGACCAGCATAACATCGAAGTGAGAGTGGCCGTTCTGGGCGGCGCCGATGCTGGGAAGTCCACTTTGTTGGGAGTTCTTACACAAGGCGAATTCGACAATGGCCGTGGGCGAGCACGTTTAAATATGTTTAGGCACATGCACGAAATTCAATCCGGTCGAACGTCCTGCATTTCACATGAGACCCTGGGCTTCGACGCAATGGGGAACGTTATAAATTACAAGTACAACGAGATGATGACTGCTGAAGAGATAAGCGACCGTTCCACGAAATTGGTCACCTTCATGGATTTAGCGGGGCATAGAAGGTAAATAAGAGATGTTTTAAAATTTATTTAAACCCTTCCTATTGTGAAAATTTCCATGCAGGTACATGAGAACGACAGTACAAGCTCTGTCGGGATATTCGCCACATCACGCAATGCTAGTTGTATCTGCGGGGGGTGGTGTCAACGGAATGACTGAGGAGCACCTCGCTATAGTCCGAGCACTGGACATGCCATTTTTTATTGTTGTAACAAAAATTGATATCACACCACCCGACCAAACCGTAGAAGAACTAAAAAGCATTCTTACATCGGTAGGATGCCGCAAGGTTCCGTTTGTAGTTAAAAACAATGACGACGTCCTTACGGCCGGATCTAATCAATCATCAGAGAACATAGTTCCGATATTTTGCGTGTCGAACGTTACAGGAACTGGTCTTAATCTAATTACAAAATTTTTGTATGTTCTCTCGCCGGGGATAAGTAATGCCGAAAAGGAGCGATTAGAACAGGAACCATGTGAGTTTCACGTAGATGAAATATTTCGTGTCGCGGAGGTAGGTCCAGTTGTTGGTGGCCTACTTGATAAGGGCATTCTAACTGAAAATATGCAAATGAAAATCGGACCCCTGCAGGACGGGTCATTCTTGCCAGTGGTGGTGCAAACGATTCACCGGAACAAAGCACCCTGTAGAGTTGTACGAGCGGGACAGAGCGCGTCCTTATCATTTGCTCCTAGCCAAAATATGCCCATGCTTCGTAGTGGTATGGTCCTCCTAGCTGATAACTCCAGTGATGAAGAACCTTTTGGAACGTATTTCTTTCAAGTAAGGGTGGAATTATTCAAGAATCATTTTATAAATTTAAATTAACTATTGCTGTGACTTTCGAAGATTTGTATGACTTTTCAAAACGTTATATGTGCTTACTAACTAAACTAAAATTATACATAGAACATTCATTTTTTTACTACTACATTGCTTTAACACTAAATACCTTAGAAATTGCAGACCTTATGCAAACAAATTTGAAACAACATTTTCATCAGGAAAATGGATCACTCAATTTTTGGGGCGCCACGGGTTTTTAAATCGGTGTTCGATGGCTATTTGACAACAACCTCGGGGCGCATCGTGGTGCACCGACTTACCACGAGTTTTATGCTGGGGTAAAATGAGTAGTGAGGCTATTAAGAATTGAATGAAACGGCAGCGGCATTTGAAAGAGAATTCAATATTAACCCTTTGCCTTATGAATTGAGCGACAATTATTAGTGGCACTTTCGATGAGAGTTTCTGTCATTCGCCGTGACCACAAGCAGTAGTCATCACAGGCCAAATTTTGCGCAATCCACTGGTTTGCCATTTACTATTTACTAAAACCACATTTTTATATTGCAATTATAACAAAAAATAACAATAAACATTATCGTGCAAAAACAACATTATTTGATATGAGCTTTTCACTTTTAGCCAGAACAAAACATCACGTATCTGATACGAACTTCTTATTTTAGGCACAGAAAGGGGATCACGTCTCCCAGACGTTGTTTTAAGGCAAAGGGTTAATATACATAATTTATTTAATTCTAACTGAGAAATTTTGAAATAAATTATATATTTACTTCGAGCACTCACAAATCAGTTTTTTTTTATAGGCTTTCTCATCGAATATATCTTTTATGTAGACATTCAGCTTGATCCCTCACTCCCACCTTTCAAAGGTTACGTAACGTACATATAACTGAAATTCCGGAGATTTATTTATAATGAATTTACCATATATTCTATAAGATAACAAATAATGCTAATTAAAAACGCACAACCTTTAAAATTTACTAAAATTTTACGCTCAAAACTTTTTTTCACCAATGGTAATTAATACATTGTTGTGGTGACTAAGAGACATCTTCAATCAATATTAATTATAAATAAATTAGTAAAAATTAACCCTTGCCCAATATTTAAAGATTAAATGAAAGGGAATCGTAAAAGTCTAAATAGGAAAAGAGTATCTTTTTATATATTTCAAATAAATGTCATTATATTATAAATATCCAAAATTTGCCTTTATTTTGCCAAATATTAAAATTCTTGTTTTTAAATTATAGAGAAATATTCTCTGTAACATTTTTGATTGTAAATACAAGACCGAAATTAAAAAAGTTGTCTATTTTCGAGAATAATTCTATTAAAAAGTAGCAAAGTGAAATTTTCTCATTTTTTGAACATTTTTTTAAAAAAATATCAGGAACTTTTAACCCCTTCCCGTGCCATTTAGCTCGACGAAACTCGGACTCAAGCGGTAGGCATCGACGCGCGCTAAACAGACCAGACCGATGCTTGTAAACAATCGCAATACGAACCGAAATGTAGATACTCACGATACCTGTAGTATAGTCAATTTTACGCGATACTGCTGTTGAGGAATATTTTGCTGATACTGCTGTTTGAGGAATATTTTGTATATAATATTGTAGTACATATATGTATAATAGCTTGGTCCTCTGAGAAATGTAATAATACTACGCCTAAAAGTAAATGGCATAATTACGTTACTATCAGAGGATCCGTTGTCACTGTCTTCATTTAACACTTTTGTGTCTTGCATTTTGAAGGGGTTTCTTAAATTTTAATAATTGAACTACTTCGTAAAAGCAACGATAAGAATCGTGACTAACTGTCATGAGGTACTGATGGGAACTAACATTCCGTCACGGTAAAAACGGGCAAAAAATCAGTCTGCGAGCTCGGCTTGTTATGCTTACGTTTGGCCCAAGTATCTGGTCGCGAGTCTGACTCGCGATATTCATGTTTGGGCCAAAATCGTCATCGCGAGTCTGACTCGCTAAAGTACGGGAAGGGGTTAACGTACCTAAATTAAATAAATAAAAATACAAAAGGATTCCTATAAATAAACTCTTTTCAAAAGCTTTTTCGTACAGTATAAAAAATATTTGAAATGTATGCTCTTCATAAAATTAAAAGTCGAACAATTTTAACACTTATATTATTACATTATTACAGGCGAAAGTATCAGTGCTCTTCCACGCTACTGCCATTTACGTTGGCTTCCAGACAACGGTGCATATTGGCAGCATTAGACAAACTGCGGTGATTCGTGGAATTATGGGCAGCGGAAAGATCGGGACGAATGATAGTGCTTCGGTTATGTTCCAATTCGTGTGCCACCCGGAGTACGTCCGACCAGGCATGAGGATACTATTCCGCGAAGGAAGCAGCAAGGGAATCGGACATGTGACTCAAGTATTCCCACTGAATGTAAATTTTGCTTAGACAAACAATGTAAACTTAAGACAAACAAACTCCAATTTTGTTTTAATTGCGATGCGCAATGAAATTAGCGCCTGTGATTTCATACATTAAAACTATTAATGAACATGACTTGTGTTAATTACTTGGAGTGAATGCTTAGAAAAACTACTTTTGTTTTTTACATTTGGAGTTCAATACGTTACTGATGTCGAATTATTCACAAACACAGTCTTTGGGGAAATACGCTTCAAATCAACAATTCCAAAATTTTCATCATTTCGAATTGAATTGAAAATTTGTTTCACATGAAGCACAGTTAATATTTTGGGCAGGTAAAAGCTGTAGATTTTATATGCTGATCAAAATAATAGGTAAAAGAGAAAAAAATGGGCTCATTTTAAAATTTAAACACAAATATTAGAAACGATTAGTATATATTCTTTTTTATTAATCAGATAACAATATCTGAAACTTAAATTTAAACATTAAAATTTTCTTCAAATTTTATCACAATTTTTTTAAAACTTCCTGTTCAAAAAATAGGTAAAATTAAAATTTAGTCCATATTCGTAGAAGAAAAGGCAAAAACTTGTTTAATTTTTTAGCTTTAAATAAAGAAAAACTTGATTATTTTCAATTAGTAACCTGAAAGACCACCGTTATTGTTTAAAACATTGTTAACTCTACTGGGCATGGAATCTATTAAATCTTGGCATGTTTGGACGGGAATTGTCTTTCAGTAGCTTTCTATCGCGAGCCATAGTTTCTTTTTGTTTTGAAATGTTTGTGTTGCCAACGACTTTTTCAATTGCCCTCACAAATTCTCAATCTTCTTTGTTATTACCTCGTCAACTACTACTACTTAGTGATGAGTACAAATATTCTAAGTTAATTTCGTTATACTGGAGGAAACTTGCTCCACATGATTGCGGTATTTTTTGACCAACTCTTTGCCCGAAAGTAGCTCAAACATTCTCGACGGGATTGAGATCCGGGCTGTTTACAGGCCAAGGCAAAAAATTTATTCCCAATACCTCTTGTAGACTTCAATCGTGGATAGAAAAGATACCAATAATAAATTAGAAAATGAATTTTTGTATGACCTTTTCGTAAATACTCACAGATCTAGCTCGATGACAAGGACTGAATTGTCTTGAAAAATAGAATTTTCTGTTATTTTATTTATTTAGCTTACCTAGAGCGGGACCAGCACAATCTAATATTTTTTTTTTTTTTTTTTTTTTTTTTTGTATTTCCTTGCGTTCACAGACCACTCCAGGATTAATAAAGGCCAATACCAACCAATGTATTACATCCTCAAACCATTAAATAGGGTGAATGTATTACGGTGGATATGGTGCATTCATCGCTATAGCGTTCACTTGTTCGACGGTGAACTTTGGAGTTCGAAATTTGGACTCGTCGGCAAATATGACTTTTCCCCAATTGGAATCCGTCCAAGTCCTTGAGCCCATTCGTAGCGCTTACTAAATCTAGTCGTTAGTAACAGCTTTTTCGTTGGACGACGGGATGAAAGTCCAATTTCTTTTAGTCGATACCATACAAGGCGATCGAATATTTGTAGCCCTGTTGCTTCCTCAAGTTGTGCCCGTAAAGTTCAAGACAGCAATTCGATATCTCAGGATTAACTGCTTCAATAGGTTGTCCTGCCGAGGTGCTGTCTTTTTCCTATTCTTCCAGAGCTTTGATTTCTCTAACAACTCCGAGATTCATCGTAATTTTTCATTTACGCACAGCACATTCCCTGAATCGTATTTCAGATGCTATTTGTCTACTTGACCACAATAAGCCATTCAAAGTTATAATTTTTGATTATATTTCAACAGACATTCTTCGTTGTCTCATCATTTCAATTTAGTTCATTTACCTTACTTCAGCTATTTTAACACTTTTTAACCCTTTCAATGCTCAAATTGCAATGATCAATGCTAATGCAGATATTAACCCTTTTGGTGCCGGTCGAAAAAGAGATGCTTATGCAAAGATAACCGGCCGAATTTTACGATTTTACTAGTATTTGAAAAAAAGCTCATAAAAACCAAACGAAAAGCAATATTTACATAATTCCAAAAGCAGTGTATTAAGGACAAAATAGAGAATAAAACAGTGACGCTAATTTTTCTATATTCATTTAAAATTACTTAAATAACAAAGGTATAAGTGATAAAAAAAAATTGAGTTCTCTGTTTCAAAACGTAATTGCGCATAGGAATCTAGTCATCTTTTTATCATAAATTTATATAGAACATTTATTGCAAAGTATTTATTTATTATTATTATTTATTTTTTAATAAAATAAGTAATATTGCACAAGAAACATAAAAATTGACTCCAAGGCACATGGTAGGCGCCGGACGGATTATCTCATCCAAAACAAGTAACTCCGACAACGATCAAGGAAAAATTGACTGGTTCTCCGTTTCGTTGCCTCAATGCCATCTTATTTTGTAACAACTCTCAAAAAATTGTTTATAAATAAGAATTCAATGACCTGTCGACCTCTTGCAAAGCGAATAGTAAAGCGCTACAAGGTGCGGACCGATATATCGACTCTGGCACTTTTCGCCAGTACAGCGAGGACCGATATATCGGCCTCCGGTACTGAAAGGATTAAGGAAAGGTTTCATTACTTTTATTACCGTTATGTCGTATTTTTCCTGCCCTTATACCAATGAAGTATTTAGGATGTTAATTTGAATAAATGCGAACCTTTTTTCCCAGGAGTGTATATCAAATATCGTATATCACACTAAGTCGAATAAAAGATCGAAACTAGAATCATTTAAGAGTTTAGTAATGCGATTCAAAAATTCGAATTTTTCATGGTATGTACATCATTATTTTATTTTTATCTTTTGATCAATACAGCGACATTCAAGTCAAGCCAAAAATCTACTATCCTGATGTTCTTTCCAAAAATTTCAACAATGTTGACTTACTATCTACCACTAGGGGTATACTAACTGTCGGAAATGGAAAAATTGTTTTTCATTTTGCTAAAATCCAGCTTTTCCTCACATTGTCTCTAAAATTCATGCAATTAATGCACTTATTTATTATTTTTGTTGAATTACCTATTTTGTTATAAAACAAAAAGGTACAAAATATTCAGGTAAAATAGAGGCAAACAAATTTCTTCCTTAAAAAGCCTTAAAATACCAGATCTTATTATTTTATTGCCCTGTAATTGCGAAAATCGTAAAACGAACAAAATATTCTCAGAAATGTTTGTTTAGCATATACAGGTAATTAATTTTAGTTACTGTTGCAGAATACTCATAAAAATATTAATGTACCATTTATTTTATTGCCACACTTAGATGTATCCTAATGCTATAAAATCGTCAGTCAGAAACAATATTGATCATAATTGAAAAAGCAATAAAAAAAGTTACCGAATTCACTTTTGAGGAATACGCCAAAATAAGCAAATAACAGGCATCATTAATCAAAACCCTAAAACAAGCACGAGACGAGTCGTAAGACGATTAGGAGTGTCCTCAGCTAAAGTTTGGAGGATAATTCATCTAGAGGGAATATTTCCATATCATCATATCCCAGTACAAGAATTACTGAGAAACGATTCGAGCTTTGCTTCTGGAATGGGATACAGAGTACATGTCGTTTCTAGACCGAATTCTATGCACGAATGAATGGCGGATCAGATGGTATTACAAACTTCCACAACCTTCATACTTGGTCGGACACCCACACGAACAAGACATAGGCAATATCGTTTCAGCATAAATTCACTGCCGGTATCAGCGGCAACCACTGAAATTGTTTAGTACCCGCCACTATCGAGAATGATCTGACCAAAGATCGTGAATTGCTAGATGGAACACTATATACACTATACAAACTTATATCTCTAACCCATATGCAAGTTCTAAAACTGCCTGGGGAAAATTTTTCCATTAGAGAAAATAGCAAAGAACTACTGCTTCCTATGCCTTATCTAAATTCCAATAAGAACGAAAGAGATGAGAATAGGCAGCCAAAAATTCTCATCTACAGCACTTACAGTGTAGGCAATAAAATGTAGCGTTTTTTATCACGCATTTTTAAAGGCGGGCCAATCTGTCGGGCTCGCTGTGTGCCTCTGCATGCATGGTGTTCGTGCCTTCCCCAGGCAATGTTCCAGCATAAGGAAATCCTGAATTGAGAATGGGGAACAGGCAAGTAGCACACTCAGAGCATGTATACGGATGGGGGTGCTTACATTTTTTCACTGTGCATTTTTAAAGGCGAGCCAAACGTATTCGAACGTGTGCGCTGCTCTGGGTGGTGAAACGTGATTTTAAATTTCGTTCCGCCTCCCCCTAAATTTTTGTCTTTTTCTCACGCGTGACCCCTTTATTACTATCCACTTTTAGCAAAATCTGCAAGGCCGGTGGACCAACGGGACCAAGGTCGAAAAAAGATAAGAGACTACGTCACAAGTGTCACATCTAGTAATTCATGATCTTTGGATCTGACATCAATCAATCACTCACAAGAAGAGAAAGAGAAATATTTTTTATCTTTCAAAAAGAGCGGTTCCTTTCTTGTTCAGACTGTTTATAAAATCACTATTAGTCCTAGAAAATCCGCTTTATCAGATCATATGAATACTTTTGTTGTATCATGCCATTTTATTCTCATTTAGGAACTTGGTGAATGCGTATCATTCGATATATTTAAAGAGATCTTCGAGCCATTATTAACAAATTTAATTCATTTTCGTTTCTTTATGTAAATTTGTAGTATTATAAAGCCAGCAGTTTAAAATAAGTATTAGTAACCAATATAATCCTAAATTATTTATTTAAAGCGTCAGTTAAGTTGACATAAACTTCAACTGTTATAATTAAAAATTAATGGGACGAAAAGAAATTTAATCTTGATAGCCCCGATGGCATACCATGAGATCTGAGAAACAACAAGGTCATAAAATATTCCCGCAAATTTGCTAGAGAATCTGTTATGATCTGAGTTGCATTTTATTTCCATGGAAAGCTTCCCTTTGTTTTTGTACCCCCAAAGATAAATTACACTATACCGTACTTTTAGAATATTTATTAAATAAAAACACGGAGGATTTAACTGGACCTGACTACACATTTCAGCAGGACAAAGGTGGTTTCAAGACAAAAACATCCTTTTACTTAGCTGGTTGTCTATCAGCCCTGACTTAAATTCAATCAAGAATTTATAGGCCATGATAGTTAATCGAATTTGTGTGAATGGTTAGCAATTTAATTCAGCAAGAGAAATAATAGACAAATGTTGACAGAAATCTTGAATTGAGTAATGGATAACCCCATGCGAAATAGACTTTTTGAGGTCATTAAGGAAAGAGGAGAACATACTCGTTACTAACTTATTTAAAACAAAATATTTCTTAAGGAAGTAAAAGCCTTTATAAATACGTCCTCCTATTTGTAAATATGGTTAAATATTTAACATGCTCAAAATATTTATAATGTGCTTAAAATATGTTATGTTTTTTATTATCATTGGAAAGACTGAGTTAAATAATATTTTTATTTTCAAGTGCGCTTTACTTTTCTTTATCCAAATATATGGTATTTAAGTAAAATTATGTCCACCACCATGTAGGCCTCCAGACCTTACGCCATTGGACTTTATCTTAAGGGAAAACCTGGGAATGGAAACGCCTCCATAACTCCATTTATCCTTATTTTTAATGCTATTAATGTATGTTGTCCAATGCAGTGACGAACCAACCAAATCTGCCCACCCTGTTCTGTTTTCTTGTCCGCCACATCTCTCTCGCTCGTCTCGTGATCAACATGGGCAACTTTTCTCATGTGTACGTTTTAACCAAGAGGTGTAGCAAAATCTTCAATACATCGAAGGCTTTGATAATAGTCATCCATTCAGAATCCATATGTACTGGAATAAGTGACAATGCCTCAGCTGTCCTACCGGTTGGCAAAACATGATTGCACTAATTATAACATAAGGCACTTGTAAACATCTGTACAATTTGAACCCAACATTATAAGCAAAGCTGAGCAGTTTCTCCCTTCAAAATATAGCTTAAAACTTCTCCTGATTAAAAATTTTTTAGACGATGTTTTAACTACCGGCTAACACAACTGCACTTTACACATCATTCAGCAAATTGTTTGCTTCTTATTTTGGTTGGTTGGTCTCTGCATTGGAGAACAGGCATAAGCAGAGCCCACATAATTTTCCCTTACTAAAGATGTTGAACCTACAAGAAGAAACGCTGAAAGAAAATTTCGAATCAAGGTTTTTTGAGCGAAAATTTCGAAAACGTTAAACAATCTGCTAATCTGATATTATCACTGAACTTAAGATTGGCAATAAGATTCACTTACCTAATGAAATCAAGGAAGAAACATTATTCACTGAAGAAATCCACTAACCAGGATGAAGATATGTTATATGTACATATTTTTTTTAGAAATTCGTCATTATTCATCATCACATTCTTCTTCAAGATTGATTCATTCAATCCAATGTTCCTCCACTTTTCAATGCCTTTTATGTAAAACGATTTATATTTGCTCTCAAAATAGGCCTCACTCGGCAATCACTTCTTCATTTAAGACAAATTTATTTCCGTCGATCATCTTTTTGAGGTCTGCAGTTTTAGTAGTCGTTGGAGGCCAGATCTAGAGAGTACGTTGGACGGGAAAGCAATTCGAAGCGTAGTTCATTCATTTTAACCATCGCTTTCATCGACTTGTGGCACAGTGCAATGCCTTAATGAAACATCACTTTTTTTGAAGCCGCTTTTTCTTAATTTCTACAATCAATCAATCCAATAATGTCATGTAATATTCGCTATTGATACTTTTAGTATTCAAAATAGTCAACGAACAAAATACCATGCGTGTCCCAAAATACGGATGCAATAACCATGCTAGCTGACTTTTGCGTTTTTGGTTGCTGTGGACGATTTTGACCGGCTGCTGTCCACTCAACTAACGATCTTTTTGATTCAAGTATGCTCAAATTTTTATGTAAAATTGTAAACACACTAACTTCTGATATCTTTAAGGTATCGGCTATCTCACGCAACTTAACTTTATGGTATGTTTTCAGGAACAACTGTCGATTTTGGGAGACCAGAACGTTCAGCATCATCGGTGTTTATACGACCGCGTTTAAATTCAGCATACCAATCAATAAGAATTGATTTCTCTGGTGCAGAGTCTCTATAACGCTTATCAAGCCATTGTTTGGCTTATATTATTATAGTATTTTTCCGTAAATGCAATGTTTAATTAATACACGAAATTCTTTTTTATCCATTATTTTGAAAGTGACAAAAGTTGTTTCACAAAAACCACTGCACACTTGTAGACTAATAGTTTGAATGGCATGAAATTTAACACGTAAAAAGTCTTCCAATAGGGACTTTCGAACTTTGACAGTTAATAGCGGCCATATTGTTGAAGCTATATCTGTCAAATTGCTATAGGTCAATGATTACCAACTTCTTTTGGCCTGAATTGGATGATATGGACACTAACAACAACAAAAATGTGGTTTAACAGGACGGCGCTACGTGCCACACAGCTCATGCCACATTGGACATTCTGCAGGAGCGATTTGTGGGCATCTCACGTGGAGGTGATGTGAACTGACCACCGAGATCGTGCGATTTGACCCCGTTAGATTTTTTCTTGTGGGGTTTTTTTAAGTCGCAGGTCTACGCGAATAAGCCAGAAACCAGAGCGGCCTTCAAAGCTATCGGCCAAATTCAGCTTGATTTATGCGCCAGAGTCATGGAAAATTGGACATTTCGGATTCGCGCCACCCAACATTTGAACGATGTAATATTCCGTACCTAATGGCAAGGATAGGCATTTCAAACAAATAAAAAATGTCGATGATATCTCACACACACTTTGTTTTATTTAAATTTAAAGATAGGAAGTGCTTAATGAAAGACCCTTTAAAAATATGCGTCGACCAATAGTGATGACATCTATGTGTCAGACCGGAGGGTTATTGAATGATATGTTAACTACTACCTGGTAGGTAGTTACCAGTTACCTGATCATGAATGGCGAAAGATAACAGCCTGCTTGAACTCATTACCTAAACATGACAGCGGTATTTGACGGAAAATTCAGTATTCAGTAAATATAAAGAATTTGTTAATTTCTCATTGTGAAATGTTGAAATAAACTACATATACATATATTTATTTTAAGCAGTCACAAATCCTTTTAAACACTTTTGTTTTAAAAATGTACTCATTTCGAGACATCTCTATTCAATTCTTAGTTCGCCAAGGGGAGCCGTTCTGTGCCAGAGGTTTTTTTTACGATTTTCTCATCGAACAGACTATAGGCTTAAAAAGAACGAATGGTTTTCATTCGAGCCTACTCCTGGATCCCACATATATTCCAAACTTGAGCGTTATTTTAACTAATTTATTGCTATCTATTCTCCATGGGTACATGTACTATATTCGAGTTTACACAACTTTTAAATTTAAATAAAATTGGTATTTCACTCAGACATGGGTTTCCATTCTTTTCGATTATCCTGATCCATGAAAGCAATGAATCTTGACTAGATGTGCCAGTAGCGCAAATTGCAAATATTGTCCCATCTTCTTGCTGATGTATTGAGCGCTTTGCAGCTAGTTGAGATCCTTTAACTAGAAGACGGCCGAAAATAGGGACTCGTAGATTACTTACATCTGAAAATAGAAAGCAAATTACTTTTATTTCGCAGCCTTAGTTTAAGACAAATTGAATTAACGGACTATTAAGTAAATACAACTATCTCTCTAAGGCTTTAAAACCAATGCCAATATTAAGATATCTCCCTGAAATATGATTTTACAGCCTTCTTTTTATAAAAAATTAGGTATGCACAATTTTTAAGTTAAAGTCAACATTTTAATATAAAACTTCAGGAAGCGCAATATCATACTCCGAGCCGAAACCTTCTATATTTACAAGGCGTAAACTGACCTCTTGCACACATGTACAGAAGTGGTTTGAGAGTTCGCGACATTTATTCGACCTGCGGTCGCGCAATGAAATCGCCAGAAAATTTGAATCAAGCCGAATTTTTTATATTCTAGCGAAATTTTAGTTCTACAGCACGCAAGAACCGCAGGAATTTTTACTCCATATAGGTCAATAATATTAATAAATTTCTGAAGCAATTATTTCTGCGGAACCAAATTTCCTCCCGCTATGTACTTTACAAGTGGTCTGGGGCTCGTTTGTCCTGATGAGTTGAATTTAAACTCAAAAATTTTACATAATTTATTTAAAGATGTGGTAAAATGTACCACGAATCTAAGGATAACTTCTTAGGGTAATCATGAGTAGATATAAGCTTTAATTTGGAAACTGCAGCGAATTTTTCTCCTGTTTAAGTCTATTTATTTATTTCGATTAATTCGAGCTACAAAGAATAAAACAAAAGCATAATCGACTTAAAAAAATTAGCAAAAGTAACTACGACTAATTGCAAAGGCAGTTAATCAATTTCAATCGATCTTCATAAGGAGGAAAATTAAAGTTATCAACCCAAGGCCGTGCAACACGAAGCGAAGGAACCTACGCTGAACAGCTTCAATCCTATTAACTCTTTGAGCGCTGAATAATGCGATAAACATGTACTGTCTACTAACTACGTTTTACGAAAAATTACACTCAGAGTTGCCTGGTTTTTACGACCGAGTGCATGCTGGGTTGACTGTAATTTAATTGCAAAATATGTTGATTGTTACAAAAAAGGCCTTATCTTTTTGAGCGTTATGAACTCATTATGGGTTCATAGCCCAGATTGAATGGCTGTGTTGGAACCCATATCTGCGTTCATGGCCCTAATCAAATGGCTGTGTGTGGGAAACCATATATGTAGTCATAGCGCTCAATGGGTTAATAAATGTTGGCTAAGAGGGTAACCAAACCTGAGAGGCATATTCAAATAGAGGGCTGGCAAAACAGAAATAAAAAGTTTTGGTGACATAGGGGTTGGAGAATTCTTTGAACCATCGTTTGACAAAGCTTGGAGCTAACTTGGCTTTGTTCACGATATAATCAATATGAGAACAAAACTGATATCGCAAATAACGCCCAAATCACGTAAGAAACTGGCAGATAGAATGAGTTCACCAGAGAAAAAATATGAGTGAGGAGTAGTGGGAAGGCGTTTGCGGGAATAGGTGATTGATTGGCACTTAGAGATGTTAACGTCCAGAAAAATTTTTGAGCATCAGGTGGAAAAGCTGAGTAAATCATCTACTACTACTTTTAGTACAGGCAATTTTTGGTTAGTAAGCAGTGGAAACAAGAATATATATTTTCTAATGCACAAAAATTTTGATTTAGCGTCGTCTTTTAAAAAGGACGCCGAACCAAGTCAACTCAACTCAAGTTTATTCGGCTTAGATATCAACACAGGGATATGTGCTATTGAATTAGGCTCAAGTTTTCTTATTGTATAGCTAGCTTCCTACAGACGAGGATTATTTATGAATGTTCTCAATTCACTTGTACATTAGAACTATATGATTGCAAACCGTAGGTGTGCCTGACTTTCTTAAACCTATATTATCCTACCCCAAAGACCTATACCAAAATGTAATACTGGCGACGTTTTCCCTCTTTTTCTACTTATCTTTTTTCTACCTGAATCCTGTTAGCCAAATGACCTTGCAAATTTTGTTAAAAATAAATAGTAATGAAGAGATCTAGTTTAAGAGGATACAAATTTGGGAGGAGACGAAAGAAAAACTGAAACAATTCTACAAATTTCTTCTTTATATTATACAAATCTCCTACACTTTATCGTTTGTCCAACTATTGCTAAAGCAAAATAAATTTTAGTAATTAATATCATAGAAAGAAACACGTTCTTATTTGAGAATTAATTTTCGAGATTGTAAATTTTTCTATTTAATTTCTCAAATTGTAAAATTTCTAAAAATTCACGATAGTGATATTTCTAAAAATATCACATACACACAAGCGCACACACTTGCATAGAGACGAAAGAACGAGTTTAATAAGGGGTACATTACTAATATTATCGCCTGTCTTTCGGAGATCAAGGACAGTCAACAAAATAAACGCATGCCTAAAGAATTTCAAGAACTTCAGGATAGCCGAATGTCGGCGGGTATATAGCTAGCCTACAGTGGGCACAGAGTTTTGGGACGTTATCGATAACAGTTACTATCCTCATCAGTGAATCAATTGATCTTTCTAACATTTAGTTAGTTGCTAGCTGATTGAGAGTTCAGTCGTTAGTTGAAAGTAGTAGAGAATAACACAATCGTTAAAGATGTCCCAGTTATTTTATATCAGTTGTATTATCCCGGGGTCTTCATATTACCATTAAATTGCGATATTTTTAATTAATTAAACTACACTAAAACTAATCTATGGTCTCATTTATCCTACATGTATGTCTGGTAACATAACAGTATGTTCCGAAATATCTCATGAATGAATCCGAGACGCATTGAGGGAGCAAACCGCGCATCATAAATTTTTCTGATGAACAATTTTCACATTCGTCCCAAACCCACTTTATAAATATGTGAAAAAAATTGGAGCGTTAAGGATTAGTCTAAGTAAATTTTTATTTTATAATCATTACTGAATGCTAAGCTAAGTTAGCCTGAATGCTTCATAAGCTGACGTTATTGTAATTCGATAATTCAGAATGAAATTTATATTTTATTTTAGTGGAATAAAATGAACCCTAGAGCAAAAACTTTTTTAACTGTCCGATTGAGTAACGAAGCAGAGTTATAAACGAGGTCCTGCTTTGGTTTGATGTTTGACCATGATTTGCAATTTCTAAAAGTAATATTTGAATGTATGTATAAATATAGACCTTAAAGGAGTTTTTAGGACCCCAAACTTTAAAAATTAGTTAAAATATCCCTTTTTAGAATCAAGTTCCTTTCTATTTAGAATTTATATTTAAATAACTTCACTCTTAAAGTTTCTTCCATTCAATACAAATACAAAGCACCAAATGACATTTTATTTTTTAAAGAAAACAATATTTACATAAGGCTACTACTACTACACTACAAGCTTGCGTAAGATTTATACAAAGCAAATGCTTTTATTCGAATATAATTACAAGTGATTTTATTTATTTATTTATCGCTTATTACAAGCTACAGCTGCTGCCATGCTAACGAACATCCAAACAAAGACTATATCTAAACTTTTTATTCACACTTTAAGTAGATTTACGATAGTCAAAATGAAAAGCTCATGGTGGAATTCGAGTCGTTACACAAACCAAGAGAAGCAACGAGATGACCACTACAACCTCTTTTAAATCAAATGTATACTTTTTCATTCGAAAATGACTATAAAATATATTTTCTGCATAATGTTCGATTAGTTTAAAAAATGCAACATTTTGGGTACTTGCCTTGTTTTATTCTGAAATTTTAGTTTCGAAATAGCTAAAACACGCTGCCTTCGCTTATCGTTTAGCATTTTCCACACTAATTTGAATTTTTACTCGAAGTGCAGCGGATATAAATAATTTCACTTAATAAAATATTGTGCAAAACACTGCTGGACGCCATCATAAAAGCGTTTTAAAACTTTAAAATGTAACACTGCATTATTGATGCAATGCTTCAGTCATAAATTTGACTTTGCATGATGATGGTTGTAAAACTGAATCACCACCGGTTTTGTTGACGTTTTGAAATTCAGCCATAATAATATGCATCGCAGAGATTTTAATCGCAATGGTAGTGGGAGTTCGATCCGAACACCCAACATGATAAAGCGCAATTCATCAAGCTATTATTAAAAAGTAAAATATATAACCCAGACGGAATTACTGATCAGGCTGATACAAAGTTATTCTGCATATTCTCAATAGAATACACATCAAGGTCAATCTTAATTATCTGTTCTTGAAATAAACTTTCTGTATACAGTCATTTTCCTATTTTATTCAATTTACCTGTCATTTCGAGTCGGTCTGCCTTAACCCTTTGCCTTATGAATTGAGCGACGATTATTAGTGCCACTTTCGATGAGAGTTTCTGGCATTCGCCGTGACCACAAGCAGTTTCATCACGAGCCAAATTTTGCGCAATCCACTGGTTTGCCATTTACTATTTACTAAAACCACATTATTATATTGCAATTATAACAAACAATAACAATAAACATTATCGTGCAAAAACAACATTATTTGATATGAGCTTTTCACTTTTAGCCAGAACAAAACATCACGTATCTGATACGAACTTCTCATTTTAGGCACAGAAAGGGGATCACGTCTCCCAGACGTTGTTTTAAGGCAAAGGGTTAACTGTGTATCGAATTTAAATGATTTGTTCTTCGATGTCTTTTCTATCTCGTCCATGGTCCCAAATAACCAGTTCAAAAGATCTCCGCCTAAAATAATAATTCTTCATCTACAACTATGTGGTAAATGTATTACCTTGATTTCTTAAATTTTCGATTTGTTGCATTGCAATGTCTTTTTTAATACCAAACTTAAGTGTGTTTTTAATTATGTTTCCTTTTCATTGTTAATTATTATCACTATTTATTTCTGGTGTATAACATATAAAACAATTTCAAATTTACTAACAATCTCTAAATCGTCAGTTTCGATTTTTGCGTAGTCTGATATCGAGTTAATTTTTTCAATTACTAGTGTTTGACTGAACAGTATAATTCCCGTTATTAGTAGGAGTTAAAAATTTATCTTTTGGTATTACTTTCATGTATTTTATCTAATCGAAGTTTCCTAAATTTGGATTGTTCTTTGTGTCTAACAGATTTATAATTTCTTATAACGCCTTCTCTTTCTTCCGTATAACTTCCCTTTTCTGTTTCTTTTATTAATCATCGATTACATTATGGTGTATTTGCTTTTTTTATGTTTATTGGAGTTGCCTTGACAGCCAAATAGAGAGTATTGTTTTAAAACTTAAGAGCCTTTTACATTCGAGTTTTTATTATTAGATTCTCTTCAAGATTCAACGCCCTCTTATAGTGTCAATCCCAAGTGTGGCGGTAAATAATTCTTAATTTTGTCAAGAAATAATGTTGGGAAAACGGGTTGATTAATAATCTCATCCCTTATATCATTTTACTCCTATAACATTACCCATCAAAACGCTATTGTTGTTTGATCGATTGTAAGATAGTGCCATATTTAAAGACGTCGTCAAAAGAAGGAAAGACGTTATATAATATATATACTTAGTACGTACAAATGTGTCACAGATAAAGATAACTCAGTACAGTTCAGTTACAGCTCACAGTCGAGTAAATCAATCTCATCCTGTTAGCCTCACCAGCAAGTTCGATCTGTACCATATAGTCTTAATCAACATTACCTCTTTTGTTAAAGCACAAAAATGTTAAAGACTCACTTTTACCCCTCCGTGATGGAACAAATGCTTTCAAGTAAAATCACATTACACATTACAATGATTAAAAACTTTATAGTTAACAGCCAGACCTATTTAGTCCTTAAAGTACGTCTACAAATCCTAAGCCGTGTTTCGTTATTCTAAAATTATCCTAGTACTTAATAATATGAAAGTTAAAGTTAAAACCCTTATTTATTGTTAATAATTTGATGTGAATTAATAGTCTCAATAAAAGAATGTTGAAATTTGAACATAGGTATAAAAAGCAGAGGTTTTCGCCAAATCATTTAATTTGCTGCAAGACTACTCACCGTCAACATCATCCTCTTCAATTTCCTGTATTTCATCTTCTGGTTCCTTATCGGCTCGAAGAATGAAAAAGTTAACGACTTTATTTCGTATCCAAATATAATACGGTCCTTCAATGAAGATGGGTTTTTTCTTGTCGTGCTTTTGCAGCAACTCAGTTTGCTCCAAGCTCATACCACTAACGACCCAAGTCTTGTCGATGGCATCAGTCACATCGGCCGTTTCAAATACCTCCACTTTTGAGAGCAGATCTACTGTACACATTCGGTGCACGGCCAGCTTAGCAAGCTCTAATGCATCATTCGGTACGGGGTTTGGAAGAGGCCATGGTGAAAGGTTTTTAAATTTGGGCATCCAGTACATCATACGCCAATACTTTCTCAGTGGATGGCCCTTCCTTCCGAATATATTGAGGAGCATCAACTCCATCTCGGCATCTGGAATTACGCCATTGTCCTCCATCTGCTCAAGGAGATCGATGATGCATTGCTGCTGCTTTGGATAGTGCATAAACTCGGCCTGGAAAATATTCGTAGGGATAAACTTCCCCTTAGGCATAACATTGATCAGCGCTTTATAAACTTCCAGGTCCGTGTGAACCTCGAAGTCCTCCATATTACGCAGAGCGGCATAGATGAATTCGACGTGATTCCTTCTGCGAACGTCCTTGTTCTCAAATATCGCTATCATGTCCAGGTAAGCTACTTTAGTTTTATCGGAAATGCTCTCAAAGGGCAAACTTATTGCTGGCACGCGCGGGTTTGGAGGATTTCTGTTGGTTTCATCTTGTTCGTTGCCTTTTCCATTGGAGGATTTAAAGCAATAGAACCTTCTAAATACATTTTGCAATCTTGAGTAACTATTGACACCAGCTACTCGGTAGACGTTCCACCTCAGTTTCAGCATTTTTACGTCTTGTTCAACTACAATCTGTCCCTGTTTGACAGTACACTGCTCTACCAAAATGAAATTGGAACACCAAAGATTATTTAAAACAAGATGTGAAACTCGGGACGTTTTTCCTTATTTTTTTCGATCTCAGTCCCATTAGCGGAACGATAAAGTCACAATCAGCGCAGTCAAAGCTGAGAAATATTTGGGTCGGTTTTAAGTTTGTAGGAGAGAACTGCTTTAGAGAATCTTCCCAGAATTTAATGAAATTTCTTAAAAACATTGCTATTAGCCTGAAGATAAATGTGTCTTATCTATAGCAGCCTATTATAGCTGTAATATGAGTTTTATTTAAAACATGAACTCAAAAGGGTTGGATCTACGACTTGAAATATGCTTTTTTGCTGAGGGTGTATACCGTCAATTATTATTTCGTGTGGGCCCTAAGTAGTGTAGCATTAACAATATTATTTTGTGAATACTTAAAACCAATTGCCAAAGTGTGTATATATAGCGGTAAATAGTTCTAGACTTCAATTCCAAAAATGCCGAAATGCAGTGGAAGCCTGCACCTGAACAGCCCTGGAATTAAAATTCAATGAGATTTTGACCAGTATAATTTTCGAGGGAAAACTACAAATTATATCTGGTGTCTTTGGTGGTTCACCTCACTGTTAAAACTTGCCTAGATTCCAATTCGAACAGTAGTCGCTATGGTAGAGATCTACACCGAAGACTTTCGGAATCAGAATGAGAATCTTCTGTTTGCGCTTCTTTTTATACTAAACTTTGTGATATTTAGAAGGCACTGCATTTACAACGACTGCTGCGATTTAATTTTTCAATAACTAGTGTCGTCTTGAAACGCAGATGTCGCTTTTTATGCTACAGAGATTTTGCTGCAGTCATTTAAAAGCTGTTACGAAAAAAGGTGTTCTGACGATAAGCCACGGAAATGAATATGCAATGGACCGCTCAATCTCTCTCAAGCGCCCGCCAATTTGACAACCTACTGCCTGCGATACACGAGAGGAGATATATAGATATTAATACAGCGCTGCCTATTTTTATCGCATTCCATCGATGTGTTGATTCCGTAGATTTTTTGAATTGACGCTTGAGACAGGAAATTGAGCGGTCCATTGTATTTGTATGTCTATGATGTCAATCATCCAATAAAAATCAATGTTTGGGGACGCTTTTCGAAATACTGTTTTTACTGATTAGAGCTTTTTACCTAAAATTTGGACGGTAATCAGCGTGTTCTCCTAAATTTACTGAAAAAGATGTTTGGACCCAACTATGATAATTGGATCTTGCAAGAGGATATTAATCTCAAACATCGAAGTCAACTGTTCAGGATCTGGAAAGCAAAAAATAACATAATAACGTTGGACTGTCTATCCCAATCTCCAGACGCCAATTCAATTGAAAATGTTTGGGCATAATAAAGAGCCAATTCGCTAGAAGACCAGTGTACAATCTCAAGTAGCTAACACGGTTGATTCGAAAGATATGGCGTTCATGGTCGATATGCGAAAAACTCATCGAAAACTTGCTCAGAAGATGCCAGACCATTTTCGATAGCGGCGGGGGCTACACAATTTATTAATTGGTTGCATGTAAAAAAAATTAGAGATATATATCCTCTGTAAGTAAAAAAATGCGGTTCCTTTCTTATTGAAAGGATCGTCGTTGATCGTCGAATTTAAGAAACCAGTTAAAACGCTACCACTTCTTGTAGAGTATCTAATGTCCATAGGTTATGACTGGTGTAAAAGGATTTTTATTACATTAAAATGTAAACAAAATGAATCCCGGTGGTAATCCTACCCTAGTTTATTATATCCTTGCAATGCGAAAAAAATAGATAGCGAAAGCGCTGATCAGAAACATTTCTCTCGTCCAATTCAGGCAGTTGGTTGTCAAATTGATAGATGCTAAGAGTTTGAGTGGTCCATCTTTTTGTATTAGGTCTACCGGAAAGTTCTGCCCGTTTTTAGAATAAAGAAAAAGAATAAATTTTTCATATCTTGAATAAACTTTACTGAATAATATAATTGCCATCATTATTTATGACTTCTTGCCAGCGTAATGGCAATTTGTATATGCCATTTTTAAAAAATGTCTTATCTTTAGAGGACAAAAATTGAACTAGTGTTTGTCTGATATCTTCTTCGTTATTGAATTTTTTGCCCAGCAAAAAATTTTGCAAGGACAAAAACAAGTGATAATCCAATGGTGCTAGGTCCGGGGATATGGTGGATGTGACAGCATTTCCCATCCTAGCTCTGCTATTTCCTGACGAGTCCCCAAAGCAGTATGTGGCCTGGCATTGTCAGGAAGCAGTATGATGTTCTTTCTATTGAATATCGCCGGCCTCTTTTCTTGGAGTGCTGTTTTTAATTTATCCAATTGCTGACCGTACCTCTCCGAATTTAGCCTTTCGTTTGGTTTCAACAGCTCAAAATGTATTGGGCCTCGAATGTCCCACCATATACACAACATTCTCTTGTTCAGGCTAAACTTCGGTTTAGGGGTGGAGGGGGCAGGTTTTCCAGATTCACAATATGCCCTTTTCCTAATTACGTTGTCAAGCTTCTGTAGCATTTCTTCCTTGTTGAAATTCGTACAAAATATAGTGGCGTAAATGAACTTTATCGGTCGCCATGGGTACACGATCGCGTTTCACTACTGGCAAGAATAATCTTCGTTTTAGTTCATCTAGGACGTCAATGTGTATAGAGAGCCATATATGCATCATATGAACATGCACATACTTGTTGAAACTGATTGTAACCAGAACGGACAGAACTTTCCGGTACATCTAATATATGTGGTTACAACCAAATCAATTAAATCCACTTTTGAACATTTCTTAATCTTAATATTAAAACCCCTGAGACAAGTCTATTGTTTAATTTTGGAAATAAATTATTGTATAATCTTAACTAAATAAACATTTTTATTTTAGAATGAGAATTAACATGAAATATATATTATTTTCCCTTATTTCGTATATACCATATTGCCGAAATTGCTGTTTCAAGCAGTTATTTTTATTTTTCAAATAAAAAACTATGCTATTACGTCACAGCCCGCCACAGGCATATAGCTGTCAAACCAAACGTCGAGCATACATCGTCTTTCTATACCGTTGGTCAGATTTGACATTTTCAGTTTTGGTTGAGAAAAAGCTTCGTTTTCTCGTTTCCAATTACCCGCGGTGTGTTCGTCGCCCCAAATTGCTTGGCATCGGACTGCTCCTTATAGATAACAATGGAGTTTCTGTTGTAAGTGTGATTCGTATTTTTTTCCTCGAGAAGGCGTTTTCTATGCTTCCTGCACCTAAGGAGCCGCCTAATTACAAAAAAGGCTCAGATGTTTGCATACAATGCTTCTTAAAAAGAAGCAGAGTTCAAGGTGCTTTATCTACAAGGTGAATGTACTGCTACACTCCTGTAAACGTTTGCAGTACCGCGCTATCTTAAAGTATTTGTTTAGAATTGGGTCACTATTTGACCTCTAAATGGAATGAAACCGCACCAACAGTTTCTTTGAGGTTTATTGAACTGAGGAGGTCTTTCATGTTTTATGCATAACAATAAGGACTTTCATCAGAGCTATTTCTTTTGAACTAAGGACAACAAATAACTCTAATAAAAATAATAAATTATCTGTGCACAAAGTTCTTTTCGGGTGTTTTATATGCATGCAAAATTATGCATACCTATTTCAACATTAATGACATTTTGATTAGCTCTATTTCAGTTGAGAATACCAATAATTTGTTTTGGAAATCATATTTCAGAAAGCATTTATAAAGAACAAATTGCATTTTAGGAAGTACACCCAGAAAATGTAAATTTTATTTGATGTTGGCTTCGAGCGAATTTCCTTTATATCACAACATTATTCATGTAATATGCTTTGCAAAATTTATGTATATAATACAATACATATAACTACTTAATTTCATTTAATGGTACACCACCTACAACCATCGTAAAAGTCTTTGGAGTAATTAATTGTAAGGAAGGCTGATGTCTTTCAGTGCAATTTGATTGCTCTTGAAGGATAGTGTGTTGTCAATCTAATATCTGTTATGTTTGTAAATGAAATGTTTCAAAATTTCCAAATCTATCCTACTTCATGGGAAGTATCGAATTTGCTCCGAACCGTTTTGGAAATATGCCAATTCTCTAGGATCTGGATGTAACCTTTGAAAATTATTTTTCGATCACAGGCATACATATAAAGAAGGATAACTCAATCTTCAATTTGATAATCTACTGCCTGAGATGAACGAGAGAAAATGTATCTCATCAGCGCTATCGCTATCTGTTTTTCGCGTTGCAAAGATAACACATTTCCATTTCAAGAAGAATAAAGTTTATAGTAACATTAAAAAGCGAAATTTAATGCATTTTTTTATAGCCAAAGTGCAAAATTCATAACAATTTCGAAACGCACATAGTGACTATCACTGCTTGAAAGAGCTAGAGAACAAAGATCGCACCGTTCGTTTCTTAAGGAAATCAAGTACATGAGCGATCTATTGTATTGTACGTCATTGGTTTCGATATTCATATTGATGATATTTCCAAACAACCTTGGCGGGTTATATTTTGCGAACCACAGCTCATTTCCAAATATATCCACTCTGCGTCAATTATTCCTAAAAGTGGTTCGAAACAGGCTTAACACGTTTCCACTGGTATGTGTCTTTAGTGGTACATACAGGACTATCCCATCGGGCGGTTTATATCACATACATAATCAACAGGACAAGACCGATTTTTAAGAATTGAATAGTAGCGCTCTTATTCTCAAGTTGATCGCCGCAGGTTTATCAGTAATTTGTTTTTCTAAATTCAAAGAGCGCCGGCTAAAGTGAATGAGCAATATGCGACTATATTCACAACAACGGCGGCAGATTGAAAAGAATATGAAGTAGAGAGCCGTCAGATGCCGTGAACTGCAAATACGGCCGCCGCCGGAGTAAGATGTTGAGTACCAATAGCAATATTAAAACAAAATTTACTGAGTTAAAAGCGTGCTGAGGAAATTGATTCGTTGTCTGCTTTAGTAGGTTCAACAAATCCACCCACACTTTGCCTTACTAGACCCTTGACCCTTAATTTGTCTCCACTTGTCGACAAACAATTATCTAGGTGAATATACTTTATATCTATAGTCGAAGCAGGTTGTTTAATTTTGCTGCTGTAAGTTCATGCCAATGTTATTAAAAAGCTTGTATATTTACGATTTTTGTTAAAGATGTGCATATTTTTCTGCCGTAGGTTAGTTTCTCGATTTTCTGTTTTTATTCCTAGTATGCCCTTAGTATTTACATCCCATATTTTCTGTTTTTTTCAGTATGTCCTTGGTTCACTAACATATAAAAAACTGGACTGCTGATCCTGTACAAAAACTAACTTTGAAAATGAGACCGAAATATGAATTAAGGTTACACAAAGGCAGAAACAAAGATTTTTATATTTACAAAGCTTGATATAATAGATAACGGTTAATGAAATTTTGAATATTTGTTACGTCATTGTTCAACATTTTCGAGAATTTTGAATGGCATAATTTTCCTTAAGACGTTCGGGCCTGGGCTAAAAATGGCTTCGTTTTTCAGCAGTCCAGATTCTAAATGTGGTAATCCTATAATTTCCCTGCTTGAGTTTGTTTATACAATTACGCGCAAAAGTTTAAGATTACCTCTGTTTTTTGGAACGTTTTCACTTTAACAAATTAATTTTTTAAATATTGCTAATTTTGATGAAAAAGATTGTATGTGCTATATATTGCTATTGCTATTCAATTGAAAATTAGCAAAAAGTGAGTGTAGCAAGCAATCCAAAGGTATGAAAAAACAATTCTATTGTTCATAGCTCTACATCGGGTTGTAGCAAGATGGACTGGTAAAGCAGAATTGAGTTGCCAACAGCAATAAGTTGATAAACAATCTGCAAGAAAGAAAGAGAAAGCGGGCGCATCCATTTGATGTTCCATCAGAATAATGCCCGCCCACATGTTGCTCGAAAGACACGGGCTTGTGTTAATGACCACAACATCGATCACTTGCCAAGACCATCTTGCAATTCTGACTTAAGTATTATTGAAAATAAATATAATTGCAGGTGCAGGTGTATATCAAATTGATCATTGTCGTTATTGATCTTATACTGGATGAGCAAATTTTAATTTCGTCAGAAGAGGATTGCTTGCAAGTAGTGGTCTGTGGGATGGGCTATCCTTATGTCGAAGAGGCAAATATTGTATAATTTGGTACCCAGTTTTGAGGCTTGGGGTACTCCTCTTTGTATTGGTATGAGGTCAGAACTGGTATTATTGAGGGTAATATATATGCATCAGTTGATGGGGAAGGAGGCAAGGACATGAGTGATATATGAAGGAAAGTTAAGATTGATAGTAGATCTTCTGTTGAAACGGAATCAAATGCAATTCTGGCATGATGATGCTATTGCCCGTGACGTATTGCACTCTTATATTTATGAACCTTTTGAGAAGTCTCCCGAGGTTAGAGAGTAATATGATTGTTCTGAAGTTTGATGCTTCGTAACTGTTAAAAGATTTTTAAGGGTTATCAGAGTTCCTTTTTTCTTCTTCGTTGGAAAAATTGAAATTTGGTCCGGTAACAGCTGATGTTTTGTTATTTAGGTTTCGAAGATTGTCTATGATTCCTTGGAAAAGAAGTTGGCAGTATTACGCTCATTATGAGGTAATGGTAAAAGTTGGGAAAAAAGCTGCAGGGATGCATGTCAGATTTCTGTAGAGAAAGGGTAGCTTTGATTAACAATTTGTTGTGTAAGGCTCGAGGTTGAGTTGGAAACCTTGTATTTCTAAAACTCTGAAAAGAATTTAGGAAATCCGTCCAGTTTTTCTCTGGTTTCGTATAGTGTATTGCTTATTATAAGCTTCTGAGAGGCGGAGTCGTGCGTCCGATGATTTTCTTGATCTCTTAACGTGTTTGCTCTGGTTTAATTTTTCGTAGTAACGAGGTTCGCTAGATCCAGATAGTCAAATTAATATATTTTATGATCGTAACTATTTTAATGTTCTGCAAACGGAAAAATTGATAGTCGCGAGCCCGGGATTAACTCTTAACACTCAAAGGAGTTAGAGTATTGGTGCTGGTCCAGGACCAAATAAATAAAAAAGATCTGAGTCCCACTAGCCCGGATTATATTCCCTTTTATCAAGGGAAATACACATATAAAATTTATTTAAATTTAAATTGTATTTTAATTAAAAAGTACGCATTTTTGGGCTAATTTTAGTTTAATTTCATTAAGCTTCCTATTTTTTTAAAAGGTCCTCCACGAATAAATTTGAATACTTTCTCTTTACGTGAACATGTACCTTTTTGGAGAGGATGGTTGGATAGGAAATTTAATAAAAATAAAAAACAGGTGTATTAATTCAGCTCCTTTATTCCACTTATAGTGGCATACGTTCTTTTTCTTTTATTAAAAATAATAAAATAGAATAGAACTTTTTAAGTTTTTTATTTTTGCAGACCTTCGTGATATGGTTGATGCTATTACGAACTCGCAGTTTGGCAGTCATAAGTTCATTAATTGCACGTGAGCATTATTATTGCAGGTCATATGTTCAAAAATTGTCGTGTAAAAGCAGTTTATCAAAAATTTGTTTGCAGCGGCACAATCAGTGACCTTTTGTTTGAACAAAAATGTTTGGGTGACTACAGATGTCATAGTAGTGCAAGATTTGATTTGAAGATTTAAGATTTTTTGATTTAACTCAATGCTCGAAGAAGAATAAAGACCAGTTTACGTGAATATTGAATACATGTAGTAGTAAACAACATTTGTGCAATGGTTTTTCCCTTTTTATAATAGAGTTATTAGCTGTTTTTTTTATGTAATCTGATCAAAAATTTTTAAAGTTTAGGAAAAAACGCATCGAGTTGCATTGATCAAAATTGCGTCAACATTTAATCCAATCATTTTTTTAGTTCATGGCTTGAAGTTTTGATGAAATTAGTTTAATGGAATTTTTGTAAACTTCAAGAATTTTGTTGTAGGCAACAGCTTGAAAAATTTAATTTAACTCTTATCACTTCAAGAATTATACAAAGTTATTTGTAGGCAACTCCAGATAAATTTTGTTCATTTCGAAATGATTCAAATAGACGTTGCATACGTTTTATAAAGTAGTTCTTTTTTAATTAGTAATAACATTTATAAATGTTGAGTAAATACAACAAGGAGTACAAACTAATTTTTATTCATATTTTACTCTACTATAGGCTTTTAGTAAACTAAACATTGCCAAATTCTGGCAGTGACACTATTGGTTGGAGTAGAACGCTGGCTAAAACTTGGCAGTATTACTGCTGGTTGGAGTGATAAGTGTTAATAGGAAATTTCAGATCCAGATCGGATCATCAAAAAATCTAGCTATTATAAATATTCCCTACATACTTATACAAAATAAAACAAAAAAATCTTAGTTTTTCACACTTGAAAAGAAAGGAAATTGTATGCCATCCATATCAAGATTAAAATGTGACTTAATTATAAACGAACTGCACATCAAACGTTACTTTAAGTAATTAGCTATAACTTAAAACCGGCCAAGTACGTATCGGATAATGCATAGCGTTGGGTTGCTATCTTTTATAACTAGTTGACATATTTGTAAAGTTATGTAGTAGCAGTTAGTTGAATTTTTGAAATTTATATTTAAATGAATGCGTTAATCTTCACTCCTTCAATCATTGTGTAAAAATACTCGCTTATTAATATTAACCATACCCTATTTCCCGTAGCGGCTCCCGTTCCAGCAAAACGTTCAAACCAAAGAAGAACATACCGGAGGGAACTCACCAGTATGACCTAATGAAGCATGCGGCTGCCACGTTGGGCTCTGGGAATTTGCGAAACGCCGTAGCACTGCCAGACGGAGAGGATCTCAATGAATGGGTGGCTGTGAACAGTAAGTATCAGATAATCCATTGCCAACACTACAATCATACTTCTTCTCTTTCAGCGGTTGACTTTTTCAATCAGATAAATATGTTGTACGGCACAATTACGGAATTTTGTACCGAAGAGAGTTGCGGCATTATGTCCGCAGGGCCAAAATACGAATACCATTGGGCAGATGGGCAAACAGTGAAAAAGCCGATCAAATGCAGTGCTCCCAAGTATATAGACTACCTTATGACATGGGTTCAAGACCAGTTAGACGACGAAACACTATTCCCCTCAAAAATCGGTGTACCGTTCCCTAAGAATTTTCTAACAATTGCAAAAACAATCTTAAAGAGACTCTTCAGGGTGTACGCCCACATCTACCACCAGCATTTTTCGGAAGTGGTCAGATTGGGGGAAGAGGCTCACCTCAACACATCTTTTAAACACTTTATATTTTTCGTTCAAGAATTCAACTTAATCGATCGCAGAGAACTAGCGCCTCTGCAGGAGCTGATCGATAAACTTACCGCAAAAGACGAGAGGCAGACATAAAGTAGCGTAAGGGGATGCAAACGAAAGTGTAAAGTTGCATTAAACTGACACAATAATTTATAAACTACATTATTTTATATTTAAAAAAAAAACTGTTAGAACTAGTAGGATTACTTCTTACGGTAAGAACACCTCTTCTCGCTGCAAATCGTTGTTGCGAAATAAATTGCAAGTTATTTATATTAAATAGGCATCCTAGCATCCTGAGTTACACTATTTGTGGGTTTGTACAAATAGAATGGCACCATGAGCATTGTAAAGTCATTCACATAATTTTTATATATATATAAATGGTATTAGTTCGATACGCACGAATCGCTGAGTTCGGCTTTGCCCGTAACTTTTGGAGCAGAGTCGAGTTTTAATTGAGGAGCTCTGGCATTAAATACTTAACACTTTTGCTGTGAACGGGCCGGATGTTAGCGAATTTGTTGCTGTTAGACTAAATGGCTTTAAATTAGTTACGCCTTTTCACTGTGTTCGCAAAAAATTCTGTTGAAAATATGCAAGGCTATGTCGATAGAATCGCTGTAGAAAAGTGAGTGCAGTGTTAGAACTTCAATGCATCGTAGTAGTTTAAAACAACTAGCGGATGGGTCTGTTCTTTTGGACATTCCGAGTCCCAAGTTGTGAGACATATGTATTTGCAACGATTGGAAATTGAAACTCGACTATGGTCCTTTGCGCGATAGATGTAACCTTAAATAATCGATAATTGTCGCGTATAAACTATTATAACGTAAACATGCCTTATATTTTCTTGTATGTGCACCGATTTAAGAAATTTCTACTACTAAGCGTTGCATTATCGAATGAGTGGCACAGTAGCACTTTCAGCATCAGACATGCGCTCTACTTTCGTGCCTCAAAAACCGAAACATTCTGGTAAGTGAGATCATAGAAATTACAAAATTACTTAGTTAAGTACTCTACGCTTAGCCTTTGAGGATTAAGAATTGTTATTTATGTGCGTATTTAGTTGCTTGATTCAACATTTTGTTTGTATTTCTCTGTTCCGATGCATTTTTACGTATAGACAGAGCAAAATTTAACCGATTGGGGCACTAACAGAAAAGTATATGAAGTGTGTAAAAGAAAAATATTTTTCCATCCGCAATTTTACTATACATTAAGGAGAATATTTGTACTAAATTTTGTACCAAAAACAATAAATAATATTGAAAGCGCAAATTTGCTTTGATTGTATTCCAAAAAATTTGCTTGTTGGTGCAATGAAAACTGATTATTGGTCATTTTAATTGGTTAAAGTAAATGATAACTGCTTTCTTAATGCAGGATTTTAGATAGTGATATAAAGTACCATAAATTGCATTTATTATTATAAAGAAAGAAGAAATCATCTTGTGATTTCTAAATTATATTTTACTATCATTAAAATAATCACGTGGCGAAACGAATTACAAGAAAAATAAAAACACTAAAGTAACTTAAATCAACCAAAACAAAAGAGAAGAGAAAAGTTAGTGAATTAAGAACCAGTTCAAACAAGTGGAAAAAAAAACAAATAATAAATAAATAAATACAATAAATTGAAATTTGGATAAAGGGAATCAAAATCATCGAGGTCCAATCTTTGCAACAACAAATATGGCGCAACCTATCGGTAACTGGCTGGAGTTGTCCAGAGGCCTCTCGAGAATTACGGCAGTAGGCTTCGTCGGTCAGTGAGTCACTCCGAGGTCTCGGGGAAAGCTCCATCCTTGGGATGAGCTGGTAGTGTGCTACCAGCTGACCTTGTTGTTTCTGTGCGGTGGAGGTGTCCAAGGTCCTCCCTAGAATTACAGGGGTTGGCAGTGTTGCGTGCCAGCCACTTGTGCAGGAGGTTACTTTGGCCATCGTCCATCTCGCGGCCCCACCAATGAAACTGAGAAGTGTTCTTTCCTCACCACATCCGGGCGGGCTGAATCCTCGGTAGCCCGTAATGACCCTCGGTTTTGGCAAAAGTAAAAAAAAAAATGTAAAATTGTATTTTAGCGATAACGTAATGACTTAAATTAACAATTTTCTCATGTCTTTGCATATTTGGGATAATATTATGATTTTAAGTGATCTTAATTATTTCATTAAATTTTAGTACTCAAAATAATAGAACATTTTTTTTTGTCAAGATCACAAGGATTAGTAAAAGTTAAAGTAGATAAATTTATTACGGCCTTAAGACTTTTACCAGAATTATAAAGCATCTTGTAAAGGGTTCCACACTTGCGTTCTCCTACTTTAGTTTCATTTGGATTTATTAAATTTTGAGAAAACCGGGTAAACTTAGTTTACCAAAATGGCGTAATTTCGAAGAAATACGATACGCGACAAACAGCAAACGAGATCGTAAATGGGGCACAAGCCATGCTAAGACCCAAAGATCATCTAATACAAGATGTGACACTCGTAACGTATTCCCTTATCTTTTTTCTAAAAGTAGAAAGTAAAAAGGACTCACGTGTGAGATAAATACAAAAATTTAGGGGGACGGAACGAAAATTAAAATCACGTTTCACCATACAGAGTAGCGCGCACAGTAAAAAAATGTAAACAGCCCGCATCCGTATACCATATATGCTTTGAGTGTGCGCCCCAAAGATCATGAATTACTAGATGGGACACTCTCTATATAAGCTTAAAGCTCTAACCCATATGCAACTTCTAAAACTGCCTGGGGTAAATTTTTCCATTAGAGAAAGTAGCAAAGAACTACTGCTTTCTATGCCTTATCTAAATGCCAATAAGAACGAAAGAGATAAGAATAAGCAGCCAAAAATTCTCATCTACAGCACTTACAGTATAGTCAATAAAATGCAGCGTTTTTTTACCATGCATTTTTAAAAGCGGGCCAATCTGTCGGGCTCGCTGTGTGCCTCTGCATGCATGGTGTTAGTGCCGTCCCCAGACAATGTTCCAGCATAGGGAAATCCTGAATTGACAATGGGGAATAGGCAGGTAGCACACTCAGAGCATGTATATGGATGCGGGCTGCTTACATTTTGTCACTGTACATTTTTAAAGGCGAGCCAAACGTATTCGAACGTGTGCGCTGCTTTGGGTGGTGAAACGTGATTTTAATTTTCGTTCCGCCTCCCCCTAAATTTTTGTCTTTCTCTCACGCGTGAGCCCTTTATTACTATCCACTTTTAGCAAAATCTGCAAGGTCGGTGGACTAAGGGGACCAAGGTCGAAAAAAGATAAGGGAATACGTCACGAGTGTCCCATCTAGTAATTCATGATCTTTGGTGCGCCCTGCCTCTTCCCCATTATCTATTCACAATTCCTCTTTGTTGGAACATTGAGCGGGGACGGCACTAACACGATGTATGCAGAGGCATACAGCTCAACAGATGCTTTGTCCCGCTTTTAAAAATGCATGGTAAAAAAACGCTGCATTTTATTGACTATACTGTAAGTGCCGTAGATGAGAATATTTGGCTGCTTATTCTTCTCCCTTTCGTTCTTATTGGCATTTAGATAAGGCATAGGAAGCAGAAAATCTTGCAAGAGACTCTTAATGCGAGTTTCCGTTTCCGATTTGCGGATTTAGTCCGAACCCAATTGGAGCGGATCGAGCGCGAGAAATAAAACCGATTATAACGATGCATACACGGTATCTCTATTGCCGAACAGCCTCCACGTCTTCCATGAATGTTAAGGCAACCGAACTTCGACCTAAGTCCTGTTTCTGCGTTGCCAAGTCTTACACATCCCATCCCTGAATTTTGTCCAGAACTTCCACTACAGTACCCCTACCCGCCCAGACTACAATATTCGGTCGAGCAAGTAACCCTCTTCATCAATGGAAAATTCAATATATAATTCCAAAGTCCACCTCGAAGAGTTCATTTGTCGTGTCGAAAATCTTATAAGAAACACACTTCAAGGTTGTTTCGATCACTTGATCAGTAATTTTCATATCTTGCTTGGAGACTGGTACTGGACAGTTCGAAATACAAACGTGAATTTATCCTGGAAAGTCCTGAAAGCTGTTTTCATAGCGGGGAGATTTGAGGAAACTTTTTTTTGAACCGGGCGTAGTATAACATGTTTTCGCCCTAACCAAATTTCAATTTTCTGCCATAAGGTGCTGGAACTGCGACCAAGCTAACCATTATTATCAAGATTGTCCTTTAGAACTAACGGAGTTTTTTTGTTGTGGTTGCGGTCGAAATAGGGTATTAAACCTCCCTGCTCTAATTGCATTTCAAAAAACCAGCGTCAGTTTGGGAGCAACAACACCAGTCACCGACAGTAACGATCGCTATAAATCACCGTAGGTGAGACGAGGACTCATACATAACTTTTGTCCAAAATAGTAAAATTTCACCTGATGCATCACCAACACCTGCTAGATCTTATCTTGTGGATTCAGATCCACCAACAGACTCAGAGAATTTCTCTGAAGCTAATATTTCACTTTTACAATCTTCAAGCTCAAACGTTCCACATTGCGTTTACATGCGTTCTGGAAGCGCGTTAAGAAAAATCGTAGAAGATTATCCACAGCTTTTGTTTCTGGTAATTCATTCGTCGTAATTTCCAACTGAATAATTTCGAAAAGCAGATCAGTGCTAAACTCAGCCGTAATTTTCTGAAATGCAGAGTTGGAGTAAGAAAAAGTATCGCCCTATATGAATTGGAGGATCTTCAGGGAAAGTTGATTGGGATGTTTGACGCCAAGACATTAAAAGATAAAAATTAAATTGTTTAACACTTGATTTTCAATTTATTGTATCTATATTTATATTAATTATATCTATATAATCGCGGCTTAGGATTTGTTAATAAGTAGTAGTATAGTAGTATAACTCTTAGTCGGATTCCTCATTATTAAGAATATCGATTGAGTTATTCTCAAAATTTAGCGGTTATTGCCGTATAGGGGCATCGAATCCATTGGTGTCCCCTATGGAGCACGATGGTAGCGGGAGGCGTAATGTTAGCGATTGCCTCGGCTATGGTCCGAGAACGCAAGTCCTGAATGTGGGAAATATTATACCCATTGTGAACTGAATTATGAATTCCATAAACAAATCACTTAGGGTGGATGTTATGGGGGAGGAGAAGGAAAGCAGCAGTCCGCCTACCAATCCCTTCGCCAGAAAGTCGCGGGTGTTCCAGACACCGGTGGCTAGAGCGCACCTGCGAGAGAGTTACGTAGATCCCTCGACGTCCAATGGGGAAGTCGACTCCGGTGGGGAGGCTGGCGGCGGAGAAGGAGAAAGGACGCTCGCCACCAGGGAGATTCGGCGGCGTCTTCTGTGGGGTAACAACTTTAATTTTCACATTTAAATAAAATTCAGATAAAGCCTCTCCAAGACAAGAAAAGCACTTGATATTTATTAGACAATTTACAACGGATATCTATTATAATATAAAGCTGGAAATGATAACGTCGTTGCAGAAACTTTTATGAATTAAAGAGCTTCACTTAACAGCTTCGATAAGCTTTGAAGCTAAAGCTATTGCCCAAGAAACTGATAGTCAGCTTATATATTTTTTGGAAATTTCTTCGTTTAAATTTTCCAAATTACCCGTTCTTGGGAGTGATAAACAAATTTATTTAAGATCAAAGGCGATCATTTGAATTTTCACACAAACGATCACCTTCGATCTTATATTCCGAGAGCATTCGTTTTCAGATTTTTAATACATTCCACAATATATCTCATCCTAGCTTTCGCTCAACTAACAAAATGAATATTTGGAAGTTAATATTTTTGACCGTCTATCAACAAGGATGCCAACAATTGGAGCCGATGTTGTTTATCGTGTCAGAAAAACAAATTTCTTTATAAAATCCTTTTGGCTCATTTTTAAATTCTTTACCTCGATTCAAAACAATCCACATAGATATTGTAGGCCCATTTCCTCCACGCAACGGTCGGAGATAGTAGGTCTGTCCGATGAGAAAAGTTAACAAGACTTGTAGCGCAGGGCCAAAGATCATGAATTACTAGATGTTACACTCGTGACGTAGTCCCTTATCTTTTTTAGACCTTGGTTCCCTTAGCCCCCCGACCTTGCAGATTTTTCTAAAAGTGGAAAGTAGTAAAGGGCTCACGCGTGAGAGAAAGATAAAAATTTAGGGGCAGGCGGAACGAAAATTAAAATCACGTTTCACCACCCAGAGCAGCGCACACATTCGAATACGTTTGGCTCGCCTTTAAAAATGTACAGTGAAAAAATGTAGCAGCCCGCATCCATATACATGCTCTGAGTGTGCTACCTGCCTATTCCCCATTGTCAATTCAGGATTTCCCTATGCTGAAACATTGCCTGGGTACGGCACTAATACCATGCATGCAGAGGCACACAGCGTGCCCGACTGTTTGGCCCGCCTTTAAAAATGCGAGATAAAAAACGCTGCATTTTATTACTTACACTGTAAGTGCTGTAGATGAGAATATTTGGCTGTCTATTCTTTTCTCTTTCGTTCTTATTGGTATTTAAATAAGGCATAGGAAGCAGTAGTTCTTTCCTGCTTTCTCTAATGGGAACATTTTCCCTAGGCAGTTTTAGAACTTGCATATGGGTTAGAGCTTTGGGATTGTATAGAGAGTGTCACATCTAGTATTTCATGATCTTTGGCGCAGGACATCCTGGGTTTTGGTTTCTCATCAAACACTTCTAAAAAAGCAAAAAAGAAGGAGAAAAGTAGAGCTGTAACTTATATTTGAGTTCGACTCCAACACAGCCATACATATAAAATGGACTGCTCATGTACACGATTTCCTATAGAAGTGGATGGTACGATTTTTGTTCCATCTCTTTCGCTTTCAGGCAGTGACAGTTCATGAAATGACGTTAAATTAACGTTCTATAATGTCAGACATATTTCAGATAATACAGATATTCTCTGACAATTCTCTGGAAAACTATCAAGTGACGAACAATTTCTTTAACACAGAACAATTTATGATAATTTCCGTGCGCACAGTCTTCTTCGTTTCTTGCGCATTAGGGCATCTTGGAACGATATAAGAGTTCATTCCTTCCTTTATGGCCTTTATTTATAATAAATACAATTTAATCAAATATTTTTAAAATTGTATACACATATTTTAGAAACTTACCAATTTTCGTATGCTTTTAGACGTAACAAATTACGGCACTCCAATACTGAACGAATCAACTGTTTTAAAATAGTTTGCAAAACAAATAACAAATTAAATCAATCGTCAACAAATTTGCTTTAAAATATTAAAGACTTTGTTCTTCGCTATCAGTCAAGTAAAAAAACAATTTCTGGACGATTTTAAATTTGTTGGCCTAATTACACAAACTTATCGCTTTAATGGTTAGAAATTTTGCTTTTATTTCGAAGTTCTTTAATTAAAACGCAATAATTATTCAATCATTCATTCAACGTTTTCATTTATTAATCACGAATTCTTGAAAATATTGATAATCTGGCAGGGATTAAGTTTTAAAAGCATTTTTAATGTATTAATAATAATTTTTATTAACATTCATTGAATTGAAAGGAAATATTTTATATATACAAACAAGGACTATTAAAAAGGGATTCCGAGAGAATATTAAAAGTCTGCATTTAGATTCTGGAATGCTATATAGAGAACAGATCTTTTCTAGACCGAATTCTATGGACGGATGACTCGCAATTCACTAAGGATCATATCAAAAACGTTCATAACCTTCATACCTGGTTAAATATGACAATAGTGACATCGCTTCAGCGTAAATTCCAAGCAAATTTATGTGGAATTTTGGAAAATGCACTACCAGAACTACTTGAAGACCTTTGGATAATACAAGATCAATGCTTTACCAATACCATGACCAGATCATACTGGTAATATTATGAAGCTGAAATTAAATGAACAATTTCCTTAACGCGGGATTGGACAAGGTGGAGCGATTAGTTGGCTTTCTAGATCTCCAGACCTTACTACATTGGATTTTTTGTTATAGGGAACGATGAACGATAAAGTTCACTCAGTTCTTTTAAAATAACTTTCTTCTCACTGGCATATAAGAACTAGACTGTTGATCCTACAGAAAAGTGAGACGAAAATTTGCTGAATCGCACAAGCAAATAATATAATCAAATTTCATTTTAATATCTCGTAGTTGCCTATAGCTGAATGTTTGGCTGAATATGATCTCGGCAGGAAATGGGTTAAAAGCTAAAAATGTTTGCCAAGATGAAGGAAAATTATCTTGTTTTGTGTGTTTTTTTTTGGAGAATTCATTTCTTCTCTATTAATTATTTGTGCAATATAATTCGCAACAACAAAGATTAAAAATTGTCCGCAATTTTTCAGGAATAACTTCCAACAGTCTTAAATTATTTTCCGTATAATAGTTGAATCCATTCACTGCCAACGACGAGATATCTCGTAGTTGCCTATAGCTGAATGTGTGGCTGAATATGATCTCGGCAGCGAATGGGTTAACAATGACTAACAGATGGCTATGGTACCCTGGTACGATAGACTCTTGGTCCATTTCATCCTTTATGTACTTTATTTATCTTTATAATAAAAACAATTTAATCAAATCATTTTAAAATTTTATGTATATTTTTTGTGCTTTTATTTGCTATTAATACTAATTTTTAAAAACATTCATTGAATTTAAACCGAATATTTTATAAATTCTTTTTCCACAAATATTTAAATTCAAATATATTTGTTAGTATTCAGCAATTCAGCAAAAATTTGCGGAATCGACCCATCCATACAATGCGACAGTACTATTAAAAATTTGAATATATGTTCTCTCGTATATCAGACAGTAGGTTGTCAAATTGACAGCCGTTTGAGAAAAGAGATTGAGCGGTCCATTGTATATGTATGGCTGTGCTGTAAACAGATAGCTCGCGTTTACTTCATTTCTCTACTTTGAAAACGTCACTCAGAAATTTCAGCACGTGTTAATTCAGTTGGACTATCGTTTTTAGGTGTGTTCTTATTTTGACAAAATGGTAAGTAAAAGAAAAACGCCTTCAAAATCGGAAATACAAAAAATATTTGTAAGATCTGAATATAATTTTCTAACGGCCTTTCGAAATATTTAGTAAAATAACCTTTTTTAGTCGCATCTTTATGTTTTGTATGAACATGCGGCAGGCTTCGCTATTTTCAGTGTGGCTGAATTCGAGGAAGTTTCAATGTTTATGTCACAAGTTGAGTCTTCTGTAACTGATATCAGCAAATTTAAATCTATCGTCAAACTCGAGGCGTTTTCGCCTTTCAAAACGGCAGTTGCCGCGTTAGAGAATGTCAATGCTATTTCCGAAGGTATCATTCCACAGGATCTAGCTGTTTTCCTTGATCAGTACTTTGCAAAGCTTAAGAGAAAGGAATTAGTATTGCTGGGAGTTGCAGATGCAAAGTTAGGCGCCGCTATTACCGAAGCTATCCAAGTGCAATGTAATCACATAGGAGCTGTACCGGAAATCCTTCGTGGGATACGCTTGCATTTCCATCGTTTGGTTAAAGGTATGTTCAATCCAATATTTACAATATTTTTCTAAATAAATTTTAGAAATTCTAACAAGTCGGGATTCGAATTTGTAAACAACTTCAAGGTGACAATCGCTTTATATTTAGATTTATGACGTATTTTGTCTAAGCGTGTTTTGAAGATGACATCTTATAAACGAAAAAAACCTTATTTAGGTTTTCTTAATAACCTATATATATGTAAAAAACTCTAAACTCAGGTTTTATAGGGCATTCTATAGTTGCGTTTTACTAATGAACTATATACATAGTTCTTTCACATTCAAATCTGAAAACTTAGGTGTTATTATGATGTGCGGTTATAGTATTCAAGGCAATGACATATAATGGTCGCTCACGTACATCACTTTTCCCTCAGGTTGTGCCAGCCACACTGCATCTTCCGAAATTGTGAAGAATTCTTCAGTTTTGGCACTAAAAACAACTTTTGCGAATGAATTTCCCTTTATAATGTTGCTAATCTCATCCTTAAAAAGATACTTTAGGCTTCCAAAATGTACAAAACATGTTTGATTCGTTCCTAACTAACCCAACATTTATCAATTAAGATCATCGAATTTAAGGATCCTGTAATATCACTTTATCTTCGATGGAGTATTTAACAAGCATAACGTAAGACTATTAATTCTAGGTTAGGTTAGTTAGGTTAGTTGCTGTGGCTGCCTAGAAAGGCACACTTAGGCCAATTTTGGCCCATTGTGTTACCACGTAGCGCAGGAGACCATGGTTATTCGTGGTATTCGAACCCACAGCCTCTAGGACGGTAGGACAGCGCGCTAACAACTGAACTATTAGAGGCCCCTCTAATTCTAACTGTAAATAAAAATTAATTCTAGCGAATGGACTCATTTCTAAATTCTGCCCTAATTTGTCTTACCCTTGCAATGCGAACAAAAATAGACAGCGATAACGCTGATCACATACATTTTCTCTCGTTACTATCTGGCAATTGTTTGTCAAATATGTATGTATGTAGTACATGTTTATACAAATCTGAAAACCCGTGTTTTATTGGGACCTCTCTGGATAACGTGCTCCTTAAAAAACTCAAATTTTGTAGGTTACGCGGAGCAAAAACGAGCCTAACTATAACTCACTGAGTGTAAAGTGTTTTATACTGGTATATACTGAAATTAAACGGTGCATTTGTGAAGGTTGTACATTTAATTACACCGTAATGTAATGTGAGTTTAAACAAGTTTTTCTTCGTTTTATAACATCACTTAGTATAAATTTCCCGTAAGCTTACATTTGTTTAGATTGTATTGTAATGGTATAATTTTGGTATAAATATTCGTAAATGTACCGTAAATGCACTTTCAATATAGTCGTATGTATTTGAGTATAGTGGGATTCGTCAGGGAAGAAAAGAATTGTTTCATGGAAAGCTTGTGACTTACAGGTCAGGTTCAAATGATTTTTCTATTATTTCTTAATTGAATTATTTATTATTTATCGACTATATGGAGGTGGTAGTGGGTAAACTTCACAAATCATATATAGCTAAAAACTATGAAACTGATTCAATTTCTTTTCGCTAATGGCAGGTTTAACTTACTTTGGAAGATCGGGTGAATATAATATGATATTTAACAGGATTAACCTTTAAAGAAAGGATGAATTAATGAGAAGAAATTGAAATACCTTTAGACTAAGTCTGAAAAAGCCAAAACGTGAGAATTTTCGAGAAAATTACATTAATTTTCATATTCTTGCACTGGAACGTCGGGTTATACATCTCGTTTGTTTTGTATAACTGTAACAGAAATTATTATTAATAGAAGCCCAAACTGTGAACAATTATCCGATGATTTCATTGACAATAACATGTAGACATTCTGTGAATTTTGTACTAGAATACCGCACACTGAGACTCATAAGAATGACTTTAGTAAATGAGTATTTGAATACTTCAAGTTTAAGTTATCAAGTGTTCGTAGTAGCTTGGACCTAGCTTGAGAGAGAAGTTCTGAGTACTCGAGTAAAACAAGACTTGAGAAAAAGATTATCCAAAGACTCGAGTACTGAACTATTTGAGTACGCAATCAAAGAGTATTCAAGTATATCAGTTTCCTATGACATGTACTGTTTATTTCTAATTTCTGGGCTATAAATGATCCTAGAGGACTTTCGCAAAAGTGCGTCTGCCACATTTCGTGCCACACTAAACTAAAAATTTCGGAATTCACGAAATTAATCGCAGTCTTTTGGCTTATGCCGGAAGATTTTTTTTTGTTTCAGGCTGATGAGATTTGTTTTCAAAAAGTGGACGGGTGGTCAGGGTCATTTTTATGCCGAAACCTGACAGGACGAATCACACACAATTTATAGGAAAATTATTAAATGCAAACAATTTCGCCGTTTTTGAAAACACGACTTGGATTCTATGGCTACTGCTCTGCAGAAGCTCGGCGTTGATCAAACATCAATCAGATAGCTAAATATAATACTGCAAAGTCATATGACCAAAATTGGTAACTACGAGAGATTTGTCTATAGAGAGAGAGAGACTTGTTCATAATCTTATAGGTATGCTAACCTCATGGGGAGGTTTCATGATTGTTGACGACCTCTTTAGTTTGTTGAACTGCAAAGAGGAGCGCTTTTCAATCGTCTACACAAGCATTAGAGTAATATTAACTAGATATAATTATCTAACTATGTATTGTGACATCCAACAACAAGCCCTTTTGTTAACAACTTGCCGCTTATAGTTTTATTTCAGCTATAAGCTATATAAGCTGAGTGGATGTCAATAGACGTTATATGCGTCAACGTGTTAATATTGTAGAAAAATGTTGTAAAGACAGACAACTGTCTGTTAACTCTGACAAAGCGATTACAGTAATCTACACTAACAGAAGAAGAATGAAGGAAAAAAATGGTATATAATAATAATAAGCATTTCTTTACATTTGTTTTAAGCAAACATCTATATATTTTGTCTTCGAAATCGTAATCAGTGAATCTAATATACCCGTATATTGGATTCACCGTTTTGATTTCTTGGATTCCCAATTTCGAATTTGGGATATTTGGATTTCCCATTTTGAGTTTTTGTAGCTTGTAGATCTTTATTAGATTAGATATTCCAGTTCCAACAATTCAGATCCTAAACAAAAAAAAACGGATACAAATATATAATATAAGAACTGTGTATTTTAATTAAAGCCTTTAACAAAACGTTCGATCAAAAAGCACTGTTCACTTAGAGGAAAAAAAAATATGCAAGTGTCATTTTAATATTCTCTATTGAGCTTAAAATCAATATTTTGTTGTGTCTTTTATGAACATTAACGAGTGCACGTTTTTTTCATAGAATTATGATGTCGACACCTTTCCTTTAAAATTGGATGCCAAATTTGTGGCAAAGACTCCAAAGGGTGTCATTTGTAAAATTAAGCTACGATAAGCTATTCACAGATTCTCAGTTGGGTTGAGATCTGATGGCTGACTTTGCCACTTGTCAAGATGTAATGAAGAGAAATCATTTGCTATATTTGCGTTGTACAAAATATAAAAGCATAAACAAAATTTTGCTCAAATTATGGTTCACTTTTACACGCTTGTCGGATAGACAAGCTGTAAAGGCACTGGACTCGAATGTGCTATTTTCGAAACTCTTAAGCGGATGCGAAATTTCACTAGATCAAATCGCGTGCCTTACTGAATAATGCAGCGATAATATAGGACCATATGCTTTGGTTGATATATGAAAAGTGTTTTGTATTTTCAAGATTAACTCTTAGCTATTAAACACAATCATTTTAGATAATGTCATCTTCATTAATGTGCAAAGTACTATTTTCTAGGAATTTAGGGCTTCTTCGCCGAGTAAGACACATGCTTTGCGTTTCGTTGTGAAGTAGAAATTTTGCAACAATTAGTAGTAGTATTTCGAGTTAACTCAAGACTAACTAAGAAAATAAACTTATTAATTTAAAACTCTAAAATACAAATAATTCTTTTTTGCCGTATTTAAGGTTTCACTGATCAAAGTGCAGGTGTGGCACAACTCGGTCTTGGTCATAGTTATTCTCGCGCTAAGGTCAAGTTCAACGTGCACCGTTCCGATAATATGATCATTCAGTCTATAGCCCTCCTCGATCAACTTGACAAGGATATCAACACATTTTCAATGAGGATTCGTGAGTGGTACTCTTATCACTTTCCAGAGCTTGTTAAAATTGTCCCAGAAAATAACTTGTACGCCAAAGTTGCAAAGTTTATAAAAGACAGGAAAACATTAACAGAAGACAAATTGGAGGAGCTGGAGGAAATCGTTATGGACTCTTCAAAAGCGAGGGCAATTATAGATGCAAGCAAAATGTCGATGGGGATGGACATTTCTGCAATTGATTTGATGAATATTGAAATGTTTGCTGGACGTGTAGTTAATTTAACTGATTATCGTAAACAGCTGTCTGAGTATTTGCACAGTAAAATGCATAGTGTTGCGCCCAATTTACAATCGCTTATTGGTGATCAAGTCGGTGCCCGTCTTATATCACATGCAGGCAGTTTAACAAATCTTGCAAAACATCCGGCGTCTACAGTACAAATTTTGGGAGCTGAGAAAGCGCTTTTTAGAGCACTGAAAACTAAAAGTAACACGCCTAAGTACGGTCTTTTGTATCATTCCTCATTTATTGGACGAGCTGGGTTAAAAAATAAAGGTCGCATATCACGCTTCCTCGCAAATAAGTGCTCAATGGCCTCGAGACTAGATTGTTTCCTCGAAAATCCTACCAACGTTTTTGGAGACCTCCTGAAACAACAAGTCGAAGATAGGCTTAAGTTCTATGAATCTGGGGAAACGCCACGTAAAAATGTTGAAGTGATGAGAGAAGCAATACAGATAGCCACGAAAGAACAGGATAGTGGTGAAAAGAAAAAAAAGAAAAAGAAAAGGCAAGTTGCAGAAGTTGAAGGTTCTGATGATATGGAAATCACCCAAGAAATTGATGCCGCGGAGAATGGAGACACAAAGAAAAAGAAAAAGAAGCAAAAGGTAGAAGGAAACAAAGATCCAGCTGAAACTACTTTAGAAATAACATTGAATAATAACGATAATGATGCAAATGGTGAAGTTCAAAAGAAAAAGAAGAAGAAGAAGAAGAAATCCTTCGCCGAGTAATTAGTTATAAGATATGTAATGATTTGGTCAAGTTTATTGCAAAAATAAATTTTAATCCTTTGAAATTTAAAATCCGTTTTCATTCAAATTAAATCTATGTGGTTTTAAAAGTTTAATGCACTGGTTAAATAACACTAGTCTTCGAAATTTTTCAGATGATAGGCGTTTACTTATACAATTTTTGTATGATATATAAGAGCGTTTCACAAAGTTTGCAAAACTTTCCGGCAATGATATAACATATGTATATACATATTAGAATTTTCAACAAAACAAAATCTATGATTTTTTGTAGAAAATCGCGTTATAAACAAAATTGAAGATTTAAAAGATATTTTGTAAAAATTCTGATATACGAACTTCGAAATTAGTTAGACAATGTGTTAGGAAACGAGTGTAATTCTAATAAAATGTATTAATACATCTATTTTATAAACAACTAACTCAGATTTGTGTAAGTATATAATGACTCATTTACCTACAATAAGATGTAACACTTATGACATATTTCCTTATTTTTCTTCAACCGAGATTTTGCTAAAAATAGATAGTAATAAAAGACATGTTTCGCCAATCAGAGCAACCACACGTTCAAATATTTTGTTCCGCATTTAAAAACGCACAGTGAACAAATATAAACAATTTATGATAATTTTTATACGACACAGTGGTTTCATCGTCTCTTACTCATCCTGGTACGATACAAGAGTCCATTTAATCCTTTATGTAACTATATAATAAAAACAATTTAATCAAGTCACTTTAAAATTGTATACATTTATTTATTTCGTATGCTTTTATACGTAACAAAATACTGCACTCGAAATACCGAATTAAACGTTTTAAAATAGTTTACAAAACAAATGAAAAATTAAATTAATCGCCAGACAAATCGCTAAACAATTCGCTTTAAAATGTCAACACCACATCTCCTGGTGGTTTGAACTAATTACACAAATTTGGCTCTTAAAAAACTAAAAAAATTTTTTTCATTTCGAAATTCTTCAATTACAATAATTGTTGAATCAATCACATTTATTAATAATATGTATATACATACATTTTTTTTCCTTATTTACTCCCTTTGGGAGCATAGGGCTTCCACGAAGTCCCGCCATTCATTTCGGTCCCGTGCCAACACCTTGCTTTCTCCCCATGTTTTCCCGACCGATTGCAGCTCTTTTTTCTACATACATATTACAACGTTAATTATTAACATTCATTGTATTTAAAGGAAATATTTTATAAATATTTAAATTCAAATATTTTTGTCAGCATTCAGCAAAAAATCTGTGGAATCGAACCATCCATATGCAATAAAAATAGAGAGCGCTATATAAATTTCTATATATCTTCTCTCGTCTATCTCAGGTAGTAGGTTGTAAAATTGGAGCACGCTTGAGAGAGGAGATTGAGCGATCTATTGTATAGGTATGGATTATATCAGGATTATTCTCACAAAACTATAGAAGGTAATACAAATGAAAGTACATAATTTTTGCAATACATAAACAATTGCATGCCCCAACTTATACACAAATTTCAGGGGTACAGCATATTGGTCATAGCAAGTAGGTATGCGCGTTTTAGAAAACTCATAAGTCTCACAATCATGTAAGTATACATAAGTTTCACAATCGAGTACTTAAGCTTCAGATATGAGTTTCATAAGCAAGTACACAATTTTCGTAAGTATACAAGTCTCATAAGACACATCAGGTACAAAAATTTTAAATATAAGTTTCATGATCAAGGACATAAGTTTCATAATTAAGTACATAATTTCATGAGTAACATAAAGATACGTTAAGCACATAAAATTCAAACATGTTTCGTAAGTAAAGACTTAAGTTTCATAATCGAGTATATAAGTTTTGCATGAATACTTTATTGATTATTTATTTCGTCCCTTTTTTCAAATTCTTGTAGGAATTGATCCTTGTAACATCATAGCACTTTCGAATTGATTCTGTGTAGACTGAAATCCATCAATGTCTCTCAGTGGGTATCTCTAATTGCCCAACGTGTTAGCGGCCCTATTAGCACTCTTATACCTTCGAATTAGTTTTTTACATACACCCGGTGTAGTGTTAACATTAGTAATCATGACGAGATCATTTAACTCAGATTGTCTAGGTTTCTTAGGTTTTTTTCGAACCTAGTGTTATATATCTGAACAAATCGAACGCTATCGAAGGCCTCTCTTGTCAGAACCTGTAGCAACTTACTAGAAGTCGTTCCAACAGAATGATTCACTGAATTGTTAATTGCAAACTCAACCTGTGGTAAAACGTGGTCCCACTAGAACCGCTTCTCAGGGTCATTCAGATTTGACATTGTTCCCAAGCCTCTATTCATTCTTTCTACATAAAAACTGTTCGAATTCAGAGAAAGTAAAAGCAATTCTCCTATCCGAAACCCACCTAACAGGTCTACTATATCTGTTAAAATAACTTTTCAGACGCAATACATCATTTCCGAACATTTGTGCGGAATACAGCTTAACAAACTTTGTAAAACCATTTACGACCAAAAATACGCGCTTATTTGTTAGGCTATAAATTCCCCTTAATCCACTTATATGAAAATCTACCAAATTCTACCGTTTCTTCGCGGATTTGTATTAATCATGCAAATATCACATATTTTTCCTGGCATAAGCTATCATTATCAGTTCTATTCAAGTAGATATCATTTTTGTTCATTGAAGTACGCATCCGCGCAAATTAATTAATTAATAGTGATAGGTGCGTGAGCCTACATATGTGCCCGAAGATTATCTAGAGTCATACTAGTGTCTTTCCAACGAAACTCATCGAGGATCAAATCATACAATAATAATGCAGTAACATAAGGTACTCTCCGGATTCTTGGAGGGGAACGGATTCCTGAGTCTCTTTATAAGTGTAAAATCGTGTGTTTCTCAGGAAGTGTGAATCATTGTACAAATACGTTAATAAAAGCCTGAAAACTAGAATCCGTTTGTTTTTTTACTATTCTCCCGCAAGAAAAGCAATCTCAATTGTTTGGGAGTTACAGGGTGATTCATAAATTCAAATTTTTTTATGGTATACAAATAAATATTTTATTTTTATGCTTTGATCTATTCAACGTAGCGGTATCGAACTCATGCCAAAAATCGGCTTTCCTAATGTACTTTCTAAAATATGTCAACAATGTTAAACTACCACCTGCTACTGCAGGTAAACACACTTTCGAAAATGTAAACATTTTTCATTTTCCTAAAATCCACATTATCATAAAATTTTCTTCGAAATCCAAGTAATTAATGCATTTATTTATTATTGTTATCGAAGTTGCCAACTTATTACTTTTCCGGAACGGTAAAATAGATGTAGAAAAACATGTTCCTTAGAAAATCTTAACTGTGGTATCTTATTGTTTTATTTCCCTGTAATTGGAAAAGTCGTAAAACGAACAAAATGTTTTTAAAAATTACCGAAAATGTTTGCTGGTATACATAGGTAATTAATTTCAATCATTGCTACAGAAAAGTCATAAAAAGATGAAGTAAATTTATTTTATTGCTGTAATTAGCTTGGATTAGCCTAGCTCTGCTACTAATAATGGAAATGAAAGAGAGGCTGTCTGGGAATACATAAGGAGACGTGTATCCCAAAGGATATTTTCGCATACTTTCCAGAGGTTAAGAGAACCCGGAAGCGTCATTTCAAATAGCAAAGAATCGCGAAATCTGTACTGAGGACAAGACGATTAAGAGTGTCTTCAGCTTCAAGTTTGGAGAGTTATTCATCGAAAGAAATTAGATACATATCATATTCCAGTACAAGGACTATTAAAAGGAGATTCCGAGGAGATTGGAGAGACAGAGCGCTTATATAAATTTACACACCAATGGGTATATGTCTTTATAATATAAATAAATGTATATGTGCGCATTCATTCATTCAAGTTCACACATCAATGTATATATATATATCTGTATGTGTATACATCTTTGTATTTGTGTGTACCAATATATGTATATTCAAATGCATTCATAAGTTTATATATATATATATATATCTATGTAAATACATCTTTAGACATTTCTGAATGAATCAGGAGCTAAAGATCATGAATTACTAAATGGGACACTCGTGACTTAGTCCCTTATCTTTTTTCGACCTTGGTCCCCTTAGCCCACCGACCTTGCAGATTTTGCTAAAAGTAGTAATAGCAATAAAGGCCTCACGCGTGAGAGAAAGACAAAAATTTAGGGAGAGGCGGAACGAAAATTAAAATCAAGTTCACCACCCAGAGCAGCGCACACGTTCGACTACGTTTGGCCTGCCTTTAAAAATGCACAGTGAAAAAATGTAAACAGCTCGCATCCGTATATATGCTCTGAGTGTGCTACCTGTCTGTTCCCCATTCTCAATTTAGGATTTCCCTATGCTGGAACATTGCCTGGGGATGGCACTAACACCATGCATGCAGAGGTACACAGCGAGCCCAACAGATTGGCCCGCCTTTAAAAATGCGTGATAAAAAAATGCTGCATTTTATTGCCTACACTGTAAGTGCTGTAGATGAGAATTTTTGGCTGCCTATTCTTATCTCTTTCGTTCTTATCGGAATTTAGATAAGGCATAGGAAGCAGTAGTTCTTTGCTACTTTCCCTAATAGAAAAATTTTCCCCAGGCAGTTTTAGCAGTTGCATATGGGTTAGAGCTTTAAGCTTGTATAGCGAGTGTCACATCTAGTAATTCATGATCTTTATCAGGAGCAGCCAATTTTTCGCTTTCTTTAAAGGGATATCGCGGAATATCGGGTTTGTAACCCTAATCCCTTAAATATACGCAAACATATATTTTCAGTTTTTGCTAATTTATTTAGTAACTTTCAAAAAAATTGATTTATTTTGCGAATTTTCTTACAGTTTCTGCCTTACCAATTTTATCCTATAAGAAAAACAAAATCAACAAAAATTAAAAAAAAGGAAACAATTTTCTCCTTTTTGTCTTTTTCTCTAAGTTCTTTGTCGCTTTTTATCATTGTCTCCAACTTCGCTTTAGCTTCAGAAATGTGCTGTCAAATCGCGACAGAGATTGCAATTGACCCAAAACATTATCAATTTATTATTAATAAAATATTAAATAAAACAGTGACCAGCTAATTATCAATAAAAAGATAAATTAAATCAGTGACAAAACATTAAAGTTTTTTTTAAGTGCGACTTACCTACTTTCGAATTCCCCAATTGCCCGGATCCGCAACATATGGACTGATGAATCGCAACTCACAACAACCTTCATACCTGGTCATACAGTAACCCACATAGGACAGCATAAATTCAGTTTCATTGTTTGGGATGATATCATCGTTAACAATTTAATAAGACTGATAATTTTGCCTCAAGTGCTTAATAGTGAATTTATTCGAACTTTTTGAAAAATACACTACTACAACCACTTGACGACATTTTTCTGGATAACACAAGATTAATGGTTTACCAATACAATGAAGCATTAGCGCATACTGGTAACAATGTGAAGTTTGAATTAAATGAACAATACCCTGAACCCTGGATTGGACGAGGTAGAGCAATTTGTTGGGCTGTTAGATACCCAGACTTTACTCCATTGGACGTTTTCTTATGCGGTATGATGAAGAATGAAGGTTAAGTTCTGTTAACACCAGAGAGGAATTAATTAGCAGAATTGGGACTGCAGCGTCAAAAATACGGTTGTCTACAATATATCTTAAAAAGGCAGTTAGAAGGAGCTTATTGACATGCATCGCAAGTGAGGGCGGACATTTTCAGCCGTTTTTATGACATATTAGCATTAACTTAAATCGGTTTTTTATAATAATTATACAAACGACATTTTGGGATTAACTTCTTTAAAATTTAATTTTTGGTAATTTACCAGAAAAAGTTATTCAGGAATAAATTTCCCAATTTTTTCTCTACTTGAAAATGTTGTGCGGAAAGGTAATAAGATGGAAAATTCGGTAAAAAAATAAATAAGTGCATTACTAATATGGATTTCGGAGAAAAAGTGAGGAAAAACTGAATTTTAGGAAAATGAAAAACAATTGTTGCAGTTACAATAATGAGTGTACCTGTTGTGGTGTATGGTATGTCAACATTGTTGACATTTTTGGAAAGGACATTGGGATAATCGATTTTTGGCGTGAGTTGGATGTCGCTGCGTTGAGTAGATCAAAAGATAAAAATAAAATTGTGATGTGTATACTATGGGGAATTTCATAAAACTAACAGTTGAGATGGGTCCCCCTACCATATAAATTTTTGTTTGCCTAGGTTAGATCTTTCATTCCACTTATTTTGACAAACAATATGTAAACCACACTGTATATGCCCATTTTAAAGTACAATTTTAATTGTAAATTTTTCAGAGTATCGAAAAATGCGGATTTAACGTTATTTTTTTTAATTATTTAAATTATTATAATTATTTCCTCTTTGTATTGTTTACATTTGTAACTTCAAACACCGATAGAGATTGCAGTTTTTCCAGGAAATTCTGCAGTTAATGAAGCTATGCGTGGGTAAAAGAATTTTGCGGTGGAAATAGCCAATTAGGCATTTTATCAAAATTAAAAACGAAATATTTCGGAAACTATAGCTGACTGGCAAGAAATTCTTTCAGATGCTTCGATTTTGAACCAAACGGCTCCTGCAAAATTTCCCTATGTTTAAGTTAAGCCAGGATATTATTTTTAAAGCATATTACTCTGATAATTGTAGGTACGAGATAAGGTCAAATATATTAGGTTTAAACGAGAGTTAACTCTGTGTAATTATTTTAAAATATGAATAAATAACAGTACCTTAATAGCGATTTTTCTTTACTTTATGGCATTTAGTTTTTATTGTTTTTTTTACCTATGTAGCTTGTAATTATTAAACGAAATAAATAAATTCTGGTCCTTACCTTACTGAAGACTCAGGCATGAAATTGAATCAGTCCGAATTTTGTCTAAGATTGTTTTTTCCCACTTTTTTCGTCCAACCATAAACAGCACATTAAAGCATGTACATCATCAAATTGATTTATGTATATCAGCGATTCTATCTGTAGCGTACACTAGACTATTTTGATCTGTGGTAAAGGAAATTTGCTTTCTTATTCATTACAAGGATAAAGAAAATTCGCTTTCTTATTTATTACAAAGATATGAGTGTCTATTTAGAGATCGGTTTCACGTGGAAAATGGCTCACATTTTAATAGTACGGTTCTAACATTCGTCCACTGTAGTGCGAACTCTTCATATATTCCGCTTTTAATGTGGATCTCCCGGTAAAAACTTCGGATAATTTTTTCAATTGAAAGATCATTTTGTGAATTCTTTTTGAAGAAGTGAAACACAAAATGGTACGAAAAGAGTGTGTAGAATTGTTCTTTATTTAAACGATTTTTGTCAGGAGCATTGCTCTTAGTTTTTAAACAAATTGTACATATTCTTATGTTTAGCGCAAAAGGTATTAAGTATACAGAAAATGTTCGTGAAGATGTTTCAAATGAATAGTAAATTTTAAAATTTAAATATCACAGCATATTCAGCCCGATGTTCATTGTAAAGGGTTTTATTTGAACCTTAAGAAGAAACTTAGAAAAGGAATTTTAGTCGTTTGTTTAGAATTTTGGTTACCGCACCAAACAAAAGATTTTCCAGAAAAGAAAAATATAAATATTAACCAAAATTTTAAATACACATAAAACTAGAATGCATGAAACCTTTATTAAGCCTTTGCGCTTCGATTTAATTAGGAAGATTTTTTCAATAAAAAAACAATTTGATTCAATCATTTCATAATAAGAAAGAAGCAAATCGATGTATTTACATTAAAGGTTCATTTTATAAATTAAAAGTGTACTAAAAGTTTAAATATAACTTATTAAAAACATTTAATAGGAAAAAGATTAGGCATATAATTCGAATAAAAATGAAAAACCACAAGTATCATTATCAGATGATACGCTTGGTCTGAGTTTTTATTATAACTCCAATCAGTGCTTTCATTTATATTATTACTTTTGTTCATTATAATAGTTATTCGTTTTTTCTCGAAATTCGAGGCCTTATGGTAAGAAACAGGTGGTTATACATTTACTATTAAAAGTATTGTCCATCGTTGTCAGCTACTTTTTGCCATCTTTTGGGCAGTATACGAATCTCGTGTAGAAAAAACATCTTTTGAGGTGATCCAATTTTTGACCTCTTCATAAGAACAGAAGTGTTGCCAGAAGCCAGATCATGTACCATTGATCGAAACAAGTGATAGAGTGACGTAAACAACGTCTGAAAAATACGGCGGGTAAAGTAAAACTTTCCAATTGACTGTTTCCAAGAGGGTTTTGAACAGCTGTGACATGGGGTTGAACATTGACCTGCTGTAAAATCATTTTATTGTGCCTTTCGTTGTAATGCAGCCGTTTGTCTTTTAATACTCGGCTTTAATGCTTCGGTCACCACTTATCGCTAAAGCCAGTACTACACAAATTATAATAAACATTTTCAAAAATCAATACAATACAAATTCAATTCAATCTGCAGGAAATTCCATATAAAAAAAGAAAGTTTTCAAACTATCCGTTAACAGTGCATAGGCACTTAGCCGGGAATGTCACGCATGTTGAAATATACTACGCATATTTTTCATTTTATGACGAATATAGATCGTCACAGGACAGACAAACATTAAAAATGCATGATTCTAGCTCTTCATTGTAGCGCAATGGGTTAGAGAAATATGACTTTTAAATTTTCATATATTTTAGATGCATGTAGCCTTTGAAGGAAACTTATATGGCATCTCGGAATTAGAAACAGATTTGTAGAAAATACTTTAAGGGCATTAAATTATTTTCAATAAATTCACTTTTGATTTATCGATTCTCCTGTCTCCGGATTATTCTTCAGCTCCTGTGAAAATTTGAAATTATGTATTTGGGTGTGACAGTATAAGAGAAAATACAATAAAGCCTGAATAGTCGCACTCTGTTATAGATTTCGCTTTACATCCCATGTACTTTCACAACATACATTTGTAAATAAACATGTATTACTTGTTCTATTTTGAATTAGTAATGTTATTCAATTTCATTTATAATCCGAATTGCTAAAATAAACATTAAATTCCAGTGATTGAGAAATGTATCAGTATGCATTTTGGATTGAGAAATGAATTTATATATCACTTTAAATAAAAAATTTGTTTTTTTAACTTATTCTGTTAATTTAATAGAATGTGAAAAAAAAAAGCATTTAACTATAACCAAACATGTTGAAATTGATGGATTTAAAGAAACTGTGCAGTTAATTTTTTCAGCATTTAAACCATAATTACAAATTTGTAAATTTGAAATAAGTTAAAAAAATTAAATAGTAGAATTGCGTCATGGAAATAACAAAACATAATATATATTTTCAGATCGACCGTTAGAAACTCTCTACAGTTTTTAAAATTTTTTCATTCAAAGACGATGCATGCTCTTAGTTATAAGCAAAATGAAAGAGGGTCAGTTAAATGGTTTATAACAAATAAAATTTATTACATTAATAATAATAATAATATGTACGCAAAATATACATCCGTAACCAATGAAACGCAAAGAGAACATTGAAAGTAAGAGGAAACAAAGTAGCTAAAAACATCGTTACATATATTCTCTAAATATTTACAATTTTATTGTATTGCTTCAGTGATATTGCAACAGTGTTAAATATCATGGGGATATCCGAGGTACCTGTGATCAGGAGAATACTAAAGATAGCGGCAACATATAAAAAGTTTCCTTGTTAGAAAAAAACATCTTTTTACAAAATCGTACAATTACAGGTCTTCATCGTAGACAAATTTATTTCCTAGAGGTTTGCTTAGTTATTAGCTATATATCATTGGAACGCATTGAAAGATTGATTATTCAAGTTGTTGTTATTAGCATTCTGCGTTTGCATGTTATAATTAGTAAATATCTGTGGCGTTGGCATTGATAGTGGAATGTTTGGAAAACCAGTGCCCAGCTGGGTAGGTGTGCTGGTCAAAGGAGATATTGCCCCCATAATTAGTGGTGGCTGGACGGTAAGAGGAGTTTTCACAGGACTTTGAATTTTCATCTGGTTCATAGTTGGGGCAGGATTGTTTCCTTTATTTTTTGATGAGAGGAGGTTATCTAAATCAATTTTTAAACTGCCGGAATTCGTCCACGTCGATCCAATCATGATATCAGTCTTGTCTGTTGAATTTCCTTCATTTTCTTCATTGTTATTTGCACTTACAGGCTGTAGAAGATCGCCTGAGCAAGGTTGAAGGATACTATCTGAAAACAAAAAAAAATCTTTTTTAATTTCTACATTTTAAGATATATTTTAATTTTTAAGATATATTTTAATTGTATTTATATAGAAAATGCTGAGCTCGTATCTTGGCTTTCGATTCAGTATGGTATTGTTTGTTATTTTGGTGTCAAATTGTAAATGTGGTCATTCTTATTTAAGGTTATGAATAAATTCCCTAATTCAACATATGGCATATCACATATTGCACTTAATCTAAATCTTAAAAATGAAGGTCTCTTAAAAACAGATTATATTTCTTAACTTTCTAAAGCTGACTACCATAGCAGGTTTTATCTATTTTTAATTAATAAATTTAAATTCTTACCTGCGAAAATAAATTATGCAATCACCTTAAATAGCTCGAGTGCTTTGCTGTGAAAAGTAGTTATAAAATTATTGACCTTGAAAAGTAAGGAGAAATAAAACAGTAGTTTTTTCTCCCATTATAAAACTCCAACAACGCAATGAGTCATTTTTATTTATTAATATTGCTGTAATCTATTTAAGTTTAAATCTATTATTTATATCTTCATTTTTATAAATGTTTTGTACGAGTATCTATCCCATTTTCTGTCATCTAGCGAGTATTATAAAAACAGGGTAAGCATTGCAAAAAAAAAAAAGCTCTAGACCGTTAAGGATTAATTATACTTTTTCAACTTCAATATTGCAAATTACACTATCCTTACTGAATTACGATTCATCAGTCCACAGAATTCGGTCCAGAAACGCCCTGTTTTCTATTACGCATTCGAAAAGACGTATGCAAAACTCCAGTCCTTGTACATGATGATATGAACACAACCTTTTTCGATGGAGAACCTTCCAAACTGTGTATGAAGATCTTGCGATTTGTCTCGTGCAAAATCTTGCGATGTTTCTGATCGCGGATCCGTTCTATTTGAGATTTCTTTTAACCTCCGAAAAATCCGTGAAAATACCCCTCCTGTTTAGAGAAACCGTCGATCTCGAAATTTTCTTTTGTATTCCGGATCAGCCTCTTGTTTTCGTCACCACAATTATGCAAATTATTTTGGCCTATTCTTCAAAAGTAAATTCGCCCATTTTTTAATTATTTCAGCTTAGAACACCCGCATCGTATCGATTTTCTTGCTAACTGATATTTTATAGTAAAATTTCCATCCGGTATTAGTAACAGAGCGCCTGGATGGTCCCAAGTATGGCTGGCTAAGCCAAGTTAATTACGGCAATAAAATAAATTATATTAACCATTTATGATTTTTCAGTAGCAATAATTAAAAGCAATTACCTGTGTATGCTAAACAAACATTTCCGATCATTTTTGGATACATTTTGCTCGTTTTACAACTTTTGCAATTATAGGGCAATAAAACAGTAAGATATCAGTTAAGATTTTCTAAAGAACAGATTTTTCTACCTCTATTTAACCTGTTGGAAAGGGAATAATGTGTGCAATTCAATAAAAATAAGAAGTAGGTATATTAATTACATGAATTGCGGAGAAAATGTGAGGAAAAGCTGAATTTTAGAAAAATGAGAAGCATATTTTTCAATTTCAGAAGTGGGTGTACCTGCAGTGGATGGTGGTAGGTCAACATTATTGACATTTTAAGCTGGATGTCGCTGCGTTGAGTTAATCAAAAGATAAAAAAAGTGATATGCATACCATGGAAAATTAGAATTTTCTAATCACCCTGTAACTCCTGTAATCACCCTCACGCATTTCTGCGATTTGCGTAGTTTTCGAGTTTTGATTTTAGAAAATTTTCCACCGAATCGGTTTTCAAATTTCTTTTTTCAATTTAAAATATCGAAAAATGGCATGATAATTGGATCACTACAAAAAAGTAACAGTTTTTCTCGAAGGGAATCCATTGTTTATCTGATAGTAAGCAAGCGATGGTAAATATTTTGAATAAAATATTTTTTTTTTGCATATATGCTCTGATTGTGCTACCTGCCTGTTCCCCATTCCATTTCAGGATTTCCCTATGCTGGAACATTGCCTGGGGACGGCACTAACACCATGCATGCAGAGGCATACAGTGTGTCAGACTGTTTGGCCCGCCTTTAAAAATGCGTGAAAAAAAACCCTGCATTTTATTACCTACACTGTAAGTCCTATAGATGAGAATTTTTGGCTGCCTATTCTTATCTCTTTCGTTTTTATTGGGATTTAGATAAGGCATTGGAAGCAGTAGTTCTTTCCTGCTTTTTCTAATGGGAAAATTTTCCCCAGCAGTTTTAGAACTTGCATATGGGTTAGCATTGGGCTTGTATAGAGAGTGTCACATCTAGTAATTCATGATCTTTGGTGGAGGGTGCTGATTTTAGGACCGGCAGAAATTTTTCTTGGAATTATTGATTTCTTCTCAATGTTTTTTGTTTATTATAATATCTGATGCATGTTTGAGTAATTTTCAATCAAGTTAATTGGGACATCTGATATAAGCTCACAAGAACCGAACTGTGAAATGCAAATGTAAACTTTTGTTCACACTTCAATTCAATCTTCGAGAAGATCAGATTAGTGAGAAATGGGAAATTTATAAATTTAGACCGACTTATTTAGGAAATCTACAGACCTTCTCTTCTATGAAAATTGAATTAAACGTATTTGGATTTGGTTTGCAAGATATATATTATGTGTATTTAATGGCCACAACTTCCTCATAACATCTTATGATACGGCCTTTTTACGTTTAAAACGCATTGTACATATTGAAACGACGCGTCCAACAAAATATAATTATAAAAGGTAAATTAATAAGAATCAATGCATGTAATTCAGCCATCAAATCATAGTAAGTGATTTGTTTTTCCTTCAGAGCTTTAATTATCCTGAGGCCTTTTTATGAGAAATAAAACGACTTGTCTACTTGCATGCAGTACTTTCTATAAATGAATAGCAAATTTTACCTGGAATATAACTAAACGAAATGATTTCTTTTGCTTTTCATATATCAAGTTTTGTAAAAAAAAATGTTTAACGTCAATAACGATCTTAATTAAAAAATAAATAATTGTACGATATCTTTATTTCAAATAAAGCTGAGTAATTTTTTATATAAAATGGAAATAATTTTTAATACAAAAACGAGCATAATATTACATTAAAATTCAAGTAATTCGTTATAGCACAATTTTAAAATGAAAAATTATTATTTCATAGAGTCCAAGCAAAGTGAATATAACATTAAAGCAGTTTCTTTGCATTCTTCATTTGTCTCTCCTCCTAATACTGCAGATTTTATGGATGGGTTTAACCAATTCTTAATATCCAAGATTTCGACAAAGAAAAGCTTTTGTAAAATATCTTTTGGGACAGTTATCAAAATAGACGCCATCAATTGCATTACACTATTTCGAACTTTTGGCTCTGGGCTAAATCGTAAAAAAGTAAACATTTCAAAGATCTCTTGTGCCATTTTAGGCAATATAGAACAGTTTTGGGCGCATAAAACAATCACGGAAATGGTATTTATGAAATTCACCAAAAGTGTGCAATCTATTTGGTGTTTAAACTTTTCACTTTTGGTAAATGTTATTTGATTTTTCCGTTCTCCTAGAATTAGTGGGAAGAAAAACGATCCAGCGCATATAGAGAAGCGATTCTTTTTTGTTTTGAGCTTTTGTAATGTATTTGTAGCTATACGTCGGGTTTTCTGCTTTATTCGCTCAGAAATAATTTTGCTTGCCTCTCGAGCATTATCTGCCGCATTTGACCTAAATAGTTTTTTTGGCATTTTAACTTCATAATTGGAAAATTGTTCTGTTTCTACAGGTATTTGAAATAATGATTTAGCTGCGCTCGCTAAGATACTCAGCATTAATATCCGCGCTCCTACGGAGTATGAGTTATCGTCTGTATGAAATTCTCTGCAAATATACTCAGCGCATTCCTTAGGATGAATAGTGCAGATAAGCACACAATTTTGGAAACGAATATCATCGAAATTTGGACAATAAAATCTCCGCTCTAATAAGATGAACATGTGTAACAAATCGATTGCTATTTGAACATCGTTGTTCGGCAATTGATCACAAATCAATTGAGGAGACACCTCTATGCTACTTTGAAATACATCAGGATCATTTGTTTGGATTAAATATTCTAGTAATTCTGCTATAAATTGCGGTTCTTTTGCCATTCTAATAGGAGTATCATATGACATGTTGTAAGGCATAAGATCATCATCGGAATCCAAATCTTCTTTATAATTATTACTAGACGCCTTATTTTCCCAAAAAATGTTTTGACGTTGATTTTCGTGATCTAATTTTGGTTGTAAATTAAGGTTAATTATAGATTCACTGTGCTCATTTAGCTTTATAAATTCTCCAACCATATTTTCTAAGCTTTTAATTTGCAAATTTTCAGCAATGTGCATTGATCCCTGATAATTACTTATTTGTCTGAACGTTTCAATTAGTTCCACTTCCTTTTTCCCCATATCAGAGTAGTCGAATTGTAGTTTTTCAGTGGTTTCATCTTCTAAATTATTCATTACCAATTCAGCTGTTATCATCCCAATACTTCTGAAACTGGTGTCTGCGCTTTCAAAGTGAAACTTAACTCCTTCGTAGATTCTTCTTCTTATTTCAATTTTACTTTTTTCCGGTAAATTTCGCCCAATTTTTTTAACAGCCAATATAATCAACTTTGTAATGTAAATGTGTTGATCTAAACTATTTTTAAGAATTGAATACTTGCTAGACCAAGCATTCAAAAGTTCAATAGTCATATTTAAAAGGTAATTTGTGCAAGATTTATGTGATTCTTGAAGTGTTGAAAAATAGTCTATTAAATTAGTAAGTGATTTCTCAGAATTTAGAACGGTCATAAGTGGAATTTTCTCTGTAAGCATATAGCGCCAATCATTGGATTTTATAACAGCAGGGCCGACAAGATTATACAATGAGACGTCTTCCTTTAATATGTCCAATGCTATGGAAAGAATTGCATTTCTGCTTAAGTTAGTGAGAAGTTTATTGATTATATCTTTGTGCTCTTTGCAAAAGCAATTTAGAATCAATAGAAATTCCCTCATAGAGCTGCCAATATTCTCTCTAAAATGAGATACAATTTTGCTCAATAACATTGAAATAAATGTAATATCAAACATATTGTTGTCCATCCTTTGAAAAGTTTCTGCAATAAAGTAAATGGCCTTAAGTAAATGCTTCAATAAAACAAGTCCGAAGTTGTGTGGATAAAAAAACTCTGGAGCATTTTTCTGAAATAAATTTGTCACTCGGCTTGGAACGGATACTATAAGCTGCAAGTATTCATCAAAAATTGACTCAACTACCGAATTTCTATTTTTACTTTTGCATATATACACAAAAGACGCTGGCAGAATTTGTTCATCCTCAAAGATGCTTTGTAGAATTTTGGAAAATACTTTTGTGTTTAGCGATAAATTCCGCATAACCAATTCCAGTGATTTGAAAACAAATATATAATTGTGATCAAGTTTAAACAATTGTAAAACTGGTTCCACACAATTGCTGCTACTATCAACTGGCCAGCATTTGCTGAATATGCTTGACAGTCCTTGTAAAAGGTCCACATATATAGTTGCGGCAAATGTTGTCCAATCTACTATTATATCCTCATCGAATCCTAAAAGTTTTTCCACAGTGCATGAACCGGGTAAGTGTTCCCTTAAAATTTGTAGTCGTTCTTCAATCCTTCTGGCATTTTCCAATGAATTAATTTTGTCCATATAATTTAAATCTGTCAGAAGCTCTTTAACAATTCGTTCGATCGATCCAGCTTGTGTATTGGCAGTTTTAGCTGTAACATGAAAATGAAATGTTTTCCCATTGGAATAAAGTGATAATTGTTGTTGAATTTCAAACACAAAGAAAGTATCCTGTGATTTTGAGATAATATTTAGGCTTTAACCATGAAGACCGAGAATCTTTTTATATATTCATATATTCTGACATACTGAACTTTAATTTATATCGATTAATATACATACATATAAATAGATATTGTGTGGAGGATTTAATAAACATTTCACAAAGCCCCAACCTAATCTCCGGTTGGGACTTAAACGTGTTATACTTTCTTTTATCTACAATGATAATACACACTTTCGGGCTCTAATTGCACTCTTTTTACAGACAATTATATGTATGCTTTACGTTAGGCAAGTGTAGTTCCTAACATAAGACTTATCTTCCAATCTAACTAAAATTTTATAAAAAAAAAAAAAAACCACTTACCATTGTTTCCAGTGCTAATAGTCAAATCACCGAAACAAGATAGCAGATCGCTTGCATTATTTGATTGGACTGTTTGGGCTTGTTGATTGTTTGACGTAAACATGTCTATTGAGGCCGCCAGATTGGGACTACCGAATAAAAGATCATTTGTGATTGGGGGTTGAACAGTATTGCTCGTTGGAATGCTTTTACTATCGCTGAATGCTGATTTAAAATCAGCAAAATCATTTTCTTTACTAGAAGCGGTGGGAACAGCTATCGAAGGATTAGCATCTGATGCAGCAAAAGCACTTTCAAAATCACCAAAATCTTGACTCTCTTCCGCACGGGGATTAAAATCATCAATATCATCATTTTTTTGAGGGCTCTCAGGTTTCATTTCGCAGGTTTTAAAAATATCATCCAATAAATCATTCTTATTATCCAATGTTGGTCCTGTATTATTGTTAGGCGAAAATAGATCTTCGCTTGGAGTGTCTCGGTGAGTTGGGGAATGAATACCAAGATCTTTTACTTTACCAAAATTGCTCGCAGCACCCATGTTTATCTTTTTACTTGAAGCTGATGGTTTGATTTGAGTTTTACTCGCTGGCTTTACACTGACGCTAATTTTAGAACTGTTTTTAGGTTCGTATGCTGGTTCGGGAGGAGAATATCTTTCTTTGTCCCGGTATCTTCTGAAATTAGTAAAAATTAGTAAATGTATAAGTGTAATTTATTGTGGATCACCTTGGACTTGGAGAATCTGTATCGGAATCCTCCCGTTCACCTTCATATTGATAGTCTTCATCTTCGTAATGATTTGGCGATCTTGAATCGGTGTCTGTGAGATAAAAATGAAGGTAATATAAAATAAGCTTTAGCTTTAGTCATTTAAAATACTAGGCTGTTCAATAAGTTTCATCGTTCAATTAAGTTCGGCGTTTTATTTTTCTGAAAGTGGTACTACTTCTTTGTGAACACGTGTAAAGTTTCATGTAGATTTGTGAACTCATTCGTAAATTTGCAGCTGTTCAAAATTGACGTGTCACATAATTTTTTACAATGGAAAAACTTAAATCTTGTCCAGTAATAAAATTTTTTCTCGAAGGTGTAGCACCAAAACAAATTCATGAACGATTGTTAAAAGTGTATAAGTATTCTTCATCTTCAATTCCAACAGTAGAAAGATGGATAGCTGCATTTAAAAGGGGTTATACAAGTCTTGAAGACAATCCACGTGAAGGACGTCTAAAAAGTGCGTCAACATCAGAAAACACAGCAAAAATACATATGCATATGATTATGCAAGATCGTTGATTAACTGAGAAAACCCTGGACATCTCATTAGGCAGTGTAAGAAAGATATCTGTAAAATGGGTGGCATATTCGTTCACAATGAAAGAAAAACACACTAGCGACTTTCTCAACATTTGGAATGTTTTAGGAAGGATAAAAAAAAAAAAAAAGATTTTGTGCGTCGTTTTATCAGTGTAGATGAGATTTGGGTCTACCATCATGATCCTGAATCAAAACAAGAGGCTATAGAATGGCGCGAACCCGGTACTTTGGTTCCAAAGCGAAATAAGTTTTTTGGGATCCAAAAGGAGTTTTGTTGGTGGATTACCTCCAAACTGATAAAACAATAAACACAGATTATTATTGTAACCTCTTGGATTACTTGGATATAAAAATTCGTGAGAAAAGACCTGGTTTAAAAAAGAAAAAAATTATTGTTCATCAAGATAACGCAGAGCTAAAAAAATCAGTGAATTCAAGTACGAACTGTTGCAATATCTACTGTTTTCACATTTCAAAAAATTCATGCGTTGAAAACGATTTTCATCGACAGTTTCTCACTTCAAGGAAGGAGTCTATAAATAAAAGTTCACTGGAACAAGTGTATTGTAGTTTAGAGAGATTATATTGAATAATAAAATGCATTTCAAATCATAAAATCGTTTTTCTCATCGAACGACAAAACTTATTGAACAACCTGATAGAAACTGATACTTACACCAACTTTTTTCTTCATTTTTACTAGCCCTCCAATTATCATTATAGCCGCCACTATTGAATCGCATCCCCATTGCCTCAGAACTCATTCCTATGTATTTATCTTTGTTCTTTTTAGCCTTTTTCCGTTCTTCCCTGAGCTTTTCATCATCCTGTATAAAGTCAATTATTTCCCGTACCTAGAAAAATCAAAACTTTTACTAAGAACATGACAGACGAAGGATGTTTAAATAATTACTTTATGCCGTACGTTGATGCCTTGATCTTTCCCGTTGTCATCTGTGAATGTATAATTTTCCAATGACCGCAAATCAAATATGTGCTCTCTAGAAGATGTCACAACTCGCTCTGATCCGTTGCGCACAAGATAATTTAAGAGAAGGAGACTCTAAAGAAATTTAATATTTAATGTGTATTATTTGAAACAATTTCTATAATTACTTTGTATGTCCGCCTCCAATTAGATTTATTATCTGTGAGCATTCGCTTCCATAGCATTGACATAACTTCAGGAAAGTGCTCGTATGTGAAGGTTGCATGAGCAAGTTCTTGCATTAAAGGCCCAGTTGGTCCCCAAGGATCATCATTGGTGGCTTCTCTAACTTTTCCCTCAATTTCCGTATAATTCATGACAACATTTGTTCTGCAAAGAGAAAATATTATACATTTTAATGCTTCTTGTTTTACTTAATATTGTTGCATTATTAAATATATTCATCCTTTAAAGGGGTGAGGGTGCGTGTTGTGATGTGAGGAATGAGTTCACGTCTTTGAATTTTATATGAGCGCACGCGAAAAGAAAGATAAAATGAATTAAGCAACTACGCATCGGGCGCTGGAATAATTACTTAAGATCAGGCCCGTAATAAAATTCACAAATTCAGAGAATAATGTGCAGCTCTTTTTTACTATACATTTTTAAAGGCGGGCCAAAGTGTCAGCCCGCTGTGTGCCGATGCATACATGGTGTTAATGCCGTCCCCGCGTAGTACTCAGGCATAGGAAAATCCTGAATCAGACAAGGGGAACAGGCAGGTAACACACTCAGAGCATATATACGGATGAGGACAGTTTGATTTTGCTTTGTTAGGAATAGTATTGAAGAAGGATGACAGCAGAAAATGGTCGCAGTCGTAGTTCAGACTTTGCTAAGTGAGGCATAGAAATTAAATGAACTAGTTCAATTAAAAATAAGAACAAAGTTTGAAGTTAATTATAGTAGAGAATTAAAGTGTGACGAGAGTATGTGTATACTCGGCCTTTGTTCCCAACCACCAAGAATGTGTTCCCAATGGTCCGGGATTTATTCTCATCGTGTATGTAAATGGAGGGATGTGTTCCCTATATCTGAGATTTGTTCTTAACAACTAGAGATGTGTTCCCAATGGGGCGGTATAAAGATCATCTGATACAAGATGTGACACTCGTGACGTTTATCCTTAATTTTTTTCGACCTTGGTTCCGTTAGTCGACCGACCTTGCAAAAGTAGAAAGCATGCTCCAAACATAAAAATATGTGAGACGTGGTTTCGAAAATATAAAGGGGTAATTTTGATTTGAAAGGCAGTAAACGTTCGGGTAGATGAAAAATATTTGTGGATGCTAAATTGCAGGAGTTATTGTTATTGAGAAAGATCCAAAAACTGGGAAGATGGGTGCCACATGAACTGAATGACAGGCAAATGGAAACTCGAAACACCATTTATGAAATGCTGCTCCAACGGTACGAAAGGAAATAATTTTTGCAGGGGATTGTGACGAGTGATGAAAAATGGATTTATTTCAAAAATTCAAAACGTAAAATATCCTGCCAATCTGGCCAATCGCTTCGGAAAGAAGACTATGCTCGGTGTTTGGCGGGACAAGGCTAGTGTGGTGTATTATAAATTTCTGAAACCTGGTGAAACAGTTAATAATGATCACTACAAATAAAAAATAATAAATTTAGGCCATGCGTGGCTGGAAAAATGTCCAGAATGGGTCCTGGTTGAGAATACTTTGCATATTTCAAAGAAGTCGGTTTCTTTGAAATGGCATTCATAAATTGCAAGAAAGATGGACAAAGTATGTAGACTCGACTGGCTAATACTTTGAATAAATAAATTTTTGCATTTTCTTAAAAATCGTATTTTTTCGTTAATAAACTGGTAGACTTTCCGGTACACCTGGTAAATGAATCTTCAATATGGGGGTCAAATTAGAAAATTTAAAAAACTAACTGTACCTTGTGACATCAAATGAAAGGGCTTGTTGGGAAGGTCTTAAATATACATACATATATATATATATATATATATATATATATATATATATATATATATATATATATATATATATATATATATTTTTTATAATTTTAAGATAAATAGTTTTAAAGTAATTTAAGAAAATACATACATCTGCAGTGGCAGGTGGTAGAAGGTAGGTCAACACTGTTAACATTTCTAAAAAAGGACATTAGGATAGTGAATTGGAAGTCCCTGCGTTGAGTAAATCATAAGATCTATTAGATTTATGTTCATACCATGAAAAATTCCCCCTCCTGACATAATTTTTTGTTTGCCTAGGTCAGACCTTTAATTCCACTTATTTTGGCATACGATATGTAAAACATCCTGTAAAAATAGACTATTCACTTTATACAAAATGCCTATATCAAAATGGTGCGCTTTTCATTTCTTATTGCTTACACTATTAAAGATTTTGAGCAATCAGCTCTGAATTTCAGTTATTGTGAAATGCAAGATTAAATAGATTTGCTATCTCGTTGTGCCGTCAATGCAGCAAGACAAATAATATAATAGAGAGTAATTCCAACTGCGAATAACATTTTAAATTCGTCGCCAGATGTCGCTACGCTACCTTCCGCTTCTATAAGTAAAATCTTCTACGTGAGTGGTAATTTCATTATACCTCAGTGTGTACTGCTCATGAACATGATTCGTGTAGAAACCAGTATAATTTTCGTTTCCTTGTTTTCTCAGGCAGTATTTTGGTTGGTTGATTTGTGGTAGACGCGAGCATTGGAGGTTAGGCATAAAGTTCTCGCTTGCGTGCCAACTCAGCTGTTGCTATGTAAACTTGTCGTTCAACTAGCGTAATTTTCAATCTGTAGAAGTATCGATTATTATCGGTTTGGCTATTTACTAACCTGTGTCATACCCAAAAACACATTACAAATTTATCCAAAACAGAAACGGACTATATTAAGCTTTTCTTTGAAAGTATTTTTTTCCTGACACCATCTCAGGCAATGACATGAAAATACATTCTCTTTGTTGCTAGCAACTTTATTATTTTTTTTAAAATAATAATTTAGGACTCCAAAATGCACAGAAAACATAGCATTGGCACTTTCCCATCTAACCCAAATAGGAACCTTATTTTTCTTAAAATAATAATTTAGGACTCCATAATACACAGAAAATGGCATTGGCACTTTTCCATGTAACCCAACATTTCTTAATTAAAATCATCGAATTTGAGAGCTGCCTAATCATCTGATCAATCCATGGTCAATTGCCAATAAGGTATCGGAGCAGATTAAGTTTAAGGTCTCTTCACGGATTTCGTTGATATTTTGTGGGAATGTTCTGACAAAAGTGTAGAGTTTGCAAACAATTTTTGTCGATTGCAATTACTTTCCGAAATATTTTAATTTAAAATGTTGAGAATGTCGTACGACCGAGATGTTTTATATATCAACACATTGACCGCCGATTCTTTTTTGTAGTACTCATGCGTATGAACAACGATTTTTTCTTAAAATTGAATAAGAATTCGCGTATGACAGAATATAAACAATTTTTTTATTACATAATAAACCATGCGGATAAGTCCTTGTTCTTCCAAGTAAAAAGAAAAAGGTGTGAGTTATTCAAAATGCCTTCATCACTTTCACTTCATCAGGAAGACTGGACATGAAATAATTAAAGCCAAGCCTCTCAACTCCCCTCCGCGGAGATGCCTGCGATACCGTCTACCCCCTATTTTGAAATTATTATCGGTCATAGATCACAATTTATTGTGACCAAATTTTTGAAACTGACATTGTAATTTATGAGCTGTTTCATATTCTAACACCACTGTCACTAGTTGGGACACAAAAATCTCTCTACTTGTTGCCCAGAAATATCAGTTTCATTTTTAGGTTAAATTTGTTCGTCTTCTGCTGTCGGTACCTGTACCATCTTGTTATGTATTTCTAAATAAAGTGAATTAAGTAACTGTTCTGAACAGCTTTTTTTCACTTGATTCTCGTTCCAGTAAATTCCCCAAACATTTCAAAAGCAAAATGACTTTAACTTTAGATGGTGAGAAATGTTTGTAAATCTAAAGATGGGAACAAGTCAAGAATTTGGAAACCTCCCCGATTTCTTTCGACATAAAATGAACGACTATGCAAAAAATTTTTGTCGAACGCATCTACTTTCGATGATACATGACTTTAAAATTTTTAACATTTCGTTCTTTCATACTATTTTTTTTCGCGAGTTTCTATTAGTTTTCATCCGGATTTTTGAGGCACAAAACAATTTGTGAAACTTTACTTCAGCGCTTCGAGAGAAAGTATTTCTTGCACCGTGTAATAACCAGCGACAAAAAGTGGATCTATTTCGAGAACCCAAAGCGCAAAGCATCGTGGGTTAGTCCAGAACAGCCATCAACTTCAACATCAAAGCCAAATCGTTTCGGGAGGAAGGCCATGTTTTGTATCTGGTGGGACCAGAAAGGTGTAGTGTATCGAGAGCCCTTAAACCCTGGTGAGACTGTTAATACGGCTCGGTATCAAGAGCAACTCATCAATTTGAACAACGCATTGCTCAAAAATCGGCCGGAATGGGCGAGAAGACACGGAAATCAATTATCCTCCATGATTACGCTCCGTCTCATATAACAAATGCGGTAAAATATACGTTGAAAACACTAAATTAGGAAATTCTAGCTCACCCGCCGTATTCACTCGATCTGGCCCCGTCCAACTACTACCTCTTCTCATCGATGTCACATGCCCTTAGAGAGTAGCACTTCAAAACTTATGAAGAACTCGAAAATTGGGTTGATGACTGGTTGGCTTCAAACCGGAACAGATTGGAAGGCAATTCATAAGTTAACCGAAAGATGGGAAAAATTGTATATCTAATGACGGTGCATACGCACAAATATTGCTCATTTAAAAAAAAACAAAAACCCCACAGAAATTAAGATCTACACCTGGTAAATGTCAGGGAAACGTTTAAATCAGCACTGAAAACTTTTAATACGTATTTTATCGATATATGCCACGTTATTTTCATTAAATTCATGAAAAAATAAGGAACACGCTGCTAGCAAAGATAGATGTTCAGAAAACGATTAAATCAGCACTTAATACGTATTTTGTCAATATATTTCACGTTATTTTCATTAAAAAAAGACGAAATATTCTGCTAGCAAAGATAGAAATGTCTATGTATCGTGATGTGCACTTAGTTTTGGATGAGGAATCTGAAAAAAATATAAAAACTACTTTCCCTGAAAAAAAAAAATTTAGATTTTGTCAACACCGCCATCTATCTGGTCCAAAAGTATCCTATTTTTCAAGATGGATTCAACTATATCCACTTCAAATTCATTGATTTCGGTTGGATGGTTTTGGAGATTAGCGTGTTCAAATATAGTGACACGTGATTTATATATATTAAGATTACAACAAATTTTTATTTTACAATGAAGAGAATTCAATTGCATCGACATAATTTTTTCCCATATTTCCCCCATTAAGTACTACTGCCAGTGAATCACTATCACCGTCTACTTTCGTGGAAGAGTCAAAAAACAGAAAACGAAAATATAACACGGAAATAATTTACGATCATGTATTCGAGGCTTTAAAAAAAAGGACACTGATAAAGAATTTCAGCGAGGTTTTCTTACAACACCAAACAGACTTGAAGAAGCCCTGCTTAAAATAGGAGAAGCAATGAGCTCAATTGCCAAGCAAATGGAAAAAAATAACAAAAACTGATGAACTTAAGGTTATCACACATTGTAATTACCAAATTCTTGTTTTAAAGAAAAGAATTTACCAGGTGTACCGGAAATTCTTTACCTGTTTTTTAATGAAAAAATATGATTTTTAAGAAAATGGAAAAAGTTTTTTATTCAAAGTATTGGCCATTCGTTTCTAAACACTTTGTCCATCTTTTTTGCTTTTTCTTTTCACTTTTCGTTCCCTGTTAATAATTGCTCACGTTATTAACGGGTTTTGAACAGTCAGTTATGAGTGAATTATTGACTAATCGCATTTCTCATTTCATGAAGTAATTACCACGAAAATTATTGAATAATTCGTTTTGGATCTTAAATCCTTTAAGAATAAAAACATACAAAGTTTTTGCTGCGAAATTATTTGAGATTAGATTTTATACTACTTTCAAATATTGTGAAAGTTTTCTGGAATAACGAAGTGGCGAATTTCTCACTTCTGGAAATGATGTTTACATCACTAAACAGTAGTTTTAAGAAGTCCAAAGTGGTTTTGGGTACCTAAATAAATGTTGTGGGATTTTTGCTTAAATAAACAATATGTTCCATCTGAATCTACAATCTTTGTCCTTCTTTCTGGCAATAAAGAAGAAAAAATCTGGTTCCTTTGCAGCGATCCAGTTGTCTAGCCAATTTTATATATCTCCATACGAATTACGTATCACCAGTAATAGTTTCTGAAGACTACAGCAAGTCATATCCTTCTGGTCCCTCCAGATACACAGCATTACCTTTAAAACATTTATATTGCGCTTTGGCGTTGGTGGACCTGGTTGACCTGCATCATCTATGTTTTAAGACTTTTAGGATTATTGTAATAAATCCGTTTCCCTTCCTCAGTAATAATTTGATGGAAATACCAATTTCTTTTTTGCTTTTGAAACACTTTTGCATATGGTTTTTCGAAATTCAATAATGCAGTGCAGTCAGATTGAAATAATACCTCTAATAACGGTACCTAATAGATATCCCTCAAAACTTATTTATATACCCAATAAATAGAGCACTTTTGGGGTTTTCTTATAATCCTCATTTTATTTTAGTAACGAAAATAAATACGAATTAATATGCCAAATAATTTTTTTTTATTATTGTATATGTGCTGATCAATTAGGTTAAAATAAGAATTAGGAATATGGGATACTAAAAGACAAATTCCTATCATTTAATAATCATAAATCGGTAGAAAATTTAAGAAAGTCTGTGAAATTCCGATTTATCTCAAAGTGAGGTAATTACACATTTACATTACTTTTAAAGGACTTAAAACCCCAAAGTTATTATTTAATAATTATTATTAATATTTATATAATTACTTAATTATCAGTGTAATTACTGTCAGTTATGATTCAACGCAAAGTGAGCTTTTTGAAAATAAAAGTGCTTAAAATAATTTTTAATTGCTTCAACTAAATATCCTCTCCTTCGAATTCCGGTTATCGTTACATTGAATACTTGACAGCACAACTTTATTCCAGCACGTGAAGCAGTCAAAAGGTGCATAATTTGGGACGGGAAATTAAGCGGTCCATTTCTGTCAGTGGTCACGGAAATATAGAAGTGGACTAACCGTCCCATATTATATTAACATTATTATACAACGGGCGACCCATATGGTGGGCACTTCTACCAAAAACGTACGAACCAGCCTAGTGAAGTAAACGATCTGTTACCCAAAGGAAAGCTAGAAGGTCCTTCACAGAAGAGCTTCGGACTTCAATCGAGCTCAGGAACTCCCTGCTGAAGGTCGCTCTTCTAATCTCAGTTAAGGCTGTGGTAGCAATGAGGTGATACCATCCGTATATAAGTTAAGGATACCGGAAGTTCTAGTACCCGCGTTCAGGGATAAGAATTTTAAATTTCCTACCGAAACATCCTTGGTCAGGTAATCCGATATGACGCAAACCCCTCGTCCTACACCAAATGCTTAAAATCACTGACATATAGAAAAAAAAATCCATGACCAAGAAAATATTATAACTTCTAGAACTTAACCTCACTTCATGTTCATAATTTCCTTTTATTTCCAGATTTGCTTTGCTACTGGAAAGTTTTGTTTATCTTTGAGTATATGATATTGCCGATTTATCCAATTACGTAACAACACACCATTATTCCTTTCTGCCCTACTAAAGTAGTATAAAAACCGCTTCCGAATCGAAAAACCTCGGAAATTTTAGAATCCTTGGAAAACAGAATCTGAGTGAACATTTCTACAGCATTATATATTACCTATCTAATATTTACAAGGCCAAATTCTACATCTTTAAATTAATAGTCTTTACATCAAGTGAAAGCACTTCCCAAAGGGCTTCTAATCTGTTGAAGTACAACACCACTGTCAAATCGCCATACGTACATGCTAATATTTTATTTTTCTGAAAATCTGCGAACAAACTGTATTACCGCAAATACCGCCGGCATAGTATCCCTGCACAGCGTACTTAAACAATTATACATTGGTAACCGACATGTTAACTGGAACCCCCGGTATGGCTAGCCTTGTTGATTTTATTGTTCGCTAGCCTGAGGGCACTGCTTGCACTCAGTATATGATAAAAATTGATAATTTAGTTCAAACACTCAAATGAGCAAAGTTCGCAATTCATTCATGCTTCGTTGTGGTGCAGTATTGCAGTAATGTAAAGTAATGCTCGTGACTTCTTGGCAGCAACGAGCACATTTCAATTTCTTGTACGTCAAGTGAGCTGGACAACGCTATCTGCCCACCTTATCAGAGGCGCACGGTAGCTTAATGAAGTGGGAAAATAGCAATTTTTCCTGCGTCTGTAAAATAATTAACATTAGTTAAGAGAATTTTGTGACAGGGAAAAGTTTTAGATAATTTCATGTCCCTTTGGGTTCATGGAAACAAATTTCACGGGTTAATCGCCTCAAGGTCTGCTTTCATATGACCAGAATTCTATTACTGCAGCCTACAAGTGGAAGTGCGCGGCTCACTTGGACGGCTACGTGACTTCTTTTTCTATGCCCGGATACGTGTGGCATTTTAATTCCCGTGATAAATTCTGCAACGTACACTTTACAGAATTTAGCGCTGGAAAAATGGTTCTTAATATTTTTCTTTTCGTCAAGTAGGCAGACACAAGTCTGACTTTGGTTTTTGACTAAATCCTGGATACAGTGGATGCAATTAACGCAGAATTATAATTGGATTATTTGAGTAAACCTTGTAAACTTATTTAACAAAACTAAAAAATTCGGACGTACACTTTGTCGGCTAGCTCTCTCACTTTCCACATGCTTATGAATTTATCAACCATTTTGGAGAAACTATAGACAACTTGCAACACAAATAACACTTTAAGAAGTAATTGAGCGATGTTATTCACTTAACTTCACTATTTTTTAAATTCTAATTTCCACAATCAAAATTTTGGTGATTTGGCTACCGTCATCCATTGCCCAACTGTATTCGGGTTGTCGGTTTGTTTGTGTATGTTTAACGCGAAGTTGGCTACAGTTTCCATTGGCAGAATTCAGCTCCAAACAATTTACTTTGGGGATTCTATCACTTCTGAGGCTTTTAAATTTGAGAACAGTTTTACAGCAGTTTGTAAAAAAAGAAAGAAAGAAAAACAACCTCGGTTTTAAACTAAGTTTAATAAACCTTATAAGAATTTAATGAAATTTTGTAGTATCATTCTATTTAGCTCCAAACTAAGGAATGTATCAATGTTAAATTTAACTTATAATTTCGGGAAATTCTGATCGAATTACACTGAAAAGAGTTCAGTAAGCTTTTAAAAATACAATTTAGCATTTAATATTATGTATATATTAAGAAACATCCTGCAAATAAACCAACAAATTACTACATACGATATGGTTTATTTAAATCCTTCCAAAAATTCCAAATAACAATTGAGAAATGTGAAATAAAATATCCTTTCGATGTTACTGCGACGTAAGTATTCAGTCGATACCAGAATGCTTATAGGAAATATGCTTTATTCGACACCGAAAGGGGTACTGAGCATTTAAAGGAGTGTTAAGAAGTGATTTTCCTAATCGTTGACGTTACTTTTATACTTTTGTTATTGGAGTGGGCGAGAAAGTGTAGTCTCGAGCGCTCCGACACTTTGTCCATTGCACTCATTGACCCATTGTGTTCGTAGAGTAGAATACCATGGTTATCGTGGGATTCGAACCCACAGCCTCTTGGACGGTAGGCCAGCGCGTTAACAACTGATCTACGGTAGGCCCCACTTTTATACTTAATATATAACATATTACCATGGCAACGGAAAGCTCATAACTATTACAATAAAAGTTAAAGCCTACTATTTTCAGTGCTATTTTACAGTTAAAATTCTATGATTGATATAATAATTTGTTCAAAAAATAAAAAAAAAATTGTCAACCCTTGGACTAGGATCAAAAGTGTCATCAGTGAAAATTCGAGGATTGCTCAATAACGTTTAATACACTCTGAATGGCTACCCAGTAGGAAATAGTGCAAGCGCTTATGGGGTAATCAGAGAATTCATATATGAAAAATCAAAGAAAGTAAGTTCTTCTATTTGTAATAACTCAGAAGCGAATAGGTAATAACTAAAATTTATTCGGTCGAGAATGCAAACACGTCAGAACTTGCTGAAGGCACCTTTTACAAATGTAATGTCTAGTAAGTGTAGATGTAATGAGTAAACAGTTAACTTTTTCAACTTGTTTTGTTTTTTTGCGACTTTACGTCGTCAGTCGTCAGTCTTGCAGTGAATTTTGTGCAGTGTAAAGTGCTCCCGTCACTTCATAAAATTTTAAGGTAAGCATTATTTATTTTTTTTAATTATTATATATATAATTTATTAAGAATATAATGTTACATTACTAAGAAATTAAGGGTACATTTGAAATATCTGGGCAGTTAATAATTAATTAATTTGGCCAGCAAAAAACTATACATAATATACCTAGTCGTGCCACAAATTCTGTCACAACTTTAAAGAAGCATAAAATCTAAACAATAAAAGATAATATGTTTATTCCAACGAAATTTATTTTAATAAGATATTGTTAATTAATTAATAAAAGCTTTACTCGAAATGACTTCCTTTAGCTTTTATACAAGTTTTTAAACGTTGTGGCCACTGGTCTATAGCGGCACGCACGGTATTCAACGACATTTCATTTGCTGCTTTCACCAACGATTTTTTCAGACTGTCCAAATTGCGGTGGAGAGTTCTACAGGCCTTGTTCTCTAACTCTGTCCATAATGCATAATCCAGCGGATTTAAATTTGGGCTCCCGGATGGCCAATCTTCTTGTGCATTAAAATCACGAATGTTGTTGCGAAGCCACTCCTGTGTGCTTTTTGCTTTGTGAGCAGGAGCAGAGTCTTGCTGGAAGACCCAATGTTGTCCACCGAAGAGAGTTTGCGATAAAGGTTTCACAACACCTTCCAACACGTTGGTTTGATAAACCGCCGCACCGGTTTTGACACCTTTTTCGCAAAAATGGAGTGTTGTGACACCTTTATGGGATACACCCCACCAAACCATTACAGAAGCTGGATGATGGCCTCGTTGCACCCTGGGAACCGTTTTTTTAGTTTCTTCTGATGATGTTGCATAAACCTTATCATTTTGTTTATTAAAAACTTGCTCCACAGTAAACATTTTTTTGTTGGTAAAGAGGATGTTCTCATGACCATTGGTAGCGTGCCAAAGCAAGAGACTCTTGCATTTTTCCAATCTTATTTCCTTTAACCGTGGAGTCAACATGTGGGCTGTTGACCGACGATAAGCATTCATATGAAGATTATCTCGAATGAGTCTACTCATCGATCTTGTGGAGATTTCCAACTCCCTCGACAAAATTTTTTGTTTGCGCAGTGGATTTCTACGGATGCGCTCTCGGACAGTTTTGATGGCACTGACTGTTCTAACGGTACGTGGACGATCGGTCCTTGCTCTATCATCTATGTCTAAGGTTTATTTAAATCGTTCTATGACACGATAAATGAATCTTTTTGTTATTTTTAGCGGTTTCAACAAATTCAAAATTTCAGAAGCATTTTTTCCACACTTATGGAGTACTATTACAGCGCGCATTAGAAATTGTGTGCAAGAATTTATGGCAAGACTAGGTATGTATGCCTGTGGTCCTATTTGAAGTTGCATTTCTAGTTTATTTTAACCTTTGGGAAGTTCGCAAAAATATTCTTCTTTAGGTTACCCGTCGATTCGGGAATCTCCTTTAATATTCCCGGACAGCCTCTCTTTCTTTTCTGTCTACTACACCGTAAATGTAAATTATATCGGTATATCTTCAAAAGTGAATTCAGCCATTATTTAATTATTTCAGCTTAGAACACCCATAGTTATCGTTTGGTTTTTCAACTATGATCGATGTTCTTTCGCATTAACATTTTTTATAGCAAAATTTCCGTCAAGTATTTGTAAGAGAGCGTTGGGATAGTCCTAAGTATGGTTGGCTAAGAAAAGCTAATTACGGTAATAAAATAAATTTCATTTCATCAATAATTAAAAATAATCACATGTGTTACAAATATTTACGATAATGTTTGAAAATATTTTATTCATTTTACGGCTTTTGCAATTACATGAATTTTCGGAGAAATGTGAGGAAAAACTGAATTTTAGAAAAATGAGAAAGATATGTTGAAATTTCGGAAATGAGTACCATTAAAACTCACCCTTTTAACTTAAAAATTAATGCACTATTTTTGCATTTTTTAATATTTTGGGCCCCTGAAGAGTATTGGTGAAAGTGAAAAATTAGTGAATTTTGCAGTAAATTGAGCATATATAACACGAAAAATTGTAGATACTTGTCATAAAAGTAATATGATTTGCTTTGGAGAAATGAACTGTTATAGTAGATGAGTTCGACAAAAAATGTTTTGCATATTCAAAAGCTTTCTATAGAGATTTCCGTATTCTTGACTTGTTCAGAGGTGTTTTTTAAAATTATTTTTCCCTCCTAACTTCCTTACTACAAATTGCTTTAGAAACCGTTCTGAAATGGAAAACCTTGAAAATAATAGATTTCCTGTTCTAGGAGATTGAGCGGTTCATTTTATATGAATGTCCGTGGTTTAACACTTTTTATATTTACAGATTCAAAGTTACTGACAGTAGTGACACACCTGTCAAAGTCGGGTCTGCGCTGCACGGATTCGATTTTTTTTCCGACAAGATATTTCTCCGGCATTTAATGCTCTTCTTATTGCTTCAGAATTTTTGAGAACGAAACAAAATTTTTTTGTGGTAAGGAACTAATTTTCATCAAAGCAAGACGATGTTGCCGAAAAAGTCAGTTATGTAAATTCGCACATTGTTTCTCCAGATGCTGGCCCTTCAGAAGCTCTCCCGGGGCGTCTGTCTTCAATACCTTAAAAGATTTAGTTCTTCCACTGTCACAGCAGCTGCAAAGCCCACACCCGATTCGCCGGAAGACACTGCAACGAGGAAGATAAGGAGCAGTAAGTGTGAATTAGTATGCAAATTATTTTCGGGTAAACTTATCACTACTTGCAGATTCTTTAGTGGCTGCTGCATTTGCCTCTCTGAAAGAGGAATCATCGGAACCCTCAGAGGAATACTTAACTACGAATAGAAAGCAGTTTAAAACAATTGATGAGAAAATCGTAACCGCAAGCTCGGTTAGTTCTCTGCTGGCAATAACCGAGGGCAATGGGCAGCTCACGAGAAAACAGGCTTTAAAAGTGGTTTCAATTTTAGCTGAATGGAGTTCAATAAACAGGGTGAAACTGTCGGATTTTGAGACCGATTCCAGATTTTTGCGGCTCTGCAAAATTCTCGGAAGGACTGTGCCCAAGGGTGAGCAAGTCAACAATGGTCGAAAGGTGAAGAGTACACAATCAGATGACCTGAGCACGGTGCTGGGAGTGGCGGGCGACGATGAAGCGGCCAAATTAATAGCAAGTATAAGTTTGCCACAAATGGTTAAAGTGATGTCGACGCTAGCGCAAAGGAAGCGGAGAAGCACACCTTTGCTGAGGTCATTAGCTTTCAACATTAGCAGCAACTCGGATCAGCTGGATTTAAAGCAGAGTGCTGATGTTCTCTATTCCATGGCTAGTCTTAATTTTCCAGACTCTGTGCTTACAGCGAAAGTCTGTGCGGACGTACAAAGTGCCCTACCATTGAACGACAAGCCTGCCGTAATCGGGTCGATTCTTACCAGCATGGGTCTGTTGAAATATCGGGACATAGGTAATTTATTTTTTTTTCAGGCGTATGGTACTTTATTCGAATCGAAGGAGTTTAAACTACAGTGTATTTTTCCAATTATGCACATCTGGTGTTGATACCACGGTATTATCAATACTATTCATGGTGATAGACTACAAATCAGTATTAACAATTTGACGGCCGCACCTTTGACAAAGTTTTGCATTTGTTGCCGGTACTTTTTACAAGTTTTGCTAAAAGTAAAACAAACATACAGGAATTATTTTTATTTATAAAGAAAATCCGTACTTAAAATTCGCATACCGTTTTTATTATTAAATAAGGATTTATTAAAATTAATATATCATTTTAGTATGATAATTTTCAAAATATTTTCCAATATGCAATATGAATGTTGCACAAAAAGTACATAAATACTGTTGAGTTCCTTGGCAGTGGAGCATGCTCTGCGGGTATTTTTTATAAACACAGTGAAACTTGGTTCAACTAATGACAATGCGGATACAGTAGAACGCCGATTAACCGAATCGGTCCTAAGCGTAATATAAAAAATTAAAACCAAGTACTGTAAGTAAGTAATGTAATTTTTGTTTTGTTTTGTTGTAACAAGTTGGAATTCGCTGCAGTCCAGATATATTTCAACTGTTATGGTTAAAAGCTAGAGGCAAGACACTACATGTTTACATGTGATGTGTGTGACATTTCGTTTTTCTTTATTACCAGTCTATGTCCGATTATCCGAATTTTCGATTATCCGAATCGACCCCGGTCCCAATTAATTCGGATAGTCGGCGTTCTAACTACTGCATTTATTTTCCGAAAATAACAAGCATCACAACGGTGAATCAAGCGAAGTCACATCATTCAGGCTGACAGCCGCTAGCAAATTGAAGTCACGTAAATGTGGCTGATAACCACTGGTTTTTGATTAACCAGTTAAATATTTCGATCTTTTTGGAAAATGTATTTATTTCTAAATTGTTTCGCACAAATTAAGCAATGACGAGTATAATCCTCAATCACAAAATATGTTTAATATGGAATATTCTCGTCATAATTCAAAGTTCGCACTTTTTTTTCATGATGAATATATTCGTCAAAAACAACTAACTGGTTAAATTATTGTCATTCAGACTTCTATGCCAGAATATGAATTCCCACGATGAACCGAAATTTGGATAATTGTAAATGGAAAGCATATTGACATTTCTCCCGATGAGAGATTGCTCATTCGATTTTATTCATTTATATTTTTGGTTTATATGGAGTGAAAGTTCCTGTGGTCCTTATGATTTTAATTTTATAGAATTGAAGTGTCGCTAGGATACAAAAAATTGGGTTTGATTGAATTTTTCTGGAGTTTTTACTGTACGGCCATACGGAACCAAGTGATCTCCCGTCGTATATTTTACAAGTGATCTGAGGCTCGTTTATCCTGTTGCGTTGGATTTAAAATTAAAAATTTTACTTAATTTATTTCAAGAATTGAATCGCGAATTAAAAGGATAACTTAGGGTAATCATGACTGAAAGTAGATTTTGGATATGTTATAATTTGGAAGCTGTCGTAAATTTTTCCTATGTTTATAACTTTTGGGCACTTCTTTGAAGATTTAGACCACTTTGCCCTATAGATGTGGTGTCTGACTACCTCACGGCTTTCGTTGCACTCACATCTAGTTGATATTTTTGAATTTTGAAATCGGACATTTTTTTTTAAAATTGCGCAAATTTTTCAAGAAAAACGTATATTCGTTTTTATTTTAAAGACAAAGTGACTTATTTTTCCTTTACAATTTACTATGGCCTTATTGGAACTCGATAGGCATTTCCAAATAATTAGCTGCATTTTATAATTCATAATTAGCTGCAATTAATAATTAGCTTTGTATTATGATAGGGTATGTGAAAGGAATTTGAGGACGAAATTGAGATTTTAAGAAAATGAAAAACATTTTTCCATTTTCGGAAGTGAGTACCTGCAGTGAATGATGATGGGTTAACATTGCTGATATTTTTAGGGAAGATATTAGGATAGTTGATTTTTGGCTAAGTTGGCTGTTGCTGTGTTGAAATAAAGATAAAAATAAAATAATGATGTGCATATCATGGAAAATTTGAATTTACGAATCACCCTGCAACGCTCAAACGGTTGAAATGGCCTTTTTAGGTCTTTCATCGTACTCATTTTGGTATACCATTAAAAAACACTCTGCATTATGTCTTGTTAATGTCGGAAATATTTTAAGATTTACTAACTGAACCGATTTCTTAAAATTTTCGAATAAACTCCCAACTCGCAATTCCTGCAGTATATATAGTATATGTATATCGGTTATCATTAATGTACTTGTTATGGTTTTGATTAAGATGTGTCGAATATTGCAAATACTGATTCCAAAATTAGTAGGGATTAGAAGGAGTTACTTGTCTTGCAGTTGTTCACCATGAATTACTGCATTTTGTAACTACAAAACAGCTAGGGATATATTTTCAGTTGTCACAAAGTCAACACATCATGAAAACACATATACTTTTGTCAATTAATGGTTTTCTCTCGTTATTTAATTCATCCAATTTATTATGGAAAATGAAATCTTAATTTGCCTTCATAAAAGTATGGGAAAAGCTAAATTTGTAATTAAAATTTTAAGAAATCACTTTTTGTTAGTCACTTCATATTTTTTTCTGTGAGGCACCTAAAATCATTTTAAAAAATTGTTTTGAATTTTCATTTATTGGTGAGGAAACAATGAAAATCATCTACATTTTTTTAATTATTTAAACTTTTTAAAGGGTGATTTCGTTTTATAAATTCTGTTTAATTTTTAAAATGTCTTAAATTTTTTTTGCCCTTTGCGAAGCTTTATTCCTGTAATATGCAAGATTTTTTATATTATTATCGCATTTCCTACAAAACTGATTTTTTATTTAAAATATGATCAATTGAGCCGGAACTCAAGAATCTTCACTGTAGTGCGTTTTAAGGGTAATCAGTTGTTTTTATATATATTATTTCATATATGTGGGCAGAAGAATTTTGCGGTGGAAGTGCCCAATCTAATTATGATATTTTCCTAAAATTAAAATTAGTATGGAAACTATAGCCGTTACCATTTTTCCTCAAAATGTGTGGCAATTTCTGCTTTTGCGGAATGGAATTTTAACAATTGACAATTTTAATTTGTAATTTTAGTATTAATTAAATGTACGAGAATGTTGAAATTGACGTATCCTTCACCTTCGTTGAGTGTTTCTTGTATGCTGTTGGCAAGAAATTCCTTGGCCTATGCAAAACAGATGTAAAAAACTCTCAAGGATTTTTGTTACATTACGATTGTCTATTCGCAAGGAATCAGTAAAGGAAAAAGCTAGCTCAAATTTCAGAGTTAAATTTTATTATGAAGAAATAAGAGTCTAAAAATATATTTCTTGCGGCAAAAGTGGAAGATATATGAAGTGGCGAAATGGAAGGTGAAGAATTCGTGGAAATCGATATCCTCGTAAATTTAATTACTTTAATTCCTCGACCTGCTGTCAAAATTTCGTTTAGGGAAATGTGCATATTTTCCTTGAGCAGATTAGTAATAAATGGCTCAAGTCTGAGAAAAAGGCAATAATGTTGGGGGAAACGCAACGAAAATTGAAACCATGTTTCGCCAGCCAGAGCAACGCAAACGTCCTTCGCATCCTTATATACACACTGAGTATGTTACCTTGTCTGTTGCTCTTCTCTGGGGCTGCACTAACACCATGCATGCATAGGCACACAGCGTGGATGAGACTTTGGCCCGCCTTTAAAACTGCGTGGTAAAAAAACGCTGCACATTATTTTCTACACTGTAAGTAGATGAGAATATTTGAATTTGATTGGAATTTAGATAAGGGATAGGAAGCAGTAGTTTTTTGCTGTTTTATCCAACGGGAAAATTTTCCCCAGGGTTGTTTTAGAAATTGCATATGGACTAGAGCTTTGGGCTTGTATAGAGTCATATTGTATTTAGATGATCTTTGTAATAAAGGGCTCACGCGCGGGAGAAAGACAAAAATTTAGGGGGAGGTGGAACGAAAATAAAAACCACGTTTCCCTACCCAGAGCAGCGCACACGTTCGAATACTTTGGCCCGCATTTAAAAATGCACAGTGAAAAAATGTAAACAGCGAGCATCCGTATATATGCTCTGAGTGTGCCACCTGCCTGTTCCCCTTCTCTAATTTCGAATTTGCCTATGCTGGAACATTGCCTGGGGACGGCACTAACAGCATGCATGCAGAGGCATTCAGCGCGCCCGAGATTTTGGCCCGCCTTTAACCGTTTGAGTCCCAAGCAGCGCGATTGCGCTGTTGAGATTTTATGTAGAGAAAACCCAGTACATTTCGAACATTGTCGACGACTGATGGTGCGTTACCGATTGTCGAAGCGCGCTCAGAATAACAAGCAAGTACATCATACAGCTCCTTTTAATGTAAATAGTACATTTTACAATAGGTAGAATAATACTATAATAATGCAATAATAGTCTTTTTGTACTCATTTAGAGAAAGCGCGGTTGCGCTATTTGGGATTCTTCAACACTTTTTCAATACCCCCTGGGACTCATCCATTCAGCAACCATTTGCGCTATAAACGTACGACCTCTGATGCTGTTCTACCGGTTGTTAATCTATCATTTCACTAATTATAAAGAAAGCACTTGCTAAATGTGTGCCTTATAGATAAGCAAAGCAGTTTTTCTTCTCAAAGAGGTAAAATTCTTCTCGATTAAACAGGATTTGTATTTACACGTGATTCAGTTAATTAAGCGATTTGGTTGGTTAATTAGATTTATAAAATCCTTCGAAAAAGCATCAAATCTTCTATAAAAAATAAGTCTTTAAAACGTAACATTATTTTGTGATGGTAATTATAGATTCAGATAGGTTCAGAATTCTATAAAAAGAGAAGATCAGTTTTCACCCATTATTTTTTTAATGAACTTTTTATTCACTAACTAGTTTTGCTTGTTCAATGGTTATAATTTACATGAATGCACTAGAATTGAACTGATGTGTTACATACTTTTTCTTAGATCTTTTGGAATCGCTGAGCAAATGGATTTTATGCAACAGCGATAAATGTCGGCCTCAGGATATTAGTGCGTTGTTGTTGACTTTGGCTACATTGAACTATAAAGTGCAAGAATTGGAAGACCTCAAAAAAAAGATAGGAAATAGTCTATGCGTTGAGGACTTTCCCAAGAGATCGGATTGGCTTAATCATGTGTGGGCGCTTACATTACTTAAAATAGCAGATTCTAAACAGATAGATTCAGTACTAAGGTGATAAAGACTTAAATAAGTTTCTCAAATTTATTTACCTAATTTTGCAGCCCAAAATTTTTAGAACAGCTGCAGAATGAGAAAAAAGAGCTTACTCCTAATGCAAAACTAAAGCTATTGAACATAAACGCGTATGCAAATTTTATCGGAGACATGTATAATGGAGTCTTTTTGCAACCAAACAGTGATGTGTTTTCTGTCCCCTTGGCCCACACCAAATCGAAGCAGATTCTACTAAACGGGATGCTGGATGCATTGAAGAGCCTAATGACGTCAAGTATATATGTGAAAAGTCTACTTGATACTAAGATGGGATTTATGATTGGTAAGATCTATTTTACGAAGATATTGTTTATTATAAACTTTCTTCGTAGATGCACAGTGTATGTTCGATTCGCGAAGAAATCCTCTGCCAATTGACCAGGACAATCAAGAGGCAATCAAGTAAGACAACATGTTGAAATTTTATTATTATACATTTTTATTTTTATTTTAAGGGTAGCAATTATGATTGTGGACTTTCATGACACCTGCCATGGACCGCACCGGGCGATCACCGGCCATATGAATTTCGCATTTGATATGCTTGAGAGCAGAGGGTTTAAAATTTGTGCCGTGCCGTACTATGAGTTTAACACCAGTGACAAGTTGCTGAAACGTGTTCAATATTTAGAAAAACAGTTTAAAAGCATTGTAAGCTAAAGAAACTAATTGTTGAAATTATACGTGTAATACGTAATCAATAGAAAATTTTAATTTTAATTTTAATTTTTTACATTCTTCACGTCATCTTTTAGAAAAGATTAAATGCGATTTGGGTGCGGGAAGTTCGCGTTAATACATATTCTGGCTTAATTTAGGAATAGGGAAATTTCACTGATTTCAATGAAATTTTTCAGAAACCTTTCATTTGCTCTAAAACGGAAGGATCTGAAAGAATTTTTTGGCGGTCGGTTTTCGTTTCCGAAACAAAAATGACAAATTTGACAAAAATTTAAGGTCTTCTCGGAGACGACATATCGCTTACTGTCGCCGCTGTACATTAATCCACGAGATTGTGCTAATGATATTTGCAGGCGAAATAAGTGCGAATTCAAGGTAACTTAAAACCAGCCCTCTGTCACTTGTGATGATTTTCTCTATAAAGGATTTATGGGGAGTTGTATGGGGTTGTTTTGAAAAATCTAGTATTATTAACAGCAATGTGTTAAGTTTTCGTTATAAAAAGCATGGGCATGATCACCAAGCAAAGGGTGCATAGGGTGCGATGAGTTTAAATTTTCCTGCTTTATGCTGGCTCCCATCGTGCTCATTTGAACAGCTGAATACACGAAAGACCGGAAAGCCGAACCGCCAAACAATAGACCAACCGATATTTATCGAACGCTCCAGGAGCCACGATTTTGGTTCTGCTGAGACTAATCTGTGTTGGTTAGAATATGTATAAAGACGCTAAAGAGGAAAGTGCAGTTGTCAAAGCTGGTTCCCTCAAAGCGTTACACTAAGGTGATAGGATTGATATCGTGGGAGCTGCTAATTTGGATCACTGCAGATTGCACTTTTGACGTATCAACACGCAGGGTGTTATCAAAGATTTTATAAGCGAGGTTTTCATTGTTTTTAGGTAGGTGATATTTGGCTATTTGCTTTAGGATTTTGATTACTGATCGTTATTGATAGGATTTGATTGTGATTCTAACTGTGTACTGATTAACGACTTTTGGGTTGTGATTTAAACTGACTTCAATTTTACCTTCAAACTATTTTGACGACTTAAACAAATTTTACTGTTGACGAATTTTGGTTTTGCTTGGATAAATTAAATTAATTTTTCTGTATATCTCTGGCAATATCTTTTGGAATAACGCAGAAATATTCAGGAAGAGTGGATATGGTGGAGAATGCATTATTCTTTTTTGTAAGCGAAGTTACCGTTAGTACGAAGTTAGTAAGGTTAGTGGTAGTAGATCTGCCTTTAAGGAAACCGTGCTGTGATGGGGAAAATATGGATTTACAATGAAAGAATAAACAATTGTAAACGATCCTTTCGAAGAGTTTAGGTATACAGGAGAGTTTGGCTAGAGAAGTAGTAGTAGGTAGTTGGAAATATCACTCTTACAGCCCTATTTATGAAAGGGGATGATAAATTTATCTTTTCACCTAGAGCGAAATATTCCTAGGGTGATAAAAAGTTGAAAGATAGAGGTAAGAGCTCCAATCAAGTGTTGAGCGCATTTTTCCAGGGCAATTGTAGGGATCCGTTAGGACCCGGATTATAATCATCAGCAAGGGTGTTAATGGAGACAACAACCACTGATAGATCAGTGTTTATAGAAACAAGGGTAGTCTGGAGGATGGCTCGCCGACAACGTTTTTAATACCTCTGTTGGGAGCCCATCGGGCCCCGGCGCTTTCTAGTTTTGCAGGCCCTGTAAAAACCTCCTCCAATGTAAAGGAAGGATCTTCGAGTGCACTTATGCTCCAGCGGCTGGGTGGGGAAAAGGGCATCCAATTTTTTTTTACTTTTCACAACTTTTTATATTTTTTAATTTCTACAGTTTTTCACAATATTCTGCACCTTTCAATGAATATCCGGCTCGAAGGGACAGTAAAAAATTCAACCGGAGTGTGCTCGCGTTGGGAAATATTGGGATGATAAGGAATTATTTCGAAAAACCATTTCTTGTATTTTAATTAATTTTATAAAAATTGAAAATTCAAGTTGACTTCGAGAGACTATATCGATTTCAGACATAATGTGGTTAATGCTGTTCAAAATCTTTAACATGAAGTAAAGTACTTCTCGCCGTTACAATTTCATTTCCCCTTAAATAGAAACGTCTAGTTAATATTTCATAATTGGGAATTCCTCCTGATTACATAACTGTTTTTTCTATACATACACAGATATGAACTAACATAGTTTTTTTCATCTATTTCTATTACTTATGTCTTTTACATGCTCGAGTACATTTTAGTTTCCGTATAACACTTTGGATTGTCGAACTAAGTTTTACTGTGAAATTTCAAAGTGAAACTATATAAATGAAGGTTTTTTGTGGTATAATGATATCTATTTATATTTTATATAATTGTAAAATTGAATATATATTTTACATTGAAAGTGTATGTCTATAATTTAGGACCTAATTTCTTTTATGAACAGGTTAAAACATTGCAACGACATTAAATAAGTTAATTTGTTCTCTCATGAAGTCTTGATTCTTTGCGTCTTCTCTTCATTTTAGATAGGCATACGGCGACGACGATACATTCCTGGCTTGGCATTGTTGTAGCAAAATAATATGCCAACATAGAGCGGCCTGCAAATAAGAAATTTGAGGGGAACGGTAGGGGTTATATGACCCACTCTCTGGACGTTAAGGAGATGGACAATTTGAGGGATGGATAATTTTTATATCAGTATGGGGTTTTCAATTTCATGGCAAGAAAGAAATGATCGGCTACTTATCGTTTGCTTCATGAGTTCGAGTTCAAATCGGTAATATGCAGATTTTCGCGATCGGTTGTTTTATTGTCGAACTTCTCGTTTTTAACGTTCAAATGTACGAGACCATCTTGATCTTGTTGATGATTCGCTCTAAGGTCCGTTCAACATGATGTTAATTCATTTAGCTTTATAAGTACTAAATCTCCAATCCTTATATTATCAATTTTAGTTGCTTACTTTGGTCGTTGTTGCAAAAAATTCAAATACTCCGTACTCCAACTTTTCCAAGAACTTTGGATAGATAAATCGACGCAATGTTGATTCTGATGGAGTTATAAGTGTGCCGTCAATTAGAAAATGGGCCGGGGTTAGTGGATTTAAGTCTGAAATATCACTACTTCGTGACTTTCGTTTGAGCACTTTCAAAACTTTCGTTTGACCTTTCAAAAGTTTACCAAAGTAATTCCCAATGTATTGTGACGATTAAAAAAATTAACCAAAATTAAAAGGTTATTCTCGAACTCGGATATTAGTGATAGTCTTGTTAGGGATTCAATCCATTAGGCGAAGAGGAACAGTTTGCTATTGCAAAAATTAAGTGCCAGTTCTATGAAGACACCTAACGTTAAAGCAAAACGCAACGGCCGGAGTGCCAGTGGCAGTGGAAATTCTGTGTCTACAAATAACTTCTTTGCACCATTGGAAACGATGCAAGATGATGAATCCAACATTGAACTTAATGATATCCCTCCAAAGGAAAATAAAATGACAGTGCCAGCGATAAACGTTATTAAGTGTGCTAGTAAATACATACACGAGCTACTAAAAGCCAAGAAAATTGTTGTCCACACCATTAAACATATGTCAATTGCCATTAAAATATTAGCAATAAATCCTGAGGACTATGAAAAATCTGGGAACTATTAAAAGAGTCTAAGTGCGAATATTATACACATAGCAGAAAATGTTAACTTCTATTTAAAGCTATTCTCACAGGTTTGGATGAAGTAGATGTGGGTGAACTCAAAAGTGAATTATGCTCGAGTAGTTTAAAGTACCTAGATGTTAAAGTGATCACCAGAAAGACTAAATATAATGAACTAAAATTGTGCGTAGTGTATTCTGAACGTAAATCGGTTACAATGAAAGATCTTAGAGCGAAATACAATATCTATAAGAAAACGATCGTTCCCTAGGACTATCAAAGAAAAATCCCAGGTAAGCCAACGTAGTGCCACAATTGGCAGACGTTTGGGCATGGCGAATCATTCTGTAACATTACAAGTTTTTGTGTAAACTGCTCTGGTAATCATCATACCAGCAACTGCCCAAACAGTGAAGTAGTAAAATGTGCGAAATGTAATGGGAAACACAAATCAATTGATCCGCTGTGCCCAAGCAGAAAAAACTACATTGAACTTCGTGCTAAAATGCTACCACGGAAAAATCACATCTATGTGGAGAGAAATCGAGTGCCGGTGTGCAGTCCACGAAATTTTCGGACTTTAATAAGCAGATCAACTACCAGCAGCAGCACTCTGCAAACACCGAGTAATATAAGATGGGATGAACAGGTCAAATAAATAAAAACCACCGACTATATCTTTTCAACGTCTGACTTAATCTCGTTTGAACAAATTGTTGCCCTTACTAGCGAAATTGTTAGCAAATTAGGCTGCTGTAAAACTAAAGCAAAACAATTTAATGTCATAACTAACTCGCGATCAAGTACATATATGACTGCTAACCATTGTTTAAATGTAATTATTTGGAATGCATAAGGCATCAGAAATAAATCTATAGAGTTCTTTATATTTTTGTATAAGCACAAAGTAGATGTATGTAGTTCTATTAACAGAAACACGACTAAAGTCAGAGATTAATTTTAAAAACCCTATGTTTTCTTGTTACCGTCTAGATAGAGAAAATCAACGGGGTGGTGGTGTTGCTATAGCTGTTAAAATAAAATCAAGGTAATGTTGTTACCATCTTTTAACCTATCAGTCATTGAGGCAATTGGAGTTGAAATAACCACTGAGGTGGAGTAAAAACTTACATAAGTTCATATCCATCTACTTTCCTGGCGGAACATCAAATGATGATAAAAAAAGAAAACTTAGTGCTGATTTGCTCAAACTAATACGCATTCGTGATTCTTATATAATTGGTGGTGATTTTAACTGTAGACATCAAGTCTGAGGATGTCTACGAGCAAATGTGGGAAATAGCTTGAGTGAAATTATTCAAAATGCACTAACTATTATGCTTTAACCCCCTGATCCTACCTATATACCCACTAGTGCTAAGTCTAATTCTCCAATCTTAGATATATTCTTAACCAATAGACCAGATTTAACTGCGCAACCAACTATGGTTAATGAACTCTTCTCAGATCATTTACCAGTTAGCATAAAAGTGTCATTATCAGTACCCAATAAAAGTAACACATATTACAATTTCAAAAAGGCAAATTGGATAAAATTCAGGGACTACATTAAAGCTAATCTTAGATAAGTAATGGAAACGTTGTCGTTGAATAGTATAAACAATACGGAACAGATTGATTAAATGAGAAAGTTTATAAAAAAATTAACACATACCGCGATTAAAATAGGTATTTTTCAATATAATATTGTCAATTCAAATACATGCGAACTAATTGATGAAATCTATAAAAAGATACGATATCGTAACAATGTCCGTAAACGACGGCAGCGCACTCGACAAACATATTACAAAAAAATTATGATTTTTTTGAATAAATGCATTCAGGCGGGGATATTAAAAATTCGTAATATAAAGTGGAGCAAACTACTTAAAAATCTGAGGAAAGCGTCCACACCCTTCTAGAATATCACAAATATAATCAAGAAGAAAAAAAACCTCTGCCCTGTATTAATTATGATAACACTAGCTGCATTATCTGTTATGAAAATGCCAATGCATTCTCTGAGACATTTTCTTCAAATAATAATATTGCTCTGCACCTAAGTGACCCTGAAACTACCACTGAAGTTAAAAACAAAATAACAGCTTATTTCGAAAATAACGAAACTGAAGAACATAGACGTATAAAACCCAAAGAAACCATATTTATTATTAAACAGTTAAAAAATATAAAAGCTCCAGGTTTTGACCTAATATCTAATGCATGCATTAAGAACTAAACTAAATTAGTTATGGTATACTTAACGTTTATATTTAATTCATGCGTCAAGCTGCACTACTTCGCAAATTGGAAAATAGGTAAGAAAATACCGATCCAAAAGCTTGGAAAGCCAGCGGACACTAAGTCTAGTTATAGACCAATAAGCCTACTAAACTTACTAGGTAAAATATTGGAAAAAATTATAAAAAACAAAATCGTAGACTTGTAAAAGACAACAGCATTCTGCCAGACATTCAGTTTTGGTTTTAGAATAACACGGCATATTAGAGGAAAACTATCTGAGAAGAAATCGACCACTCTCATACTATTAGACGTGCAAGCTGCGTTCGATTCAGTTTGGCATGAAGAACTAATATACAAAATGATCAAATATAAGTTTCCCAAATACCTAATCTCGATAATTTAAAATTATCTCAATGACAGGTACTTTAATGTATATATAGGTTCGAACAGTGCTGAGACTTGTAGGATTGTAGCTGAAGTGCCGCAGGGATTGGTACTGGGACCCATATTATATATTCTATATACTATGCGGCAGATTTTCCATCGTTTGGTGCCTGTCATGCATCATTCTTCGCAGATGACACTGCAATTTATAATTCGGCAGTAAACTCTATATTCTATAATGATGAATAATACACAAATAGGACTTAACACAATAGCTAAATACTTCCATAAATGGAAGATTAAATTAAATTTGGAAAAGTTGAAAACCCGTAAAAGAAAAATGTGTTATCTACCAACAAATAATCTGAAAAATTTGATAGAAATCCCGTGGTGCGAAAATGTGAAAAATCTGTGAAATACCTTAGACAAAACCTTGACGTAAAAATTACACATTTCACAAACTATTCATAAGATTAACATCTTAACCAGGCTACTATACTCATTTATTAATAGGAAATCGACCCTAAGTTTGGATAACAAACTCCTAATATACAAGGTAATTTTTCGAACAATACTCACCTATGGCGTTCCCATTTGGCATCATTATGCAAACATTCATAAAAAAAAGCTTCAGACCAAAATAAACTTCTATAAATTATCCTCAATTTACCTTGGAAATTCTCAGCAAATAGATTACACTTAATGGCAGATATTGAGTCCATAGAGGCTAAAATAAATATAATAGCTAGTAACTCTTTAGAAAAATGAGAAAGTAACACCAACCCCCTTATTTGGCAACTTTGCCAAGCTTAGTTAATAATAATGTTATGTAAAGTAGTATTAGTTTAGGGAAGAATAGTATGGGTTAGAATAGTATAGCGTAGATAAGTTATATTCAAGAGATTAAGTTTTTCCTCAAAATTTATTATCAACCGTAATAAATAGTAATTTTCTTATCTAATATATATCTAAGGTGTAGGGATAAATAGAAAGCTTTAAACTCTTTAAACATAATAAATTGCTACTCTGTAAATACACATGTTGTGATAAACGAAAATAAATAAATAAATAAATAAATAAAATAATAAAATAAAATCACTATTTCATTCACACAGTGGATGCGGATTTAAATACGCTTCAATTTACCTGAGCATTGTGCTAAATTCCTCAAAGTTTTTTAACCAAGTAACTTTTGCATGCAAAGTAAATTATAAAACAAAAACAACTTTATTTATAATTTATTTTGCTGTGAATAATATGTCCAATTAGGTTGCATAAAAATTCTTCTCGAGTTAAATATAAATTAAATATGTACGTATATTGTTTTATAAAACTTTGTCTTTAACACCTACATCCCACCACTTTCCTGATTCTACAAAATTGTGATCAACATTACGAAGCGTTGAAAATGCTATTTTAGCGTTTAAATTTTTTGTTTGAATTTCATGTATTAGAGCTTCGTCATAAACGGTTCTAATGTCTTTCAAGTGAATGTGAACTCGAGCTTCGGCCTCCGTCAAGCATACTGTATTCCAAGGTGACCATTCATCGCTTATGATCCATCGTGGCATTCTAAATTGTTTAAATATTCTTTTGAAAACTGCATTTTGTTAAAAGAAATGACTTACCTAAGATCTGTAATATCATTACATTTACTCAAAATTGAGTGGTTGTGCCAAATCTTTTGTACTAAGTATCGCATATCTTCTCCTTGCATTATAAAAGCGTATGAAGATAGTGTGCCTCTTTTTCTTTCTTCGCGTTGAGTAGCACGAAGCATAGATGTATATAGAAAATTATCAGATACAGCACTCTAAAATGTTAAAATATGCCTTTTAGTATAGGCTAATTAGCTCTATGTATAATATTTCATAATATAACAAGCATATCTCACTTTAAGAGAAGAGCAATGTTTGCAGGTATCTAGTGTGTTTTGTCTTGTACGAACTGCAAAGGATTTTAGTTCTTTTACTTTTTTGCATGTTTCGCACATCCTAGTTTCAGGCTCTGAAGAAAAGACTAATTCTTTATTTATTTATATTATAAATAACATAATATCTTACTTTTAGGCTTAAATTCCTTTTCCTTTTTGATAATATCATAAAATATTATAAGTTGTCGCTTTCGAAGGTACTCAAGATCGCAAGTTTTACTATAAATAAGTAGCTCCCTTTCCCGATTAAATAAGTCAATTAACTGAGGGAATAATTCAGAAGAGTAGTATTTTTTTACAATACATATTTATATTTACTTAAAAAGTATTATAAGAAAAAGAAAATAACTTAAAAACTTTAAGTTTGCTTAAGGATCCGTGCCTAGTTGTCACTACTAAACATCGATTTTTTGAAAATATCTACATATATCTACTATTCAATTTTAAATGTATTGAATGAGATGTAATGCTGGTTATCCTCAACCTGGCCAAAACCGTATATATAGTACTTACAATCCGTGAAGCGGACTGGTGCGCGCACATATCTACGGCCAGGTCAAAATCTTCTATATTTAATACCAAAGATCATGAAATACAAGATGTGACACTCGTGACGTATTCCCTTATCTCTTTTTGACCCGTTAGCCCAACGGCCTTGCAGATTTTGCTAAAAGTAGATAGTAATAAAAGGCTTATGTGTTAAAAAATGCTCAGTAAAAAAAATGTAAACAGCCTGCATTCGTATTTTAGTGTGCTACCTGCTACCTTCCCTATTCTCGATTCTGAATTTCCCTATGCTAGAACATTGCGCGGGAACAGCATTAACACCATGCATGCAGCGGCACACAGCGCAACAGAGGCTTTGTCCCGCCTTCAAAAATGCATGGTAAAAAAACGCTACATTTGTATGTGCCGTAGATAAGAATATTTGGCTGTTTATTCTTCTCCCTTTCGTTCTTATTGGCACTTAGATAAGGCATGGAAAGCAGTAGTTCTTTGCTGCTTTATCTAATGGGAATAATTTCCTCAGGCAGTTTTAGCAATTTCGTATAGGTTAGAGCTTTGGGCTTGTGTAGAGAGTGTCACATCTTGTTATTTAGAACATCTTTGCTTCGACACTATCCGTGAGTTGACACAGGACAAATGAAACTTACATAAGAAGAATTTTTCAAAACTGTTTATTACCCTTTCAAAAAGAATCATTTTATAAATTCGTGTAGTTTTGAGCTTTTCTTTCGCAATAAATAACTTACTCGGAATTATTTTGGTTAAAGAGAATTTGCAGCTTCAATTAATTTGCTTTTTAAAATGGCAATATTTATGCTGAAATTATAATAGTCTTGTGATCCTCTTAATTCTTCTGTAAGGAACGAACTTATTTACATTCAATAACGGGGCATTTGTAAAGTTTAATTTGCAGAGTTAAATTTAATATCGTATGCTTTAAACGAATCCATTACAATTTGAAGTCTGGCACTGTTCTTATGTATGTATACTGAGAAGTGCAATAAATAGGTTTATTTCCAATCATATCATAAATTTAGAAATATTTGAAACAATTCTAATTTCCAATCATTTCATATTCACCAATTGTTCTTGTTATCAGAAAAAATATACTTTTTTCTTCTTATTATGTAAGAAAAATTTGTTATTCAGTAATAATAAGGTCCAATTTTTCAATTTTATCTGTACTTAAACTTACTTTATACTCAAATGGAAAATGTTGGCAAACATATTGAAAAATAACCCGTTCGTTTTCAATATTTTTTGTATTGTATGTATGAATGTATTTTTAACATTATAGATATTTATCTTATCTATATATAACAAATTTATGCGTCTATGACACTGCGGTCAGGCAAGAAATTGAAGACGTTACATACATATGTATGTACACACGTAACTCAACAAATCCATATTGCACTTATTCATGGGAACTTTCTTTGATTTATATATCGATTTTTTAACTAATATGAAAAACTTTCCAACGAAATAGAAAAATATTTTAAAATATGTAGATGATATTGAAAGAAAAAAAACGACGGACAAATGTGACTAGAATTCGAGCCTTGAGGGTTTCGTTGTTGCTTATATTTACTATTAAGGTGTGTTTTCTCAGAATTATTTAAAATTTCCTTTAATCTCCTTGGCATGGACATTTACAATTTTTAAATTGAAAACGATGGAATTTCATTCCAAGCAGTTTGCAATGCTATCCAAAGTTGATTAATGTCATTTATGGGACTTTTATGGAATTCTCGATCCATGTTGCCCCATAAATTCTTAATAAGATCAAATCCGGATTTTGAACAGGCCACTGATAGTAATAATTTTCTTTTGTGAGCAAAATCCTAAGGAAAAATTTGGGTGCTCATTTCTTTTTAATCAGTATTCTATATTACCTTACTCTACCTTGTTAATAAAAAGTTACTGAAAAGTAGAATTATCATAAAGGAAAAAAAATAACATATTCTTCTTTTTAAATTTTTTTCTAAGTTAACTATCATTGAAAGACATTAGCTTCACTTTTATTTTGATTTGAGAGCTATCATGTCAATTCGCGACAGTAATTGCAATTGCCACGTCAGTTTATAATCGCAAAAAATTAATTTTCTAATAATTTACGCAATAGCCCATAACGCCCTAACTATAAGAATGCCAGCCAAAATCATAGAGCCAGCCACTGAAGCCTCAACATGAGCCTTAGGAAGCCATAAATGAACTAAAAATATATGTAGGTATCCTAACTAAAACAGCCATTACCATTCTATAATAAAAAAAAAAAATTCTCCTTTTAGCATTCACAAATCAATTAAAAATAAATTACTTATCAAACAAAAAAAAAACAAAAAAAAAAAAAAAAAAACCAACCAACAAAGGTAAAGAAGTTAACAAAGTATAAAATAATAAATAAATACCAGCTTGTAAAAGTTCAGGCTGGTATCCCCATCTTAAAATAATAAAAATGGTTGGGATTAAACTTATTTAAAAAAAAAGTAAACAGATATAACTACAAATTAACGATTTTCGGATTTTTTTCTTTACTTGAACGGCGAAACCTTACTTTTTGCCAAATTTCATTACTGTAGTTCAAAGGGAAGTACCCTATATGTTTTGATTTAATTGCGAGTCAAAATATATGGCTGTATTTTGTGATTGCGTTGATTTAGAGAAGCTCCAACGGACCGTAGACCTAAGTATTTCAACTTCATACCTTACGCGTTCCTGAGAAAAACATAGACAGACAGACAACGTAGGGATCATATAGTATAAGGGTTCCTTATATCCTTTTGAGGTATGGAACCCTAAAAATGATACACAAAATCTCTGCTATAGAATATAAAGGAAGCTGCAGGTGAAAAAGTCTATATCGTCTGTATACCTTAATATGAACTATTCTGTAGTTTTGAACAATTTTTCGGAAACTAGCAAATAATATGGCAATAGAGATAGGGTAGGTCAATTCAGATTTTGTGTGCGAAAAGAAGATCTGTTATAATAAGGAATGACACTCTTTATCAAAGATAATCTAAATAATGTGACATTCTCTTTACAAGCCTAAAGCTCTACCCATATATAATTTCTAAAACGGCATTGAGAAAATTTCCCGTTTAGAGAAAGCAGCAAAGAACTACTGCTTCCTATGCCATGACTGGCTTGCGAAACGTACAGTGTGTTTTTGATATTTTTGGAAATGTTTTACAATTTGAGAAATTAATTCAAAAAGTTTTGCTATAAGTATAAAAATTTAGTTTATTCATCAAAATTTGGCAAGTAATGAAATGTGTGGCTTTTGCAAAATATAAAGGGGCAACCTGAAGAAGTGTTTCAATCCTCGTTTCGTCTTCCCCCAAAATTTTTGGCTTTCTCTTGGACATGAGCTTTTTATTACAATTTGCTTTAGCTAAATTGCAAGGTTGGTCGATTAACTGGGCTATTGTCGAAAAAAGATAAAGCAAAACGCCACAAATTACACATCTTGTTATTGATGGTTTTTGTTCCTTTATGCATTGCGCCTAGGCAAGGAGCCTGGGGATACCTTTAGGTCACATTAGCATACATTGAAATATAACAAATTTTAATGCTGTCTGTGGAAGGTTTCTAGAATAACACTGTCATTGAAAAATGTCTACCAAACCAACAAAGTTTTTACTGCTAGAAATGAGGTTTACATAATAAAAAACAGTTTTAACAATGCAGAACAATCAATGGAGCTGGGTAACAATTGATGGATAAAGGTAATGTCAATGGAGTATCCTCGCTTCCATAAGGGCTGCAAGACGATCAGCACGAGGCGATTTTCGTAAGAGGGAAGATTCAGAGGATGAGTAAATAAGTAGGAATTAAGGAACTCTTTGGGATAGGATATGTTCATCATACAGCAGATAAGTTCTGAGAGAGGCAGAAGGTCGTTTACGGGAGTAAATGTCGGATTGGTACTTGGAGATATTCATTTCAAGAAAATTTTGTTTGCAGCAGATATTGAAATTTCCGAAATTGTCTGGTAAGAGTCGAAAGTTCGACGTAGAAGATATTTGTTTGATGATTTTTATATCGTCGGCATAGATAGAAAGATTTAAGTGTTTAATCTTACACGCGTCATAATTAATAGCCAAAATAAAAATCAACGGAACTAAGTAGCTACCCGGAATTTGTTACAATAGAATACGATATATATTATTATATTAATGTATATCCTTATGGAATGTAGAAAAATTCGTACGTTCTGAACGAATTTGAGCTTCGTTGCAAAACCATGGCGTAAATTTCCTTTTTTTTAGACAACCAACTAGGCATGACCTTGGAATTGTTATCATAATTATGCCGTTATGAGATTTAATTGTAAACCTGAGCGATGTCTTCATAATTTTCTTGGTCTTCCAGCGTTGCGGTTACTCTGCTAATTAGTTCTAATCGTTCCTCTCTCTTCAGATTCTTTTGTAATTCTTTGTAAAGTCCATGTAGATATCGAACGCGTTGGGTTTTCAAAAGATCCATTTCAATTACCATATCTGAAGCGGAAGAAGTATTAATTAGTACAATTGTAAAATAATGCTAAAACTAGATAAGAATTAGTAGTTACCACAACAGCGAATTTTCAGTTACTATAGCTAAGTAATAATGGACCTACGATTTTATTAATGGAATAAAAGTTGGAGATCTTAGACATTTCTGCTCAAGGCTAACGATCGTGATTGAGTGGATAAAGGATTTCTATTTATAATTTATTCATTTGGCCTTTTCTATTTTTACGTTAATTGGTTGGTTAGTTTTTTGTTCTGTCTATTTCTTACGAATTAAGTGAAGTGAATAAATTTGAAATTATAAGCAATTGGAATATAAAAATGACGAATATATAAACAAAATAATGGAAAGTGAGCTAATGAATATTGACAACAATTAAACGGTGAATGAAGCAGCTGAATAAGTGAATAGAAAATTAACGAGGATGTCTAGTAAATTCATTGTGGTGTGATTCACGCGAAGTACAAACAATCGATGATTAGAGAAAATTAGAGTAGACAGAGCTTTATGAAACAAATATAAAATTGAACTAGGAATTCCAAAGAGTATAAGCATAAAAAGTAAAATTAAATCATTGTAATAATGAAGGGGATATGTGGCTTGCTTTAAAGAAAAAAGAGAAACAATTAGTTATATCATGGTTGATTGGGAAGTTGTTTAACCTACTAAATCTCTTCGTAGTACTAATAAGAAAGTTAAACTCCCCACAATTCGCATCGCTCTAATTCTCCCTATTCCGCCACTGCTTCAGCTAACTCCAACTGGCAGCTCAAAGCATGCCTTTTCCCGAACTTCAACTTCTTCACCCCTCTTAAATACTCTAATTTTATTAAACCCCACACCATGTATCCCTCACTACCGGCTAATTCAAATCCGCCCCCCTGCCCCCGTCCTTCTTCTTCGAAACAACCTCTATCCCATCCGAATCCACCCGTCCCCTCTTCTCCTACCCTTCGTTTATTAACCCCCTTCTCCCACCTGTTGTTAAGCTCACCATGCGATCTGCTGGGTCCACCGAAGGACGTTATCTGTTGTCCTGATTTTGCGACTACAGAATCTATGATAACGTCTGTCTTCTCCTAGCCTACCTCCACGACAAACCAGACTCTGTTTGTATCGACGATAAAACTAAAACCAATGTGCTGGTTTCAATTCACCAGAAAGGCCTTCTCACTGACCTGGCTACCCTTCGCGAGCTCTTCGAATAAGCTGTCTTCTGACCTATCCACCTTCGCTTCCTACGTCAGCTTTCGGCATATATCCCACCTCCAAAGAGCCTGGCACGATCACAAATCTTATTAAAACTGTCTTTCCCTGTACTATCAAAATGTCAGAGGCTTGCGTACCAAAACTTCCTCAGTTTTCCGAAGCGAAATTTATTTAACCCTAGATTCTTAAACATTCTTTTCACAGCCGCGCAAAATATGCAAACACTTAACTTTTAAACTGAAAGAGATAGAAAGATGAACTTCTAAGTACTTTCCTATATCGTTCAATAATTAGTATTGTGCCTGTCGCATGTCAGAGTGCACTTATGCTAATGGAGTTACAGTGGGTAGGTCGTCCTTGTATCCTTAAATCAATATAATATGTATGTTTATGAATAGCGTATCTTCTATGCATGTTTTTGAATCTAGGGTTAAATAAATTTCGCTTAAATTCGTTAAATTCGAAAAATTTTGATCACCATATTGGGCCTGCCATTTTGGTAGAAGTTCGAAGTAAGGGGCAAAATACTCAGCGGGTCCAAAAGTACCCTATCGTTCAAAGCTGGAATCAACCATACGCTCTCACAAAATTTCATTGAAATCGGTTGGGCGGCTGATGATAGATAAGCCTACAGCACTACAAAATCGATGAGAGTAATTCGGCGATGTGACAAATGCGCCTAAATAAACTTTATGTATATATGCTAAGTACGCGAAAATGGTTTAACGTTAGGCAGAAGATAATGATGAATATGTTTATTTTTATATTTAAAGTGAAGTGTAATTTGAAGCCACGGATTTGGGATCCAAAAAGCCTCTTACATCCCTGGTGCTAAAGAAACTTACGACATTAATATTATTGCATCAAATTCCGAACAAGTGGAATCACACGATAAAATATTATATGTATTAGCCGATCCTTATTAATTGACCGAATAAAATATATGTATGTAATCTTAGGGGCAGAGGTCTGTGCAGAAATTGTATCGACAATGTAATTCGGGGAGGTTCCACAAGTTCAATAGCTCAACAAATAGAACTAGGTGGGATTCTGCTGTTCTTGGACATATTAAAAAACTTAAGGCTAACAAGACATATGCAATAATGTACAGGGACCTAATGGGTGAATATACAGCACTGTACAAGGATATGTATTGGAAATATGGCTTCAGTAACTGACAACACAGATACAGTGTACTACATACCTCATCAAACTGTTTTCAAGCAGGACAGTTTAACAACTAAATTGAGAGTGATATTTAATGTTTTGGCTAAACGTAAAAATCTACATAGCTTGGATGATATTATAATGACCAGAGCACAAATACCACAACACTTCAAATCAAAAATGCTAAAATAGAGAAAACATCGATTTGTATTATTGGTTGAGATTGAAAGAAGCTACCTACCAAATAAGGATGTTCGTGATCAACGATTTTAAGGCATACTTTGGCGTGATGATACATTAGTATTACATTACTGATAAATGAATATCAATTAACAGCAGTGACTTATGGGAAGAAGCCTGTGTCATACATAGTGATTCACATTCTTCAACAACTAGCGATATATGAAGAGAAGTATATTATCCCGTTGCCTTAAAGATAATACTCCATGATACTTCGGTGCATAACGTAGTATCAGGTGTTAATACAATGGAGAAAATTCGGCAAGCAAGGAATTTATTTTGAGAAAGTGGTCAGGTAGCAGCACAGAACACATGGAATTGCATATATTCCGTGATATTTGATTTTTATTTTTTGTTTGGTAGCGGGGAAATTCAGTTAAGCATTTACGTGGCGGACTCTTCAGCCCATCCGGGCCTACCCATTGAAAACCCGCTTCTCTACCCCAGAAGCTCCACCCCGGAACCGTCCGTGAGACATTACTCCGGGGTGGAGTTATATTTTGCCCTCCCGCTCAGCCTGACCCGAAGAGCCCAATTGTAAATTAAAAAACCAACCCCCCACACCAGCAGGCGCACCATGTTGGCATGCTGTTCTTTCTGGCGAAGATTCCTCTTCATGGCAAAAGGCAACCTTTTGCCAGATATCCCACTCCTGCAGAATAACCCTAACTATATTGTCAAGGTTTATGCTGCCAGTCACTCTCTCAACATCGCCTCTCTTCGCCCTTCAACGAGCACATACAAAGAAATTGTGAAGAGCCAAATTCAAAGAGAGGCACAGTATACACAGCACGGGTTCGGTACTTTCCCTATACGATAGAGTAAGACCCGGAAGTACCCGTGTGAGGCAGTAATTCACCTTACTATGCAGACGGTTGAACCAAATGTCCAGCCGGGAATAACCCGGGCTGTCCACCGGCCCGCCACTGACGACCTAAGCGGTGTGGAGCAATAGACGCCGTTTGCAAGGCCTGCGTCCACCAATATTGGCCATGACACCCTGCTTAGTGCCGTCATTATCGCAGCCGCCTTGTCCGCAGATCTGCGGACTGTGCCGGGAACCCGTCGGTCGACTCCTTGAGCTAGCCGCATTTCCGCTTCAATTCCGCGATCTCATTCGTTTACCAGTAGGCAAGACGTTGTCACTCTCTACCAGACTTCTTCCTTAGAATGACCTCTTGGCAAGCCCGATGAAATTGGATTTTATGTTTAACCTTTGGTAATTAATTTCCAAAAGCCCGTGACTATACCGTCTAAACCAATTTAAAACGAGCATTTGTTTGCAATAACAGCAATTTTGAAAGGAATATTTTCTAATGTTTTGAATTTGTTTTGCTGTTCGAAATAAAACAAAAGTATTAAAAAGTGCCATATCCATTAAATAAAAGAATATTTTCTTATAGATTTTAAAAAAATTTCTCGTAAGAGGAAAGGAAGATAAAAAATTTTCTCTCAAGTTAACACCACCCATGCCGTTCTTATAGTCCAAAATTACTGTGGGTTTTGTAAAAATTCGGTTTTGTTCTTTCTTATTTTTAATATTTTTGTTTCCTGTCTCAATCATATCAATTTTTGTGTGTTTAGTCGAAAGTAAATATATATATATTTTTCTGTCTTTCCATTTTACTGCTAAAATGCCATTGCAAAATTTTAAACAAGCCTGATATCTTTTCAATTTTGTGGCTCCGGGGCCTTAAGCTTAGTTTTCCAATTATGTCGCACTGTCCCAATGGTATTTATTTTTTTAGCATGTAATTCTTAATATAGTTTTGGTGAAGAATAAAAGTTATCTAGGTAGAGATTATGTCCATATCCAGCTATTGTTGAGAATAAATTCAGTACCACATTTTTTGAGGCACTACTATTTTGTTTTGCTTGTATATCTTGTCCTGTATAAATTTTAAACTTAACGCAATATCCCGATTTTGACTCGCACAACTTATAATATTTCACATCAAAATGGGCTCGTTTTGAGGGATTGTATTGTGTTTAGGATAAGCAATCTTTATATGTAGGTATCTCATTAGAGATTCGTCCAGAGATAAATCTTACTTGGGTGTGTACATAAGCTCAAATTTACCATTCAAATAATTGATTACATTTGAATATACTTTTATTTCGTCAGTATTCGTTTCTCTCCATTTATTTTCAAATTTGTACGTATATATACGTATTTCATGACCTAATAATAATAATCTGATTTGCATACCGGTTGGTTTCCGTTACTAAATATTGCCAGAAGTGTTTTTTCAATATAGAATTTACTACTCGTAAAAGTGTAACAGCCTGTCTTAATGCTAATATTGATTCCATCCATCCATGCCGGGAATTTTCGAGTACTGCCAAACTTCGGTATGGTTATCTTTGTCTTCCCATAACCATTCAGAAATAGATCCATTTTCCACAAATGAATTAATACAGCTGCTTTCAGGATTATCTGCTTCTTCATACAGCATCCGAGACTTTTTACGAAACAGAAAACTACATCCGCTATCAGTTTCCTCATCTTCACTTATCAACAATGTCCGTTTTCTTTTTGAAAGTGGTCGAACAATATAACTACTTTCACTGTCGTTTTCCATTTTAGAGTTTTAAATAAAAATAACGCTTAATAAAAACTAATAAACTTCCTATTAATATAGCTGATTGTTATTGAAATTTTCAGTTCCTACTGATAGTCGAATTTCAACATCAACAACTTCTTTTTTTATAGTAAATTCTGCAGGCGTGCATTGTGTCAATTGTACTTCATTGCCAGTCTAGAGCACATAATAAGACGACATGCATTGTACACCATTCCAGCGCAATAGGTTAAGAGAATTTAATTTAATCCTGGTAGACACAATTGAAAATAAACGCTTTTTTTTAAATTAACTGCCTTTTGAAGTCATCTAATCTTGTTTAATAGGTAAGAAATAAATTTAGCTATTTAGAAAAGAACGATAAAAAGGTGGGCCATTCGCTAACATAGAAATGAATTTTTCGTCCTAAGGCAAATTTAAAAATTTTATTTATTTTTAAATGTATCTTTGCACACTTAAATTAAATTACCTTAATCGTAGCAGTGGAAAGTTCCCGACAAAGATCGTTTTTAAGCATTCAAAAGTAGTAAATACAGCAATTTTGTTTTTTTTTTCGGCAGTCCTCAGTTAATTTTAGTAACAATAATAGAATCTAATTGCAAAAAAATCAGATTTAATTCGCCACATTACGGTAAATGGTGCGAGTAATCCAACTCTACTACTCCAATGTGAACCAGTTCGCCTATCCGCTTTTTAATGAGTACTTGTACAAAAAAAATGTGGTTTCTGGGCTAATGAAGAGGAAAATATTATACTAAAACAACAATAATTCATTATTTACAAAAACAATTCGTTAAAGAATAAAAATTTAAACAAAGCAAAATAGTTCGTTTAATAAATCAATAAAAAGTACATATAATAAACTTAAAACTGATTGCAATATTTTGGTCTTCATTATCTTAGAACACACACTTTTTTTTTTATAATTTATTAAAATGCGAAAGGCCAACTATTTTACATTGGAGTAGTATGATATATACCAGTGGTACCATTTGATACAGAAAATTTAGTGGTCCACTTTTATATTTCAGTATTCTACCATAGGATTGGCATCGGCAGCGACAGTAAGGCTGCTCTTGTCACCCTACTTTATCCCACCACTAGATCAAAGATTAATTCTGCTGCTAAGCACAACTAGGTCCATCTTATATGGGTCCCTGGACACCGGGGAGTCGATGGCAACGTGGCTTCTGATGCTTTAGCGGAGACCATTGTTGGTGTCAGCTTTACAAAGTTGAAAAACTGGATAACTAGATCCATGGACTCGATACATGGTCAGAGATGGTCCAGTATATCAACCTGTTAATTCAACAAATGGATCATTGGACGTCCAGACAGGAACAATGCAAAACTTCTGCTTGGCTTAGGCAGGAAAGATTGCAAAAAGCTTGTAGGGACGGTCACAGGACATAACACATGCGGCAAGCATCTGAACACCCTAGGGATCATCAGCGATTCGACGTGTCCTTCGTGCGGGGAGGACGGGGACAGTACGGAGCACTTCCTATGTAGCTGCCCGGCCTTCTCCCACGCGCGCATGACGACGTTTGGCGCTGATGTAATGAGAATGGAAGACTTCAATTCTCAATCTCTATCTGATGTTCTTAAGTTCGTCAAGATGACTAAAAAGTTCGGATAGGGTAGGGCACGAGTGCAATGGACCGTGGTCTGAGCGCTCGAGGCTGACGCCTCCCCCTTTCTTCTAATACTAATACTACTAATACTACTAATACCATATCTAATCATTTTGTAGGATTTCAAAATCTATCAATTTTTATTTGGCCCATATTAATGAAACAGATAAAAATTATTTTTTTATTTTTCATTCTAGGATATTGAAGTTTTATGATTATATCCATAATTTACTGTAAATAATGGCCGACATAATCGATAGTTCATAAGCTGCGTTCTTTTAGTAATCTGGCTATCCAGGTGATTAAAAAAAATCTCTGGACATATTCTAAAACGTTGATTAATTCTATTGAAAATAGCTTAGAATTGTAAAACAGCGACTATAAATATTCTTCAAAGATAGTGCAAAATATTATACTAGACATGGTAAATGCTTTTGGAATCCATTGCTAATTCAATGAACCTATTACTGAGAAATCAGAAATCACGGAAACAATTCTTCTTTTCCATGTTTCTACAAAATATAAAATCCGGCCAAAGAGAGATAGATAAAATGTTCCTTTCATCTTTAGTCTCTTGCGCCGGAACGCGGCTGTGCACCACGCTTACTTTCGTCACTGAAACAGAAAAGATGACCGAAAGTTTTCAAATAAATGCTTGATGCGAAAAGCTTATGATGAGTTATTCAGGAGTTGCTTCAATTAAATTTCCAATGAAAGTGCCAACAATTCTAATTTGTGGCAGGGATGAATACAATTAAAAAGTAGGAAATTTTGAAAATTCCTCCATAATCTGTAACCCAGATAAAATCTGGATTTTCAGATTTTTATAGGGAAGAATAGAGACAGCGACGCTATATCAATATGGTTTCGTTTATTCCATTATTATTGTATAATTCTAAAAATTAAAATTTACAGAAAATACGATCAAAAATTAAACCGTAGTTAGAGTAAGTTTAATAAGATATAAAACCGGCATAATTTTTTAAAATAATGTCAAATAAATTTGTTATTTCTAAAAATTTGAAAAAGTGAGTAAAGCAAAAGTAGATAACTATCATAATGCAATTAGCAAAAGACAAGGTAATAGCTAATTAATTTGGCTTACCCTTATATCCTATCCATTTCACTGGTTCGCCAAGTTTCTTCAGGATATAATGCTCTCTAAAATCCTTAAGTGCCTTTCGAACTAAATTACGTTGATTTTCGATCCCATTTAACAGTTGAATTTCCCTATCCAGGAGAGAATTTAATTCAACAATTCGGGGAGCTCCAGAATACATCGCGTTAATTTTTTTAATCTTTTTTAAAAGTTATTTATGAAGTATTTTTCCTGATTTTTAGAAAACTTTACCTCTGTCTGCTTCCATTTTTGAACTTGTGTGTATAAAATATCGAAGTCTTCTTTTGTTCGAGGGAGAGTTTTTGTTATACATTCACTTCTAAATTTATTCACTTGCTTGTTCACGATATTTTCATTATGTTGTAATTGTTCATAAACCAATCGGCTGGTAAATTTAAATAATAATTTCGAGAATTTAAGGGAGGAATTTCGAAACAAACTATCACATATTCTCCTTTTTTCGCTTACCGGTATTCTGCAGCTGCTGCTTTCACATGTTTCCAGAACCTCCATCTTCTTATATTTCTCTGCAAAAGTTTTATTTTTGCTAATTTAATCTCTTTCTTCTGCCGTTGGCTGTTAGTTTCGTTTTTCCGCGGATATATAACATAATCAGTTGCTGCTGGTACATGTATCAATTTTGTCGCATCACCAAATACTTGTGTTGACTGGTCATAAGAGGTATCCTGTAAACAAAACAATACAAAATTATTAAAAATTTCGTAAAATATTCAAATTATGCTGAAATAAGTTAAAACGCATTTTTCCTAATACTGCTTCGATTTAGTTCAACCCAGTTTTTATATCATGGAAACTGATCAAGCAACTAAATAGCGCCAAAAAATAATAATAAAATTTAATGTATAAAATTTATATAACACATACATTGAAATTAATTTATCATAATATAATTAATGTTATTTTGTAAATGCTGTACATTCTTATGAAATTTTTAAAATTCAGAACACCTATTTCTTGTGTGTAGAGAATTATTTCTTTCTGTGTTTAAATGCTTGATTCCGATCAACGGTTGACAAAGACAACAAGCTATTGAGACAATTTTGAACTGAAATTTGCTACATTTAAGTAATGAACTTACAATGCACTTAGTTCTTGTATTTATAGTTTGAGAAACTCTGCTAACAAAACCTTTAGTTTTAATTTTTTCCAAAGGTAGGCCAGTTTGAGTAAAAGCATCGTGATATTCAATGCCTAAAATTGAAGAAGGAAATATCTATTGAGATTATATACATATCTGCTGTATGCATAAAATTGAATATTATGGATTTAAAGTACTTTAAGCATACCCGTTTTCATGTCCTTGTACCCTCCTAAAAATGGCTTTACAATAGTTCTATTTTGAATTTCAACAACTATGTTTCTGGCACTTCCATTAAGATCACTGGCAGGTATATGCACAGTAATGAAATCAGCTAGTCGAAATTTACTGTAAGAATATTGCCAAACCATGTATTTATTATTAATTAGTTATTCACACTTACTTGTAGTATATTTGGAGGTCTAGTTCTGGTTTTTTTCCATTAGAATTAATTGGAGCATCCTCAGAAATCTTAAGATAAAATTCTGCTATTCCGAATTCATTTCGGTAAGTATCGAGAAGTTGGCATTTGTCCGAAAGTTCTTCGTCATACTGTATTAAAACAAGATATGACGGGCAAACTTCGAATTTCTTTGCAATATCATTTTTAACTTCAGCTATTGTCATGTAATTTGGATAGACTAATGCCACAATTTGGGAATCGGAAATTTGAAACTTCACTGTAATATTTTGCTTTTTAACACAATTATCTGAGTCTGAAGAAGATTGACGATCTGTTTCGTGGTACATCATCCTGTCCGTCAAATTGTAACTAATATTCTCGTTTAAAAAAAAATATCTAACTGACAGATTGTTTGTTCGCTTGAGAATCAATCGCCTACCTGAGTTGTATAGGAAAGTGTTTATTTGTTGACCAAGAAGATAAGACAGTTGCCTGGTTGATATTGATTTTAAAACGCCCTCGTGGTGCCGATTGCATAGAGTGCCCCATATAACATATGTCAACATAATTGGGATGAAGGATCTGAATTAACAAAGAAAAAATTATATGACAAGTGGGTGGTTTAGGAGTTACAGGGTGATTTGTAAATTCGAATATTTGAATGTTTTTCATTTTGTTTTGGTCAGGAAGATTTTCGGCAATTGTTCGCTGATATACGAGTATTCTGATGCCGTCTATGGGCCGCCGTGCAGAAGCATCATACAATTCCGGTGGATTATACATAGCGCTGCTGGCTGATACCGCTTGGCGGGACTTTTTGGATTTCTAAACGAAATTGCCATTTTCTAAAATACGGCCTCTAGGAGCGGGTTTTTGGGCTCAATTAATTGCAAATAAAATAATTAGACGATATTTAGCAAAAACCCGTGTAGAAATTAAGCAATTTGCGCGAAATTAGTAATTTTAGCAATTTTATATTTATTTTGTATGGGGCTTGGGAACTTGAAATTGCCATTTTCTAAAATACGGCCTCTAGGAGCGGTTTTTTGGGCTCAATTAATTGGAAATAAAATAATTACAGGATATTTAGCAAAAAACCGTGTAAAAATTAAGCAATTATCGCGAAGTTAGTAATTTTAGCAATTTTAGGTTTATTTTGTATGGGGCTTGGGAACTTGAAATTGCCATTTTCTAAAATACGGCCTCTAGGAGCGGGTATTTGAGCTCAATTAATTGGAAATAAAATAATTAGAGGATATGTAGCAAAAACCGAATAAAAATTAAGCAATTTTCGCGAAATTAGTAATTTTAGCAATTTTATGTTTATTTTGTATGGGGCTTGGGAACTTGAAATTGCCATTTTCTAAAATACGGCCTCTAGGAGCGGTTTTTTGGGCTCAATTAATTGGAAATAAAATAATTACAGGATATTTAGCAAAAAACCGTGTAAAAATTAAGCAATTATCGCGAAGTTAGTAATTTTAGCAATTTTATGTTTATTTTGTATGGGGCGTGGGAACTTGAAATTGCCATTTTCTAAAATACGGCCTCTACGAGCGATTTTTTGGGCTCAATCAATTGGAAAGAAAATAATTAGAGGATATTTAGCAAAAAACCAAGTAAAAATTAAGCAATTTTCGCGAAATTAGTAATGTTAGCAATTTTATGTTTATTTTATATGGGGCGTGGGAACTTGAAATTGCCATTTTCTAAAATACGGCCTCTAGGAGCGGATTTTTGGGCTCAATTAATTGGAAAGAAAATAATTAGAGGATATTTAGCAAAAACCCGAATAAAAGTTAAGCAATTTTCGCGAAATTAGTAATTTTAGTAATTTTATGTTTATTTTATATGGGGCGTGGGAACTTGAAACTGCCATTTTCTAAAATACGGCCTCTAGGAGCGGTTTTTTGGGCTCAATGAATTGAAAATAAAATAATTAGATGATATTTTGCAAAAAACCGAATAAAATTAAGCAATTTTCAATTTTCGCGAAATTAGTAATTTTAGCAATTTTATGTTTATTTTGTATGGGGCTTGGGAACTTCAAATTGCCATTTTCTAAAATACGGCCTCTAGGAGCTGTTTTTTGGGCTCAATTAATTGGAAATAAAATAATTAGAGGACATTTAGCAATAAACCGAATAAAAATTAAGCAATTTTCGCGAAATTAGTAATTTTAGCAATTTTAAGTTTATTTTGTATGGGGCTTGGGAACTTGAAATTGCCATTTTCTAAAATACGGCCTCTAGGAGCGGTTTTTTGGGCTCAATTAATTAGAAATAAAATAATTAAAGGACATCTAGCAATAACCCGAATACAAATTAAGCAATTTTCGCGAAATTAGTAATTTTAGCAATTTTGGGTTTATTTTGTATGGGGCGTGGGAACTTGAAATTGCCATTTTCTAAAATACGGCCTCTAGGAGCGGATTTTTGGGCTCAATTAATTGGAAAGAAAATAATTAGAGGATATTTAGCAAAAACCCGAATAAAAGTTAAGCAATTTTCGCGAAATTAGTAATTTTAGCAATTTTAAGTTTATTTTGTATGGGGCGTGGGAACTTGAAATTGCCATTTTCTAAAATACGGCCTCTAGGAGCGGATTTTTGGGCTCAATGAATTGGAAATAAAATAATTAGATGATATTTTGCAAAAAACCGAATAAAAATTAAGTAATTTTCGCGAAATTAGTAATTTTAGTAATTTTATGTTTATTTTATATGAGGCGTGGGAACTTGAAATTGCCATTTTCTAAAATACGGCCTCTAGGAGCGGATTTTTGGGCTCAATGAATTGGAAATAAAATAATTAGATGATATTTTGCAAAAAACCGAATAAAAATTAAGCAATTTTCGCGAAATTAGTAATTTTAGTAATTTTATGTTTATTTTATATGGGGCGTGGGAACTTGAAATTGCCATTTTCTAAAATACGGCCTCTAGGAGCGGTTTTTTGGGCTCAAGTAATTGGAAATAAAATAATTAGAGGATATTTAGCAATAAACCGAGTAAAAATTAAGCAATTTTCACGAAATTAGTAATTTTAGCAATTTTAAGTTTATTTTGTAAGGGGCTTGGGAACTTGAAATTGCCATTTTCTAAAATACGGCCTCTAGGAGCGGTTTTTTGGGCTCAATTAATTAGAAATAAAATAATTAAAGGACATCTAGCAATAACCCGAATACAATTTAAGCAATTTTCGCGAAATTAGTAATTTTAGCAATTTTAGGTTTATTTTGTATAGGGCGTGGGAACTTGAAATTGCCATTTTCTAAAATACGGCCTCTAGGAGCGGGTTTTTGGGCTCAATTAATTGCAAATAAAATAATTAGACGATATTTAGCAAAAACCCGTGTAGAAATTAAGCAATTTGCGCGAAATTAGTAATTTTAGCAATTTTATATTTATTTTGTATGGGGCTTGGGAACTTGAAATTGCCATTTTCTAAAATACGGCCTCTAGGAGCGGTTTTTTGGGCTCAATTAATTGGAAATAAAATAATTAGAGGATATTTAGCAATAAACCGAGTAAAAATTAAGCAATTTTCGCGAAATTAGTAATTTTAGCAATTTTATGTTTATTTTGTATGGGGCGTGGGGACTTGAAATTGCCATTTTCTAAAATACGGCCTCTAGGAGCAGTTTTTTGGGCTCAATTAATTGGAAATAAAATAATTACAGGATATTTAGCAAAAAACCGTGTAAAAAGTAAGCAATTATTGCGAAATTAGTAATTTTAGCAATTTTATGTTTATTTTGTATGTGGCTTGGGAAATTGAAATTGCATTTTCTAGAATACGGCCTCTAGGAGCGGTTTTTTGGGCTCAATTAATTGGAAATAAAATAATTAGAGGATATTTAGCAATAAACCGAGTAAAAATTAAGCAATTTTCGCGAAATTAGTAATTTTAGCAATTTTATGTTTATTTTGTATGGGGCGTGGGGACTTGAAATTGCCATTTTCTAAAATACGGCCTCTAGGAGCAGTTTTTTGGGCTCAATTAATTGGAAATAAAATAATTACAGGATATTTAGCAAAAAACCGTGTAAAAAGTAAGCAATTATTGCGAAATTAATAATTTTAGCAATTTTATGTTTATTTTGTATGTGGCTTGGGAAATTGAAATTGCATTTTCTAAAATACGGCCTCTAGGAGCGGTTTTTTGGGCTCAATTAATTGGAAATAAATAATTAGAGGATATTTAGCAAAAACCCGTGTAAAAATTAAGCAATTTTCGCGAAATTAGTAATTTTAGCAATTTTAGGTTTATTTTGTATGGGGCGTGGGAACTTGAAATTGCCATTTTCTAAAATACGGCCTCTAGGAGCGGTTTTTTGGGCTCAATTAATTAGAAATAAAATAATTAAAGGACATCTAGCGATAACCCGAATACAAATTAAGCAATTTTCGCGAAATTAGTAATTTTAGCAATTTTGGGTTTATTTTGTATGGGGCGTGGGAACTTGAAATTGCCATTTTCTAAAATACGGCCTCTAGGAGCGGATTTTTGGGCTCAATTAATTGGAAAGAAAATAATTAGAGGATATTTAGCAAAAACCCGAATAAAAGTTAAGCAATTTTCGCGAAATTAGTAATTTTAGCAATTTTAAGTTTATTTTGTATGGGGCGTGGGAACTTGAAATTGCCATTTTCTAAAATACGGCCTCTAGGAGCGGGTTTTTGGGCTCAATAAATTGGAAATAAAATAATTAGAGGATATGTAGCAAAAAACCGAATAAAAATTAAGCAATTTTCGCGAAATTAGTAATTTTAGCAATTTTATGTTTATTTTGTATGGGGCTAGGGAACTTGAAATTGCCATTTTCTAAAATACGGCCTCTAGGAGCGCTTTTTTGGGCTCAATTAATTGGAAATAAAATAATTAGAGGATATTTAGCAAAAAACAGAATAAAAGTTAAGACATTTTTGCGAAATTAGTAATTTTAGCAATTTTAAGTTTATTTTGTAAGGGGCTTGGGAACTTGAAATTGCCATTTTCTAAAATACGGCCTCTAGGAGCGGTTTTTTGGGCTCCATTAATTGGAAATAAAATAATTAGGGGGTATTTAGCAAAAAACCTAATAAAAATGAAGCAATTTTCGCGAAATTAGTAATTTTAGCAATTTTATGTTTATTTTGTATGGGGCGTGGGAACTTGAAAGGGGAATTTTTTTAAAAAACCTCGCTTGGTCCTTTCGCTCGAATTTCCGATCGAGCGTGATCGCCGCAGAAAAATCCAATAGGGGCATTAGTTTGTCGCTCGACGGAAAAGAGTTTTGCTGAAAGAACCGCTGCCGCGAAGTCGAAATTGCTTAAACTTTGCTCGGTCCTTTTGTTTAGCATTCTGACCGAGCGTGATTGCTTCAACATAAAACTTAAATCATTATCATTCGGAGTCGTTTTTTTTTAATTCCAAAGGAACCTTCCTTTAAAAACGTTTTTGTCCAAAGGGTGGGTCATAAGGGCGGTCGTGGCATAGGCCGGGGGGGGGGGGGGGGGGTTCTTTAAGATTTAAACCCCGTCCTTAAGAGTCAGTCAGGGGCAGGTGAAGGGTTTTGTCCCGCACTGTCCCTTTCCCTCCCTCTGGTGTTTTTAATCGCTTCCCGTCGCGGGAGAATTTTCGAATGTTACGTTTTGTGTGCTCTGTTCCGGCGGCTGAAAGTGCTTTTTTTTGCCAAACCCTCTCCTCCCACACTACTGTATATACCCAGCTAATATGCAAAATTATTCGAGGAACACCTAGCGTTGTATCCGGTGGGCAGATTTGAGGTTAGGAAAAAATTGGCTTAAAAACGCACTTTTATTTGACAATTTCAGTTTTATTGATACCAATGTAAAGTAGAAATATGGGAATTAATAATGGAACATGATGTCGGGCAAATGTCCACCTCTAGCACGTCGGCAGACGTCCGCTCTTTTCGTAAAATTTTGAACCACATTTGGTAACAAACCTTCGTTTATATCGTGAATGCAGCGCCGAATTTCATCTTTCAGAGCGTCATTTGGTTTTAGTTTGTTCACGTAAACCCGGTCTTTCAAATAGCCCCAGAGAAAGTAGTCCAGAGGCGTCAAATCACAAGAACGAGGTGGCCAATCGCCAAATCGAGAAATTACCGCCTAATTGAAAATGGGCCTCATCACTAAAAATGATTTTGTTGAAAAATGCGTTGTTCAGTTTTTGAAATAGCCAAATCACAAACGTTCGACGCAAACGATGGTCGGCCGGCTTTAATTTTTGAATAAGCTGAACTTTATAAGCGTGATGATGAAGATCTTTATGCAAAATGTTCCGCAAAGTGCTTCTGGTGATGCCCAATTGTTGCGAACGTCGATGAGTTGATGTTCCAGGCTCATTCTCAACACTTTGCTGTACAGCGGCTATGTTTGCATCACTGCGGCCACTATGAGCGTATTGTTTTGGTCTATTGTCAGCAACAGTACCTGATTACGAGGAAAAGCTGCTCGAATTTTACGAAGTGATAGAGTAAAATTTTCACCATTTTGATAGTAAATTTTCAGAATTAAAATAAAAAGAGTATAACGTTCCATGGTTAAAATTTTCCAAGTTTTTCTAAACGATGACAGCTCAATTCTTCACATTTCATCATTTGACAGCGTATTTACTTCCTAATCTAAATTTCCACACCTTGTATATTAAAAACATTTGTATTAAAGAAATTAAACTAAAATAAACCCCAAAATGCTTTTTGTTTGATTAATAGCTAATATATATATATATATATGCTCCATTTTGTTGATAAAACATTGACCTTTTATTATTCAGAGAGATATCTTCAAGTAAATCTGGCAGCGTATTTTTTAAAAAACCGCATAAATTTGGCTATTAAGCACTTAGGGAAAAACAAGCCCAAATATTGGTAATATCGCCATTGTCCTATGAGGGTTATCTTCCGAACATATATGAACGACTTGGAAGTTTGCGATACTATCGTAGTTAATTGCTATTCATTCGTGCATAGAATTCAGTTTAGAAATGGCCTGTCCTTTATTTCGCATTCCAGAATTCTTTTCTCGGAATCTATCTCCTTGCATAGTCACTGCATTGGGATATGATGATCTGTAGGCAATCTCTTTCGATGATCTCTCCAAACTTTAACTGAAAACATTCTTAATAGTTTTTCAACTCGTCTCGTGCTCGTTTCAGGATTTCGTCTGACGATGCAAATTAATTGGTGTTCGACGTTGCATAATCTTCTGATGTTCCAGATTGCGTTTCCTTGCTATTTGAAGTTACACTTCCTATTTCGATTAACTTCTGGGAAGTCCGAGTTATATTACCCCTCTTTGTCGATTATGTATTCTCGGAAAGCCTCTCTTTCGTTTTCATCTACTAGACGGTAAATGCAAATTATGTCTGCATATTCACTAAGAGTGGATTCATCCATTTTACAATTATTTTAGCTTAAGAACGCCCATATGGTACTTATCGGCTGGTTTTAACTATGATCGCTATTCTTGCTAACTAAACTTCTTTAATAGCAAAATTTCCATCAGGTATTAATAACAGAGCATCAGGATACTTGGGTTTAAATATTGGTTTAATAGAGGCTAATAATGACATTAAAAAAATTCTATTGAACGTTTTATGACTTATCTACAGTAATAAATCAAATTAAGTACGCTAAACAAACATCTTCTACTTAAAAATGTTGTTTGTTTCACAAATTTTTCGATTACATGTCAATAAAACGATAAGATACCAGTCCAGGTTTTCTAAGGAACAGCTATTTCTACTTTTATTTTATCTGAATATGTTGTAACTTTTTACAAATGTAATAAGATGGCTATTTTACAAAAATATAAAGAATAGGTGTATTAATTGCAAGAATTTCACAGAAAATGTAGGTATTGTGTACCAAAATATCGGAATATTCCCTCCAATATTCATAAATTCAATAATTTATGTGGCCACAAACTAATTAAATAATGTTCAGGTAAACAAAAAAGACCAATAAATTAATAAACTGCGGTGCTTGCCACTTCAATCAAAAGCCAATAAATTAGAAGGTGAAGTACCTCTGGAAATGCATTCTAAGAAAAAATACTTCCAAAGTACTTCACAAAGTAATAAATTAGTACACGATTATAATTTATAAGCGACCCAAATTAAGATCAAATGTTCAAATGCAACAAAGCACTTAAAACTAAGAAAATGCAATCAAGCAGCCTACGCGCACCGACAAAAAACTGTCGCTGCACAAAAGATGCATATAAATTGGATTTTCTTTGATCCGCGGGAAACCTCGATTTTTCAAATTAGTTTTATTATACTCCAATTTCTTTAAAATAGACGAATTCTCTAAATACCTATTAACTAATTTTTTTTAAAAGCAATTAATCATTTATTGGAATTGAAATTATTTTTTTTTAATTTGCCATTTTCCTTGTGAAATTATTTCGAGTATTTATAGATATGGAATCTGAATACTCGTACAACATGCGATAATGTCAATTATGGTCATTGGATTAATAAGGATAATAAGGATAAACCTATAAAGATATAAAGTTGTTGTAGATTTTATGTTATTAGTTTTAATTCACAAATATTGTGCATAGAAGACACATATTTTTGTGTTTGAGAATTTTAACATTAAGTTTTCAATTTGTTGTTGAATTTCCGAAATTTTGGTATGTTTTTTATTTCTTTGTTAACATTCTAAGGGTGTCTGTTCATTGTTCTAAATATTTTTTTTCCTTTGAAGTAAAATAGGAAAAATTATAAGTTAATTTTAAAGGTGACCCAACAACTTAAGTTATCGAACAGTCCGAATTTTTACACGTTCACGATCAGTAAAAATTTCATTTAGTTTTGGAGTTAGACAGCCAAATTTTCTAAAAATTAGTTGTAATATGCGAAATTTGATTAGAGATATTTTGTAAGAGTAGTCATAGTAATCAGATTTTAATCGTTATATACGATGAATGCTGTAGCATCAACGACGACACATGAAATGTATAATATTTATAAAAATTTATATTATATAAGTATTACGGTTATATACGAGTATAATTAAATGAGTAACAATTGGCTTTAATATGTGAATGCTATTGCATTATTGTCATTTTGCATCACAATGAAAATGAATGCTGAAGTATTCACGTCCTCGAACGTGTTAAATAAGACAATACTTATGTATCAAGTTTTTTACAAACACAAAATTTAGCTTGATTCTTCAGATATATTATTTCCAATTAAATTTGTCAACATTATTATATAATTAATTTCTATGTTCGCAGTTTTTTATTTATTACTTCCGAGAAAGCTTGGTGTACTAAGTACTTAACATTAATTAACATTCGTGCTTAAAGGTACGGCATTACTCAACTGCCCCTTAATAACTTTCATTTATTAACACTTAACGGACGGGTATTGTTTCCTTTACCTTGCTCGGTTTCCGGGCATTTTTGAAGGAAATTAAATAAACATAAATACTATCTGAAAATTGCGAATTAGGAATTAATAGACAGATGAGTCTTGAGAGCTCGAGATGATCTCCTCGACCTAAAGAGATCTTTTGTGCTTGATCTGCTCCCCATTTAGATTGAGACCTTTATAGAAGGCTTTCGTCTCCTGTGACTCCGCCTTCGATATAACTAATGGCGCTACAATCCACGAGCCACTGAAGTGTATCAGCCTATGGCGGCAAAGGCTTGGGCATTCGCAGAGTACGTGCACCGCTATCTCTTCCTCTTCGAGGCAGAAGCGACAGGTATCATCATTCACGATCCCTAAATTTTTAAGGTGGTAGTTCAACGGGCAGTGACCCGTGTATAGGTCCTAGATGATTTTTGGTCCCGCTTTGTGGAAGAAGATTTTGTGATGTTGATGCTTGAGTCCAGGTTGGTTTAGCCAGTGCAGGTCAGAGTTCGTATAGCTCCTAGTCAGACCATAGAAGGGTTCCAGTTCAATGAATGGGACTTCCCCCCCCCCCCCCCCCCCCCTTTTTTTTTCTCACGATCTTATCCATATTTTTATTGTCGTCTGTTCCTTCATAGCCTGGTATCCAAGCTAGAGTTACCTTGTTGAGTGCGGAGAGCGATTTCAGAACAGTTAGGCAGCTCGAAAATCAGTTTGGATATAACGGAGACATTAGAGAGAATTGTCAATAGGCAGATAGTACTGCACCTAATAAGAAAAACAAATTATGTGGATAAAAATTAAAAACTAAAACTCTGCTCAATGAGAATTTAATTAAAAACGTAGATTTACGTAGCCCGTCTTAGGAAGTCGAAATGGAAAAACGTAAATTTACGTGGCCCGTCCGTTAAGTGTTAAGGAAAAGTGGGGCCTTAGGTTATTCTTTTTTTTTATGAAGGACGAAATTGCTTATAATGTTAAGCTAGAATTACTGACCATATTTTTAAAAGTGATTTATGTTATAATTAGTGTAATAATGTGTTGACAACTGTTGGGTCAGCTGAGCCGTTACACTTACATATATTAGTATAAATTTGCTATAAAGTAATTTAGTAATTAAAGATCATACAAATTAAGAAGGGGATATTCTTATAAAGAGGGTCCAAAAACTAAGTGATTATCCGAATTTTTTTTTATGCTAGTAAATAAATATGAGTTGACACTTGGATTTTTTACAACATATTTATTAATTATGTATTAAAACACGAAAATGAATTTGTTTTGAATTCTGTTCTTCATGCTTGAACATAAATGTAAAACAAATTTAATTCATTTTGTGTAAGCTGTAGCACTCGTAAAAATTATCTGACAAAAAAAAAAACAAAAAAACATTTTAAAAAATATATGCGAGTTGTTGGAGGTTATACCAATAAAATAATTATAAAGCTAATAATTAACAAATTTGCTGACTAGTAAAATTTACGCTACGATTTTCTTATATTTTTTTTGATTTTAATATAACAGTAATTAATATTTACAAAGAAAACTATGCTTTTGATTGGTATAATCTCCAATAAATGATAACAAATAAATTTTAATTTAAAAAAAGCGAAGTCAATATCTTATTCCGGTCAAAAGTGAGTCTACATAATTTCAAAAAATGTACAGGGTGGGCCATCTGTTAGTCCTTTTTTTAGTTGCAAATAAAACACATTTTTTGGAATAAAAAGTAAAATATTTTTAAGGTGGTTCTATGGCATTTATGTATGAAAACCAATATCACTTATATACCCACCATGGCTTCGTCTACAGGCTTGCATCCGAACATCAAAATTTTTGCAAGAATTTTTCCAACAAAAGTGGATCGACCTCAATTTCAGGTCGGATGTTGTTTTAAAGTTATTGAATTGTTTGTGAAAGATTAGCATACACCTTATCTTTTAAATAACCCCACAAAAAATAATTAAGTGGTGTTAAATCGAAGATTCTTGCTGGCCAATTTCAATTTCAAAAAACTTTATAATTTTGTTTATTTACGTACCCATCAAGATGAAAATGAGCTTCATCGCTAAAGATGATTTTTGATGTAAAACTTTCATTTCGTTCAAGCATCCAATTAACAAAACGACGACGTTTTAAATGGCCTTGTGATTTCAATTGTTAAGTTAATTGAATTTTATATGGATGCAATTGAAGATCAACATGCAAAAAGCGTCGTAATGTGGTTCGTGAAATGTTTAATTTCTGTGTACGATGTCTGGTTGATAAGCTTGGGCTGTTACAAACACTTTCACCAGCAGCTGCCACTGCATCAGAAGTGCGAACTGAATAATCATGTTAACCCTTTGCCTTAAAACAACGTCTGGGAGACGTGATCCCCTTTCTGTGCCTAAAATGAGAAGCTCGTATCAGATACATACGTGATGTTTTGTTCTGTCTAAAAGTGAAAGGCTCATATCAAATAATGTTGTTTTTGCACGATAATGTTTATTGTTATTGTTTGTTATAATTGCAATATAAAAATGTGGTTTCAGTAAATAGTAAATGGCAAACCAGTGGATTGCGCAAAATTTGACCTATGATGAAACTGCTTGTGGTCGCGGCGAATGACAGAAACTCTCATCGAAAGTGGCACTAATAATCGTCGCTCAATTCATAAGGCAAAGGGTTAAAAGGGCATTTTTTGACTTTTGTCAACGAATTTTTAAGAACAGATAACATTAAGTACACAAATTATCGACTGAAAAAAGGATTAAGGATCATCAGGGAAAATCGTAAACAACATAAGTACAAACTAATTCAGTAATGAACATTTTACATTCGCATTCCAGATGCTGTACATTGAAACCATAGACAAAGCGCCTACTTCTAAATATTTCGTAGTAAAGCCGTAAAAACTGACATCTTGTATCTCGGAAATTAATGGAAATTCAATAAAATAGTTTCTAAACATGTTTAGCAATCAGAAAATGTCGATCCCGCCTTAAATGGGAGTCATGGTCATTAACATAAGTTCAAAGCCAGGGATCTACTTAATCGGTTTCTTAAGCTAAGGTAAAGCGGAAAGTGTTTTTCTTCTAATGATATTTCATCACTTCAGGGCGCATATACTCGTAAATTAACTACATAAAAACCTTGCGGAGCAGTTTTTCTGGAATTTGGCGAAATTCTCCTTCTTCGCCTTGTGACGCCCAACCTTCGTAAACCATTAACCTACTTCCCTGATTAAGGCTGTGATCCGGAAGAGAGTTAAATATTCTCTAATCAGTTAATTGCAGAGAAGAATGAAATTAAGACAAGGCAATCTTTCGCCTTTACCACGCCTAGTCAAATAAATTTTTAGCTGACAGGTGCTAGTAATGTTAGTAGAAGTGGCTTTTGAATCCTCTTGCCAGCGACGGAGATACCTTGCCATACATGTGAAAAGAAGTAAAGTAATTGACAGTTGAATGTTTTAATTAGCTGGTATGAGGGTACGAGATCAACATTTGGACAAGTTGATGAGCCTTCAAAGTAATTAATTAGTAAAACACATACATAATAAAATTCTTTTCATGGTGCATTCACGGCACGCCTAGTTACGGTATTTTCGAGACCTATCCATTCGTATTTTTTCCGATAGAACATTCGCTGAAAAATATTTTCATTGCTAAATTTGCTATAAAGGTCTATGTACATATGCAGGTATACAAACATTTTCTTTTTGGCAAGGAAAATTGTAAATCAATTAAAAAAAATATATGTAAATCAGCAGATACAATGTAATTATATTTAAATTATTTGATAGAGAATTAACAGTTATTAACCGAATAATACAAATATACATCTACTTTTAATGTTCTTTCAAAGACCGTCTTTTTTGAATCATACTTTTAAAACCGTGGCCACGATTGTTAGTAAGAATTAAGTATATTCTATATGATTTGATTCTTCTTGAGTGAAAATAAATCCTGATTTAATAACGTATTCAATCAATTCAACCAATAATCTATTTACGTAGTGTGAGCCAATTGACGAGTTTGTAAGACAATTTTAATTTACATTCAGGGCTATCTTAAGTTATTTACATGCGAGTATGTAGCTAAACGGGCACACTAAGTGAGGTGATCTCAAACATTTTACTATGCATTTTTATCATAATTTAAAGTAAGAACGCTAAAGTCAACTTAGTATAGTGGGGAAGTTGTACCCTAAAATAAAGCGGTGATGCTTTACGTTTAACGCTTGCTTATTTATTCAAGTTATTATTATAGGTAGCTAATTCTTTGCTATTATTTTATTTGCAAATGTGTGAGAAGATCTATTAATTCATTTTTCATATCTTCTTTCATATTAAATATAATGGAGAAAGGAGAAAGGTTGATTGTGTCAATACGTTAACCCATTTGCTAGCAGGGTCTCAGAAGAAAATTGGCCGCCAGAGCCCACAATAAATTCAATATAAATATTTTTTGTAGATTGTATGGTATTGTAACATTTTAGAAAAATAAAATCAAAAATTTACAAATTTACATATATATCTGACGGTGGTCTGAGATAAATTAGGACCAGTCACAATTTTTTTCATCCCGCAGAAATTTTAATCCGAAGCGTAATACAAATGCGGCTTTTAAAAAAAAATTATTATATTTTCTCTTATTTTAAGTGGCGGCGCCAACATAATGTGAAATCAGTTACCCCTTTTTTGTAGTGGTTTTGAACCTGTCTTTCTTTATGGGCATTTTTAGTGAGATTTGTGTTACTATATAAATTGGCCGAAAAAACCCAAAATTGGTCGTTATCCTGAAGTTGCGCTCTATCGCATCAAGCCCTCTCCCCTCACAGAGTTAAAGGCGTTGCGCACATCCAAAGTGACCAGTACAAGTACATCGGACGGGAATAATGGTTCCCACGTTCGGCGGTCCAGGCCACGTCTACTACCTATGTATGATAAATATCCTATGCGTGATAAAACGCTGCATTTTATTGTAAGTGCTGTAGATGAGAATTTTTGCTGTTGCCTATTCTTATCTCTTTCGTTCTTATTTGCATTTAGATAAGGCATAGTAAGCAGTAGTTCTTTGCTGCTTTCTCTAATGGGAAAAATTTACCCAGGGCAGTTTTAGAGCTTGCATATGGGTTAGAGCTTTGGGTGTCACATCTAGTATTTCATGATCTTTGGCGTGTACCATCGACCTTATTTTCCGAAAGCCATACTGCCTTTCAGAAAGGTCTCCAGCCGTTGCAACAGCCGTGTGGATATGAAACTTGAGAAGCTTCTCCAGAAGTTTGTCGGCTGTGTCGAGCATACACAGTGGTCTGTACGACTGGGGGCTCCCTACTGGTCCCTTGCCCTTGCCCTTGCTGATCAGCACAAGCTCGTTCGTTAATACAGGGGCTCCACACGCAAGTATCAACAGCTTGAGGATTTCTGGATATTTGTGACATTCTTCCACATCTATGTTGTTATGACAATAAGTAATTATTTAAAAATCAGGAATTCCACTCGATCCCCAATAAAGCCCTATTACCCTAGCCCTATTGAATATCTGAAGAACCTGCACTTAGAGACATACAGTGAAATCAGACCTAAACAAAATTAGACTACTGAATTTCTACCAATAAACAATAATTACTAATAAACTAAAACACAAACAGACGCATCCTTTGTGAAACCTCTGGCCCTAATTCCAATGAAAATAAAGGATCCTGGCTATTAAAAGGAGATAAGGTAGCGAGCCTGGGATTGAGAACTAACAGATGACGTTATACTAAGCTAGGACTTACGATACACAAAACAATATTTTGGGTGTTGCTTTAATATAATATTTAATAAAATAGATTAGTGCCTTAGATCTGAGCTAACCGGGCCGTTCTGCTGCCAATTACAATATTTTTTGTTATGGGAGCGGGGAAATGCTTATACGCATAATATGCCGGACTCCCCAGAAAAAGCTGGGCCTACCGGCTAAAACTCAGCTTCCTTCCCCCAGGAACTCCACCCCGGAACCGTCTGTGAAACATTACTTCGGGGTTGAGTCCTATATTCCCTCCTATCAGGGCCCCCCTACACCAACAGGAGCTCGCTGTTCGCGTCCTGTTCCTTCTGGCGAAGGATCCCCTTCACGAAAAAGGCGATTCTTCGGCAGAAGTCCCTCCCCTGCAGCATAACCCCGACTATCAGGGGTTATGCTGCCAGTCACCCTGGCATAAATCATATAACCACGTACCACGTACGTAAATAAAATAAATAACTTGCAAAATTCGTTTAATTTGTTTTTTTTAAACTTATAGGTCTATCTGTAAAATTGCTGTTTTCTCTTTCTGAATGTTTTCGTTATTGATTTCTTAAATTCGGGATAGCCAAAATCCGCACTTTTTATTGCTTCTGTGATCCAAATATTGTAAAGGTTTTTACATATTTTCGATAATATATTTTATCGAAAAAGTATATTTTTAATAATTTGCAAAACCAAGAAATGTAGAGCAAATTTTGCGTGTAGTACAATTTGCCTGGTCTGCATTGAAGCGTTGTCAGATATTAGTCGATTCTATGCCTCGCCGTTGTGTGGCTGCATTAGCCAATAATGACTGTGGAAAAAAATATTAATAAGGAGCATAAGAGATGTTTTGTTTTATGAAATTTTAAATTTATTAGACCAAGTAGTTCACCTTATTCGGTTGTACCGAAAAAGGCAGACGCAAGTAAAAAGATGAAATGGAAATGATGGAGAGAGTTATCGACTATAAAAAGTTGAACGAAGTAACAATAGATGATCGTTATTCTATACCAAATATTGATGAAGTCCTGGATAAATTAGAAAGATGTTAATATTTTACTACTCTGGATTTAGCACGGGGATTCAATCAAATTGAAATTGATAAACAAGACATATATAAAACGGCTTTTAGTGATAAAAACAGACATTTCAAATTTTTACGAACATCGTTTGGCTTGAAAACAGCCCCTGCAACATTCCAGAGACTAATAAATAATGTTTTGCATGGTTACATCGGTGAAATATGTTTGAAGACTGCCTAAAAGAACACCTGAATTCACTAGAAAATATTATTAAACGATTAAAAGAAGTAGAAAAGAGTCCAGTTAAATAAATCGGAGTTTTTGAAAAAGGAAACGGAGTTTTTGGAACATATTGTTACCCAGACGAGAAAATCTAATCCTAAAAAAAATTGAGTGTCATAATGATTTTCCAATTCCGCGAACAATTATCAAACGAGAGTTTATAAAGAATTAATCTGGCATAGAAAGGTTTATAGCAACGTTTTTTAAAGAAAAGGAAGTTAAAATTAACATTAATGACTACGAATACCGATAGAGTTTCGAAACGGTGAAATTATTACCCCTCATTACGACCCTATTTAACGATACTCCGATTTTAATAAATTGTTTGCATTGACGACAGATGCAAGTGATTATGCATTGGGTACAATCCACTCGAAAGAAAACCACCCCATATGCTATGCGAGTCGGATATTAACACTAGAACTACCAAAACCAGTCAATTTGACTGGTACTCAATTCTTTCCTTAATTTAATTGTATATTTTTGTAATTCTCTTCTGATTTATGCCAAAGTTGAATAGAATTGAGAATTACCACATATTGAAAAACCTTTTTTCATTAATAATTATTTATTAAAATTTGAAAGCGTATTAAATTCAAGGTGTAGAAAGTTGTTAAAATTATAGGCTTGGCGCCCAAGCGGTAGTTCTAGTGTTAAATGAACATGTATAGTATAGTATAGTACCATAGTTCCATCGAAAAGGTATACTACAAAATACTTTCGTGCTTACCTTTTCGGCCTAAAGTTCATAATCGAGACGAATCACAAACTTTTTACTTGGGAGTTCTCGTTAAAGGAGCATAACTCAAAATTGATGAGATGGGGCCTAAGACTTGCAAAATATGTTTGGGGAAAAATGAAGAAAAGACTTAAAAAATATCCGGCCAGAAACCTTGAAGAACTTCGTTCATTAATCATTACTGTTTGGGAATCCATAACACAAGAGGAATGTGAAAATTTAGTGGCAACTATGCCTCGAAGTATAAATGACGTGATAAAGAACAAAAGCGATGTCACCAAATGGTAATAGAATAAATAAAAACAACTTAGATCAACTATTCTGCACTCAATTCAGGGTAGACCAACTGTTTTGCATGGCTACTCAATAATGCAAAATAAAATTATTACTAAATTTGTGACCTGAATTTTATTTGTTTTGAATTTAAGAGGATGACTTCCAGAGATTATAAAACAAGAATAAATTTTATTTAATAAATAGTTATTTGAAAAATAAAGGATTAGTTATAAAATAGACTGTTAAAATTTGTCACTAGACCAACTGTTTTGCATTTGGGTAGTATAAAGGTTGATAGATAACTCTTATCTCCTAACTAATTAAAACCAATTGTAAAATAATGGTTACCGGGTAACAACAAAAAAAATTGTTTTTAATAACGGAATACTATAAATAAAGATATCTGTATAATACCCGGAATTACTGCCAATTATTTAAATTATGAAAAATATAGCAATCTCAGATATTCTAATTTCTTACAAATCTCGGGTGATCATGATGCTGATGCGTGAATTTTTTATTTTATTTTCCATGTGATCTTCTGTTCTTAATTCTGTGCTGCTCACAACTTACTTACCTTGAATTTATATTGGTTTCTGACCGACATAAATAGTACGAAAAATTTTTTTCTACAAGAAATTGTAACAATATCTTTGAAGAAGCTAACCAGTTACTTTAGTAATGAAAATGATTGGAAAATTAGAGAAACAATTTTAAACGAAGTTTGCCCCCTTTTGTCGTATAAAAAAATCGCTTCCTCATTTTGATTTGTTCAAAGAATAAGCCCCGCCAGGCACTTGCGTCGTGACCTACTTCGGGACTTTAGTAAAAGAAATGATCTTATTAGCACAGTTTGAGTTTCTGAAAGGAGCTCTAATTATCGAATAATTATTTTCAATCGTCGAGTAATTTATCATGCCTCATCTGTAGAAAAATTCCCAAGAAACTTAGGCGAAACGTCTTACTTGAGCAAATGACGATGCACATCACGAATGAGAAAGTGAATTTGAAATTTCTCACGGAAATTTAATTAGGTGCTTACAGTATATTACACATTTTGCTCCATGAATTTTTCGTGATTGCTGAAAAATGTGAAAAATCCTTGATAATTTCGCTGCACTGGAGAAACAAATATTCGTAATGCTTTTTATGCATGCGATTTTAAAGCGAAATAATATGTAATTAATCAAATTTCACATTTAATTCTCATTTTACCCTTCATATAATTAAATAAATGAATTGTTTTCAAAAATATGAAAAAAATAAATGAAAAAGCAATTTATAAAAACAAACCTTAATGAGGTCACATTTGTATTTGTTTAGATAATAAATAATTTAACATAAAAGTAAATAATTTATCTTTAAAGTCTGACTAGCTTATTGATAGTATTCGCCGGAATCACTTCGATAAAAATATTTGAATTCGCTGGGCAAAACATAAATATCCTCCGGGCGACCATTGTATAAGAAATTTTTGTTTAAGTTTGTTATTTTAGTATCACTTGGATTGTTGTTCGACTGAAAAGTTGCTATTCTTTGAACGGTTGGCTCTGTCATATATTGATTCTCCGGAAAAGGTGATCGCATATCACTTCCGAATTGGTAAATATTTGAAGGTTGTGCGTTTGATATGAAATCTAGTGGCAAATTGAAGAAAGAATTAAGGCTTGCGGACGGCAATTGTGAGTGCATTGATGGAATTCCTGAAGGCTCTGAAATATACCCCATTCCTTGCATATACATGTAGGGGGTTAGAGGCAATTTTACGTAGTATATAGGAGAGTTTTCGTATGGTTTTGGTTGAGGAATTAATTTAGATGAGTGGTCTTTCCCATTAAATTGTGGAAACTCGTGGTATTCGAATGGATGAACAACGGGAGATTGTATTGTCGAGTATAGATGCGATGGATATTTTAAGATGTTAAACATTTTACGGTGTCTAAACATTTGTTGCTGCTCTTCTGCTGGGATATTTTCTTTCGGTTTAGGGTTATTGTTCTGTTGATCATTGTTTGAGTAGTCATGAGTAGCATTTTGTGTTAGGATTGATTTCACCATTAGTAAAATAATTAGACGGCTGTATAACCCCATTGAATGCATGGTTGATTTGTGAAATCTGAAACGAAATATTTTGTGTGAAATTATTATGTATTAAAAATGAAAGAAATAAAATATAAATGCATATATCATGTTTATATTAATTTATTACGTCGAATTACGCAAATTATAAATTTCAATTATTTATTTAAGTCACATTTCTTTGCCAATTAGTTAAATGGAAACAACATAACTGAAGCCCTCCCAGCGAAGATACAGGAAACATAACTAACAGAGTTTTTCAATTTTGGGCCTCACAAAACAGTGTCCTTTTCTTTTTAATTTTTAGGAATAACTTTTTAATTTTATTATAGAGCGCAAAATTGTCAATTAGAGGTATAGAGAATTAACTTTTTTAAAGACATTCTACAACATTTTTATAGGATTTACAAAAGGGATATCATTAAAAGCTGTTGAAACTGAATACCCTAGCCAAGAGGGTCTGCATGCACAGGGGATGCACAGAACCATTGTATGCCACATTCTCACCTATGGGTCGCTAGCCTGTAGACTTTCGACCTCTTGGTTTTCACAGATAGAAAATCCAAAAAGGGTGGGATGGTTTTATTCTTAAGGAATTCTGTGGTTTCAAAACGGCGTACCTTAGCACTAATTGGAGTCCGATTAGGGAAATGGTTTACCTTCTAAGCCAACCAATCTACTATTTCCTCGAAAGGCGATTATCATCTTCACATTGTGGCTACTGAGGCATTTCACAAAAAACGTTGCAGTAAAGCATGTACAAAAACGACTACGGGTTTGGTATGATAAACAATAAAATAAATTTTATATCGGTCAGGACATTACTTTAATAATACCTCTATTTTTTTTATTGCAGGCTACTTAAAGAGAGTAAGGAACTAAAAGTAATTAAATCGTTTTGCTTATAAGGCCTAGTAAATATGCGTAAATAGCTTGTTAAAAATAAAGGGTTTTCCATTAAGAATACTTGAATTTTTAAATAAAATAAAACAACATGTAATTTGAATGAAAAATATTCAATGTAAAGTATGTTTAATAGCATGCAGCGTGGAATGATGTTATATTCAGATAAGATCCACGGATCCACTATGTAGCAGAAATTTCGACTAAATTTTCGATGATTCCCTTAAACTATATTATTAATATCTTCGGCGGCAGAATGAAAAGCAACGGACCTAAGTGGCTACCCTGGGGAACCCCGAGTTGGCCACAATAGAGTTGGAGAAAGAGGTACAGAAAAGGACCCTGTAGTGGTGTTGTTCAAGATAACACTTCTAGTTTTCTTTCTTTCTAGAAAGAAAACTTTATGGAATGCTTAAAGAAGTTTAAAATCTGAGCTCCATAACTATTTAAAGCTTTAAGAAACCCTCAGCAATCCTAAACTACTATACTTTAGAAAAAAACGATGCTTATTCCTCTTCTTAAAGCTTTTCATAAATGAGAGTGAAATATATATTAAAACAGAAATTTTAATTTTAATTTGATATTTTATGTAGCACCTTAAATCTTGACACTATCTTTTATTCGAAATGTTTCCTTTATGTCAATTATATTTTGAATCTATCTAAAATATTTCACAGTTTTGACATAGCTTTTAATCTTTAAAAGAGGATAGAGTGGCTTCGGAATAGGAGGAATTCGTACCTCTTCAAAATATATATGGGAATTACTCTAAAAAGCAATGACTTTGAATCAAGGGTGAGAACTTGAACCTGTATTCTTCGAATTCACACTTCAATATTCCGATATTCTCCAACTAACTGAGCTAACCAGGGCCATTTCTGCCGCAAGCTTAGTTCAGCAATTTCGATCGATCGACCCCACACATATTATCTTATAAAATTTGGCAAACAACCTCGTGAATTTTAATGAAAATGGAAGAAAGTGAATTTCGTGTGCTGATTAAGTATTACTTGTAGCTTTGACGGCAAAATTTCATAATTTGGGCTATGAAGTGCCACCATCCAGAATATGAGTATACCCCAGATTTAGTCCTCTACGAGTATTTCCTGTTTCCATACTTAAAGAAATGGCTCGACGGTAAGAGATCATCACTGAAACAAACGCCTATTTTGAGGGCCACGAGAAAACCTATTATTTGGAAGGAATAAAAATATTGGAAAAATGCTGGACTATATGTATAGAGATAAAAGGAGACAATGTTGAGAAATAAAACGTTTATTTGCCGAAAAATATATCTTTTGTTCAAAAATTCACTGACCTATTAAACTGCCATATAACCATAGTAACGTTTATATATAGATATAACCATATATAACCTTTACTAATTACCCTTCAATAAAAGGAACCTGGTTTTTAATCAGGCGGTATATATTTTTAAGAATTATATACTACTCGTATAATATACTTCAGTAATTTTTTAATTTATTTTATAACCGCAGAACAGAAATTTGTTGTTTAAAAATAATATTGTATAATAATTAAAATGAAAGTGAAATTTGTAATTTAAAAAAAATGTTTTCATAACAAATATAAAGTGCAAATCAAACAGAGTTATTTATGTTATGTATGTTTGGTGCTCTATTTCTTCCTTAATGTAATTATAGTTTTGGAAATTCTGTTCAGATTTATGCCGAAGTTTAATAATATTGGGAACTACGACATATGGAAAAACATTTTTCCATTTATAATTCTTAATTAGAAAGCGTGTTAAAAGGTGTAGAAAATTGCTAAAACTACAGGATGGCGCGTCGGTAGTTCTATCTTAAGCGAAATGAAATAAAATGAAATGAAATGTTTAGAAATCAAACATTATAAATGATCACAATATACTGGCAATATTCTTTGCGAAAAAATATAGCAGTTCAATTTCAACAGCCTGGAAAGCGTAAAAGAAAGTATCAAGTGCGGTCGAAGAGTTAGTGGAATGTTCAAGTTGATGGCACTTTGAAAATGGTCTTAGAAATATTGTAGGTAAATTTAGTTCAATAATACATTAAAATAAATAAGAGCCTCTCTGTACTATTAAAATGGTCACTTGTAGGTATCTTATAGATTAAAGCACACGCAACGTTCTGTTTCTGGAAATTGTAGATTTAAAAAATAAAATCGAATATAATTTATGTTTTGGCCTCCTCTATACTGAAAAATAACTTTCTTGAGAGTGATTCCAAATTAAAGGCATATTTATATATTTATACTTGACAATAATTATGCGCATTTTGCGGTAAATATGAATTAATATTGTATCTTCAATTACAAAGAAATATTATTTTATAGTATTTTAATAAACCAACCTTTCTAATTAAGTGACGATAAGTTAAGTTAATATAAAAGTAAAACAGAACAGTCCATTGATGATTGTGAGCACTGTTTTTAAATATACACAATAACTTGTTGGTATATCACTAAATAATTGTTATTAAAATCACCTCCTCTATACAAAATAGAAACAATTTTTCGGAAAATAGGTTCAACATTTAAAGGCGAACACTTGTCTAATTAACAATTTAATGTTCTGGTAAATCATGAGTACACTGGTCATTTAATCACTGCAATTTTTCCTTGTCTTTCACTTAGTTGATTATTTGCACCTCGTCCAGCGAACGAAATAACAATGACTGTTTTTGGTTTTATACAAGACCATTATATATGAAATGACTTTACTGATTGCCTGCTCCAAACCAATAAGCTACGACTAGAGTTCGAGAAATTCTCATGATTTGGTTTTCGAAATCTTATAATCCACACTATCGACCTGTAGCTGTTTTACTTATCTTGAGTGCGTTAAAGGAACACCGCTCTTTTTGAATGTGTTGTCTTGTCTTCCCAGTGGAGCCCTTTTCCATCATCATCATTGTCGTCAGAGGTAACAAGAAAAACAATCGGAAAACAATGCAAAATATTTAATGCTTATTAACACGATCGATATCAAGATCAAGATCGAGTTACGGCAACCAGAGCAGAATAGACTGCAATTTGCACGTTTTGCCAATCTGGCGGATTGCCAAGAAACAACGATTAGGTGTAAAAGTAATTAATTTTTTTTTTTTTTTTGTATAATTCGGCCGATTTCGCTTTGCATGCGACAAATCAAGTGACACAAATTGTGGCATTCAGGCCAGGTAAACATAGCTGAACATTGGCAGATGGCATTTTGTATAATGTTATTGTTGGTGCAGGACTACAATGGTACAACACCTCAATAGCATTAATTAGCATTATTGCAATTTTATTAATGAGACAAATATTGCTGGACGTGTTTACTTGGGGGCATCGTGGAACATTAACAATTTGGTATTAAACTTTTTGCATAGTTAGTGTATGCATAGAACTGTACATGCTTTCATTAATTTAGTTGGGAAATATGGGTAAATGGTGGGAGCTGATGCCTAAACAGCTTGATGAATTTTAATAAGTGAATTATTGTTAGATTCGTCTTAGTTGCAGAAATGCTATAGGATATATGTATTTTTATGGCATATTTATATTTCTTCATTTTAAAACCACCGATATGGATATCAAATGAAAGGTCGTAATGAAATGAGTTCAATTATATTTACATTTTTGTGTATATATAACTAATAAAAGAGCCTAGTCTACGGTTATCACTGGCCCTAAACCACCTTCTGTGCAAATCCCTCACCGGTCTCGATCAGTGCCATACTGAAGGTGCCAATCAGAAATCATCAGAAAAATGCGGCGCAGAACGTATGTTAAGACTGGCTGGCGCGCTGAGAAAAATGCAAAAGGCACAATGTAGAAACGTAAAAGTTGTCTTTATTAATGCAATACACTACTTAATTAATTAAGTAATTAAAATATAAACAATTTTTCACGCAAATACGTAAGGTATGTAATCCATTTAATATTCAATATTTGAATGATATATTGTAAAACATGGATAGAAGCGGAAACATAAAAAAATTGTTTTATAAATAAATCCCTTCAAATGCTTGGTGTAAACGATTATTAGTTGTCTGAACTGATATATTTTAATGTGGCGATAATTTTTTTGTATATATATATTGATATGTGATATGTTAATATAAGTAATTAAGAAGTTGATAGTAGCAGCAGATACTAAAACGAAAAAAATAAAGGTAATTATTTGACAGCTTCCACATTTAAAGTATAATACTTGTACGGAATTTTTAAGTGACCAGGAAGTAACCAGACCACTCCCCATTTATAGAGGTATCGTAAGTAGTCCTAATCTTCTCAAACTACTATTACAAAATTACACAAAAATAGAAAAACTAAACAAAAAATCATACTGCAACAATACTTATAAAATATACAAAATTATAATAACCGAAATTAAAAAAATGATGTAATTTTACTTATACCAAATCTTTGCGTTCAGCTTTTTTTCCGTCTTTGATTGGCATAGGTGCATTGCTTTTGGTTATTAAATTAGATTTTGCTGAGGTCATGTATTTGGCGGACATAAAATTCAAGAAAGCGAATTTCTTCTAGCTGGTTAAATTCTAAAATATGGAAGAATAATCTGCTTATTTAATTTAAATTGATTAAGTATTGGGGTAATTTTAGCTCTGTTTGGTTGGGGTCTCAGGGATTAACAAATTCTGGATTCATTGGATGAATGACGACGAGACAACTTTGGTAATCAGGTCGCCCATAGTGAAGATACCTTAAATTACGTGAGGTTTACCAAGTTTATTGAGGCCATGTATCCGACTTGTTAACTGAAGCTGCCAATGGAAAATTTGCATCATCAATTTCGTTAATCACAACGTCAAGTGCGTAACTATAATAATCATCGTTATTTCTTTCCGATACCATCAAGTTGTTGCGATCGTTGCTTTGATAGTAATAGTATTTATCTAATAGTTGAAAATTTTCATTCAACTCTACTGTTGTGGTTTCGCTACCTTCTACTGTGGTGGAATTATTAAATAATACTTTGTTTGTATACTTGAAAGTAGCTTTTGAATTTGATTGGAAGAAATTGTTTAGTCCATTTGATTATTGAGGAAGGGGATCTTCTGATGAAGTGTTGAGTTTGTTAGCTTCATCCATAGGAGAAAGTATTATTGGATGGCTGTGGAAACTGAAGAAGAATTTATTATAGGTGCGATAGGGATTCGATTCTGTGAGAAAGGGCTATTTTGGAATCTAGGGTATGTGCTACTAAAGGACATATTTCAGTTATTGGAATTATTTGGGGGAAAATTAGAGCCAAATTGTTTCTGAATAGGTGGGGTAAACTGAAGCTGTTGAGTACTTTCAGGGGAATTCATTTACAAATTGGGCAGAAGGAGGTTGAGAGATTTCGGAGTATTTGTTCAGTTTGGATCGCAAACTCTAAACTTATTACCATGTTTGTTTTAGAATATGTTTTGTTTTTTCATACAATAAGAAAATGCAATTGCCAGGGAGTTCGGTTTCATTGCCCTTATTGTAGGGCCTAAAGGTTCTTTTAACTCGGACAGGAATGCGTTGAAACAGATTTTTGTAAACAGATCACGTTTCGCCTTCATTACATCAGTATCAACTGTTATAAATTTAAACATGCTTCTTCATAGTGGCTAATAATACAATGATCTCATTATACAGGGTGATTCATATATCGTATGGAAAAAAACGAAATGGAAGATTTGACTTAGGCAAATAAAAAGTGATACGGCAGAGGGTATCTCAACGATATTATAAATCCCCACCTCCTCTCGGACTAGCAAACACACCAATCCGATTAAGCCCAAATCAAGATCTAAGCCCAAAGATCATCTAATACAAGATGTGAAACTCGTGACGATTTTCCTTTTCGAATTAATTCCTTAAATTATAAAACATTTCCAAGAATATCAAAAGTACCCTCTAAGTTTCGCCAGTCGGAACCATACACAACGTTCGATACTTTGTCGCGCCTTTAAAAATACACACTGAAAAAACGTAAACAGCCCGCATCTGAACATATGCTCTGTGAGTGCTACCTGCCTCTTCCCCATGTTCGATGCTGCAACGGGACGGTACTAACACCATGCATGCAGGGGCACACATCGCAGTAGAGACTTTTCCCTGAAGATGATGACTCTTCCTATTTCCCCATTAATGTGTTCTGTGCCAGTGAGTCATTAATTATTGACTAAATCTCTGACTCAGGCGTGAAAAACCGTCATGGCAGATAGCTTGTTTTCTCTTCTAATCCACTTGACACGGTCGTTACCGAAACCCTTCACCTTCTTTCCATTCTTGATTTCCATCCTTTCTTTTTTCTACGAATCCTCAACCCACCGCACTAACTCTGCAATTCGCTTTCATTATAACTTCCGCTGAACTTAGCCGATTTTATGAAGCTTAGCCTCCTCCTAAATTATTCCAATGTCCTTACATCCTTAACAAACTCCCAGTTTTCTATAAATAACAGCGTAACCCTGTTTTACTATTAACTTTTCAGCTTGTCCCAATGTGTTCCCTTCGAACCCCTAAAGAATCGTTTCTCATTACCGTCCTAGTATGATAAAGAACATCGTTCTCTACGCAACAAAAGCAACAAATTAGTTATGGCATTCTTTTCTCCTATTAAGAGGGCCCCTTGCTGATCATCCTTCTCACGACGTCATCTCTTCCCTCTTTTCCGAACGGTGCAAATACCTCTACAATAACTACCTATCCTGCATGTAATCTAAATTTATTTCCGAGCCTTAACAGTTCCACAAGTTCATTAATGTAAAACGAAAATCCAACGGTTACCCCTTCATCCTTGAGCTCGGCGACTTATCCTCATCTAACCTTTCTGAAATTTTCAACTTCCGCTGAATTTTTTAGTCAATCCTTTAACGATCTCGATTCTATCCCTGAACCTAACTATTTTTCCTATATGCTAAACTGTGTGCAAACCTCTCTAGCTTCTATCGACATCGGCCCTGGTAAATCTACCATTACCAACTTATTGACTTTTGTGTCACGCACCCTTCTTGCTATGAAAAATGGCGCTGTTATAGCCACCAACTTTAGCAAAGCCTTCGATTAAATCTCTCACAAAATTATCATTCTAAAAATAAGCTATATACACAGGCTTTCCTCCACGACTTATTTTATGGATTTCTTCCTTCCTCAATAACCGCCATTTCAAAGTCTATTTTGACTTCTCGATTTCTAACCCCTTCATATCCCATTTCGGTGTCCATTACGGAAACCACCTCGGTGCATTAATTTTCACATTGCCCATCAACGATATTGTGAACATAATTAATCACCCTAAAATCCTAATTTATGGCGATGATTTCAAAATCTTCCAACAAATCTCCAATGTATCTTACTAATCTCTCCTTCAACACGACCCAAATAACTTTTACACCTGGTGAACGAAAAACTTTCTTGACTTCAATGTATCTAAATGCCAAACGATTACTTTTTCTGTAAGCGCACCTCCTCATCTCCTAGATCCTACTTCCTGTCTGGCGAACCCATTCCTTCTGTCACTTCCTTTCGCAATCTCGGTGTCACATGCGATTGTGAGCTCAACTTCCGTTCTCACATAGATCTCTATCCCTTATCCACCCAAGTCATTCTTCATCTTCTTTTGTAAGACCATTTCTTGAGTACGGCTGTCAGGCCTGGTCACTCTCGCAATCTATATTCATGAGCAGAATTGAATCTGTCCAGCGCAGATTCATCCACTTTGCCCTGCGTGACCTCCCTTGGACAAACCACCACAATCTTTTCCCTTATGAAATTCACCTAAAACTAATCAATCTCCAGTCTCTCGCACTACGTCGAGGTGTCGCCGATATTGTCTTTGTCCACCAAGTCCTTGCCGGTTCCATTGATTTTCTTGACATCCTTCGCAACATATTCCTTAACACTACCCCCGTAACGTTAGATCTTTCCCTACTTTTCACCTTAAAAGCCATCGTACTAACTATGGTCACTTCGAACCCTTTACCAGTATGCTCCGGATGGTCAACTCTGTTGCCTTCGATTTCGATCTCACCAAAACCTCTCTTAAGTTTGCCCTATACTTGCCCATCCTAACCCTCTAATAAATCATTCTGTCTCCACGCTCCCTGATCTAGTCATAAGTAGGCTAATTTAATTTAATTAGTTTTTTTTTTTATTTATCTTTGTAGCTTGTATTAAGCGGAATTAAAATAAAAAAAAATATAAACTCTTTGGGATTTCCGGGGTGATTCCTAAATTCGCATTTTTCATGGAATGCTCAACATTATTTTATGTTTATGTTTTGATCTACTCAACGTAGCGGCCTCCAACTCATCTCAAAAATTTACCATCCCAATGTCCTTTCACAAAACGTTGACTTATCATCTATTTGTCAAAACTGGAAAAAATTGTTTTCATTTTCCTAAAATCTAGTTCCTCAATTTTTTAACAAATTCATGTACTTAATACTTCTATATTTTATTTTTATTAAATTTCTCTTTACCTTTTCAAAAGGCTACAACATGTCCAACTAGAGGGAAAATATGGACCTTTATTCATGGAAATTTTTTCCGGAAAATTAAAAGAAAATTGAACTTTAAAAAAGTAAAACTAAAATTAAGCCCAAAATGGTTTTTTTAAAATTAAAATCCGATTTAAATTAATGCCAATATCTCACAAAACTGCTCAAAATCATCTCTGCCACTTTCGATGCATAAGAATAACCTCCTAACTTCCTGCTAAGGTGCATTATAGCCAGCCTCTTCCGTATTTTCGTCACTGCAGTTCCAGTTTTACTAATTAATTCTTCTCTGATGCTAAAAAGACTTGAGGAAATTTTATCCTACATCGTGCCAAGGAATCAGCCCACTTCGTCCGGTGTTCAGGAAATTATTCTTTTATTTATTTATTATTATTTCAACATCAATACATATAATGAGAGGATAGGAGGATGAAGTTATCTCAGTTATGTTGGGAGTTCATCATATCAGTCCTTTACAAGCTTTTTATATTAGTTTTGTTTCTTTTCCTCATGATTTTTTCTTATTTCTATGATTCTCTTCCAGTCAGAAACGCTGGTTATACCAGAAAGGGAATCAGATTTTAGGTAAATCCTATAATTTAATTAAAGAAAATAAATGGTGCTATTAAATGATTGCCGATGATACCAGTCCAAACGTTGACACCGAATTTGTGTTGAAATGTTGTCGCCCTTGTCCTATGAAGGGAAATATCCGACAAGGTATGAAAGGTTGTGGAAGTTTGTGATACCGTCCTTAGTGAATTGCAATTCATCCGTTCATAGAATTTGGTTTAGAAATGACCTGTTATCTATGTTGCATTCCAAAAGTCAAGTGTCACTCCAACATTATTTTGGAATCTCATTCCAGTAGTCTTTGTACTGGGATATGATGATGTGGATGCAAAATTTTTCAGTAAATAATCCTCCTAACTTTAAACAGAAAGTTAGAAGGAGGTTATTGCCATACATCAGAAGTGGCGGGGGACATTATGAGCATTTTGTATGAGATATTAGCATTAACTTAAATCGATTTTTAATAAAAAAAATATTTGTTGGGGTTAATTTTAGATTAATTTCTTTAAAATTCGATTTTTTTCAATATACCACAAAAATCTCTCTGCGAATAAATTTCGAAATTTTTCGTCTACTTGGATATATTTTGTCTTGTTGGAAAGGTATAAAAAATTCGATAAAAGTAATAAAAAGGCGTACTAATACATAAAATAAATTTCGAAGAAAATGTGAGAAAAATGGGATGCATACATATATTTGACTGAGTGTACTTGCAGTGGGTGATAGAAGGTCAACATTGTTGATAATCTTGAAAAGAACATTATGATCGTAGATATTTGGCGTAAGTTGGCTCGCTGCGTTAATTTGATTAAAAGATAAAAATAAAATAGTGAATTGATTACCATATAAAATTGGAATTTACGAATTACCCTACAACTCCGAAACGCTACCCCTTACCTGGCATATAATTTTTGGTTTGTCTAGGTCAGATTCCACTCATATTGGTATTAAAAATTAAAAAAATACCTGGTATAGTTTGCAAATACATATTTTGAGGACTGAAATAGTTAAGGTAAAAGTTTCGCCTAGAAAATACGACTAATGGAACTCTGAAATTCATTCATGCCATTTCTCAAAGGAAGAAAGTAAAAATTCATACGGCCATTAAATTGCTCGCATTATTTCATAGAGCGTTTTGATCGAAAGGCAAATGGTCACTTTATTTCACTTTTAAGTTTTAATAAATAGACGCAAGTGGAGTTAATGAGAGCACGTCCGTGCTTCATCTAATGAATAGATTTACTTGTCTTGTATGCCTGAACGGTTTGATTATCACATTTTGTGGTAATTTATCAGGAGATGTGCCTAAAAGGCCATGATTTCCGTTCAAGTACAGTTGGTGCTTATTAGAGTGACATTTCTTTGGGTACTTCACAAGCACCGCACCGCACCGCACCGCACTTGAATATAATGGTCAATGGTCAATGGACCAATGAAATATGGATGCCCGCTAAAGCGTGGGCGGTAATTAGTCTGCATTTAGCGGCTTGGGACAATGAAATTAATAATTAGGTAGCAGTAATTCCGACTTCATTCCCCTGCTCAGCACGACTTGCTTTGAATGCTAACATTTCGGTGTGAACTTAACTGGTTTTCGGCAAAATTCTTACTGTTCATTATCATTCATACGCGAAATTAAAATCCGAATTAAAGTATTTCCAGGCCATTAAGTGCTGAAGAAGAGCTATTTCTTGTGCTCTAAGTGAGAACTGTTTACCTATTCCGGCAAACAGAATAATTGTGGCGCACCTGAGCTGCTCCGCAATGGAACAAATTTAGAAATTATCTCTTCATTAACCGTTAATTGAGACGCACTGACCAGATGATAATCAAACTACAGTTAAAATCATTAAACAGCCTCGAATGCAAAATTATTCCAAGTGCGCTGAAGGAACTTACTGCCATTTTAATATATGCATTACTGTTGACCTATTTAATAACTCAGAGAAAATTTGAATCATGCCTCCGAAAAGTTAATTGTGGACCGAAATCTTTGTATTTGTATTCCAAGTACTAACGATATATGATCTAATCCCTATCTGTTAAAAAAATAAAGCCAGCCCCGATCATTCGCACCTCAAAAAAGGTAAAGCCCTCTAGGTAAGTTTATTTTACGTCTTTTTTCGCGTCATATTGAAAACTGATACGGGATCTAAAAATAACCTTTTGGATTGCTAGATTTCCAATCCTTACTCAATTGGGATTGCAGTGACGAAAATACGTAAGATACTGGCTACAATACCCATTAAACAGGGAGTTAGAAGGATGCATCGCAAGTGGCAGAGGATATTTTGAGTAGTTTTTGTTAGATATTAACACTAGTTTAAATCGGTTTTTATTTAAATAAAAAACATTTTGAGTTTAATTTTAGTTTAATTTCTTTCAAATTCGACCTTTTTTTTAAATTTAACAGAAAAATTTTCACGAATAAATTTCCATATTTTTTCTCTATTTGTACATGTTCTATTTTATTGGAAAGAAAACAAGATGGGCAATTGGATGAAAATAATAAAGAGGTGTATTGATTACATGAATTTCGGAGAAAATATAAGGAAAAGTTGAATTATTGAAAATGAGAAATATATTTTCCACTTTCAGAAGTCGGTGGTAGTAGATTAACATTGTTAACATATTTGGAAAGAACATTAAGATAGTCGATTTTTGGCGTGAACTGGATATCGCTGCGTTAAGTAGAAAATAAATAAATAAAGTAATTAGGTGCATACTATGGAAAATCGCGATTTACGATCTTCTGTAACTGACATACCCACTAAAAACCCTATACTATCAAAATATGATTCGTTTTAACACTATGACGTCCGGTGGCTCCACGTTTCTGCCATGCAAAAGCTATTGGGTAAGTGCCGGTGGCTCCACGTTGGTGCCATGCAAAAACTAATGGTAAGTGGGTAAAAATATAAATAAATAGATAAACATGTAATACAAAAAATCTTGTACTTATTTACATATGTATACCCTCACAATTTCAAAAAAATGGAGGGACAGGATTAAGACATGGGAACTAACGATAAGATTAGTAAACAAGAACGTCGAAAAAACGCCGGCGATAAGCGAAAAAATCTAGATTAGACGCGCGGACGGCATAGTGTTAATAAGCAATATTTTAATGTTCACGTGCGTAATGTTACAGAGTATTCAAAATAAACATATTGAGATTTGATGACTGTGCTGATTATGGTAATAATATAAAATTATTATTTCTTAGCCACGAAGTTGTAATTATTACAGTATCTTAATTAAAGACAGGTTCCCACCAAAACTTTCAATGCTAAGTAAATTTTCCAAAATATTAAAATGGTCGGTGGCATTTAAAACAGTCCCAGGTCATCAAAGAGACTCCTCCAAATTTAAATATTATCATAATATTTCCTTCTCCTAGTCCGATTTTCGAATCTACCTATGTATGTTCAGCGCCGACCATCAGACCCCAACCCATTTAGATATTATGGTCTCATCTGTACAAGGGATAAAACACAATATATGTAACTTTAGTCTAATTTTTACGGACAAAATTAAGCCTAGCCTTTTTGTGTTGTTGTTTTTTACTACCATTGTCTTTGCTCTTAATCCACATATTTTCAAACATAGACGAATAGTATCATGTGACGCATTTATTTTCGAATTATTTCTCATTGTTCTGTTAACTTCAACTGCATTCTTAGCTGCACTAGATAAAATTAATTTTCGCGCAAATAATTTTGGATGACCTAACTTGTTGCTTATTGGCGATTTCAAATTTCTTTCTGCAAATAAATCCAAGGAAAGTTGCAAATTTCATTGCTATACTTCTCATGGAATCTCCGCTTGCTAATAATTCAGCAATCGTTTTTCTCAAAAACAAACTTTTCCTTGGATTCATCATTCTTCTTTTGCTGAATTGAAAACTTTATTTATTTTCCATAAAATGTTATAAAAATATTAAGCGTGACTTTTTACCTGAAAGGAATACAATAAAAAGTATGTGCTCAAGTGTGTGCTAAATTATATACATGTTAATATACCGCGCAAAAATATTCACATTTACAGTACCATATAAGCCTGCCACTGAAGGAAAATATTAAAGAAATGTTAAAGTCATATAATATCTTTCTAATAATGTACTGCTATTTCCTAAAACTCCAGACTGCAAATATCTAAAAAGTGTAGTTTTTCTAAACATTTGCAAGATACTGTATAACCTTTCACCCTTTGCTGTGTTACGTTTTGTACTACCCGCAAAATAGTTGGTCTACTTACAAAATAGACCACAAATTTTATAATGCATATTTTGTTCTAGAAATTAATATAATTATTTGTAATTTAAAATCTTCATTAAACTTATTACTAAAATTATAAAACTCATAGAGAATTTTCGAAACAAAATAGTTGGTCTACTCTGATCTGAATGTAAAAAACTTGGTCCACCCGAATTTTTGGTGATAAGCTTCTTATTCTTTGGGAGTTAATAATTAAATTTTTAATAAATGGAAAATCGACATACCAGATTTCTAAAGATTTAAGATTACTGAGTTTTTCTGTTCTGTAGCTTTACTGCAGATAACAGAGGGCAATATTACGTTAACAAAAAAGACTGATCGTCCGTGCATAGTTTGTACAAATTTTGAATAATATTGTTAAAACAAATCGTCGGGCTAACGCTTCAAATATAGCGGTTAATTGAAGAGCTAGCATTTAAGAGGATGCATCGATGCATTTAAGAGGGAAATAAAAAAAAAACTTCATTACATGTTTTGTGTATAAGGTAGGTTGAGATCAGCAAATGAAAACTTCAAATTGGGCATTTAGAGTGGAAATCAGTTATATTATGTAGTGATGAGTCAAAATAACAGGTTTCATTGATGAGTTAACCTCACACCGTATGAGCGATTTCATGAGAAAGGTTTAAAAAGCTGGTCGTGGTATAGGTCACCTTTGTTTCATGGATGATTATATAAACGCAAAAAAAAAAAATAGAAAAAATAACTCATTTAATTTCCCAAAACTTTCCCAACACGTTTTGGTGACTACAATGCCTTTACAACAAAAGCAGAAACTATCATGATTTCATTCTTGCCACCACCAGGTATTTATTTACGCATGGAAGGTAGTCATCGCAAAATTCTCATCTATAGTGTTTACAGTGTGAAATATAATATGGCAAATTTTTTAACATAACATACATTGTTAAATGCGATCTGAAGTGCATCCATGATATTAAATTCTTCTCTTTGCAATTTTCAGGTATAGGGAAGTTCGGAATCGAAGAAAGGACCCTTGCTAAGCCTTTTATAGGTACTTATATTATAATACAAGCAGTGAAGTGCTCCGGCGCACGCAGGCCAAATTGGTCTGAAATAAATTTCATTAAGTCATGCCGAGAACGACGAGGTGTAGCAAGTGGCGCAAGCCGCGCTCAGCTTTGGGCGTCTTTTATAACCAATATCTACACTGAAGAAGATAACTTTTATAAAACCAATATTTTCTTGATATAAGAATAAATAAATTTTTTGCATTAATCAACTACATATATATTTGACTTGAAAAAATATTTTCTTTACAGAAAAAGATTGTAGCTTATTATTACGATTTGAAAAATAATAATGTAGATAGTCATAATATCATGAATCAAAGACACACAACAAAAGTTAAGAAAATTGTCTTTAATAAAATTTGGAAATTCTCCGGGCACTCTTGGAAACTCTTCTACTTTTTTTTTGTTAAGATTTGGAAATTCTTTGGGCACTCTCGGAAACTCTTCTACTAGAATAAAAGATCTTTTAAAGACGTTAATAGTTATAGCAGAGAATATAGCACGCCAAATCATATAAGCATATCCCACATATTTTTCTTTCCGAAATGTCTTTAAATTGAGTCTTTCCTAACTTACCGTGAATTGTCAAATAATCGTCTTGACTTGTCACCGTTTGTAGACATAGAGTTAACTAAACATGTTAGGCCATCCCGGTTACTGGTCATCGCAAAATATCGAACATATCAAAAATATCGGGCGTAAACAAAGCATGACTCAATGAGATCGCCGAGTAACCTCAGCAGCCAGGTAAAGTAATTAGCCACTTCTTGTTTAGTATTCGTACGGGAAAGTTATAAAAGCGTTTATATTCTAAATTGATTGGAGTTACAATAATAATTTGTGTTAAACGAAAAGAGATTTTTAATAAACGACCCTATTTGTTAATGTAAATGTTAATTCCAGGAATTGGGGAATTGTATTCCTTAAGCGTTTTGGTTTCTTTAAAGCTTTCAACAAAATTTGAACCAAAATTGTCTAATATATTTCTTAAGCCTATTGTCGTAGGTTTTACTTTCAATGGCCAAAGGTTATTGGTTCTGAAAATAAGATTTGTTTGCAACCGTGTTAAATGAGTGGCGTTAAATTCGCTTCTTATGCACGTATCACGATTGTAACAAAGTGTTCCTACTCTGCTGTTAATTTTAGTACATATAAAAAAAATCATTATTAGCTAATTGCAAAAGAAAGAAAAAATTATCTGTACACATATCTATAAAAATATAACGATGATTTCTCTCTTTTTATTAAACTCTCAAAGTTTGAGCTAGGTATATCTGATTTGATTGGAACCACTTTACAAATAAGAGCACAAGTAATTTTTATAGAAACGAGAGTAAACTTCTACCAAATTCTTCGGTCAAACCACATTATTTTGTTACAAGCAAAATTCCATTGCCCCGCTAGTGTTGGAGAAAGGCTGGGTTTCTTCACACTTTCAGCGATCGCAAATTATTCTTATTTAATTTGGCCACGACTGGATTTATGGTTTACTGAGAACCAATACATGACAAAAGAGAAAGATGCATGAAAGATGCATGTACAAAGCTACATTTAATGTTTCACAATCCAATAATAATTAATTCGCAGCTAGATAGAAGAAATCATGCATAAAGCTAAATTTAACGATAAAAGCAAAAGCAACTTTAGCCGGACGAGATTGTCCGAAAAAATCATCAGTGGGGATATGAAAAAAAAAATGCCCAACAACCGCGGGATAAAATTTATTCGAAATTTGTTTACAAATATATATATATATATTTTTTACAAATACCATATACGTCTAGGAAAGAGAAAAGAAAAGGACTTCTACATACTAGTCATCTTAACACATTGAGAAAAGTATTCCCAATATTTTTTTTCTGATTTATTAAACTAAATACTAATAAATCTCCTTTCCAGGTTGCCTTCGGGTTTAACGACTGTTGATCTACACACTTCTAAGGTGAGTTTAACGATGAGTGCGCAGAAATTAATAACTCTTAGCAAAGCTCAATTCAGTACCAATAAGGATTCCACTTGGTTTTGGATCCCACAATCGGGTTGAGCGTTGAGAGTGCGAGACAAATTCGACGAAATCGTTTACGCTGAACAATATGCAATTTTGAGTATATTGCATTTTCAATTCCCCACAGTCTACAGCCGAGTGCGTACGAGGAAGACGAAAACTCGCATCATTTGGATCCTTTTTATTTGTACCGTCCAAGTATAGGTGGCACGCTATCACGTACAAAGGTTTCGACTACAGGCCTTTCTCCCCCGCAAGTGCTACGCCTTCACGCACAAGGATTCTCGCTTCAGCCCTTCTTATTTTCCGTTAAGAGGTTCTGAAATTGGATAAGATCTTTGCAGCTTTCGAGGTCTATGAACAAGACAACACAGAATGAATCTTGAAATCCACTAGAGTGATTCTATTGGCTTGACGACTTTACAATTTTTTGAATTGTAAGACGCTTCCTCTTCCTCCTGGAGATTTTGCTCCAAAATCTTGTAAGAAAATCGAATTTTCGCAATGCAAGGGGTAGCCGATACCTAATTCAATTTCAACCAGGCTTGAACTATTGCAATTGGCGTCAACTATTATGGAAGTACCAGGTATAGAGTGGATGCCCCGAAATTGCGTCTAATTAATTGACTCACTAATCTACTTGTGTGTGTTCTGGGCTTTCAGTAATAATAATAAACCATATATACATTGGAAAATTTTTCTTTCTCTGTATCGTATAAATAAATCCTGTCTGAGAATAATCCTTATGTGATGGGGGTTAGGGTAAACCCAAAAAAATTACAATACCTTTGCCAGCAGGTGAATGAAGGTGAGGAACCTCGTGCGATTTAACAAAAAAAAAAAAAAAAAAAAAAAAGAGAAGAGAACCCTATACAGGTCCCTATCGTGCACATTAAACTTAACTACCGCTAATAGATAAGGCTACCCGATTGTGAACATCGCAAAATAAAATCAGCATAATAAAAAAACATGTATATGAGACATGAAATACATTGCGAGGTTTACATAATGGAATTCCCGTGAAGCGAGTTACTAGGTAGGGTTGACTTCATGGAAAATTGAGAAATTGTAAAGAGGTATGTCAACTGCTTTCATCATAGGCAGCCTTAACTATAACCTGTAAATGCCCAGTTAAGCTGGGTGGATGCCTTTTTGGGGCATTACCCATCAATGTCTGCGTTGAAAAACTTCAGATCTTTCGCGTGCCACTTACCAGCGGTCTAGTCAAAACTATCTTCCAACTTACGAGTATAATTCCACAGCAAAACTACTTTTGCGATCTTAAAGGGACCAATGCACTTTGGGGCCAGTTTAGTATTAAAATAATTGGCCGCATCAGATAAAACGAAATTCCGTCTCCATACGAAGCTTCCTTTCAGGAAGTTTCTAAAGATCCAGACAGTACTCTATCTATCAGTCGCTGCCATGTGGCAGAAGTACTACTCAACCCAAACAGCATCCGCTTAAATTGGAAGAGACCTCGACCAGGCACTGTGAACGCGGTTTATTGGTTCGAACTTTCTGCTACCTGAACTTGCCAAAAGCAGACTTAATATCCAGCGCAGACATATACCTGTCGTCACAAGGATTGTTCAAGGTCACTATTACGAAAGGAAGAGGATACACATCTTTTTTTGTAACCTTATTGTGCTTGCGGTAGTCAACACAGAATCTACAGGTTTCGTCCTTCTTCTTAACTAGGACCACCGGCAAAGACTACGCACTGTTCGACGGAAATATCGGTCGTCTCCCAAAAATCGACCTCCAATATCGCGAAATGAGGTAACTGGGGTATTACAAGGACGTCCATAAAAAAATATGTCTTTCAAGCTCTATCGGTAGGCTAACTTCACCTAAAACGTTTATATTAGTACCATCTGGTAGTCATACTGATCTAGCGCTTGTTTTATTTGTCCTTAAATTTAAACCATCTAACAATTTCTACCTACGTCTCCTCATTGTATAGTCCTGCTAGCCCAAAAACTTTTATCAGAAGATGCAGCCGCTGATCGCCGTCAACCTTAGTGAACACGTAATCCAACAAAGTGCATAAAGCTTCCTCATTCTTAAAATTTCGTGATTTTGGATTTTTGAGAACATGCACAGGATTTTTGAGAATATGCAGATCGCGCAGCTTTACATGGTCACAATTGGGACATGTTACGCCGGCCTTGCCGCATCCATAACACGAAACGTTCTGATTTACGGACTAATTGCAAACTCTTGTTAAGTGACCGAGCCGGTCACATCCAAAACACTTTACTCTCGAACTTCCTGATTTGAGCGGAATATTATTACTGACCGCAGCTACCCAGGACTAGGAGGTGGAACTAACGATTCGACTGAGCTACGGACCGTTTCTAACTTCCTATCAATTGAATAGACTTAAAGTAAGGTTAACTTGGTCTGATAAAACGGATTCAGGTTTTTTCTAATAATTTTTAAGGCCATTGTTCCGGGCAAGAGATCGCTCACCCGGCAAATATAGTCTTCATGACTGCTACGTAGACACCTATGGTTTCATTGCCCTGCCCTTTTTAATTACCTCAAGTAGGCGTTCATCATAGTCTCGAGGTAAGAATTTTTTCTTCAATTCCCTTACAAGGTCCATCCAAGAATTAAAATTATACTTGTTCGTCCGGAACCACAGAAGGGTTCGTCCTGTAAAAAGGTACATGGCCGAACGGAACAGCTGAACCTTCGTCAACCCTCTCTCTAAGAAAGAATTCAAGGATTGTACTGCCTCCTCAGAGATCTTAATGTTTCACCGTTAAAGCAGTTCCTTACTACTCGGTGTGGTAGTTACGGCCGCAACGGAGATATTTTGTAAGAAACTGGAGAACTCCTTTGTGCCTTCATCTTCAGTGACACTGGCAGCACCGCCCGCTTTCAATTTCAAAGAACGTAACGCAGAGAAAAAATTCGCTGGAAGTTGCTTCTGACTGTCCCCTTGCTCTTCCTCATTAACCAGCATCCTTCTAAGTCTCTTCAAGGCCCAGTCAATTTTCCTTCAAAAGTCGCTAGCAACCCTTGGATTTCTTGTAATTTTGCTCCCAAGGCCTTTTCGTCTTCGAGGAAAGTAAAGGGATATATGGTTTTATATACAAGTTCTCCCTATTCTTTTTCACCTTAAGGGCTTCACGCAAAGCTACCCTCATCTCGTCAATTTTACCTGACTGTAGACTCGTAATGCTCAGCTCGTAGCTTAATTCTTCTTGATTTAACTTATTGACCTCTATCGCCATGTATTATTGGATATTATCCATCGATCCGAGAAATTAGCATATATTTGAGTCCCCTCTGTATCGACCAGTACTACCTTCCTTGTACTCAAATTAGAGAGAACAAAAATTAGAACGCAAAGAAAATTTAAAAGAAGAAAAATAGAAACAGGATAATCGATAGTTCTACTTCGGTCAATGTTAGACACTACACTCCAATTGTAGACCTACAACACAAAACAGATGGTCACATTAATTCAGGAGCTGCCCCAATTCTTCAAGATAAATAACTGAATAACTCTGTAACCAGCCCTGCATCAAAACTGTGGGTAAAACTCAGCAAGCTTGGCTTGGGTGCAAGGAAGATCGATGGGCAACTTATCAACTGTCCTATCACCCAATATACTGCAGAAACAATAACAATAAACGCCACCAAAATTTCCGCCAATGCGCCGTATACTCACTTTCCGCGACTATCAAATCTACAAAAACAAAAAAAATAAATTGTAGGGCTATTCACTCCAGGCCCTAATTTCCCAATAATTCCGACGATCAGCGCCTAGGAGCAACTACAACAACATTCGGAATAGCGCAGTTGGAAGAAAGTCCCCCCTCACTACGTCTACTTGAAAATCACCGAACTCAAAATCAGAAAAATACAACCCACCTTTCATTTTATATGTAAAATATAGCATTTCTATAAGAAAATAATTAAAAACGACTGAAGATACTTTATATATTTTACTCACCTTTTATTTATTCCAAAATTAACTTAAAAGATTTATATTGTTATACCCACTACTTACATTTTAATAGAGAAGAAATGCAGCTGACAATTCGTTTTTCATATTTATTTTTAAATAAGTAACACACAGTCCTATTAAGAAAACGTACACTATTTACTTAACTGTTTAGATCTGGTAAAGTTTAAAGCTATTGTAAATTTAGGCAAACATATTGAATAGAATTATAGCAATATTTTTGTAGTTTCAAATATAAAAAGTAATATTTATTCAGCCTTTATGTTGTGTCTACATACAATCACAGTAATGGTTTTGAATATACGAGTAAAGTTAGATTCTCGGGCTGTTTTACTCAACCACAAGAGTTGTCTGATTTTTACATTTCCCCAAAATACCCTATACCAATATACTATTCGATGGTTGACTACTCATATTTAAGTACAATGCAATACAGTCCGTAACATATTTATAACCGTACCCCGAAATTATTATATTTTTGTTCCTGCTTAAAGCAAACTGAAAAATTTATCCCAATAATAAATTTAGTTGTAACAAGGAATTAAAAGAATAAGTTTGAATATTTTGTCTGCTGTAAGTTTAAAGACGGAAACCCATTAGTTTAAATGTAACAAAAGTGTAGTGGTTCCACAGTGCTGTATAAAATTATCATTGGGCTATGTTAGTTCCGACTATCTTGTTGCATGGGCAACCGTTGACAGAGAGGTAAAAGGATTAAAAAAAGTGGCATAAATGTTTCCTTGGTGACCATTTACTGCATTTTAAAGCGAATTCATCATAATGCAAGAAGACTAAACTTTGTTGAAAATAATATGGTCTATCAGTGGTAAACGATATCTCTCTAAAGTTGCAACAAAATTGTCATAAAAAATAGTATGCATTTTTTAAAATTATTTTTGGGGAAGAAAAAAAAATTAAGGATGATTCTGGCGGCTTATTGGCACAACCTTCGGAAATCTCCAAAGTATAATAAAAAATGGGGGGGTTAAATTAATTATTAGTTACATTTCATTAATTTCAAATGAATTTTATTATTGGTTTTGCAATTTTGTTTTCTTCTTCTCGTATATTTTCTTCAATAAAATGTGTATATAGTTCGTATGTTACACCAAAATTCTTGTTTTCTCTTATAATTGAATTTTAATAGAGTTCGGTTATTTTTTAGGGTTTTTATAAAGTTAGCAATCCAACCACTTGTATATGTTACATATATTTTTGGTGTACCTTCAACATTGAACAATATATGAAAATTTAAGGGTGCGATTTTAAATATTATACTGACTGTATTGGCAGTTTATTTTAACTGACTTGTTTCATGTTTCTTTTATCCTTAATAGTAGCCTTGTAGCGGTGAGTGGTAAACCGGTTGTATGGGATTAAAACTATTTTGAAGTAAATAAATATCTTCCGGTTTGCCATTAAATAGGAACGGTCTTTTCAGATGTGTAATTTTTGAGTCTGGTGTGTAAGGTGAATAAGAAGGTCTGTAAGGCCTTGAGGGAATAAATGGGGAGTATGATTGCTGAATTTCATTGGTATCTATTTGGAATAGATTTGTTGGTTTTCCATTTGCGAGGAAATTAAGTGGAAGGTTTATAATAGGATTTATTGGAGGTGAAATTGGTAAAGTGGGCATTGGGTTATAATGAAGAAGTGGTGAAAAATTAGGGGAAAAGTTAGGCGGCTGAGACGTATATCCCAAACCAGGTACAAACATATAGGGTGCAGGCGGTACTCTTACGTAATAAATTGGTGAATTTCTGTACGCCGAAGTACGCCTCGTGTTTGATCTTGAAGTTGGGTCTTCATAATCATCCATCGGTGCATATGGATACAAAAATTCCGATTGTACCAAGACTGGATATGGCACTAATATTGAACTTGGGTAACCAAAATATCCAGGGAATCGATTTGGTTTTGATAAGGCTGCCACTTGATAAGGATTCCATGGAAGTCCATTAAAGAATTGCTGCTGATCTGGCTTGAAGTCATTTGTCAGATGATATGGTTGCGGATAGTCTGATATTTGCTCTGCTTTCTCGTTTTTTTCATTAATGTATTGATCAGCTTGGGAGGATTGTTGTGGTAACCCATTTGCAAAAAATGTTGCAAAACTAGCGAGAACGATTGCTATGTAAAAAATAGTTGATCTATTCGATTTCGACATCTTGCAGAATCTGTAAACGAAAAAAAAATGTGATTGCTACTAATTTAAATTTTAAATGTTTTTTTATATAAACAGATTTTAGTTTTTCATAAAGAAAGAAATATTGCACATCTATTAATTACATGTTTGAAATTATATGTATACGAGCATTTCTATGTTTTTTTAATTCGCACGTACTTGTTTGTAGAAGCCAAATTTAATTTAAATAAAATTATCCTGGTTTTCGAGATAATGTAATTTTTTTTAATTTGGAAAAAATTGTTACTACAAGCTAATGTTTTTGGTGTGAAAGAAAAAATGTTTCTACGAATCTGATATCTAGCACTACGAACGATCGTGTTCTCTGAAAAAATAAACCTTTGCAATTTATGAAAGTGTGCAAAACAAACGCGCCAAGTATGGTAAGTTTTAAAGTATTTTTGTTTCGATTTAATTTGTCTTCAAATTTTAGTTGTGATTGCTACTAGATTTAAATGAAATGCAAAGGTTGAGATCAGTTGAGAGATTGGGAGCAATAAACTAATATCTTTAATCACTGGTTGGCTCCATTGAAGTTCCAGGAATTTCTATTAGGTGGGACCAGTTATCAGAAAAGTCATAATATTGTATAATGTATAAGACTTCGTAATTTATTATTCCATTGCTTTTTTTTCCTAGTATGAGTTCTAAAAAAAAGAGAAACAACAAAATGGAATATTTTCCCCTAGAAATAATAGAGGAAACCTATAGAGAGGTAGAATCTGGCGAAATGGTCAATGGCTTTTTCTCTGCATATAAATCGAGTTTCAGGTAATGTTTAAGAAGTCAGTATACCTACATCTACGAAGCTTGGGAGATTCGTCACTACATCCTCTGGGGAAGTCAAGAGAGATTTACTAATTACTTGAAGAGGATATATGATATTTTTTTGAAGTATGAATGAATAAGCTGAGAGAAGTTACTATTGCGTACTTTCAGGAGACAAGACAGACTTTGTGGCAAGGTTTCAGAAAGAAAATACAGAAGGTAGGAAATTCATAATAATATCTTCCCACTGACCTGGCTACCCTTCGCGAACAGTTTTCTAAGTTTCACGTCGAATTTGGCATTTCTCCCAATAAGGTGTCTTCTGACCTTGCCACTTTCGCTTCCTAAGCCTGCTCTCGGCGTATCTCCCACCTCCAAGGAGCCCGGCATGATCACAAATCTTCTTATAGTTCCTAACCCGACCGGTTTTCCTTTTCTCATTACTCCCTTACCCTCAGCCGTCTCCCCGTCTAGCTGCGCCTACTCCCCTAGCTGTCTTTCCCAGTATTATCAAAGTGTTAGAGGCTTGCGTACTTGCGTACTTCCTCAGTTTTCCAGAATTCTCTTGGTTTTCCTTACAACAACTTTGTCCTTACCGACTTAATTTAACCTAACTTAACTCCCAACATTTATAGTAACGAATTATTTCCCGCTTTTTTTCTGTTTTTCGTGCCGATACCTGCCACGACGACTTAACCGTGGCGTACTTTTCGCTGTGGTTAATCGTTTCGGTACCAGCCTTCACACTTCCTCTAATTCCTCAAGCTGTAACTTTGTCTGCGCCAAAAACACGCTAACCGGCAAATTCCTGTATATATTCTGTGCATACATTGGCCCCCCCAAACCGCTTGAGTCTCACAAACTTGCCACCGATACGATGCTCGTCTTGAATGACTTCGGTCTGAAAACCATCTCTACTACATCCCTTCTAATGCTTCTTATTTGTCGACCGCCTCTTCGACTCTGGCTTCTTCCAAATTAGTGGCTTAATTAATAATCTTAGCAGATGGCTTGATCTGGTCTTTTCCTCTGATCCTGTTAATTCGGTTGTCTCTCGTAGCACTTATCGTCTCTCTACCCTCGACCAGTATCATCTTCCACTCTTCCTAACTCTTGCTCCATTACCCCCACAGTACTCTACTTCTGAGACTTCATACCACTTCAATTTCCGCAGGGGCGGCAAATTAAACTTCCTTCTTTGCAATCGTCCCGCATTGAGTCTCAGCCTTTGATGAAGCCCTCAATGTTTTTATATTAAAATTTTCCTCTGCCTGGCCGAATCTTTTGTTTATCAACCTCGCAGAGATCATGCCTCCTCCCCCCATGGTACAAAGAACTTCGATCCCTTCGGAACAGGAGAAACAAACTATGGCATACTTATTTCCTATCTCGTTCCGACCCCGACTTCTCCAGTTACCTCTCTGCGGCTTCCCTTTTCTCTGCACTCAGCGAATCTTCCTATTACGGCTATTTGATTTGAATGCAGTCAATCCTCATCTCCGACCCTAAACGTTTTTACCAACTCATGAACATAAAAAGGAAATCCAGTGGCTACCCCTCCACTCTCAAACCTAACGACACTTCTTCTTCCGACCCCCCTGCAATAGCTAATCTCTTTGCTCATCACTTCAGTCAATCCTTCGGGGAGCATACTTCCGAGCTCGACGCTAACTATTTCTACTTCAGGGACTCTCGGACTTCTTATTTATTTACTATTGTTTTCCGTTTTCTTGGGCCAAACGTTTTGAAAATTGGGGAATAAAAGGAAGGTAGCCTATATGTTGAATTTGAATATGTAAAATGTTCAGTCAATAAATTAAAACTAAGCACTAAGCGTTTAGATGTGATTAAGCAACAGATAAAGAAAATTTTGATATTATTCTTCACCTATCCCTCTAAAATAACTCTCCCCTGAAAACTAGTGATAAGATGTGTTTACTTAAGTCCTTACAAATCCTTGTAGAGCCATACCGCACTTGCTATGATTCGTTTTTAAATATAAGAGTTATGGAAGTTTGAAGTCAAAATTGTTTCAAATTTTTTTTCGTTAAAAATCGAAAATTACTTTTTTCTAATTTAAACCTCTACTACTCGTACATTTAGAAATGTAATCTAACATGTTAGGAATCAATGAGCTTTATTTATATATATGAATCTATAAAAATTTAATTGAGCGTAGCTCCTAAAAAGCGCTGCCGATTTTGAGGGAAAAGAGTGAATTTAGGGGGGTTTGAGACAAGAACAAAAGTTTGCTGATTCCTCAAGGAATCAATTAGTATACCGTTTACTTATACGTAGAATCCGAATATCTGTACACGGTCAAAGTGTACCATTTAGGTATACGAGTATATTTTGTTCACGTAATTACAAGGTCGTCAATTTAAAGTTCATTTGTTACTTATGCATATTAGTTATTCTATATACGCATAAGTAAAAAATCATCATTTTTCATATTAACGATTTGTATAAAGTGGATTCCGAAATGCATATTTCACATTATTGGTACGTAACTACATTATTTAGTAAGTAATCAAAAATAAAGATTTCAAAGTTGAAAGCGAAATGAAACAAAAAATTAATTTTCTTGTAAGAGATTTATCAGAAAATTTTGCACATAGCAATCTATGCAATAGATCTTCTCCCTCTATAAAATCAAACGTTTCCGTGCAATAATCGCAAACATTAGATTTGAATACATTTAAATTTTATTAATTAATAAATCACTTATACGCCTCAGACGTCGCCCGGGATATCGAATATTTAGCAACAGAGTTTGTTTTATAATATGTATTGTATGTAGTGATATAGTGATAATGCATTTCTCGGGATATACGAGTAACTACACTCCGCGACAAAATGATGACCCACCCATAAATTTTACCTGTTTCTTGAAAAGTACATTAATCATTTTGACGCACCATTTTTTTTAGAAAACACCAGATAATTATTCAAATTTAATTTCAAAGAACAAATAATTGGGTATACTAGAATTTTTCAAAGATTGTCTTCACAACAGGCAATAAAATTTATGTCTGTACCTGCTCCTTTTCAATAAACAGGTAAAATTTATGGGTGGGTCATCATTTTGTCCCGGAGTGTACTATAAATTCAATAGTTTATCTGTCCACTATTCTTCAAGCAAAATAATCCTTTCACTTTCACTGTTGGGATAACGTACCTTATGAAAGCATATGTTTTGGCATCCATTGTAGACGCAAACCTTGTCGTTAAAACTTTATTATGTGACGTTAATATATTGGCGAAGAACTTTTTTTTTAGAACTTCGCAGAAGGTTTTCATTGCTGATTTTTAAGTGATTTCGCGTATTCGACAAAGTTCTTGATGAAAATTACATTTTTCTTTTTTTAAAGAAAATGTGTATCAACTTTATCACAGTTTAGTCGCTATATTTGTTTTGTCATTTTGGCTTTCCAAATCTTGAAAACAAATTCGAATTTCACCGATTTACCTTTACGCTAATATTTTTCAGTTTCCAAAAAATCAGTTGCCATTTTCAATTTCCAAATGTTGATAGAAAATAAGTGGTCTTAGGATACACTTAGTAACAATTTTCTCTTCAATTCGTTGAATTTTTACATTTTGAATCAATCGTGATGCTCGTAAACCCTCAAAATCCAATTTTCATGGCTATTGCTTGATATTTACAACTGTCGAGCGCCATCCATCTTGAAGCTTGCGAACAAAAAGTAGCCTACAACTGTACAATTGTATTTACATCTCTAAACATTCCTGGAATTAACTTAGTTTTGTATTATAACCAAGGTCTATAAAGATACAAGTTTCAGTATTCTAGGTTTATTTGTTTCAAAAGTGTCAGCGGATCACTACGAGAAGCGAAAATTGATTGTGTCCATTTACATTCGGTGTAATCGCAAAGGCATCTGGCAAAACACTGATAATGCCGAAGACGACTATTCATAAATTTTTAAAAATGTTTAGGAATGAATATTTGTCAAGAGGAAGCCGGGGTCGGGGCGAAGAAGAACTGGTTTTATGGAGAAGGGTATAATGGCAAAAGACACTAGGATATTTTCACGGAATCCAAACATTTCGGTGAGAGATACAGTAAATTAATGTAAAGCTCCAACAGTCCAGTAAGTTAAAAAAAAGGAAAGGATTCAGGATTTTTCACGTGCAGAAAGCACCAGACAGAACACTTGAAAAAAATATAGAGGCAAAAACAACGAACAAAAAGTTGTACGACAAATTCCTAACGAATTTTGAGTGCTACATCATGAACGACGACACATACTTCGGATTTTAAACAGCTTCCCGGGTAAGAATGCTATCCAGCCAAAGGTAGAGGCAAAGCTGAGGCTAAATTGAGAACAAAAAAATGCACATAACTTCCATCGACATTTTTGGTACGGCAATCAATTTGTTCCCTCATTACCAAAGGTACAATTTTGTGAGTTCCTTAAAAACGCCTTTTACCGTTTATTAAAAGGCATAGAGTGAAAAGTTTTTTTGGCTGGATTTCGCTTAACCCTTTGCACTTCAATGAAGGGTTAAAATCGTCATGGATTTTAAAGCCTATCTCCCCAGTGACGAACTGTATTCGTGATGAAATTAACACTAGAACTACCAAAACCAGTCAATTTAACTGATACTCAATTCCTTCCTTCATTTATTTGTATAGTTTTGTAATTCTCTTTTGATTTATGCCAAAGTTTAATAGAATTGAGAATTACGACATATTCAAAAACCTTTTTCCATTAATAATTATTTATTCAAATTTGAAAGCGTGTTAAATTAAAGGTGTAGAAAGTTGTTAAAATTACAGACTTGCCCGCCGGTAGTTCTAGTGTTAAAAATTTGAGTAGTATATATGCTTAAATATTTTTAAACGTGCATTAAATTTGTTGTGTTGCCTGCGATAAAAAGTGATAAAAGTTTCTAATATACAGGGTGTTTTCTAATGGGTATGCCAAAATAAAAAATGTCGTTCCTAGTGGACCTATTTCCAATGCTACGTTGAACAGTCCATCTAGTTCCATTTTTTCAAAAAACCTAAATCTCCAGATGATCTCCTTCTATTTTCAAACTGTAAGGGGTGTCAGGACCAAAACTGGGACTCTTTATCAGTCGTCCACTGTTAGCAATTTAACTAAAACATAGTTACATTATGGCTTTTGTGATGAAGAGTGTGTTTTTGATTCATCACCTGTAGGAGGCACGTGGAGGAGGACTTATCTTGGCTTGTAAAACTCATTTCAATTGCTTGGTTTCGCTACCTAATGTACTTTTTTTTTTGATATTGAGCTAATTGACCTCAGAGTAACATTAACAAGAAATTTCTTAGTTATTATAATCTTTTATGCAGGGGCCTCTGATAGTTCAGTTGTTAGCGCGCTGTCCTACCGTCCCAGAGGCTGTGGGTTCGAATCCCACGAATAACCATGATCTCCTGCGCTACGTGGTAACACAATGGGCCAAAATTGGCCTAAGTGTGCCTTTCTAGGCAGCCACAGCAACCAACCAACCAACCATAATCTTTTATATTCCTCCCGATCGACTAAACATCCTTGGCGGAAATGGATAAAGCTTTTATAACATTTTAATATCTGAATTGAAATTCCTTAATATTTTAAGGAATCCATTCTATGATCTCTTTTTGTTGGGTGATTTTAATTTACCTAGTATTCCATTTCGCAGTGGTCATGAACTGGTCTTAAATTATTATGTCTTAGGTTTTCATCTTCACTTTTTAAGCGGATTCGGTCTTATACCATACCAATTTCTTTTCGTCGCGCAAATTCGAACAAAATATTAGCTACGTTCGAAGTCCCGCGGGGTAGTTACTTTGCTCAATTTCTTTTTATTTTATCTATTGATGACATTTCGCTCCATCTTAAAACCTGAAAAATCTTAATCTATGCTGATGACATGAATTTATTTTTGCGTGCTAAAAAAAACACGACTACCACGCGATTTAAAATGAGCCAAAGTTCTTCTTGTGGTCTACAAACAATAATGTAGAACTGATATTTACTTTCAGTAAATGCTGCAACCTCCTAAGTTTCCATTATATCAGATCAAATTACGAAGTATCCTTCTGTTCGGGATCTGAAAGTCATCGTTGACTTCATTGAGTATATCAACTGTATGCTAACTAAGGTCAGCTCCATGTTGGGTTTCATCAAAAGATGATACCACGAATTTTCCAATTGATTTGTTCTTCAACAGTCTTATTTTTCCTTTTTTAGACCAATTCTTACCATAAATACACAAATCACAAAATCGCCCTATTATCGAGGTCATACCAGTGGTTTGGATCCTTACAGAGAAAACTGTTCAGGTTCGACCTCAAGGATTTCCCACGGAACAATCCAGTTCCTTGATATGCAATCTCTGCACAAACGTCCGGAAAATATTAATTGGTAAGTAATGTACTGAAGAAAAGTCTGATTAAAGGTACATATTTACTAACAGAACCAATTGATGAATAATCTAATCACTCATACACTTTAGATTTACTTTGTTATCTTTCAAAGGCTTAGCTAAGCTAATGTTTAAAAAAAAGAAAATAATTATGTTCTTCGGATTGTTTAGTTATGCTTTCTTTATTGTTTGGCTTTAAATTCACAAATCTGAAATTGTCTTATTGTATCTTCAGGAGCTTGCATTTTTGCTTTGCTTGGAATTTGCAATAAGCAAATGGTCAAGGCTAAAAAACATCGTGCTATGCCAGGTAAACTGATGGCATTACTACATGCGTACTTCTATCTATCGCACCAGACGAAACCCGAGACCATTCACTTGCCGCGCTAGTAAAAGTATGATTCCCACTAGTTCAGAAGAAATGCAATCTTGGCTAAAATTCTCTTCTTTGTATTTAGAATTTCTGTAATGATTAAGTTTATACATATATTATATTGTATATATTAGGACAATACCATAAAATGCCATATTGTCGAAGTCGCTTGAATTTAATTTATTTCACTTTTCAGACTTTAATTACCTGTATTTTTTCAGATCTTAATTACTTTTATCTTTCAGACCTCTAGTGTTCCAGTACGCTCCCAACTATTGGTCAAGGTATCAGGTTCTTTCACTGGCACTGTTATTATTTAATTTTATAACCTCAGCGTATGTGTATGTTAGGGTAGGGGATGAGTGCAATGGACCGTGGTCTGAGCGCTCGAGGCTGACGCCTCCCCCTTTCTTTTTAATAATAATATTAATAATAATGTGTATGTTCAAAATTATGAGACTATAAAAAAATTAAAATTTTCTGTTGTTATTTACTCTGCTAGGAAAAAAATGATAAAATATGTTTATGTAAAAATATTTAATTAAACTGAAACTTTTGACTACTTAAGGAGAAACAGCGCTGTGGTGGGTGAAAAACAATTTTTTTTATATTATCGTAAAGTAGGTATAAGTATTAAGAAATTCCTAAAAAAAAATGTTAAGTCAAAATATTCATAATTCATGAAGCCATTTTAGTTTGAACAGGTTAAACAGCCGGGTGTGATTTCATTCCTCCGAGCGCGAACACCTGTGCGCTATTTGAAATATGAAAAATAATTCAGTTGCTGCCAGAGTCGCTTACTTTACATACATTGCTGGAGAAGGATCATCATATGACCGCGGAATTGATCACATCTAGTAATCTCATAAAATCCAATTATTTATATACGTATATTTTTATATGTCATTATTAATCCTTCAATTGTGTTTTTTTCGAAACGACTTTTTCCAAACTGGTGCATGCGATAACTCAAGTAATAATATAATACATAGTTCGATATTAATTTTTTACGAAAATTTTTTAATAGCAGTAGGTAAGTCTGTACGTAGCCGTCTTTTTGATTTTTAAAAATAATGAAATATGAAGAAAAAATATCTAAAAATAGATTTTATTTTTTAACCCATTGGCTGCCGATATCATATTCAGCCACACATTCAGCTATAGGCAGTGAATGGGTTGAAGTGCCGTCATTTTCTCAAAAATCAATTGTTAATTTTTAAAAAAGCGCTAGGCATAACGATAGCCACATATTATTATAATACGACATTTAGATTTTTGTTTTCACATGAACCACTATGGAGATACTCGATGTACTATGCGGAGATAACTTTTTAAGAAGCCACCATGTTATATTTTATAACTCTATAAGTAAAACCAAGCTTTCTAATGTGTTCCGTTTATATCTAATTATTTTTTGTCGTATATTTCGGATGAAAAAAAATGTGGACAAAATTATTATTAAGACACAATCGTTATTTAGACAATGGAACAAACATCCTATAAATTTAAGAAGTTATAATTTTTCAAAGAGGAAATCCAGTCCTCCAAAATCGTATTGGGATGTGAGACCCTTCAGAAGAGTTTGGATATATATAGGTACTACTACTCCTGGATATATATAGATACTATTGTGCTATTGTGTATAGACGTTTATATAATAAATATACATACAGTAATACTCTTTTTATATCAATCTATCGCTTGCATTTAACTTTGTCTGGGGGAGACTGACTCTTCAGTTATATCTGGATTTTTGAATATCGTTATAAAATAATTATTTAAACATTAGGTATATCTAAATGTAAGCGTTTTTATCATGACGTAAGCAAGTCCAATTTTTGTATGCCTTTACTACCGGATACCTGCTCACCATAAGTCATGGTGTGTAACGCACAAACGTTCTTACCTACTGTAGTAACGCAACACACAACAAATGTTAACCATTATATTTACTTTAACGCGCATTCCTGGCAGCTGATTGTTTTTGTAGTAAATCGTTTTCAATTATTAATGGGGCGCTTGGAATTTCATCTTAAAAGGTCGAAGCTTTTAATTTTCAATTGGTACTTTTCTTATCAAGTTACATTCTTACTATGTTTGAATCGGCCTTAAATTGAACTTGATAAGGCTCGTAGTTACTAGCAAATTTCTAACTGCTCGGCACAAAATTTATTGTGGTTTTGCTTTTTGATTGATTTTGTTGTAACAGCGTTCCTTTCAATAACTGAACATGTAATTGCGTAATGCTTTTCCTTAATATTCGGATAACAATAGGATGCAAGAACTTTCGCTTATATTTATGGTATGTATAAAGTACCGATTTGTTGCACACATAATTCAATCTACCGGAGAAGATATTTGCGGGCAATAACTGTTACCCACACCTTGTCCAATTCGATTGTAATTTGGCGTAATTTTATAGAATCGGTACTTCCGGACAATGAGGGTTAATTGGGGAGGGTTTTGTTAGGAATGGAGCGCAATTAGAGAACAGTGAAATTCTGCCCATCACTTAATTTCCTCAAAGATTGAACTGCGAAAGCTACAAATTACGCCATAGACGAATAATTTCAGCGTCGAACAGAGAAAAACCGTTTAAGTACGTGAGTTCATTTGGTGCGCTGTTCCGGAGCAGAATGCAGTGGAGCACCACATTAGTCTAAATTCCTGGCATCCACAGTTTGCAACAAGAATAACCGTACCCACGGACTGTTAATGTAAATCACAGTCGACTGGCATATTTAGGCGCGAACACGCACATGTGGACCGCCGTTGCCGGACCGGACTCACCTGTCCGACGTAATCTTTGAGCCACAAGATGCTGTGGTCCAGAAATTGACTTTTGCGAAATTGGATCGTCTTGACAAATGGTACGCACTTTTACCTATTCTGGACCTTTTCACTTTTCTTTGATAATCAATTACAGCATTCAGTGACGGCTCAGCAATGGCAGTTACTTGCGTTCCCACCTTGTCAGCGATCTAGCCGGTTTCAGCTCTGATTAAGATCGCCTGTTACAGCCGGGCGAAACCGTGGATCATTCCGAGTTAAGTCTGCCTAGGTGAGAAAATCCGACATTGATATGTTTTTCTTTCCTTTGTTTGCGGAAGAATTCCGCCGTTGTTTTGGTAAGAGTTCTTTACATCTTTACTGCTTTATGAGTTTTGCAAGACATGTACTTAATTAGATACAACAGGAGCACATACAATTTACAAGCGGATAGCTTACCTCGCTTGAACTGTTGCATATACATATATGGTATAATTTTGAGAAAATAGGCTGTTTTAAGGTAAATATCAGTGCACACTTCTTAGTAAGTTGCCAAGTGATCATAAATATTCAATACTTTTGATACCTTCATATCTAACATACCTAACAGTAAAACTAAAATCTATTAAGAGAACAATAGAAAATGTTATAATTGTTATACATAATTATATAAAATTATGTTTTTAAACTAGCTCCTAGGTTACTAAACAAAGCTTTTCCCAAACACCGAGGGTACGAGAATCGTATTAAGTGCAGTGATCAAGAAGGCTATGAAGATGTTGAAGATGAATTGTTGTTGACTTCATTTATAACAGCAACTTCTAACTTCATTCGCCCCTGTTTTTATTCGGAATTAAACAGTTTTGGAATAAATTTTGTTACTACATATTTTATATCCAAAACCTCCGAAAAAGTACTTGATATTTCTAAAACTTGTCAGCATTTTATTCCGTTCCTATAGCTAAATTTAATGCAAATTCTCTGATCCATTTTGTAAAGAAATCAATAATCGCCATCGTCAAACCTCTTTGTCAGCAGACTATTAATATTATTATTATTATTATTATTGGAGTGAGCGAGACGTGTAGCCTCGAGCGCTCAGACATTTTGTCCATTGCACTCATTGACCCATTGTGCTCGTAGAGTGGAATACCATGGTTATCGTGGGATTCGAAGCCACAGCCTCTTGGACGGTAGGCCAGCGCGTTAACAACTGATCTACCGTGGCAGACTAAACATCCAGTTTGTTTAACAAAGATACGTTTCAGACATTATTACCAACACAACAACAACAAAATTTCGTTAGTTCGACTAATTCGTGTATGTTTCATTTTCGAATTCGACAAATTGCAAGCTATGCAAAATTACATAGTCAAGTTGATGTCAGAGTCGTTTAAGAAAAATGAGATAAGTACATAAATCCTCTGAATTCATATTCAGTATATTCCTTATTAAGGTTCCATAATAATGAAAAATTATTATTTTTCAATAAATAACTAAATAATTAATATTAAATAAGTTATTCTGATTGGAAGATATTTACGAGCATTTGTTTATATTGTAATATACGTATATTTCTGTATATTATTTTAAAATCCCTATTACATAGGAAATGTATCACCTTTACTTTCTTCATCTCTATCACGTAAAGAATTATATTTGTTGAATAATAAATTGTAGATGTACTCGTATGCATGTAGCAATTAAAATTTCGTATTCATTTATTCTTTTGAAAAATACAGAGATATTCTTGGTTATGGGTCAATTTAGTGGTGTTCCGTTCGTAAAGCTTTTGTCTTTATAACTTTTTTAGAAAAAAAGATTCTCTGTTTATGATTTTTTCCATCTGAGACTGCTAAAACGATTGACACGATACTTTTTGCGTAAGATTATCCATGGGTCAAAATAAATCAGAGGTTCTTAACTGGCCGCTGCATAAATCGGAGATTATTTGCCGGCAATATTTTGTAATTTTGGTGAAAGAGGAAGTGAACTATAAGTTCGGTAAAGATTTGAGTCAGAGACTGAAAAAAATGCTATTTTTAAACTATAAAAGCTGAAGAAAATAAACATAGAAGAATAAAATAAAGTGTGTTGTGTTGGGCATTATTCCTTCTATTGGTTCTTGCTACCAAAAGCTATTCAAAATTCAATTTAAAAAAAGAAATGTCAACTATTATTTCCAGCCGAGTATAATTTGAAGTAAAATAAAATAAGCTTAAACAATTTAAGAACAACCCGCTTTCTATATTTAAAGGCCCCCTAGGTTCTTTATATCCTCTATACATATATACTAAATTGACGGCGAGGATGGTATTCAGAAATTTTGCCACTGTATGAAGTTGGAGACAGAAGTACATTGCTATTAACCATTCAAGTAGCCTGGATTCTGTTAAGACGGTCTTAATATATGCTGTTTTTCAGATGATTGTTTCTCTACTAATTTATCAATAAGTCTACTTGCCGCTATTTTGCATCAGGCGAAAAAAATGGCCTTGATGGCGTTATTTTTTCAATTTCAAAGTAATTTTCGTTGAAATTAAGGAGTTCATTTATTTTCACTTGTGTGAAAATCTCAACTAGAAATTATTTACACATTGTTTTACTTTAGAATATCACATAAGTTCCGTAATGAAGAAAGTGTGCAGCTAGTGGAAGTATACTGAGTTACCACAGGGTCATTGGAAAGGAAGTTTCCTACGTTTGAAGAAAGCCAAACTATATGAGTGCGCAACTCAACTACACATCTGGAATTAAATGAATTCCTGGAACTATAGCTAAAAAGGTCGAGAATGGAAATTATAGGGCTCAGACATCTACTGACAGCCAAAAGCGTCATATGAACTACGCCGCGGTCGGGTAATGAGTTACTAGAGCTACCTAATACATCAGAGTAACATGAGGGGACTCAAGTGTCGTTGAAGTTGCCACGAACAATAGTGGATCCGAAGAGTGAGATATTTTTATTACACTCTGTCATCGTCAACAAAGATTGCAACTACGAATGCAGCTATTCAGCAGTGGAATTCGCCACACGTCACAGAAAATCAACCGCTCCGACTTTCAAGTCGTATTTCACCATTAAAGTCAGTATTTTACCATAAATGGAGGCGTTGAAGGATATTGTGTGCCGGATGTATCCTAATTCTAGAATTGTACCAGATCTCCGTAGATTCAATACTAGAAATTCATTCTTCGACTACCGAGAAATCAGCTACCGTTTTGTAATTAAGAGCATTAGTGAGCCAAGTATGTTAATTAACAAACAATACCAATATACTAAAATGTCGTAAATTCAAAATGCTATAAAGACAATATTTGTATAACCGTTTTAATTTAAATGGACTTATAAAAAATTAAATAAATAGCCTATACTTGATATTTCGTCGATCTTCATATCTGTTTCCAAATTTAAATCCTCTTTGTAAATGAATATGCAAGAACCCAATATAAGTGTTATTTGGGTTTTCAATGAATGCATAATAAAGCATCCTCTATACTACTTAGACTAGTTGCTAAATCTTTCAATTGAGGTTTTTTCTTTTTATCAGTTCAGGCACGAATACAATGCAACAACAGAAAAATATATGCAAGGTGCTCCAGAATTTACCGAAAATTCAAATCAGATCGTTTTTGGAAAATTGATTAATAGATTGTGATTTGAACTCAGCAATTTTTCATCTGGCTACTCTATAAATAATTAAGATGTAAATTTCACCGAAATTAATGGTTTATACCATGTTATATTGGAGCTACAACTTCCAATTCATCACAAGATTTTACTAACAGCTTTGGAGAAGGCGTTTTTTCACAATTTTTAATTCACTTTTTATTGTACTATGTGTATTATATTGTAGTACTCCATCTATAGAAGAAAGTCCTTTTATTGGATAACGAAGAAACCAACTCCCTATAAGATTTCGTTGGTTATTTAAAAATTTATAAGTGGATAAAATATGGATAGTTTCACTCTGAAACCATATTTTTCTCAAAAAACTTAAGTAATTAAATTTTTTAAATTTCTCATTGATTATCCTAAATAAAATCAAATAGTTAACACAATTTCATATCACCAAATTTGGGTGGCACACTTGTGTAATTATTCACACAATTTGTAATATGTAAAATTCACGTAAATATACGAATATAATAAACTAATTAAAACACAAAATCATATAATGTTATAGATATCAGTAGATTAAACCTTTCTCACTGTAATAAATACCTTTTTGAATTAAATATAATCGTCTATCGTCTTGATTCAAAACACCAATAGGCTTAATTCCTTATTTCAAATTCGATATGTAGCAAAACTAGCGAACACCTGTAACTGCCCAGTATAGAACTATTCCCGGTCACTCTTGGTGATCTTTTCACCGCGGCTAGTAGAATCAGAATGAGCACCGCATCTCATCGCAATAAATCTTTATACGGTATGGTCAAAGCAGTTACAGAATTAGGAGAATAAAAACTGGAAGAAAGCCCAAAGACTAACTTGGCATTGTACCAAGAAGTGCTAAGAGTTTTGTTGAAAACTTCCACCTGAAGTTGCTCGGAGCCTTCATTAGCCAAAAAATGTAGGACGTTAAGGTACGGGTAAACTAAAGTAAGATCATATGGCGTGGCAGCGGCTTTTCCTGGCGGCCTTCTTTTTGGTTAGAGATGGCGACGTGCGATCCGCGCAATTGATTAGCGTATAGTTTAAAAAGGTAAATTCAATTAGTTCCACTCCATAATTGATCCGTTGATGTGTCTTCCATGCGGAGACGGGACTTCAGACTGCCACCGATTTACGATTTCTCACCTGTCGGGAAAATTTCAGGCCATAGCATATGTATGTATGACCTCTTATTCTATTCGAAAGGATTCGGAGTGAATACGTGATACAGTCCACTACACCATGTGGTCTGGTCGGTTATGATTGTATCAACAATCCGTCTTGACCTTATTCGAACCATTGTAATGTGTATTTCAAATTCGGGAATTGCACAGTAACTCCAATTAGTCCGACCTTCACAGATAATTCAACAGTGATGGAATATGTGCAATAATTGCTCGATTTGGTGAAGAATTATTTCAGATGATCATCATTTCTTAAAGGAAAATGGTCTTCCGCTTATTAGTTATTGCATTTTAGGCAGATCGTAAAGAAATTCTATTTATTGCAGAATTCATGACGGGATTTCAAAAATAATAATACTCAAATTTATGTTAGAGGTCATAGATTTCAAAAATACCCCAATCACATAAATACATATGTACATATATAGTCATAATTAATTATTTGAAATTTTAAAAAATTATAAGAAGGATTAGAATCCAGAAAAGCTCAGTATCATTCTCGAATTTGTTAAAAGAAAATGGTAAAGAAAAGTGGCAAATACTCCATTTCCGTGTGAAGAATTGCGATGTATGTTCGTATTTTCACTAAATTAAGAGATGTTCAACGGCAAAGATCAAATTACTAGATGGGACACTCGTGACGTAGTCCCTTATCTTTTTTCGACCTTGGTCCCCTTAGTCCACCGACCTTGCAGATTTTGCTAAAAGTGGATAGTAATAAAGGGCTCACGCGTGAGAGAAAGACAAAAGCTTAGGGGGAGGCGGAACGAAAATTAAAATCACGTTTCACCACCCAGAGCAGCGCAGGCATTGGCCCGCCTTTAAAAATGCACAGTGAAAAAATGTAAGCAGCTTGCATCCGTATACATGCTCTGAGTGTGCTATCTGCCTGTTCCCCATTCTCAATTCAGGATTTCCCTATGCTGGAACATTGCCTGGGGACGGCACTAACACCATGCATGCAGAGGCACACAGCGAGCCCGACAGATTGGCCCGCCTTTAAAAATGCATGGTAAAAAAACGCTGCATTTTATTGCCTACACTGTAAGTGCTGTAGATGAGAATTTTTGGCTGCCTATTCTCATCTCTTTCGTTCTTATTGGAATTTAGATAAAGCATAGAAAGCAGTAGTTCTTTGCTACTTTCTCTAATGGAAAAATTTTCCCCAGGCAGTTTTAGAAGTTGCACATGGGTTAGAGCTTTAAGCTTGTATAGAGAGTGTCACATCTAGTAATTCATGATCTTTGGTTCAACGGGTTATTCAAAAAGGTAACAAATTCAACGCAGAATTTTCATAGATTTTGCTTCTTCCGGTAGTCTTTTGAATATTTTAAATAATTTATTAGGACTTTTATGCTTCTTGTCAAACTTTTGAAAATTTTAGCAATGATGGTACCTTGCTTATCTTGTTTGTCATTATAACTTAAAATTGTTTTTCTTCCCATTTCCACTTTAAGGCTAGAAAATTAACTACTCTTCCTTAGCCAAGGAAGTTTATATTTAGTGGAAATCTAACGGTAAATTGTCACACCTGGGCATAAGACTCGCCTGAAATTTTTGTTTTTATTTATTCATTTACTTATCTATTTTTGTTCCGGTTATCATCGCATACATGTACATATTTATGGTTTAGACGTTTATGTTTAAAGAATTTATTTTTATTTTGCTTTCAACACCTTAGACATTTTAATGTATTTAATGTATGTTTTTATTGATAGGGGCCTTGATCGCTCAGTTGGTTATCGCGACACGTTGGCAGCGAGACAACTGGAATCTAGAGATTGTGGTTTCGATTCCCACCAGAGTTAAAAATGGTATCATAATGGCCTAAATTTTGTCTTCCAATAACCGAGATAGCCACATCAACCTAAACTAACCATAGTCTTGTGAGCCATAATATATGCTGCTGGAAAGTATGCTAAAATTCTCAGGAAACAATTTATACTAGGTATACTATCTAAACTACTGACTACATTTCTTACTTATTGCTTTCTGCCTATAAATCTAAGGTACGTAAAATAGTCGAATCTTGGGTTGATGTTCATTCTCACAAGTCGTAGCTAGCTAGCCTTGGTAGCGCTACTATCTTTAATGAGTTCGATGTCTGCCCTTATACATCTGTAGTCTTTGACTTGAGATGAACACTGGTAAACTGAAAATAATCTTAAAAATTTTGTTTTGGGAGACCTAAAATCTTTTTTTTTTAGACAAATTTTATCTTATTTTTATATTATTGACACGGAAAGAGAAAGTAAAGCAATAATAATATTTGCTAAATTTTTAAATTAATTAAATTATTTAGCATCTTGATTCTTTTTAGTAGCAATAGAGATTTGTTTGAATCATTCTTTTATCTCATAACACTGAAACAGATAAATTTGCTCATTTTGACACGGACACATAATGCACTATGTGGACAATTTTGAAAGTTAACAGTTCGTAGACCACTTCTATTCAAATTCTTGGGGTTGTTTGAAAATAGAATGAAGTTCAGTTCCTGAATATTTGGCTGTACTGAGTTAATATTTTGAGAGTAATTTTTCCTTTTACCTATATATGGTGTTTCATATTGTATATATCAAATGAATGCGATAAGAAATCTAAAGATCTGATTTAAAAAAACAGAAAATTTTATGACAGAAGGGCGGGGAGTGGGGGGTGGGGCTATGTTAAGCGTTTGGAATTTATTGGTTTATTTGTAAATTCTAATTTTCCATGGTATACACATCAGTATTTTATTTTTATCTTTTGATCTAGTCAACGCGGCAACATTCAACCTACGCCAAAAATCTACTATTCTAAAAAAAGATAAAAATAAAAGAGTAATACGCCTACCGCGGAAATTTGGAATTTACGAAAGACCCTGTAAGTCTCAAATGGTTGAGATGTTTCTCCCCTTTCTCCCCTGTCACACAATTTTTTGTTTGTCTAAGTTAGACTTTATATTGGTCTTGTATTCATACTGTAAAGTTCGATAGTCATCTTAGTTTTAGGTTTTAAGCGCCGTTTTTAGAAGTTTTCTGACCTTTTTCCTGAGTTCTGCAGATTATTGTTGCACCAAGAAACATTTTTACCACATCTATTCTTTCTAATGGGACAAGCTCCTTCGAAAGAGTCTATGAAATTTCGATATAGTTTTTGGGTCTCATCCTCAATGTCCTTAGTTGAGCGAAGTTTAAGTACACAAATCAATTGTACCAGATTACATAGTTCAAATACTTAGTCCTGTCATATGCCACAATACCAAAAATTGATGTGAATATTATTGCGTTTAAATATTATTTACTACTTCATAAGCTTTTATATATCATGTAAGTGTCAAAAATTAAATTCCGATGAGTAAATAAATAGGTTATTCTGCCACATTCAAAATAGTCCTATCTATATTATGTAATACGTAAATACAAATTATTTATTTATTCACATTTTGAATTGGTTACTATTAATTTTTTGCCATGGAATTTCAAGAACAAAGTATACACTCTACCGCAACTTAATTTTCTAAAGAAATATATTAAATGTGTATTAAATTTATTACTGCAATAAAGTTAAAAAATGTACGGCGAGTTTTCGCGCTAATTTATGTTTGTATAAACTTTTAATTACTTTGCCTGGGGTATCTATGGTTATAATCAGGGTACGTAAAATATCGCTCACGAATGAAAAAAATATAAAATTCCCTTATTTGTTTCGCTCGCGAACCGAATTTTATTTTTCAACTCGCGAACTTTATTTTTCAGGAGAATTTTATAAATTCCATTCGTTTAGGGAGAGCGAATGCAATCGCCTTATACCTAAAACAATTTGTTCGTGAGAGCGAGTTTAAATGAAGCAAATTCAATTTTTCTTTCGAAAGTGAAAAAGAACCGAAACGAATGATTCTTTTTCATTCTTTGAGTAAAGTTCGTTGTGCATGCGTGCGTTTAAATCAAAATCAGGTAAAAGTTGCAATTATGGGTCGGAAAGTGTTAGAATTTTCTAAATACGTGATTTATGATGAGATTTCCAATTCATCAACGTGTTTGGATTGTAGAAAAATATTAAAAGGACAATATACAGGGAATATAAAAAGACACTATGCTACAGTGCATAAAATAAATTTAAATAATGAAGACGAACAATCGACGTCTGAAGAGTGCGAAAGAAGTGTTTGTTCGGCAATTATCAGACTTCACTTTTTTATAGTTAGCGATTTAATTTATTATTATAAAAAATAATCTTTCTTGTCATGCAACCGATTTTTTTTCAATATGAGATAAGATTTACAAATGTTTTTTTTTCAGCGTCATCTACTAAAAACTAATGAAATCAATCAACGACTATCTCGGATGTCTCCAAATGTGGGTGAATTCTATGATCACAACCAAAATATAAATCTTGTTCAAGAATCTCCGAATTCTTATTCTTCATCTGCTTCAGGCCCAAGTGGCGCATTTTCAAAATTAGAAGAAAATTTGAAATCTTTAATTGGCGTAACATCAACTCGTTTAACGGAACGCAATATAAAACAAAAATTAGAAAATCTATGTTATAATGACAGAGTAACTTTCGATACCAATGTATTAGATTATTGGAAAGGGATTTATAATAAAGATCCTGATCTCGGTCGCTTAGCTGAAGCTCTAGTTGTTCCAGCAACCCAAGTTTCTGTTGAACTGGCATTTAGCGCCCTTTCTACTATTTTACCCAAAATGAGGTCAAAGTTGTCGAAAGAAACAATTAATGATATTTTAATCGTAAAACTCAATGACAATGTTTTAAATAAACTATGTATTGACATTTAATTTATAATAAAAAAGTATGAAAATTGTTCATTGAATTTTTTTTTGTTTTTAATACAAATTTGGTTCACGAACGATTCTTTTACGAATAATTCGCGAGCAAAAAATATATTTCAATTCCCTAAAAATAAATTTCGCTCGTGAACGGAGAATTTAAAAAATGAAATGCGTTTTATGAAATTCGAGAGCGAATTCAACATAAATTTCTTCGGTTATTATTCGCTCGCGAGCGAATTTAATTTTTTGAGTTCTCCGAACCCTGGTTATAATATCAAGTCAAATTGTAAATCCTAGAATATAATGGGTGTTTTTTTAGCTGCATGAGATCTTTCGAGGATTGTTTTCTATGGTTTTATAGTTGAGAATGTAATACTGTGTTGACATTTCTGTTCGGTAAGGTTTGACAATTCATCATGAATCGTTTAACGCCAGAACAACGCTTCCAAATTGTGGAAATTTACTTTGCAAAAAATAAATCTTTCACGAAGTTTATAGAGCACTTCGTCCATTTTACGGTCAATATAATCGGCCTAGTGAGCAAGCAATTCGTGCAGTTATTGATCGTTTTTTACTCGTAATTTTACTCTTTTCGATTCAAAAGCATCAACAAGACAAAAAAATTTGCGTACCGAAGAAAATATTGCTGCTGTAGCGCGAAGTGTTGAAGAAGACGCTGAAATGTCGATTCGTCGCCGTTCTCAACTTGTTGGCCTTTGTCCTTCGACTACGTGGAAAATTTTACGTAAGGATCTTGGCTTATAAAATACAGCTCGTGCAAGAATTAAAGCCAAATGAATATCGTTTCGCATTTTTGCTGATTGGGCGCTAATTTGAAACTGGCCAAAGATGAGTATTTTTATCGAAGAATTGTGTTTAGTGATGAAGTTCATTTCTGGTTAAATGGTCTCGTGAATAAGCAAAATTGCTGTATATGGAGCGAAAACAATCCTCATGCCATTAACGAATCACCATTACATCCATTAAAATTGATTTTTTGGTGCGGTTTGTACGCTGGCGGCATCATCGGTCCTTATTTCTTTCGAAATGAGGAAGCAGGTGCCGTTACGGTGAATGGCGAGCGCTATCGAGCTATGCTAACTGATTTTTTGTTTCCAAAAATTAATCAGCTATACATCGACGACATTTGGTTCCAACAAGACGGGGCAACTTGCCAATAATCATTCCAATAATATTTCTGTCTTGTATTATTATTTAAAGTTTTCAAGCTCTTAAAACAACACCCGTTATATACCATAAACCCCCATTTTGTTCCTCTGCTGTTTATATAGTTTTTGTGTTGAAGAGTACACAATGGTTTGAAATCCCTAAAAGCTGTTCAATATAAGAAAACATTTATTTTATTTTATCGCTTATTACAAGCTACAATAAATTTAAAACTTAAAACATTGTTCAATTTGCACGAACATTTTTATATGGGACCTTTCAGGTCGGTGATAACGATTTTAAAGTCAAAATTCAAAATTTTCGAAAAGGCAGGCGGGCGCTCGAAAAGAATGCAAAGAGGAGTTGAAATTCTCACGCCGTGTGGGATATTAAGTCTTATACCGGCGACATATGGACGCGTCAAATGACACTTTTTTTTCATAGCTTATTTTCCGTGACCGTGCGTCGTACTTAGAAGGTTTGAGTTTCTTTACGACGCTCATTTCCTAAGTAAGCCTGTAAATGAAAATGAGAGCACTGGAATTTTTCACGACACCAAACAACAAAACGAAATGAAATTAAAATGGGTGAACGGACACCAGAAACGAAGAGAGGTACGTGGACAAAGAAAATTTAAAGTGAACGGATAAAGTAAGTAAAGCGTACATATGCATTATAACAGGGAGTGTGCAGGATACAACTAAAATGAATACAATTAAAAGGAAATAATTCTATTACAATTAAAGGAACTCTAATTAAAGAAAATTATTGGTATGAGAAAAAGAAAGTTCGGTTATTTTGGTTAAAAAAACTTTATTGAGCAACAATATCGTATGTGTACATTACTTTAAAAAGATACGACGTGTGATTTAACATTACTTAGTTCTGCCCTTCTAACTAGTTTCAAATCGACCAATATATGGTCTTGTATTGTCGTTTTGCAGAATTATCTTGTCCTGTCGAGTCTCTCATTCAGGTTATATTTCAGTAATACTTTCCAGAAGGTTTTAACAACTCATTATATACAATACCTTTCATATCCCACCAGTATGTATATAGCATAACCAGAGACAACATATTATTACATCTAGATGTGCAAACCAATGGGAAATTTTGGCCCCACATTTTTCAAGCTTTTGAATAACTGAGAAGCTTTCAACTACCTATGTCTCTTTGCTTATGCTCGGGATAGGATCATTTAAATTTAGTTGAAGGATTTAAGAACACAAGAGAGCATAGAATTTTATCAACCTCTGAAAATGGAATGTTTCTTTCAGCTAAAATGATTACATGCAAGTAATCAAACATTACATGCTTTTTCTTTATGCCCGAATCATATCGAATTAAAGAAAATCTGCCTGCGTAATACCTTCGGTAGATGAATAACATTCGTGGATGATACTCTCATCTACTTATTTATACCTCAATAATCTTAATTATTTCAACTGTTTCATACACCATGTTTCGAAATTATACCCAAACTTTGAAATTTTTTTTATGCCTCTATATAGAATTTTAAAGAAAACTTTATTCTATGAAAGACTTACAAACGAGCAAAATACTGACATTATAACAGAAAAATGGAATTAGTAAAGATTTTTAAATTTCCTAAAATTCAAAAAAACTGTGTGTGATTGCAGTCATAGGTTTTCAAATCACTGAGTAATTTCTGAGTTATTAAAAATAAAGCAAGGTCGAGTTTACTAGAAAATGGAAAAGTCTAAATTTAGAGTTTATAGTCTGAAAGATATAATATATTTTAAATAAACGCCACAAATAGTGTAAATTTCAATGATTTTAATGCTAAGTTTCATTATATTTGCAACAAAAATTAACATGTAGGTTTTCTTAGAATCGGCAAAATTAAAAATGGTTGCCATAGTATTTTGGAACTTACCGACTTTAAGTTTATGAAAATAGGAAATTGAATAAGACTATAAAATACTAAGATTGATTCACTGAATTACCACAAACATTTATACATGGGACTCTGAAATTGCTAAATATAAATGTGTTGTCATAATTGAAATTTATTAAATAGATAAAATAATTATATTTCATGGAATAATAACGAAAGAAATAACATATTAAAAATTTCTTCACGTTTTATATACTCGAATTTAGAGACCTTTCTAAATTTTTTTTTTTTTTTTTTTTTTAGGCTTCAGAAGTCTTAGAAGTATTAACATCATATATTTGAGAATTTTATCTCTACACATATATTTTTTATTGTGCCACTCTGCTAAATGCATTTTACATTTACTGATAATTTTTTCCAAAAGAATTTGCTCCATATGGCTTTATAAATTTTTTCGAAAATTTTTATTTACGTTTTACTAATAAAAAATCTTCGGTCGGAGCTCTTAATAATACAAAATCGCTATCGTGCTTAACATTTTTCTTTCAGTAACTTACTTGTATACATTACTGTCGCCAAATTAATATTCAAAATATAAGTATTGCAAATTTTACACTCTTTGATTTCTCTGGTGCTGATGGGTTACGTTTTTTATGTCTTATTATATTAAATAAATTTTCCAGAGAGTATTGACTTAATTTATTGGTACATAGACGATACACCCAAGTATGGCTGGCTAAAGCAAACTAATTACGACAATAAAATAAATCGCAATAAACCTTTTATAGGAATACCAAAGGAGATTCCCAAATCGACGTGTATCCCAAAGAAGGCTGTTTTCGCCAACTTTCTAGAGGTTAAAAGAAACCAGAAGTATAATTTCAAATAGAACGGATCCGCGATCAGGAATAAAACAATATTCTACCGACATCGATCAGCAATGTCAGTAAAACCCTGAAACGAGTGCGAGAGTTTGAAAGAAAAACTATATCATCATATGCCAGAACAAGGACTTCTGGAAGGAAACTCCAAGAGAAAATATGGCCCGCATAGGACAAGGGTGACATCATTTCCGCAGAAATTCAGCGTCAATGTTTTGAGTGGTATTATCGGCAATTATTTAATTGGACCAGTAATTTTACTGCAAGTACTTAATGGCTAAATTTAGAGAACACACTGCCAGAACTACTTGAAGACATCACTCTGGATAATTTAAAGTCAATAATCTACCAATACAATAGAGCACCAGCTCAGACGGGTAACCTTGTGAAGATAACATTAAATGACAAATTTCCTGGACGAGGTGAATCGATTGATTGACCTGCTAGATTTCCAGGCTTTACTCCATTGGAATTTTTCTAATGGGGAACGATGCAGGATGAAGTTTACTAAAGTCCAGTTAACACCACAGAGGAATTAGCAGAATTGGGATTGCAACGACGAAAATACGAGGTAGGCCGGCTACAATATACTTTAAACAAGGAGTAACATGCATCGAATATGGCGGAAAACATTGTAACCAGTTATTGTGAAATAAGTGCCAACTCTGCTTTAAGCTTTGTTAAACGATGGTCAACGATTTTCCAATACTTATCAACCTCTGCTAGAGAATGCCTCCCAGGCCTGGTAACTATGGTTACTTCGAACTTTTCACCAGAATGCTACGGAAGGCCAACAACTCTGTCGCATTTAATCTCCATACCGACAAAGCTTCCCTTAAGCATGCTCTTTATTTGCCCAACTTACATTAATCTACATATTTCAAACCCACTTATCTGCTTTTGTTTTTTATTTAAACTTATTAAAATTATGCTATTTGCTTTGTTACATTAATTTGATTTAAACTCTGTATTGTAGTTTGTATTAAACGAATTGAATAAATAAAATAATATCTTCAAAAGCAATTCCAGCTACAATAACAATGGGAACTATTAGAAAGTGTTTAAAGCAAAACAATTTACATAGAGGAATTGCTGGCAAAGTCTCATTGGTGAGCAAAATAAATAAAGAGTTCGGGAATATTTCCAACTAAAAAAAAAACCAAAAATTGTTGGATATACAGGATATTAATGTTCAATATGCACTATTATTTGCTAGTAGTCTGTAGTTTCAAGAATTCAGCAACTTTCTGTATTTCTTGCGTTTTTTACTTTGAAATTAAATTCAATTAAAAATTTTTAGGCTGTTTTGAAAAATATAAAATAAAATTAAATGAACTTATAAAATACAATGAAGTGAATATGCAAATAATATGTCAATGATATAAAGTTTCTCAAATTTAAGAAAAATATATACTTCGCTTCTTGGGATCTTGGGTGGCATAGATGGTTGAGCGTTTTTGACTGTGATGTAAATATACCATTCCGAAGTTGTGGGTTTAATTCCCAAATGAAAGCGCTATATCGGAGAGGGCATTAGAAGGGTTGTAGTAGAGATCATCATCAGATGGAAGCTATTCAAGTCGGGGGAGATTGAAGTCGCCAAGACCGATGACTTCATCATTGGACCCAAGGATATTAAAAATGGAATCGATCTCATCGGTGGCAAGTTTGCAGAACTCAAGCGGTTAGGAGGGGCGAGGAATATATACAGGAATTTTCCGGTTAGCGTGATTTTGACGCAGACAAAATTACAGCTTGAGGAATAAGAGGAAGTGTGAAGGCTGGCACCGAAACGATTAACCACAGCGAGAAGTACGCCGCGGTTAGTGGGAGTTAAGTCGTCGTCGCAGACATTGAAAAACAGAAAAATCTGAGGGAAATAATTCGTTACTATAAATGTTGGTAGTTAAGTTTCGGTAAGGGCAAAGATGTCGTAAGGAAAAGCAAGAGAATTCTGGAAAACTGAGGAAGTTTTGGTACGCAAACCTCTGACATTTTGATAGTACAGGGAAAGACAGCTATAATAAGATTTGTAATCGTGCCGGGCTCTTTGGAGGTGGTAGATATGTCGAGAGCTGACGTAGGAACCGAAGGTGGCTAGGTCAGAAGGCAGCTTATTGGGAGAAATGCCAAATTCGATGTGAAACTTGAAAAAGAGCTCGCGGAGGGTAGCCAGGTCAGTGGGAAGGCTTTTCTGGTGAATTGAAAACAGCATATTGGTTTTGGTTTTATCGTCGATACAAACGGAGTTTGGTTTGTCGTGGAGGTAGGCTAGGAGAAGACGGACGTTATCATACATCCTGTAGTCGCGAAAGCGGGACAACAGCTAACGTCCTTCGGTGGACCCAGCAGATCGCATGGTGAGCTTAACAACAGGTGGGAGGAAGAGGTCAATAAGCGAAGGTTTGGAAGTAGAAGAGGAGACCGGTGGGTCCGGATGGGAGGGAGGTTAGCCCGAAGAAGAAGGACGGGTTTGAATTAGCCGGTTGTGAAGAATTCATGGTGTGGGATTTAACAAAATTAGGGTATTTAAGAGGAGTAGAGAAGTTGAAGTTCGGGAAAAGGCCTGCTTTCAGTTGCCAGTTGGAGTTATCTGAAGCAGTGGTGAAATAGGGAGAATTGGAGAGATGCGGCTTATTGGGAAGGAATAACTTTTATATTAGTATTGCGAGGAGATTTAAATTTATTAGTGGGAGAATTAGTAGGTTTAATTCTACCGTTAAGACTAGGGTTAGACTTTATTTTAGCAGTAGGAATAGAGTTAGACTTAAAGCTAACTGATTTGGAGACCCTCGTAGAAATCCTTATACTACCATAACTGACGAAGAAGGAGAAGAACCACTCGTATTTCCGGTGTGAAGACACTTTGAATTTGGATGGCTTACCAGACCGGGGAACGAAGGCAATCGGTGAAATTGAAAAGTGTCTGGTAAAGAATGCGCGAATCCAAGTCGCATCACAAGGTTGGGGGCGCCATTAACAAGGGGCACTGAACATGACTCGGAAGCATCAACGTTGACACGGTAAAGTTTCTTAGATAGCTTTTGCAAAATAATTTACATAATTTTTATGATTAAATTAAATTAAAATGTTGAAAATACCAACGTTTAAAATATGGTGCTGCTTTCTTTACTTCCTTTAACGAACCACCATTGATTCGTCCGATTCCACACCAAGAAAATTCCTCCGTAACCAATATGTTACTCCCCGATGCTTAATCAATATATCGATATGTTTCGTCAAAAAGTCAAATTTGCTTAAATTCCACCCACAGCAGATATATTTTTTAAATAATACTAAAGTAAAATTGTATTTGATTTGAACCACGGGGTTTTCAAATCGTAAAATATAGTTAAAGTAACTACTTTAATCCGATATTGTATGCAAACTGAAATGAACTATTTGAAGAAGTACAAGTTTTAGAAACCAGTTTCAAGATTTTTACAGATTGGTCATTTTGGCTCAACCCAATTGGATATTTCAAATGAAATGTTTTTTTGCAAGGACGTTTAACATATTAATTTTATCAATATGTACATAATAAATTATCATGACGCATACACACCTAATTTCGGATACAAACATAAAAATTGATTTAATACAGATAAACACATTTTTATTTAAATTAATGGTAATCATTATATATATGGTATGCGTTGAATATTTTCGATTAAAATCCGAAATTTTAAAAATTAATTTTTATTTTTTGCGTCAAAAATATAAAAATTAAATATTTATTGCTTTGGTGACTGAAAAAACATTAAAAACAAGAATGTAATTTTTATTTTTGGTAAAAAAGATACAAAAGATAGATTATTAATTAAGAAAAAAATAAATCAAGAAAACTTTTAAATATATATACATATATATATAAATTATCCCAAACTTGAGTTGTGAGGTGACAAAACTTATAAATTTTAAAAGTGTATATCTTTTTGTACGCCCAATCGACTATCCAATTAAAAACGATAATGTTCGCCTGTCCGTAAAAACGTTTATTAAATTTTTGTGCACCAAGCCCTCTTCGATTTGCGAAGTGTACGTGTAGATGAAGATTTAGATAAAACGATAAAACCCATAACTAGAGTACCAAAAAAAAAAATTTCTCAATGACATGGGTATTAAATTAATTGCTAGGAGTCCAGTTGGAAAATTTCAATTACTGCCCGAATTTTAGAGTTACGCCTGCACAAAGTAGAACTTCACGTCGAGTATTTTTTAGGGATTTTCACGGCAAATTAATTGTTCATTGCATGGGCCAGTCAGGAATGTTAGCGCCATCACGATCATTCATAAATTTAACGAAATGATGGGATGGGGCGCCGGTAACCAGCTGCGGCGGGCATTCCTCTAATTAATTCATGTTAAATTAGGAGTTTTTTGTTTTCCTTCCACTTTGATTAATCCAAAATAGAAACTGTTGAGAACAAGATCCCGTTCAGATGAGCCCCTCAATCACGCACATGATTTATGAATTTTATGTGGTTTACTGACTGAAGTAATTTATGAGTATAATCTTGTTTTTGAGTTAAATTGTCCGCGAACCCTAATGATTTTCGAATTGTGCATTTTCAAGCAGTTGAGCTGACAGGAATAGACTTTTATAAAAAAAAGGCAACTGTTTTTAACGTATTATGAGGTATTTCAAGTTTAGGATCTCTTCATTGTTAATCGTTCAAAAAAAAGTTCTTCGTTTGACTCAAGTACTTCAAGTAATAAGGGCACAATTCCCGGGTAAAAAAATACAATTTATGCTTTTAAAGGAGAACGATTAAAAGTTAATTGAATCAATGAACAAGAGTTAGAAATTTATAATAGGAAATCAGACGGAAGGGTAAAGGAAATCGGTCGAATTCAGATGGAAATCATTTTTCCAAGCAAAGGTAAATTCTGCAACAATATTCTTTCCTTATACTTTCCATCACTTTTCTGTCTGATTGATATTCCTTGCTAATTCCGATTTTTGAAAAATGTCTGTTTTCACCTGATTTCTTGCTAAATCCAAAGTTTGAAAAAATTTCGAGCTCTTTTCCGTCTCTGCAGTTTCTTGATAAAGTCGAACTGTTTTCCATCTGATTTCCACCTCTTCATTTCTTGCTAAGTCCATAATATTTGAAAAATATCCTGTCTGATTTTATTCTGCATTAACAAAAAGGTAAATGTAATATTTGAAAAATGTCAGACTGTTTTTTGTCTGATTTCTGCCTTTGTAAAGTACAAACTACTCGTATAATATAGTGTGTATGTACAAAATTGCCGTCTGCTTTCCATCAGATTTTCCTCAATTTTAAATTCAAATAATAAATTCCAAATGATTTCCGACTGTCTTCCTTTTAAAATTCAATTTTCAGTCACTTTACGGATTAATATTTCAACTGTGTTTTTGATTAATACTTAAATCATGTTGTATAATTTGGTATTATTATTTAAAGTGTGGAGAAAAGCGCTAACAAATGGTTTTTTTTTATTGTAGTACATATACTAAATTATATATACGAGTATACTGAGAAATTTATTAAACGAATATTTGTTCTTTTTAAAATGTACGCAGATTGTTCTAAAATTAAAAACATTTTACCACATTTAATGAAATTTATTACATTTTCTACGTTCCTGCTCTCAGTCAAAAATGCAATGGAATTTTATAAGTAAGGAAAACGATTTCAATTAAACAACGAAATGATAATTTATTAATACAAAAAAAAATTCTTATACTGATTACGAAAGTTCAACCTGTTTGTTACAAAATGAAGGTATTGTAATCATTAAAAAAACCGAATGGGGAGTGCATTTCTGCGAAATAGGCATTTTCTTATTTTAAAGCCGTTTTTTATTAGGTTTTTGAGATACACATTTTTGTTAATAATTATTTCTTGACGTAATACAACAATTTTTTTTTCATGCCAATTTTTTTTTCGGACGCACAAGTGTACATGGCAAAATTAGCAGCGATTCGGTTCTTACTGTTCTGAGAAACTGTCTAACCTGAAAAAAGTTAAATTGATGTATTGTAAACTTAAAATATCGTGCGGGAAAAAAATTGACATGATTTTGAAATATATGGTAGAGGCTAGACCACATATTGACAAGCATTTTACACTTAGTTTGATGTAAACTGGACCAGTACTTTTCTCTAGAAATTTTAAAACTACATTTCGTGAAAAACAAGTTTAAAACTTTAAAGTTTTTTTAAACATTTATTTTGCATATAAAACAGATAACATACATGTACATATATAATTAAAAAATAAATTATTTTGATCATTTTAACCAACATTCTTGAGATTAAAAAAAAAACAAAATATGTAAAGAGAGATCGATATTTTGAAAGTTTCAAAAGAGAAAATTCCCTTAAATAAGTGTTCAGTTAATGAAAATTACTTCTAACGTGAACACGTAGTGTGCGGTCCAAACGTACCTATTTGTTATATATTTTTGTTCTAACATAATTAGGATACTGTCTGCTTTATATAATTTTTACAAACCACAATTTATTTATTTTCTATTTTTCTGCAATTTAATTTTGTTTATTACAAATTACAAAAATTTAAATACATTTTCTTTTTCAAGTTTGACTTGAATTTGAATTTGCTAATCGATTAGTTCATTGAATAACCATCAATCCATTTATTCCTTTCAAGAATCATTTGATCAAGGCTAGCTGATGCCAAACAACTATAAATATGAAACAAGTATTACAATTTTCTTCAAAAGAGTTAGACGGTGATAATTATTTAAGCCGTAAAATGATGATGATAAAAAATATCAGAAAAAATACAAATTTTAACTTTATTCCAGACTAGATGGAGTGAAAAAAAGTTAGTGCAACCATGAATACTTCAAGATACAAGAAGAACTTTTCACACCTGAATGAAAATTATACATAGACAACTTAAAATAAATATTTTATATAACAATAGCTATATACACCGATAATAAATGCTAAAAATCGCCCAATGGAACGCAAACGGCATAACCAATCACAAAAATATACAACAACAAAATCAACATAATGCTACCATCAGAAACTCACCTGACAAGCAAGAATTAATTTAAGGTAGGTAAGTGGTTAAATCTTATTTATATAACAAAAACCAAACATAAAACAAGCTACAAGGCGACAGCTATCCTAGTCAGAGACAAGATCTACTATCACCCTATTGATGGACCAACAATAGCACTACTTCCACTACGCAGCCATTACCATTTCCAATTATAGCAATACCATCTGCATTGCATCTATGTTCTGCCAGACATGCTATACAGTGCCGGATTTACCTAAGACGGGGCCCCAAGCAACCTCAGGTTTTCGGGGCCCTCATTCTAAAATTAACCCCTCCCCCCAATATTTTAAAATAATAAATAACCAGTTAATTTTGCAAAAACAATATATTATACAGTTTACTTATAATTTACGAACTAAATTACAACTTTTTCCTACTTTTCGCAGTCGCAAATTGATGAATGACATCATCAAAGTCAAGTTTTTGAAGCTTGTCTTTTTCGATAAAAAGTAACGAAAGACACGAAATACGAGCGACCGAAGCGCCAACTATACGCGCGAAATACAGTTTTGAACTACTTTAAATTCGTTTGAGGACAATGAATAATCGATACTGTTTACACGGATTTTTTCATTTTGCATTTTTTATTTTTTTTTAATTTCCGAATGTATTTTCAACATTTTTCAATTTTTGGGGCCCCTGTCCAAGCGGGGCCCCAAGCAATTGCTTCCTTTGCTTCCTGGTAAATCCACCACTGATGCTATATACATATATACATATAAATATATACACGTATATAGCCTTTTCTCCGCCCTTGGATACATATTTCTATTATTGAGGTCTTTAACGCGAAATCACCTCACTGGGGATCTAGGCTAACCATTCTGAAAGGAAAGCAGCTCCTAAAAACAAAATAAACTAAGAGCTTTAACAACAGATTAACTCTTCTCTGATCACAACCCCGATAATCACAAACCTAAGTAACGAGCCATTATCAACAGAAAAAGAAAGAGGCTGACAAACTCTACAACAAATTGGGAAAAATTTGAAACATTATTCAAGGGAAACTTCTTCCGCCGGATCCAGTAAAAACCAACGAGGATATTTACCATATATGTACATATATTGATAATTCGCTCATAAATCTTACATTCAAATGTGCACTTTGCGCTGGTAAAAGCAAAAAAATGCAAGAGTTCGTAGCTGGCATGGAACATTGTGCCGAATCTAACTACTCAGTATGGAAGGTTCCTAAAATAATTAAGAAACCAATTTACGCGAAGACCTCAATTAGAGACGCTAGAAGCAACTGCACAACGACAGAAAAGCCGAAACATTTGCAAGCCACATAGCAGCAGTTGTTACGCCCAATAAACCAACGACCACCCCCATGAGCCCCTTACCCTAACACTTAACTATAAAAATACCAAACAACTAAAATTCACATTTTCCGCGCTAAATAGAAAATGCTTGAAGCATACAACAACAAAAGACCCATGACACGATTTAATCGCTGAAAAACTTCTGAAAGCAATCACCTTTTCGGGAAAAGCGGTTCTCCAGTAAACTCCAGATTTTTAATGCCATTCTCCGTAACAACTACTTCCCACGGTTATGGAAAGACGCTAGAATCATAGTCATCCCCAAATCGGGTAAAAGATCAGGAAAAATTAGTTTATTTATTATTTTATTTTGCACATTTTTAGAATTTAATTATCAAATTGCTTTCTTATTTTCGTGCGCTTGGTAAAGCCCATATGGCAAATTTCTGCGATATTTTTAATTTTTAACCAGAGCTTTCATATGGGAATCGAACCCACAACCTCAACATGGCATACCTAGTACCACGTGTGGCTACCAAAATTAAATGCAGACCCATAACCATCAGTAAAAAGGAAATAACCCAAGTAAAGACGGTTAAATACTACGGTTTCCACCTTGACTCATTAACCTGGAAAACTCATATAATGAAAAAAATGGACAAATGCGAGTAGAACTCGCGCCTTGAGGGTTTCGTGCCATTATATTACCTTACCGCACCCAGTTAATAAGTAGTTACTGTTAATTCAATGTTTCATGACGTAATCAGTCATTTTGACTTACCTATTTATTTAAAAAATATTCTCCCATAAATCAATATACGTCATGGTTAGTTCAGTTGGAAAATTATAAGTTTTTAATAGCAAAAACAAAACATGTTCTCCCCTTCCCATTCCAACTGCAAATGTAAGTTTGTACGCACTATTTACACAGATTTACTATGTTATTTTAAGACAATAGATTTCTTAAATCTAAAAAATTATTTTCTGTATTTTTTCAAAATTTTAAGCTCAGTAGTTGCGGAGAAAAGGGGGAGGGAATGATTTTATCTATTTTCTTAAATAACTTTAAAATTATTTATTTCAACATTACAAACAAAATATATCCCTTACAAGTCTAGTCTAGTAGATTAGTAGATTCGAAGCAAATTGAATGTGGCAAACGAACACATGACACACGACACATGAGCGATCTTATAAGGGTTTCGTTTTTTCATCCGGACGGAAACCCTAAAAAATACAAAAATAATCATTTCCATTTTGTAGATTTGGGTCTCGCCCAAAAAGTCTAACTTCGCAAACATCTAGAGAATGTAAGCCTAAATAATCAGAATAATATACGGTGCGCCTCGCTATATCAGCAACAAAATAATTCAAAAAGACTTCGACATTGCGACAATCTAAGGTGAAACAAAAATTATAGAACGAAAACAAATTCCACCGACTCAAACCCTTTATAAATCACTGATCCACATATAAAGAACCGCCTAAAACAATCACTAGCAGTCGCAATCGGAAACACACAAACCAAGGAAGTGGACAATGGAGGCGTTTGTTCACCCGGTGGTGAACGTGGTACCAATCCAAATGGTAACTAATCTGATCGCTTCTTCTGATCGTCCTTGTCCTTCGAAAAAACATATAACACACGGAGACATTGGCTACGGTAGTAAAACTATTTAGATATAAAAGTCGAAATAATGTAAGCTAATCCTTACATAATAAACAATTAAAGTGTCAATAAAAAATTCAAAGAATCCTTAAAACCAGATAAATTTTTTAATACCTCTGATTTTGCAGAAAATTATGCTTATGTAGTTCAAAATGTTATAAATCGTTTTGAATTTAGTTACTGTTTTTTCAATCGTTATTTATTTTAAAATAAATAAAGAATTCAAACAGAATTCTAGTAATTATTTCAGATTACAGTACACGTTTTCACCAAAATAATAACGGGTTTTTTAAAGGATACTTTTGAAAATATTAATAAACCTAATTCCCCGTTTGAGGCGTAATGTTTGCCAGCCTCTCTCGTATTTTTGTCGCTTTTAATTAATTCCTCTGTGGTGTTAACAGAACTTGAGTAAACTTTATCCTTATCTGCGCTATTAAGCACTTGATGAAAATGAATGGTCTTATTAAATTATTGCCGACGAAACTAGCCCGAATATTAAACTGAATTTATGCTGAAATGACATTGTCTATGTAGGTAACTTCCACAATCATACCTGGCCGAGTAGTATGAACGTTGTAGAAGTTTGTAGTACAACCCTTAGTGAATTGCGATTCATTCGTTTATTGAATTCGGTCTAAAAACGTCATATTCTCTATGTCGCATTCCGGAAATCAAGTATAAAACTCCAACTTTCTTTCGGAAACTCTTTCCAGTAGTGCTTATATTGGGATATGATGATATATATGTACATACATAGATGTAATCCCTTTCGGTTAGTAACGCTGCAAACCTTACCTGAAGTTACTCATAATCGTTTTGTGACTCGCCTCGTTTCAGGGTTTTGGCCGACGATGGTGACTATTTACTTTCAAAAATTGGCAGAATATTTGGATGTTTCAGATCATGATTCCCTTTTATTTGTATTTCTACTTTCAGTTTGTTTTAACCTCTAAAAATCCGCGAAAATACCCCGCTTTTGGATACACATTGACTAGGAAATCTCTTTTAGTATTCCCGGGCAGCATATATTTCTGTTCCGTCTACACCGTAATTCTAAACTATATCGGCGTATTCCTCTAAAGTGAATTCCGCCAATTTGTAATTATTTCAAGTTAAGAATGCCCCTTATTATCGATTAGTTTTTCAACTATTACCTATAGGATTTCTGATTGACCCTCTATTATACAACTGTAAAATTTTCAGCAGGCATTATTAACAGAGCGCCAAGACCCTTGGGCATAAACATTGTTAACACAAGGTAATAAAAACAATAATATTTATTATTTTATTATTATTATTGTGTGGGTGCAAGAGGTGGTCTCAAGCGCTCAGACATGCTCCATTGCTATCCAAATTTCTTTGTTGCCCTAATGAACTTAAGAATGTGAGATAGAAATTGAGAAATTAAATCTTCCATCCTCAAAACATCACCACTGAACGCCATCATGCGTGCACGAGAGAAGGCCGGTCAGTTATAGAGGCGGTGGTCTGTGCTGTCTACGTCCTCCCCGTTGGTCGTCGATGATCCCTAACATTTTGCAATCCTTCCTACCTAAACTTAGCAAGAGTTTCGCAGTGTTCCTGTCCGGGGGACTAACGAACCATTTCGTCAACCTACAAGTTAATATAGTATACTGGACTATCTCTGCCCGTGGGTTGAGCCCACTTTGTCAAGTTATCTAATTCTTGGTTCTGGGGTTAAGTAGAGTGGCCAGAGCAGCCTTACTGAAAATACAAATCCTCTTGTTGCGCCATCTGTGGGCACATAAATTTCATAAATATTTTAAGGTGTCTGTAGCAGTAATTAAAATTAATTATCTGCGTACGTTAAACAAACATTTTCAATCTTTTTATTAGAAATCTTGTTTGTTTTACATATTTTCCAATTTCCTAAATATTAAGATACCAGTCAGGGTTTTCTACCTCTGTTTGGCCTGGGCATGCTTTATCCTTTTGAAAATAACAAATATTTGTATTTACATGAATTTCGTACAAAACTTAGGAGAAATCTAAGTTTGAGGAAAGTGAGAAAACTTTGTTCCGGTTTCGGAAAAGAGTGCACCTGGAATGGAAGGTGGTAGGTCAACATTGTTGACATTTTTGGAAAGAAATTTAGGGTAGAAGATTTTGTATTTAAATTCGATGTTACGATACTAAGTTGAATCAATCAAAAGATAAAAATAAAATAATAATGAGTATGAGTATAAAAAGTTTGTAAATCACACAAACGTTTCAGGTGGCTCGATCCTATTATATAAGTTTTTATTTGTCTATTCCACTTATTTTGGTTTGCGCTATGAAAAACCCTGTACGGACGGTATCTAGGAAAAACCCAATCGAATCCGACGACGTATTCTGAAGTTATTCGCTCCAGAATTTGAGTGTTTAAGGGGCTTGTATAACCCTCAAAAATTAACCTATGGGGAGGATCTTCCACTATTTTTTTTTTATTCCTAACTTTTTATTAATATACTTTGATATTTGTGGAGTAGTCAGATGTGAAATATACGCCGATAAACCTTTGTACGCTACGAGTATATTCCAAAAGAACGTGTAATAATTGTCCCATAATGTTTAAATAATAATCGGCCAATGCTATTAACCAAACCTGAATTTTAGTTCTCTGGCCGTATAATCTTCTACTGCGACTCAACTACGGCTGATCTCCCGACTCAATTTCGACTGAGCTTCTTCTATACTTATCTCGTCATCTAGGTCAGTGGTGCTGGTTCGGCAAAGTAGCAAGTGGTCCTGGTTCGGCAAAACAGCAAGTCAATGGCCACTTTTACTTAATGGGTGCAATGTTTTGAAACATAACCCATAGCGCACACAAATCCGCTGAGACAATTTGCTTGCTAGCGTTTAGCTTTAACTCCCCAGGTGTTAGCCTCTGTGCGTTTAGCCTTGGCCTGTATTTCAGCAGTTTCTAACATTCCGCTTCTATCGCAAGACGGAAATACATATGTTTCGAGAAAAAAAAAAGTTACCTTATTTGTTGAACAATCTCGTATTTATTTATATTTCTTATATATACACATATTTTTTGAAGTTTTATAGTGCTAACCAAAATTTATTATAAAATTCTTCTTATGTGCACTTTAGGATAATTTGTTTAAAAACTGTTTGTTTATTTATTTTTTATTTAATATTCTATACTACCGAAATTACCCGAGGATAACCGAACACGAGTAGTGTGTAGAGTCATAGATAAACTAGATCATAATCTTTATTAAATCTAAGATCCCATTTTATGCTTATTTCATCAAACATTAAAATAACTTGCCTCAATTTCTCGTCAAGTCCACTGATGGCTTCTATGACCACTTCAAAATATTGAAAATTAGGCTCAATGACGGCAAACGCAGTTTCAATTTTTCTCTTAAGAAATTATTATTACATTCTAAGGAATCCATTTCATTCATAATATTTCGAGAATATGTTATAGTAGGTCTTCTATCAGTTTTCATTTCTGGCCTTTTTATTTTATATTTAAAGTATTTGAATAGTGTTTTCAAATTCTTGACTAATGATATTAACATATTATTTTCTTTCAATAATTTACCTTCCCTGCGGCGATAGTATTGCAAATTTTCCTTATGGCAAAACTTGCAAGCAGCTTCAATAGTAGTTGAAGTTAATGAAAAGAGGCGATACAAATCATTAGAATCGAAATATTTTCAAAAGATTTCTATGTCTTTAGCCACTCCTCAAATAGTGGCGTATTTATAGGTGGAAAAGAAAGGAACCTTCTTATAGTTTCAGTTGTAGTATTGCAACCAATAATACTACATTTACGTTTCTGGGAGGACTTTATAAAGAATACAAAATCGTAAGCCGTGAAAAGATAAGTCAATATAAAAAAAAAACAAATACCAGAATCAGAGCGAAGCGTCACATATACCCGTCACGTACACAGCCTTTTACATTTGAAGAAGAGTGTAATAAAATTTTGGCAGCCTGCATACTTCTCTGCTTATGAAATTGAAAACTATCTTCAAACATTAAAAAAGTGAAGAAGCCATCAGCCATTTTACAGCAAATAGCTTATTAAAAAAAAATTCAAATATTCAAACCGAAAAACCAAAATTTGTGGGATTTCAAAAAAAATCATCAAGGCCATATTATTAGCTTTTAATCAAGTTAATTTTTTTAAGTATTAAGGAGCCAAATAATTTTTGTTGCATTGAGCCATGTAACCCCATTAAAATAACTGGTTTTTGAGAAACCGCCTATGGAAGAAACGTTGTAGTAGGAAAAACGGATGCGCGACTTAAACAACTTTTTTTAATTAGCCCTTGGAATCAATGCCTGCTTTAGGTATATGCACTGCTGAATTAAGTTTAAATGCGAAAGAAGAAAGCATTAATGTAAGCAAGATTTCTTGCAAATTTGTAGGCCTACCGTACGAAGATAAATATTTACTTATACGTATTTTACACAGTTGTACTTAAGGATTCTCTAAGCAGTCGTTAACTAATACCTTAAAAAGAAGCAAACGATTTCTAAGAACAAAAATTCGAAACTAACACACTTATCAGTCCATATCATGTAAACTACAAAACCGATTTTGATGAGACTTCCGTCGCCTTCTAAGTTTAAACATATGTAGACTTATATAATGCTACAAACTTGTTTAGAAGCCCTAATAAATCAATGTATATGTATATTTAGCAAATCCAATAATATACATTGTTGAACTGATAGCCTCATTATTAACATTGTTCGTTAGAAAAATGGCATTAAACAAAAAAGACATTGAAAATATAACATCACCTATAATCCGAAAATGTGATGCTACTTTAGGCACAAAACTTCGTACCCCTTGTAAGTTTCTTTGCATTTTAACAACATGAATTTTAATTAATATTATTATAAGTTCTAAGATAATAATGATCATCCAGATTTAGAAGAGATAAAAAGTTACATTAAGTAACACGTAGATAATAAATTCGAAGAAATGAAAGATAAATCATCACTCTAATATTTGATACTATATATCTGATATTTTAAAAATTAAATATATTATTCACTACAATATACTTCTGTTTTTATAGAAAACCAAAATAAAAAAATCATCGAAATTTTGAGCGAATATAGTATTTACCTTAATAGTCGAATGCGCGAAGAGCGAAACACCAAGGAGTTTATGTCTGGTCTGCCAATTCTAGATATTGCAGAGTCGGAGGACAAATTCAAGGAGGAAAATATTCCAATATATGTAAGAATTTTCAGAACTGTTCCCACATTATGTGATATTATTTTGTTGTTTTTTTAGATACGGTCCGTAAAAAAAATTATTGAAAATAAAGGATTCGCTAAAAGTTTTGGTAGCTTTTTGGACGAGAACATAATAACGTCATTTAATTATTCGGGAATTCACGGGGAAAAATATTTAGAGATTTGTAAAAGATAAATAGAGTTTTTAAAGATAAAATATTTTGGATTGCACATATACTACCTAAATGCAAAATAGTTGGTCTAGTGACAAATTTTAACAGTCTATTTTATAACTAAGCATATATTTTTTCAAATAACTATTTATTAAATAAAATTTATTCTTGTTTTATAATCTCTGGAAGTTATCCTCTTAAATTATTTCAAAACAAATAACATTCAGATCGCAAATTTAGTAATAATTTTATTTTGCATTATTGAGTAGCCATGCAAAACAGTTGGTCTACCCTGAATTGAGTGCAGAATAGTTGGTCTACTCTGAAATTTTGATGTAATGCTAGTTAAGTTTGTGCTTGCAAATTTAATGGAATTATTCTGGATGCAGTTACACTCATTTCTTTAGTCGCTCAAAGCCAGATTAGTCATTTAGTTTGTGATTAATGCCACGTGGGAAACCAATTTCACCCGATCTTCGGGAAGTAATTATTAATTCTTTTCAAAATGGAAATTCATCGTATAAAATCGCTAAAAACTTAGGAATACCCCGTTCGTCGATTTAAATATAATTAATTTATACAAAAGAGGAGGAAACGTTGATTTGACGAAGAAAACAGGAAGGTCGTGCATAGCAATTTTAAAGGACAGGAGAAATTTAAAAACAATAATCAAAGAAAACCGTCGTGCTAACTGTGCTGCTATAACCGTTAAGTGGAGAAAAGCTCTTAAAAGAAACATTTCAGTAGATACGTGCACGAGAGAAATCAAAATATTAGGATACAATTTTTATAAAGTCAGTTAAGACGAATCCATGAAAGAAGTTATAGAACTGTAGTGCTTGCGTTTTCAAACAGGCGAAGGAAAAACCACATCTTACCGTAAAGCAAACGAAAAAACATTTAGAGTGGGCCAAGTCACACAAACATTGGACTCCCAGGCAATGGAAATCTGTTATATGGAGCGATGAATCGAAATTTTTCGCGTGTGTTGGAGATAATGGGAAAATAGTTATTCGCACTTCGGATGAGCAATTTAATAAAGACTGCTTGAACTGTAAAGTTCCCGGCATCAATAATGCTATGGTGATGTATGTCTGGTCAAGGCGTAGGTCAACTATGCATCGTAAATGGTACAATAAATGCGGCAAAATATCAAAATATACTAGAAAAGGAACTCCTTCCTTCTATTAAAAAACTGGAGTCCTCTAAAGGAGAATATATTTTCCAACAGAACGGAGCTCCCTGCCACACAGCAAGGTCCACAATATCTTGGATCAGGGCTCATGACATTCCTTTACTGGAATGGCCGTCTAATAGTCCTGATTTTTCTCCAATAAAGTCTCTTTGGGGAAAAATAAAGAAAAGACTCAAAAAATATCCGGCCAGAAACCTTGAAGAACTTCGTTAGTTAATCACTACTGTTTGGGAATCCATAACAAAAGAGGAATGTGAAAGTTTAGTGGCAACTATGCCTCGAAGGATAAATGACGTGATAAAGAACAAAGGTGATGTCACCAAATGGTAATAGAGTGAATAAAAACAACTTAGACTACTATTCTGCACTCAATTCAGGGTAGACCAACTGTTTTGCATGGCTACTCAATAATGCAAAATAAAATTATTACTAAATTTGCGACCAGAATTTTATATGTTTTGAAATAATTTAAGGACATGACTTCCAGAGATTATAAAACAAAAATAAATTTTATTTAATAAATAGTTATTTGAAAAATAAAGGCTTAGTTATAAAATAGACTGTTAAAATTTGTCACTAGACCAACTACTTTGCATTTGGGTAGTACTTAAACAATAATACTTAAGAATGAACTTTTTACAGAAGCATCTGTTGCGGTGAACAATGCCGAATATGAAAACGAAGTGCGGAAAGGTTTCAAAATTGCTAAGAGGAAGCACTTTGAAAATGTGTGCATGGAAAAACAGAAAATTTCTGTGTCTAAAACATTATGAATTAAAATTTTATTTTACTTTTTTTTATTTTAATGATGAATGTCATAAGATATAAAGCAATTCTTTTTAAAACGAAAATAAAATTTCAGAATGTAACATTAAATAAATTTCTTTCCATTAGTAATTGGCTTTTGGAGTGATTCTTTTATTTACTTCTTGTACTTCTATGACTACTGTAGGCCACGAATTTTGCCTCCTAAAATTGACTTTCTACAGTAGTCCTAGAAGTATTTTTTTTAAATACTTTTAGAAGTAATTTCATTTTGCACTAAAAAGTCATTCTCAAACTCGCTACCCAACAGTATTTCAGTAATCCTTATGTTCCAAAGTATTTCTTGAATCAATTGATTGCCCCTAATGACATCCCCGCACTAAAGTAATAAGTATTTTACACGCGTTGATATCTGAAGAGAAATTAGTTACCCATTTTATAGAAGGCCTTCTAAAACTACTTTTAAAAGTAATTCTATTTCCTACTGAGATCTTGTTATAGGTAATCTTTGTTCCACACTGTTTTAAAATCAGACAAACCATTTCAGTTATCTCGGCTAATTGCCTGCCTCTGAGTTTGCGAGAGGCATAATCAACAGAGTAAAGCGCATTCTAGCATCGCTCGGAGAAGAGCTTTGTTTCGATCCTGGAGAGCTTTACTTCAGATGTGTTATTTTGATTTTCTGCAATGCAAAATTGTACATGAGAGTGAACATCTAATATCTATATAGTTTGTCCGTTTGTCTGTTTGCAATGAAAAATGTTATTAATCGGTTCAAAAATATTTGAAAAGCTTCCAGATAACTGAGCATAGGCGCAGAGACAAAACACTTTTAAATTGTTATCTTTTAATTGCGTTGTACATCACACCTACTCCATATAGCCTTTGCTATGTGCTATGAATCTGTAATTATATTTTCTGTGGTTTTATTTATGCTATACTTATGGGATGAAGTGTACTCGTACATTAAAACTTGAAAAAACTTCAATCGAGCTTTGAACCGAAAATTCGAAAACAAGCTTTATTAAAAGTTTAAATTTACATCGTCTTAGACAGTAGCTTTTAAAACTTTATATTTTTGACGATTTGAAATTTCTAACAAAGCTCTGAACTTTTTCTCAACAACATTTCATTCCAAAGACAGACTTTTGCTATTTAAGACCTACGAGCAAACGGAATATATCAGGGTATCACGAAATAAAACGTGTTTCATTCGCGGTTACTGGGATAAATCGATGAATTCGACTTGTAAAAATTTTATAATCTTGAAATTAAAAAATGATACTTAAGAATATATTGCATGTTGACGTTGTTTTACCTTTATTTCTTGGGTTCAACAGTTTCCACATGATCAGCAGGGGTGTAGCTACCGAAATACCAGCCATTTTTAACGGTACAGGACACCCGAGGCTCGCAAGTAAATGCGTAAGTAAAACATCTTTCTGTACATATTAGTAAAATTAAAGAATAAAATTAATTTGATACTTACAGTCTGTTCAACAAGAAAGGTACCGCTCTTTTTCAAAAAAAAAAAAATAAAAGATATTTCTCTCTCTCTTTCTGTGAGTGATTGAAGGCACCAGGTAGAGAGAAAGAAGGGGATAGAGTGATACTGCAGTTGTTTGAGCGCACTCCCGCGCTTTAAGACCAAGGCCAAAAAAGGGAATATACGTCAGCATCAATGCAATCAGAGAGCGTTTACGTGAAACAAACGTAGAATACCGTGCTACGATATCAACAAACCCTTTTTTTTCCGAAGCTCATATGAAAAACGAAGAGCCTGTGCTACCAAGAATTAGAATCGCGATTGATCGAACATTATGTTCAGTGATGAATCGAATTTTTGGGCACGGACTTACATGGAACGTGCTTGGTCCACTTGCGGGACTCGTTTCATCCAGCGCTCGGTCAAGTATCCAAAACAAATTGAAGTCTTTGCAGATGCTTTTCAGAACACAGTTTTAGTTGCTTAGAGCTCTTTGCGGAGAATTTGGACGCTAAGAGGTCAAAATTTATCAGAGTGGTCTCCTAAAATCAATGAAAAAGATGTTTGGAATCTAATGATTGGATCTTAAAAATAGATAACGATCCCAAACATCGGAGTGAATTGAAAGCAGAAAATTATCCATCTCAATATCGAGACGCCAATCCAATTCAGAATGTGTGAGGCATAATGAAGAACTAACTCGCTAGAAGGCTTGTATACAATTGTAAGCGCCTAACACGGAGTCGGCAGATATGGTGTTCGCTGTCGATTGAATATGCGGAAAAACATGTTGAAAGCAGGCCTAGAAGGTGCCAGGCCATTCTCGATAGCAGGGGGTACTACACAATGTATTAATTGGTTTCATTGTAGTACTTTCAATAAATTTGTACGTAAAAAAATTGAAAAGTTGAAAAGACTATGTGGGAACGGGAGTACAGAAAATGTGCGATGAGTTTTTCGTAGGAGTGAAAGGAAAGCATATCGGATGACTGTATAATGTGCTTATGTATGCATATAATAGGTGAAGTGCAGCACAGTAGCATTGCAGTTGTTTAATAATGTTAAAACATAGAAGGTTTCAACCTTGGTATATATGCACATTCTGTTTTATATACACAAGTCTTTCCCTCATCTTGCTTATAAAAATATAAACTGACCCTCTACGTTAAATCACCGTGTGTTTTTTTAAAATTTATTTTAGCGTATCCAATATGGCAACTCAAAGTTCTTGTATAGATAGAAGTGGAGATAAAATGATATTTCACTGAAATTGAAATTTGGAATTGACATGTCAAATTCCTTAAAAATCTTCAATTTACTGTTAAATTTTGACATAGCATATAATAAAATTAGATCCGTCGTATGTGGTCTGGTTTTTGAGAATTATAACATTACAGGATGTACCTATTTGCCACATACGATGATCCTGAGAGATATGTGTTACATATCTCCATGTCATCTCCCCTGGTGTTAATAAATCACCTCATATCCAAACATTTTTTTGACATTTGTCACTTTATATATGTATATGCATATATCAAATGAAATGAGTGAAAATTCAATTCTTGCTTTTTATTGGCTGCTTTTTGTTATTTTAGTAATCTGAATTAGTGTCATTTTTTGTTATATCGCAATAAGTTAGAAATGCATATTTTTATTTCGTTTATCTGCCTTGTAAAATCCTTGAATTTTCTTGGCATTTTATACCTGTAGAAGATAGAATTCGGTTAAATTTTTGAGTATAACATCTTATGAAGATTTCGGTAATAAACTTGCGAATATTATAAAATTCAGTGCATAGAATATTTTTCGGGGCTCCTGGAAGGTTATTTATTAAAAAGTCCCTTATTTTTTCCTTATGCTTATGTACCTTGTTTTTACGCAGTACTGTCGCTTCGTATTAGCTTACATTTCTATGATCATGTATAAAAAGTTATAATCCCAGACCAGACACGTTGAGAACACGGACTTTAAGAGAAAAAGCTGATTGCATTTTGGTTTTTTTTAAAATGTATGCTTATGCAATCTAAGTTTCTTGCCCAGACGCTATGCGTATACATAACAACTAAATTAACCTACCGAAACCCTTTTTTACCCATATTATCTAATGTTTTTGAAGACTGGGTCAAAATTTACGTTTTTATACCTAATATCATATATGTATGTTCCATGGAATTTTTAAAAACCACTAGCCAAAAGCAACTTTCCTCCCAAAGAATTAGCAAATCATTTTTGTAATCTTTTTCGTAAAAAAAAATACTCGGTCACACATCCACAACTCCACATTACGTTTTCGAGAAAAATAGGGTTAAAAAATAAAAGAGGTCGTATTTCAACCATTTTTCAAAAATCATTAACGGTTTGATCTAAAAGCTTATAATGCTGCTCAAACAATAGCTGAAACCTTGAGTTATTATATAAAAGTACAACAAAATTTAAAATATTTCGAAAGTATCCGTCAATTTATCTTGTTTCCATAAACTAATTCATACAATAGATGGCGAATAAAACACGTAACAACCGCACAGTCATGAAAAACTTGTTCATCAAGATGCGTAAAGAGGTCTATAAATATAAGTTATAATATTCCTAGATTAGCACTTAGGATTTCAATTAAATGACATTACAAACTACTATGATGAACTCTTATTTTTAAATAATTTTTCACAAATGCCCAAAATACGGATGTGTATTACTAATATTTTGTATTGAGAAAAAATCTGGATATAGAAAAAATCAGCCATCTAAACCGTTTAGGAGTTACAGGGTGGTTCGTAAATTCTAATTTTCCGGGGTATGCACTCTTTTATTTTTATATGTAAAGGGTTTTCCATTTCGGGCTTCAGAAAGTATACAACCCTGCGCTGACAACCGTTTGACATATCTGTCAACCAAAGCGTCATATCATTAGTTGAATGTTTGCCATTTTACAATATGGATCGTTTTAGCATCGCACAACGTGTTAATTTTGTTAAATTATACTACAAAAATGGTGATTCTCCGGCACGCGTATATCGAGCATTACGATCAGATTTTGGTCGTCATGGACGGCCTACAGAGCGTCGGGCATACGTCGATTGGGTGAACGAACATGGCCATATTGCGAACAAAATTTGAAGGACGCATAATTTCGCGTTTTGGTGATGCCAATTGGCCGTCGAGATCGTGCGATTTAAACCCGCTAGATTTTTTTTTGTGGGGTTACGCTAAAGACCGTGTCTATGCCGACTGAGAAAAACAGTATCTCATCTCGGCGCTACACGTGCTGGGGATGAAAGCCTCGTAAATAACTTCCTGGCATCAAACTCCATATATATGATATAAAGATTTCCTAAACCTAAAGATTTCCTGTGCGAATCAAAGAGATCAGTTTAATAATGAAGTCTACCCCTCCACACACCTTCCAATCACTTGGACCTGATAAAATACCCAAGTTGTTGTCTTGTCAATATGTCCAGAACTTCCCTGACTTATTTTACATTTATCCTAAACTGTTGTTTTAATATAAAATATTTTCCAGAAAGACGCTAAAGCAATCTCTATTCATAAGCCGGGCAAGCCAGCAGACGACCCTGGAAGTTATCGTCCCATAAGCCAACTAAACAGCATGGCTAAAAACCTAAAGAAAATCATGAAGCCTTTCTCTACGAAAGGCGTACATTATCATAAGCCTTTTAATACATACGAAAGGCGTAAATGTACAACCTGACAAGTCCAACAATATATACGAAAGGCCTATTTTACCGATTGATTCAATATGAAATTTTTCGTCCTTGAAACATAGGAAATAAAGTATCGATAATTGTTAAGTCCTACGAATGGTATCAAATCTCCAGATACTGTTTTGGTCACTAGACACTGATCTGCGTAGCGCAGCGACTGACGTGCGAATAAAGCTTCGCCCTTGTTGATTACTCGGAGGTCGCTCCACAGTGAAAGGTTAAAAACAAGATCAACCATTTCGCAAAAACTAAAAACATCCTACTCAATGAGCAATTTGGATTTAGGAAAGGGCATAGTAAGAATAACAAAATATATCAAGGATGAACTAGCTCAAAAAAAAATCCACCGGCCTCATTCTCCTAGAACGGACTTCTTTATAAAATGATCCAATTCAAGCTTCCCGTATACCTTGTATCTTTAATTTATAGCTTTCTAAAAAACAGATATTTCAGGGTGTTTGTGGGCTGCGATTCTTTAATACCCCACACAATAATTGCAGGCGTACCCCAAGGCTCTGTCCTCGGATCGTTACTCTACCACATGTTTACCACTGATTTTCCCTGGCTCTCAAACTCCTTCCTCTCGATTTTCGGTGACGATACTACCATCTTTACAACTTCCCTAAATATTTCACAAATCCTGACTAATCTCTAAACAGAACTAAATGCAGTATCTGCTTATTTTCATAAATGTAAAATAAAATTGAACTACAGAAAAGTGATGCTTTTTATTCGCAGGAGAAAGGCATCTTTTCTACAAAGTAGGAATATCACGGTAAACAATGTAGTCATAGTGTGGGCTGAAAACACCAAGCCTAGTTACTCTCGAAAAAACCCTAACATTTAGCAAGCATACTGGTATCACTATTAAGCATTAACACATTAATCCGAACAGTATACCCTTCATTAACAGAAACCAGCTTGGAAAATAAGATAATTATCTATAAAACAATATTTTAAGCCATCATTTTGTATGGTGCTTTAGTCTGGTTCGTGTGATTGTGTGACAATGCAAACCCAAAAGCTGCAAATAATTCATAATAAAATTCTAAAAATGATTTTCAACCTTCCACGATTTATTTTCACTCGTGAGCTTTAGACATTGATCTTGTCCGAAACAAAGCACATTCCCTAGCCGCGAACTTTTTTAATTCAAGCTGCTCATTCGACAAATAATGTCTAGTTAAGTTAAGATAACACTATGCTTTAATTATTAAGATAAATTGAGGAGGGTTTTATATACGTCCCTATTCTCCAAGTATTGATAAATTAACGTAAACCCAAAAACAAATACGCTGCAACTTACTGTCTCATATGTAAAAAACAGGTAATTTCTAAACCCTGTAACATAATATTATTTATTTCCTGAAAGTGTAGCTAACATATTGGTCTTAATAAAATAAATAAATAAAATAAATTGAAGACATTTCGTTCGTTTTACGACTTTTGCAATTACAAGGCAACTGGTTGTTTCCAGTCAAGTTTTTCTCAGGAACATATTCATCTAGCTCTCTCATCCTGGGCATGTTTTACTTTTTAGAAAGATAATAAGATGAGTAAATTTGATAAAAATATTAAGTAATTACGTGAATTTCGGAGAAAATTCGATGAAAATATGAATTTTAGGAAAATGAAAAACATTTTCTCACTTTGGGAAGTTTGTGTACCTGCCGTGGGTAGTGGTGGGTCAACATTGTTAACATATTTGGAAATAACATTAGAATAGTAGATTTTTAGTGTAAGTTGAATTTCGTTGCGTTGAGTAGATCAAAACATAAAAGAAAAATAGTTATGTGCATACCATAAAAAATTTAAATTTACGAATTATTCTGTAACTTCGAAACGGTTGAGATGGTTTTCCCCCCATACCATTTTTCATTTATATAGAACTTTTATCCCACTAATTTTGATACACCCCCCTAAAAACACCCCGTATATAATAATCGCCGGTCAATCAACTTTCAGTTTGTGGAAATATACCGGAATTCCTGGCATATATTATAGAATGAAATCAAAAATTCTTATTTATTATTTCTATTACCAATATCTCGTTTTCTCCACTAATACTCGTACTTCACCAAACTTAATAAACCAAACACTAAATGATACGTTTTCGTTTCCGCTTCTGATAACGCATACTCACTAAGTATTTAAATGCGCTATTTGTTTTTAATTTGCGTTCAAATAAAAATTAACACCAGAGACCAAAGTCTTTAGTGGATACGACAGCGACAATTATTTGTGGTGTTTAAATATAATAGAGATCTGAATATGTTAATTAGACTTGATTAAAATAATCACTTAATATCTTCTAAGCTTCTAAAGTTAAAATTTCGAAAATTTCAAAGCTATTAGTTATTAAGTCAGAGATTATAGGAAAACTGCACCCTTTTTCGTCAGTCAGATTATGAAGAAATACTGGTAGAACCAACTTTTAATGGAGTTTTAAAATTACCCGAGTAAAAATTGTGCATTGAATTTCCTATACACTGAATAACAACTAAATCGACACTTCAAGTTAAACTAAAATAACACCAAAGTAAGCCCTTTTGGCGAACAAAATAGTTAATCCACTTCTTTACAACAACTAATAGAGCACCAGCTTCAACACCGAATCACCACCAAATGACTACTATCGTCAAAAAATTCCATACCAAATGAGCACCAACATAGCACCGTTTACTACACTAAAATACCACCATTTGACAACTAGACGTATGTTAATTCGTGCAGATATAAATTTATAAGTGTTCATTTGGTGCTGAATAAGGCATTCTATATGCAATCATGTTCTGGTGGTGTTTTGGGGCTTCCATCGACTATTAGAGTTTTCAATTGATATCTGCCCCTTATTTGGTGGTATATCAGTGCTCCTAATTTTCCAAAAGAAAATCGAGTATATTTGGGTTGTATATTGGTGGTAATTAAACGTTTGGTGGTCTTTCGGTGCTCTTTTTGTGCTGACGATTTTTACTCGGGTATATTGTTTCAAATTATTTAATTTCATTTATTCTTTTTTACATATAAAGAAGCAATCAGTTTGTACCTAATTTGCTTCAAAAGATCTATTTCTTCAAGGATTATTAATCTCTCTTTATCTTCAAAAAAATGTATCACAGAATCAATTGCAGAAAATTACTGCAATTATAAGTTACTACTAAAATACAAAAACATTTCTTTTGTTGGCCACAGCCACAATTACCTGACCAAAGGACCTCCTTTAAGAGCAGACGATCCTGCTTTCAAAGTTGTGTACTAGTATAGGAAATAATAAAATTGTTCAGAATGAAGTTTTGCAAAAATGTTCGTTAATGTTGAAAAAATAAGAATCAACAATTTAAATAATTAAATTTTTAAGTAAAAAAACATGATCGATAAATTATCAATGGGATGAAAATACTTCCTTAAATTTTATCGGTCGATTGTTCAGTGACACAGTTCTGGTACGGGATACCGATGCTCGCGCTTGACCGTTTTTTTTTCAAATTACTATTTCCGTCATTAAAAATTGAGTGAAACTAGTTTCCAAGAATGAAAGTGTTATGATTTACTTGAAAATGTGTCCTGTAGTGTATAAATTTAAATTATTAAACATTTTAAACAGATATTTTCGATCAGACACATCAAAAATCTCACTAGAGATTTTTATATTTTAACAACATATTTATTTTTGTACTTGAGTATATTATAATAAAAATAATTGTCATGACACATTATTTTTATAAATAGATAATAATTTGAAAATTAATAAAAAAAATTAAATATATTGAAATAATCTCCTTCAAAGAATTAATGATAAAAGATCACAATTATCACTTTGATATGTACGCTAATTTAGTGAATTCAATGGGGAATTATGTATAAAATAAGAGAATAAATAAATTATATCTTAAACCGATCAGTCATAAAAGAGTCATTCGAAATCTATGAATAGAAACAAATTTATGAATAGAAACATTATGCAAAATATGTCAAAATAAAAACTCTAAAAAATAAAAATCATTAAATTATAAAAATTTACTTGGAAATGTATACGTAAGATATATTTAGTACGCTTAGAGGTGCGGGTTTATATAATATAAAAACTAGTTGCATTAATTTTTATGCTTATTGCATACATATTTTTATGGACAAAACAATCAAATGTCTGCTAGATTATATCAGGGGTATACAATCAAAGTTGGTAAAGTCCACAGTGCCAAAATGTTCAGCAAACGATAAAAACGATTATTTTAATAATTACAGGTAACTCTTCTAATGTTAAACATTATGTATATGCAGAATGTAATACATTATGGAAATACAAGTGTTCATCAATCACAGTTCAATACTTTTGAGTAAAACCTTAAGTATAAGATGGACTTTCCCAGTTTTGTTACCAAGTTTTGGACTTTACTAAGTTTGTAACTGAATGTTTAGGACTTTCCTATATTTGTTATCAACTTTCTGGGCACGGTTGGATTCAGGCGTCAGTGAAATGGAGACAATGGAGACTTCCTATTTGTCGAAAAGGACTTTACGCAAATTGAAACTCAACTTACTTGGACACTGCTAGGTTTGTTTGTAAAGTCAATTTTCAATTTGAAATAACAGTCGAGATTACTAGAATTTGTATAAAATTATTCTACGGGGTAAATATAGATACGGAAAAAAATGTGTTGCAATTTAAATCTCACTTTTAAAATTTTGTGGACTTTACCAACTTTGATTGTATACCCCTGATATGATATAATATTTTAGAATTTATAAATATTGTATTGGCATAAATGGACTTTGAGGGATTTTGACGAAAAGGTTTAGGCACATTCATTTGAACTCAAAATTGATGAAACTTGTGTCAGTCTTTAGAATTTCCGAGAAATTTATCTTAACACGTTCCCTGCCACGTGTACAAACAGTGCACAAATGAAAGCTCTCTCTTACTAAATACCTTTTTGCATGTAAGTCTCTCACGAAAGCTTTGTTGAAAATTCTGGCAAGGAACGTGTAAAACATTCCGCTTGAAATTTACTCACAATTTCCAAACTGGACGAATTGTTTTTCATTTTTCCAAAATTCAAGTTTTCCTACATTTACTCCAAAATTCATGTAATTAATACAGCTATTTTTACTTTTATATCAAATTAGCATCTTATTACCATTCAAAAAAAGTATAAAAACCTGTTTTTCTGAAAATCATAATTGTTTCATCGCTCTGTAATTAGAAAATTCCTAAAACAAGCAAAAATTTCTAAAAAGATTTGAAATGTTTGTTTAGTGTACACTTAATTTTAATTTTGCTGCAAATAAGTCACAAATGGAATTTGTATTACTGTCGTTATTAGGCTCTTTTAGTCAACGTTCAAAACAATATCATAATTGAAATACAAAGTCATAACTAAGGGTGTTCATAAACTGAAATAACTAAAAGATTGGCGAATTTACTTTTGAAAAATACACCGATATATTATAATTTACATTTACGGTGAAGTAGAAAGAAACGAAAGAGATACTTGCCCGGGAATATTATAAGAGATTCCTTAACCAAAATGTACCTCAAAGAGGGGTATTTTCGCGTACTTTCCAGACGTTAAGAGAAATCGGAAGTGTTACTTCAAATAGCAAGAAATCGCGATGTGGAACAGTGGAAGAGTTTGCCCACGTTGAATAGCAAAACTCTAAAATGAACACGAGAAGAGTCGCAAAATGAGCAACCCACAAACTTCTGCTAAAGTTTGGAAGTTATTCATCGAGAAAGGTATAATCATATCCCAGTATAAGGAAGGAGATTCCGAGAGAAGTTTATTTTTAGACCGAATTCTATAGACGGATGAATTGTAATTCACTAAGGGACGGTACCACAAACTTCCACAACATTCATATCTGGTTGAATACTAAACCACATAGGACAAGGTAAACATAACATTTTAGCATAAATTCAGTTGTCTTTGAAAGCAACAATTAATTATTTTAAATTGATTGGCAGATAAATAAGTAAAAGTTTTAAAATGAAATACTCATTATAGTCCACTCATTTATGAATTTAGTCTGCGATATTAACCAAGTCAAAATTTCATTGGATTAAATTCGAATGAATTTATTCTTAATGTATCTGCTAATAAATTTTTTAATCTTCTTGAAACTTTGGAAGAATTTATAACCTTTGAAAGGTGGTAATAAATAGACATATATTTTTAAAACTGCATCGATTTCGTGTGCAATCTTTTATTTAAACCTCACAGGTCATGTCGTTTAATGCATTCTAGGGGTATCGAGTCGGCTTTGTACATTTTTGACTAAGGTAAAGATTTTCATATTGGATAAATAATTGTACTTATATGCATTTATTAGCAACAATACTCTCTTAAGTGTGTAATATACACCTCGGATTGTTTGCATCTCCATCGCCAAAATTGAAATGATGCACAATATCAATTGGAGAACATGTGTAGGAATGCTGAGGCATCTAGATGATTAATTCAATCGGACGTAGTGGGAAAATTATACGAGAACATGTACTTTGGAGCATTATGCTTCCAGTATGGAGTACGCTTAAGCAAGAATACCGGAGCAGTTTGGATTCCCCCTTAGATCTAGTTTCAATTGTGTCGCCTGGTCAAAGTTCACGCACGTATCCACCTATAGAAGTGTCTACAGGTTTACAGTGCTGCCTCAGTACTCGTGTCGCTGTTTCTTTCACGGTAACACGTGAATCTTTGCGGACCTAGCATATTGCACGCTGCACTAAAGGGGGCTTCCATGGTGCTGCGCATTAGCTGATGGTCACAGCTCCACTGCTGTCGACGAGCGAACCTTCCTCCTTGATAACTTACAGTCCTTCGGGCAGTGCAGTCGGTGGTTCTTTTTGGCGAAGAGCACCGCAAGAGTGCAGATGCGGTAATCACGCGATCATACCACCAGATACTAGTTACATTAACAGTCATATTCACAGACGTGTGGGTTTTTACTGTTATGTTTAGCCGTCTGACAGAAGAGGAAGAGCTTACCATCTAGGCAGACACCTCGCGAAGGAACCGGGACCGAGCAAGAATAGGTGGAGAAGAAGCACAGACCTCAGATCTGGAAATAATGAAGTCTCCAATTCTATAAGTCCATAGGCATGCACAGTCTACCCATGAAGTTCGGGTTCTTTTGGTGTCGTTTTCACATTTTGGAGGAAGACAGAAAACTGCAGGTGAAGCTGAATCAGTCTGCGTTTAGATTTTATCAGGGTCGTACGTGTTAGACGAAGTATCGAGTTCGTCTGGAACCTTGCAGATGATCTGGAATCGTTTCTGCAACGGCAATAGATTTACGTCTAGTGCAAAGAAGTAAGAAATATCTGTTTCAAGTGAATTGTGCGTGAATCCGATTTTGATTTGTTCCTATCTTCAATCAACGGTGGATAAGCCTCAACGTAATGAATATTTTACGATTTTACGCTATCAGGTTTGTATTTATTTTTACCAGATTTTTCAGTTTGAGTTAGGGCTTTACCGGTTCCGGGTTGCTCATCATTTGGCTTAATTCGCCGCCTGTGTATTTCAGCTGACGGCTTATCAGTCTAGAAAGGGACTTTAGATGCCTCCAGGGATTATGTTTCGCATTTTTCTGTTTTCGTTTTTTGTTTTATTTCATTTATCGATTTTGTACGTATGCCAGCTGCAGAAGGGACCGTGCACATATATATATAATATATACGGCGATTTTTCGCATACGGCCGGCTTCTTTTCGTACAAAAAGGGTGGCATATTGTATATATATATATCTGATGCATACTTTGTACACTTTGTATATTGTATACTTTGCACCGTACAAATATAACGACTCCGGCCAGGCAATATTGACAAATGAGGATTAAATGCCATAAGGAGTACTTTATTAAGAAGGTGTATGCGGGATCAAGAGCATTTTATATGCTCAGGTAATCTTTTGCCTGCTTAATGTTCCGTGAAAGACGAGTACCTCAGCAAGCACAGTCTGCACAGTATTTTAATGGGACTTAATTGTTTTGCGTTATGAGAGAAAGAAGTCTCATAAATTAAATTTTCTTCATTCACATTGGAAGTGGTTTCAACAGTATATTAAACTGCGATACGGTGTTTCATAAAAGCTTTTTACCAGCTTTGGGTTTTTTCAGGTTTTATTGGCGTGCAATTGCTCTTTGTTATTTGTTCTTTTACAGTTGATACGCGATTGATTCCGATTTCTTAATGCTCAACTTAAAGTACCTGGCCACAAATTTAGAACTACCATAGAAGTTTCATAAATTCTCAGTCCCATGTGCGCTAAGTCATAGGTAATGAAAAAGAATTAAAAATATAGTTGTTATTTGGAAGTTATCTTTATTGGTGATAGGACATTGCACAAAATGAATATTTAATTGCTAATACTTAGTGTTATCACCTTTAACTTTTAAATCTGCCTAAATTCGTCTAGGCATGCAAGCTCTAATGCAATTTTTAATTTCAGGAGCTTACTTCCTTCATATTTTGATTTAATACTTCACTACTTGACGAGTAGAGTTTGATAAACTAACTTGTTCAACACATCTCATACATTTGCAATACGGTTTGGATCATGTGAAGTACCAAGGCAAAAAACATATTTTTGCTTGAAAGAAAAGTTTTTATGGTACAACTTTTGGAGTGTGGCATGGATCTCCATCTTGCATAATTTAAAAGATGAAGGGTGGAATTCGACCTTGTCCACATATAACAATAACTGTTTCCAAAAGTGTTATATATGGATATTTTTTCATGGTATTTTCCACTACATAAGGGGGTCCAAATCCTCTTGCTGTAATTACACTCCATATCATAGCCGATGGGGAATACTTTACTGTTTGTTGTATACAGGATTGGTTAAACCTTTCATTTTAAAGTCTTCGAACAAAGCTTCCAGCTTCTGTCGTTGATTGCAACGTTTATCTTAAAATATGATCTATAAAATAAATCAAAATTGACGAATTTTCATTCAAAGACTTCCTTACTAATAAAATTTTAAAACAGTATTACTAGTTACCTTTTTAAAGTTTTCAACGTATATTTTGAATGTCCTTAGCAAAATTCAACCAACATTTTCTTAAGCTGAGGTCGCTTTGACGGTCGTCTACACTGGAAGTCAGATTCCCTTAAATGTCTTAAAGCTCGTTGCGATATATCCACTTCTGCTTCAGCTACAACTCTTGCTAGTTCGCGCAACAGTAAATTACGATGCGCACTGCAGTAACAATTTCACGCACGCCTCTAGGCGTGGTTTTGCTTATGCGCACGCAATTTTGTCTTCTGCAGAACTTTGCCTTAACTGCCTAGAAATGCTGGGCATCACGCATTGAAAAACCTGCTGAAGTTCTCCAATTTCCAATATCGAATGATTGTCACTCTTTAGAAAAGCAGATATCGCACTCTTCTTTTAGCTGGAATAATTCTTTTCTTCTCATAATGATGTCTGAGAAAAATATTAAAATTTTAATCATTATCTTCGTAATTCAATTAAAAATAAATAAAAGGTTTATTATTACTTTACTTATGTACACTTACAATCGCACAATACTCAAAATACAATGCCCGTATTTCCTTCTTTCTTCGATAACTTGAAGCTCGGTTGTAGTTCACCCAAAGATGTTATTATCACAAATGATACCGTTGATGCAAAATTGCCTTTGCTATACGAGCATAACTGTCTACCTAAAACTGGGCTTTGCTCAAAATGTAATGTCGCTAAATAATTACAGTCAGTGTCAGTACATTTTTAATTACTTCTAACTAGATATGAATATTTTTAGGAAAGTTTTGAATGTGAAAGAACCAATTCTGCGAAAATGTTAGTGGTATTTCCAATTTTTTTGCTAGGTACTGTATATTTAGGGTTTTTCAAGTTTTAATTAAATGCATTGTATGAATTATTAGGTTTTCGTTTGCGTTTAATCATAAAAAAGTATTCTCGATATACCCGTACTTATAAAGGGTGTTTTTAGTGGGCCTGCCAAAATGGGGGATGGTTATCTCAACCGTTGGGAGTTTCAGGGTAATTCGTAAATTCCAATTTTCCATGGTAAAAACATCACTAATTCATTTTTATCTTTTGATCAAGTCAACGCAGCAACATCCAATTCACTCTAAAAATCTACTATGCCATTATCCTTTGTCCAGGATGACAACAATGTTGACCTACAACCACCCGCACTCCATAATTGAATAATATGTTCCTCATTTTTCTAAAATTCAACTTTTCCTCACCTCTTTTTCGAAATTCATGTGATTAGTATACCTACTTACTATTTTTATCGAATTGCCCATCTTATTACCTTTCCAGCAAGGTGCAATATGCCCAAGTGAAGAAATAGTATGGAAATTCATTCGTGGAAACATTTTTCTGGTAAATAAAAAGAAAAATCGAATTTTAAAGAAATTAAACTAAAATTAGCCCCCACATATTTTTTGTTTAATTAAAAACCAGTTTAAGCTAATAACTTACAAAAACTGCTTAAAATGTCCTGCGCCACTTTCGAAGCATGCCAATAACTTCCTTCTAACTCCCTGTTTAAAGTGTATTGTAGTACAATTTCCAATAGAAATATTAGCTTAAGACCTACGAGAAAATCGATAGGTTATAGTGATGCAATGTTTAAACTTTTTGGAATATGGAAAGAATCCAATAATATCCATGTATTATATAATATATGAATAATAAAGAACTTGTTGGAAAAAATTGGAATTGATTCGAAAGGTATCGTAAATACCGCGACATACCAACCAAACACGACCAACCAAACTTGACGACGAAATTATTTTGGAATATTCCAAAATATGTTGCTATTAGGTTCATGAACAATAGCTGTAGCTTCAAAATCAATCAAAATTGGCAATTAAAACCACTTTATACGTGAAAGAGTATCTGCCAGCACTTTGTAATTTCCGTAAATGTGTTGAACTTCTGTAGTTCATTGTCCAATGAAGTTTAAAAAATATGCTTGCCTTAGGAAGGCTTTATTAGGACTTATATCGAACATATTTAATTCCTTTATAACCTGCCAATAATTCGCGATTAGAAGCATTGTATTTACATTGTGCAGAATTCATTGTAGTTCAGTAGACAAAAATTCTAAGGATTGGCAATTTTCATAGACTCTTTTGATTTAAAGCTGTACGAATCGCAGAATAGTCAACAAATAATGCAAGATGTTCATTTAAATTTGGGAATGCTAAAAGAATCATCTTAGATAACTAGAATTTTGAATTTTAATTCTGGTGAATTTATTTAGAACCATCCCTCAGTTATAATAGATAGTAAAGGGCAATAAATATTTACCATTCCAAGGAAGGGACTCTTAACTTTCTAGGGAAACAACATCGCGTTATTCAACTCTGGTTTTTAGCGCGTGGGGGCATATGGGCGGGTGGATTAATTAGCTGGGGCTAACTAATACAACTTTCGACGAGCCACCTCAACAAAAGATCGGCGACTTTCGAAACATATAGAGTATATAAATTGACCTGGCCTGTAAAAAATCTGAGAAGAACACAAAAGCTTCCCAATCGAACCCCTGTGGATAATGCCAGAGTTATACCAGTGTACATTGGCCACTGGGAAATAGTGGATCAAGCTGGAGATCTCCTTCAATAACCATTGTTGCAAGAGGTCGGATGAAAAGGAAACCCTTTCTCATTTTTTTGCAACTGCGCAACACTAGTTGAGGTCAGATATCGGGCACTGGACAGGCTTTGCATCTGATCAGGATGAAAAAGGCCGTTATTCAAAGCAACCAACCATGTCGATTAAAATACCAATAATTAAAATTTCAATAAAGTGGATGTTGAGTTAAGATATCTTTAATAAATAATAAGCATGATCCTTTTGATCATTTCTCTTGATAAACAATGGTTGTAATTAGTCTTTGCCATACCAAGAGGGTACCAAAGCTACCTGAGGATATTATTGCAACTTATTCTTGAATCCGTTTGGATTAAATCGGAAATATCATGCAAATTATTACCTTCCTGCATCACGGCATCACAGCGCATCTAAACATTATTGCTTCTAAATTTCCTTCATAATAATGCACAGTATGCTTTAATGCTGTAAGCAATAATGCGGTTTAATATTATCACGATACTCCTGCTTAGCATATTCATTTTTCATGGTTTCAATTATGCTGTGTGGTCGGCATAGTAATTGGACTAATTGTAAATCAGATTTTCAAGGAAAAACAGCCATTTTTACAAGCAAATGAATGCTTAATGAATGCGAAATTCTGCTTTGAATAAATAAAATACTTTTTAAGCAGAACAACTCTCTTCTCTACCCTACTTCAGTTCGCAATAGTAATCAAGAAATACAAAAATTTATATTCCCGACATTTCTTTCAATTTGCAATATTTATATTTCTTCACTTAATCTATGTATACTATACCAAGCATTTCCGTTGGTTAGTCCGACCAGTTGTAATTTCTTTCTAGAGTAACTTATCGGTTATAGAAACTTACATATATTAAAAAGATTAGCGTTATAAATTCAAATCAATGCGCTCGAAAAACCTGTTATGTGCATATATATTTATAGTTATATACATTACCACGAATTTAAGACATAAGTGAACTAAAACAATATATTCGTGTAAATTTGATCTTAAGGGTAATAACTATAAGCAGTTACTCTGAGATCCATTTGAATTGTCCACAATCGTGGAGTGGCAATCAATTCGGCTCCAGTCTGAGTAAGAGGAAACCGTAAAAATTTGCACATACGCATGCAAGATATGATGAAAAACATAACTCCACATGAAGGCAGTGTCTCATCATTTGAATACTTCATTCCAAGAAAGCGTTCCATAAGAGTTCATTAAACCGGGATGAATTGATTAACACTCTGCGCGAAGGTTAAAGCACCTGAACTATAAAAAGCTTCGTTACGAAAGTGACATTTTTACTTATAATTATGAATTTCCTGAATAAGGAAACCAATTGACATCAATTCTCTCTCTTTCCAGAAACATTCTGAGTCGTTCTTCACTAGACACAATAACAATGCTTTCCCTGATTACTATAGAAATCGATTAATCTTTTGAGGAAAGACAATGATAATCGAGCATATATTTCCGTGTAACCTCTTGAAAGAAAATGAAAAAATAATTAAATATTAAACAGCATGCAGGCTGTATTTCCGTAAATAAAAATTAAACAAATATATAATGAGTAAAATTATTTAAAGATGATTAATCATATAAAGATAGTATACTTTAATATGTTGTTATATCAATAAAGTATTAACATTAAAAGGAATTATTAATAATAAATATAATTTATAAATGCTTTTATAATTGCTAAAAGTGACTCTTTTATTAATGTACATTTGTAGAAGATCCCATATTTAATTTGTTGAACAAAACATAATGTAATATTTCCAAAATATATTCAAAACTTGTTCATTTATCTACTTTGCATAGAAGAAAATCAATTTATTCGTAAAATCCAGTATTCTAAATTTGCTGTTAAGAAGCCTTTGAATTGTACTACCATCACGTAAAATAAAGGAACCCCTGAACTTCAAAAAATGTTTCTTATTAAAACTAAGCTCGTCTCAATAGATTTTTTGGTACTTCGAGAGCTGGATACGGTAAGCAATTATCAAGAGAAAGAAGAAGAATCGAAAACAAGTTTTGTTTACAAAATAATCGATTTAAATTTAAATAATCAATTGCAATCCATTCCAAAATGTTTGACTTCTTAATTAATTTTACATATATATATATAGTATTGTTAATTTAGTTCATGTATATAACACCTATCCCTAAGATTTCCACCCATATATTAAAGTAGTTCTACAGATAATCTTCAGAAAGCCTAAATAACTAATTCCTATTCTTCCCCTTTTGGAATGAGAAAGCAAATTTTTTGTTTTCAACCAAAATTTCTGATGAATTTAGAAATTCATCGTAGCACTGTACCATCATTTATTTTAACAATATAAGGTCTTGGAGATTATAAAGGGTGTTTCAAATTGCGGGGTTTTTTTGTAAGAATAAATAAAACACATAATTTGCATTCATTTTCAAAAACTTTTTATTGGTAATTGAAGTATCAGTTATGGAAAAATAATATCTACCAAATAGCCTCCTCTTGCAGCTCCACAGACATCCTTTTTTTTGCTAAAATTGTCAATGACATTTTGACATAATAATATGACATAATTTCATTTTTCAAAGCAGGAATCGATTGTGGATTGTTTTTATAAACCTAACTTTTCACATAATTACAAAGAAAATAGTCTAACAGTGTCAAATCACATGTTCTTGGTTACCAATTAACATCACCGTTTCCTGAGATTATACGTCCAGGAAATTTTTCTCTTAATAAATCAATTATTTCTTGTGCAAAGTGAAGTTTAGCCCCATCCTGTTGAAACTAAATATCCTCTAGATCAATATTTATTAATTCGGGTCCAATTACACCACCTGACCATAATGCATACCAAATAGTAACTCGTTTAGGATGCATAGGTTTTTCATAAATAATTCGTGGAATTCCCTCACTCCAGATACGGCAATTTTGTTTATTAACATAGCCACAAAGTTCAAAATGTGCTTAATCGGAAAACATGATTTTTTGAGAAAAATAAGCTGGTTGTTCATTGATGAAATTGACAAATGATCGACGTTTTAAATGATCTAATGGCTTTAGTTCCTGTATCATTGGAACCTTATATGCTTTCAGAGCTAAATCCTTGTATAAAATACGCCATGTTATTGATCCATTAAGTCCAACCTGTTGTGAACCTCGTCTAATGGACATGGACCTCAGCAACAATTTTATGAAATTTATGTGAACGACCGCTACGACCACCTCCCTAGCTTCCATCGACATCGACCCTTAGTTGCCGCTAAAATCAGTGCACTAGTCAATGATTTAGACACCGGCTCCAATGGTATACTCGTCATTGTTCTAAAGAAATGTGCCGCCCATCTACTTTAGCCTATCTCTTCAAACTTTTTCTTTGTGAAGGGATTTTTCCCAATCCTTGGAAAAATTCTTACATCACTCCTATTTACAAAAAAGGTTATAAAAGCGATATTTAAAATTACAGTCCTATTGCCAAATTATCATGCATCTCGAAACTTTTCGAAAGCCTTATCTATTATCTCCTAATCAATACGGTTCCTCAAAGGAAAATCTACCACCACCAACTTATTACATTTTGTGTCACGCACCCTTCTTGCTATGGAAAACGGTGTACAAGTTGACATTATAGCCAGCGACTTTAGCGAAGCCTTCGACAAAATCTCTGATAAAACTATCATTCTAAATCTAAGATACCTAGGCTTTCCTCTCTGACTTATTTCATGGATTTCTTCTTAGCTCGATAACCCCCATTTCAAAGTTCGGTTTAACTCCTCGATTTCTAACCCCTTCACCCCTTCCGGTGTCCTCCAAGGCAGCCACCTCGGTCCTTTAATTTTCATGTCCATCCACGATGTAGATTACATAATTAATCATTCTGATATTCTAATTTATGCCGATAATATGAAAATCTCCAAACAAATTCCTAATGCAACTGACTCGTCACTCCTTCAAAACGACCTAAACAACTTTGGTATAAGGAATTCTCTAACCCTTATGTCACCAAGTCACTTCATCATCTCTGTCAGACCACTTCTTGAGAATGTCTGTCAGGGTTGGTCACCCTCGCAATCCACTCATTAACAGGATTGTATCTGTCCAGCGCAGATTCATCCGCTTTGCCCTGCCTGACCACCCTTGAACAGACCGCCACAATCTGCCCCCTTATGAAAACCGCCCAAAACTAATCAACCTCCAATCTCTCGCCCTACACAAAGATATCGCCGCTATTGTTTTTGTCCAACAAGTCCTTGCTGGTTCTATTGATTACTCTGACCTCCTCCTTTGCAGCATATCCCTTATCACTAACCCTTATAACGTTAGCTCTTTCCTTACCTTTCGCCTTGAAAGTCATCACACTAATTATGGTCACTTCCAACTTTTTACCAGAATTTTTTGGATGGTCAACAACTCTGCCGCTTTCGATTTCCATCTCTACAAAACCTCCCTTAAGCATACCCAATACCTGCCCAACCCAACCCTCCAATGAACCATTCGTCCCCCTGATCTAGCCAGTAGTAGGTTAATTCAATTTAGTTAATTAGCTTTTTTTTATTATTATTTCTCTTCGTAGCTGTATTAAGCGAAATAAAAATAAATAAAAAAAAAAAACACTGATAATATTTTAAATATTTTTATGTTTGGCCAAATTGTAGCATTTCGGGCTCTTTGCGTGGACCCCGTAATTGAAGGCTTATGTAAAATGCTTTTATGTAATGTTGTGGGAACTACAACTCAAATCATTCAGGTATATTAATTCGTTATCTAAAAATAAGTTTTCTTTAAATTTCCAAAAATATCGAATGCTTTCATTTAGTCTTTCTCACGATTCAGGCCAGCCTTCTTTTAAAACTTTTAGGTCAACTCTTTTAAAACTTCATCAGAGGCAGTTTATTTTTGGAATTATTTTTTTTTTCTCATCGCTTACATTGCATGAACAAGGTCTTTCAATTCTTCTATTTCGGAAGTTTGTTTTGATGTGTCCACATTCCACAATAAAATATCGACAATGTATAAGTATTTTCCCGATAAATATCACATCACACTCATAATTGATGGTATTTTTCACAAACAAAGATAATTCCTGACAATCTCTTTTCAATTTGTGCATAATTTACTTGGGCTGGGGTTAGACTGCGAGAAGCAAAGCTCACTGCCTTCTAGAAAACATCCTAGACCATATTTGGATGCATCTGTCTGCAGGGTTATTTGTTTTTTTGGGATTGAAAGCTTGAAAAATGGGTGCTTTCTTAATCATCTCCTTAACTTTGCAAAGGCACTCAGATTATTTTAGTTGACATTTATCTAAGATTTAGTATGAATTTCCCTGCCTATATATTTCTGCATTTCATTTTTATTTTTGCAATTTTGGATATAGTTTACACCTATCTAATCTAATCTATCGTAATTCCCTTATCTGATATAACAACATAACAACATAAGAGACACTATTTACTCTGAATTGGATTTTATGTTTATTAAATTTTACATTCGTCGCTAAAGTTCTTTGCATTACTTTATGTAAAATTTTATCATGATCCTATTCACTTTCGTCGGGGAAAAGGATATCATCTATATATTCGTACAGTGGCGGAAATTCTCATAAAATCACGGTACTTTCGAAACACTAATTGCTAATTATTTAATAGTTGTTGCTAGTATTCAAAAGAATTTTTTTTTATGAAGTGCAGAAATACCGAAATTTTGTTAAATCAGTTCAACTTATTTCCAAATATTTTTATAGTAATAGTAGGTATTTTGAGTTTGGATTGTCTACTACAGCGTATTTTAGGGTGAATAAAATCAATCAAGTTTTAAAGCGGAAAACATTCCCAATTATCATGCTTTTTTTTTCAAATTGTTTTTTTAAATACAGTGATAATTCTTCGCAAATTATTAGCAAAATATTTCGATTATGCTACAAATAAAAAATTCTTCTCAACCCAAAAATCTTTAATTTAGACAGAATAACGTAAGAAAATAAACTCTTTCTTTCTGAAGTTGTCTTAAACTTGAGTTATCGGTATGTCCAAGACCTATTAAGGCCATTTTGTATAGTGATGATCATGCATTTTCCGCTAAAAGCTTGAAAACCCAGCATTTTCATATCTCATATACTGTTGCGATGCTGGTTTTGCATAGTAGTTCATAGGCTCGACTACTAAGTACTTTTAAATAATGAAAATAAGTTTAAAAAAACGATCCAGATGGGTATCGTGCTATTATCATGATTTGCAGGATAGAATCAAAAGTTTATTCCATTGGACAGTCCATCCCATCAATTGCTTTGCAAAGCTTAATATGAAGAGTTTATGCGCAGTCGACGTAGATGGTTTTTTCAAGGTATTAGTGGCAAATATGCGGTCATCACAATATAGAATTGATTTAACTTGACTATCTGACAACTCGAGTTAAAGACAATTTTAAAAGCAAAGAGCTTATTTTCTCCCATTGTTCTCTAAAAATTACTGATTTTTGGGGCTGAAAGTATTGATTATTTTTAACATAATCGAAACATTCCTCACTGTTCTTTCCTAAATTAACAAAATTATTATTAAAGGTGCCAGGTCCTCCCTTTTTCTTCGCAATTTCCTAATTTTCCAAGCCATTTTCTTTACCTTCTCTTTTACCTTAATTTCTTCTACGTGGAACATTTGAATTATTCTAAAATAAAACTTTAAAAATTGCGAAGAATTATTACTGCACTTATTCTTCAATATCTTAAGTAAACAATTTGAAAATAGTACTTATAATTGGAAATGTTTTCCGCTCTAAAACATGAGTAATTTTTCCCTGAAATAATAACAACTATTAAGTAATTAGCAATTAATGTTTCAAAAATACCGTGATTTTATGGGAATTTCCACCACTGTACGACTAATATATTGATAGCCGGAATATCAGCAAAATGTATTTCATTAAATTTTTGTACAATTTTTGGTGTTGCGTTTTAACGCATCTCATTAGTTTTAACGCGATACAAGCGCACAGACCTAAAACTAACATGGATTCAGTTTCAATTATATAAAAGTTTTTGATTGCATTTATTTCGACAACTACAAAAATTAGATCCACTTCCCCTATTGGTTTTATTATTTGTCCGCCATGTGCATGTGAAGCACTCGCAGAACTTAAAATTTGAAAACCTACATTTGATCGAACACACTCCTTCCAAGAACTACCTTATTTCAGTTGCAATTATCACGCACTATATTAGTAACCCTCTCCTCTAAGGAACTATTCAACACGTAACTTCTGTTAATGATACTCTCAGCAAGGAGCCATTCAACATGTCCCTAGTCTTAGTGCCACACTCTTCTAAGGAGCTATCCAACACGTCGCTATTCCTCTTAATGACACACTCCAAAAAATGAGCCATTCTAGCTTACCTCTATTTAAATTTGAATACTTACATTGGGTCGCACCCAACCTCGCCCGTAGGAAATCTTTTTTGAAATATAACAGTTATGGTGTTATATTGATCGTCTTATTTCTTAGCGTATTAAGAACTCACTGGATTGCTCAAAATTACAATCCCAATCTTTACCAACCAAGTCCTGAAGTATCACTCTATTTGTCCATTTGCTCGAACAGTCTTTATACAGTTATTAATATGTGCTTAATGCTTGATCCTGGCAAAATTTCTCAAAATATATCGACCTGAGAGCCGCATCCAGTAGCATTATATCGGACGCATTTTTCATCTTCTGCTCTTCTTGGGTGGGTCAACGACGCATCAGCATGTATGGGTTTATAAGCTGAACAGAATTCCAATTTAAAAACCAAACTCTAAAATTCTCAGCCACCATTTGGGGATACTTACGATCTCTCTCTTTCTCTTGCGCTTGTCACATCGAATTATAGTCTGTTGAATTGTTTCTGTAGTTAATAGTATTTATATTTTCCAAAGTTTCTATCATGGCAAAAGCTTCTAGCTAATAACTACAGTATGTTTGGTAAAAGCGTATCGTAGACGATTTCTAAGAAAGAAACAGAAAGAGGCAAAAATATTTGAAGTGGAGGGGATGAGTATTACCTATAATATGTATATGCACGTCATGCGTAAAATCTCATTTTGCGTTGAACTTTCTACTATTAAGATCGGTTTTCAACATGAGTGCCTTACTTTATAAACATTTTGAAGCTGTGTTTCTCTGCCTTCATCTGAAAGGACCTTAATGGACTTATGCCCAGATAGCGAGATACTCGTACATTAAAAAGGGTGCGTCTTTTGTAAAGAAGGCAAGGAAGGGGTAAAAGAAGAAAAACATAAAAAAAAGAAAACATCGCTATTTTGAAGCTTTTTGAAATGGATCCATAAATGACGCTAGAAGAAAATAGCGGAAAAAGGTATCGACGTGTCTCTCTATACCATACGCCAAAGAATAAGGAAAAACTCCACCAAGTACCGCAGCACTGCAATCGAATCACGTTTATCATAAAAGTACATCGAAAACCGTTTGAAATAGTCTAATGAGAATATGAACCGCGATTGGAGAAACGTCGTGTTCACTGACGAATCATCAATCTGAGCATATCAAGGGCCTAAACGAGTATGGCTAAAAAAAAGTACGGAATTACATCATACGTACTGTAAAACATCCTATAAAAGTTTATGTGTGTGGGGATGCTTCTGTTCGCAAGGATTTGGAAAATTGTGAAAAATGATTGTTTTTACTGGAAATCTGAATGCAGAAAGGATGCTGCAAATTTACAAAAACGGGTTATTAAAGTCTACAGATTCTTGGTTTGGAACAGGAAACCGATTGTGGGTCTTACAAGAATAGAACGATCCAAAACATAAAAGTCGTCTTTGTGCTGAATGGAAAAATCAAGAGGATATCAATGTCATGGAGTGGCCCTCACAAAGTTCTTATGCTAATCTAATTGAAAATATGTGGGGCCCTATGAAGGCAAAGTTGCAGCATAAAATTTACTTTGCAACAACTTAAATCATCGGTAAAGAAAGCCTGGAAGGATCTACCACAAGAATATGCTAAAAAATTAGTTGAAAATATGAACAATAGATGTATAGCTATAATAGAGAATAATGGTGACTTCACCAAATATTAAATGTATTCAGGAAAAGAAAATAAAGTAAATAATAAGAAAATGCATATGGCAGCAATTCTATGGCTATTTAAATCACTGTGAGCCTCATTTTATGTCTTTACATCAAATAACGCAAGTCTTAGTATTTGAATTTGCACCGAATTTAATTTCATAAAGGAATTTTCGGTTTGCTCTGTTCATTTAAATTCAGTGTCCTTTCGAAAAGCATTTGTAATGGGCGACCAACAAATGAAAAATCCTTAATAAAATAAATAATAAATCGCTTAAAATAGGCCTAAAAATTGTTTAACTTCACGGGCATTTGCTGGACGATTGTAATTTTCAATGTCTGAACTATTATCCGTACCAGGCTTGATATCTTCAGTTTAAAATGCATTGCCCAAAAATGTTACTATCTTGAAAAAGTCTCATTTTTACGTAAGACCTTTCTGCCGTAATTTTATCTGAAATATCCTTAACAAATATCATTCATAAACGTAATTATCTTAGTTTTGTCCAGAAATAGGGTTAACTCAGCCTCATAAATACAAGTATAGCAGGCGCATTTGTTGAAACAAAATGAACTCGTTGAAATTTATACTGTCCCTCTGGGGTCACGAATGCCGTCGGATGTCTGTTATTCTTCTCCGTTGGGACCTCCACATTAAAGATCTGACGAGGTCAAGATATGTATGCTACATAGGTGGAGTTTTAAGGTCTTATTGTCTTTCAACTTTATCGTCATTTCCTCTAGCCTTTCAAGTCCTTAGCGATTGTTTCATAAATTAAATTTATTAATATAATTCTATGCTCGTTCCACTTTCACGCTGTTGCTCGTTTTTGTTTTACAATGATTTTTGTTCCACGAAATTTAAAATATTCCCCATTTCTTTATAGTTTCCATAGTCCTAAAAATAGGAACATTCTGGGCGCTAAATTCTACAACCATAATGTCAATTTATTAATTTATTTATTTATTTATCGCTTATTATAAGCTACAAATTTAAGAACTAATTAACAAAAAAGATTAAAATTAAAGTAAAAATTAATAAATTAAAATTAAAGTACGGGAATGATAATGGGAGAGAGCGCATGACAAGAGAGAATGGAGAGAAAAGAAAAAACAGGCAACATTCGGAAGAATTAAGGGCATTCCTAAGAGAAGATTTACTCAGGTCAAAAAAAGAGTGGGAGTTGGCTTTCCGAAGCATACGGGTGTGAGGCTCAGAAAGTCCATAGTTGGTACGGTGATAAGCAGAGCGAAAGAGAAGTGCCGAACGGAAGTTACGAAGATTGGTGTAGATGGAGATCCCCTGGAGTAGGGAAGGACAGTCAATCTCACCGGTAAGCAGCTGATGAATGAATGTAATATCAGCAAGGACCCCAGATAGCCGATATACTCTGTGGGAAGAAGAGGGGCGTCTACGGGAGTAAGTGATGGACTGGCATTTGAAGACATTAAGCTCAAGAAAGTTTTTATTGCACCAAATGCTTAAAATTGTCGAGGTTAACCTGAAGCAGTCGGGAGTCAGAGGTAGAGGATATCCGTTTGGAGATGTTCATATCGTCGGCGCATATAGAAATGTCCGAGTGCTGAATGACACATTCGACATCATTGATGGCCAGAATGAAAAGCATTTGTATACGTATTCGCGATATTTCAACGATTTTCTTTATTTTCTCTAGAACGTTTCCGAATGTAAGAAGTTTTACATGAATTGCTTTCATTTGCCAGTCATATTTTGTCAGCAGTTTGTGAGCAATCGTACTAAATTCACTACATATAACTAAGCTTACACCTAATTCTAATACGCGATTTTTTTTAATCACTGTCACTTCACTGTTCGCAGCACCAAATTCCCACTAAATTTTTTATTGTTAATATTTTGTTTCGCTGCACATTCACAATTTCATAGAGATCAATCCGATTCACGAAAATTGGACATATCCCACACCTGAAGCAAAAGTATTCGCACAACTTTCAATTTGAAAACCGCGTCAGCCCGTGGCCGTACCCGACAATAGATTTATTCACGCAGCCCTAGTGCTACCCATTTATAGTCTTACCTTTCAGGATTCTCGAGGGACAAGAGTAATAAATCTTGGAGAAGGCTCTCGCCTGTAATTAAAAAAGATCTGCGCATTACTTATGCAGGAACTCTTGAAGACACAGAGTCATAAATAATATGCTATTCTTTCAAACTGCACAACACAAAACAATTGTGCCACTGCACAAAGGGTAATCAGCTAGGCGAGGATCATCAGAGAGGTTTCATACATTTTTATCGTTTAGCATTTACAGGTGGCAGAAAAATCTTTCGCTAACCCATTAGCACCTTCCCACATGGTAGAGAATGCCCATAAATAATAATCAACTTATTCTGTAAACTTTTATATTTTTGTAATGTTCAGCATATTCAAATTAGGTTTAGTATGTAAAATGTTAGTAAGTAAGCTAAGCTAGTATTAGTTAGTTTGGTTGCCTAAAAAGGCACACTTAGGCCCATTTTGGCTCACTGTGTTACCACATAGCGCAGGAGACCATAGTTTTCCGAGGGATTTGAACACACGGATTCTGGGACGGTAGTATAGCGCGCTAACAACTAAGTTACCAGAGGCTCCATTAAATTACTTATTGCTTAATTTTAAAATAATAGTTATTAAACTCGGAGTCTATAAAATTTTGTAAATGAAATTCTCTAATCAATTGAATAGAATATGTAAAATTAATAATTGGTTAATTATTATTACGCTGACGTTGTTATGTTTGTTTCATAATTTGAATAAAACTGTTCCCATTGTTTAGGGTTCCATAGTCAAACTAGAAATCCTTATACAGTGTCTCTATAATCTCTATAAGCGCAATCAGTTTTATTGATGTTGAAGAAAACTATTAATTGTTTTGCAAAAGCAAAATATATAACACAAACCTATTTGTGGGCACGTCTAAATTGTCTTGACAGACAGGCATGTTTACCACATACGTTTTTCTCGAAAACGATATAACTTATTAATTTAAAATTTGGAGTATATTTTTTAAATTTTTAATAATAGTGAGTTGAACACCCTGAAAAAAAGTTGTATATCTTGTATCGTGTGGGGTAGCTTTGGAAATGTGTATTTTCCAGGATTCCAAAAAAAGTGAATTAGTTATACAGATATAGCCCAAAATGTGCGAAAAAAATATGGTCTCCCTCTGATCTTCAACTTTCTAAAGCTAAAATTTTGAATTTGTAAGGGTTAATATGTATTGAACCAAAAGTAATAGGAGAAGTGCACTATTTTCGTGAGTATAATAGTTTCTAAAAAAAGCAATTAACTTGTAGGAGAAATAAGAAATTTACCTTATAGAAGCACTCGTACTAATAAGACCAGCTTTTATTATTGCTTCTATTTCCTTGAATATCAATAAAATTTTACCATACAGTAGACTACAGTTTGTGTTTTGGGCTGTATGAAAAAAACAAATTGTTGGAAGCGCTACGTCCCACTCCAATCAATATTTTCAGGAAATTTAAAAAGCAAAATAATATAATATTTCAAATTATTTATATTTATGAAATATGAATTATGGAATAATATCATTTTACATATTCAAAAACAAACAGATACAAACCTTGAAATATTTATTTTTTTCAAGGGTTAATGATCTCTCTTTATTTTCGAAAAAATGCATCACATAATTAAATGCAGAAAAATAGTATATCAATAAGCTACTATTAGAAGGAAAAAAATTGATTCTTTTTCTAACAGGCATATATTTTTTTTCTAATTAATATTTTTCAATGATTCTGGTTCTGGCCATAGCCATAAATGGATCCTGGGTATCCCCTTCAACAGCGGACGGCTCTACTTTTAAAGTAATAATTACAAAAATAATAATATACTTTGGAATTTCGCAAAAATTTTCCTTAAAATTGAAAATATAAATATTTATAAATATTAAAAAAACACTTAAGATTTATCAATCCGTGAATGGAATAGGTCGATTGATTGTTTATTGATAAAATTCTGGTACGGAACCCAATTTACACGGGCTTAACTCGCTCTTTGCCTACGCTCTCAACCCATTTGTTTTTATACTTTATATAAAGAGGCTAAGGAGTGTCCTCCAAAATTTGTTGAATTAGTTTCTTTTTATTAATTTGGAGCTTACACTCCGCTAAAATGCGAAATCCATATAACTTGTTTTGTCTGGCTTCTGCTCTTATCTTCGCAATAATTCGTTTTGAAACTATTATATTGCCTCTTGGATGTTCCCTTAATCCATAAATATTGCCTCTTTTAAGAAAACTTCACACTACACAGTCTAAATGTTAAATTCTCCAGGACAGTTTCTCTAAAAGCAGGCGATCGTCGTTTTTGAGGATTTTTTCACCGGGCATGCAAATAAATAATAATAAATTTTAAGATATAATTACGATTTTACAAAATTAAACTAAAGTTTAGTAATAAATATAAAACTTACGTAAAATGTTACTTAAAAATAGCAAAATTACTTTGAGTTTAATTAACAGTTCAAAAAGGAACTACATTTAGATGTTATCCAAATTTTTTACATTCTTAATTTCTTAAATTTTACATATAGAAGCGTACATACAGTAAAGTGTTTCGTATGAAAATTGATCGGGTTTCAGTGGAATATTGCGGTAGAAATGGCCACATGTAATTTTGAAATTTTATCAAAATTAAAATTGGAATATTTCGAAAACTAAAACCAACCGCCAAAAAATATATCTTTTTATATATCGTTTTAGGTCAAACTGCAAAATTTCATTGAATTCTGTGAATTTTAGCTATTCGTAACTTGTTCAAAAACAGCATTAATCTAATTAATCAAGAAAATTGGTTGGCCTATTAGAAATTTCCAATTGTTTGTATTCGCAATGCTGATTGCTGTAATCGAGCGAAAAGTTCTCTACCAATATAACTTGGAACACCCGAAATAATTTCATATAAAAATTGTGTCTTCGAATAATTTTACCCCATCATCCAGCTTTAACGTATTTAAAATCACTTCTTAACTTTCTCCCGTTTGCTAAATCAACTTGAACTTATCTTCATCTGTTAATTAAGATGAAATGAAGGGAAACCAAATTGCGTTTTCCAGTTAATTGTCTAAAAGTATTAAAAAACTTCACGGTTTATGTATTGGTAATTATTTTTCTTTTAGTTACTCTGAATGCTCAAATATTCCCGCTGAAAAAAGATCTGAAGGTGTGATGATAAAAAATCCATGAAATTTCACTGTACTAAAAACAAAGAAATTACAAGCTTTACACCGTTGTTTTTCACATAAAATGACAAAATTTTTTGTTGTTGGCATAAAAAACCAAATTGCTTTCTTCTCGTGCGCCAACGAACTTATCTGGGCAATGAATGTAACCTTAGGTGGCGTCTTATTGCCTGAATAGATTCTATGTTGTGGGCTATTGTTTCATGGTTGGTTTTCCTCAAAGTAAAAAGCGATAGATTCTGTTCCCAAATGAGTTCATTACTTTCCGTGTAAATAAATTGTTAGGGTCCCACGGAATGTATCTTCTATCTTATCCCTTCCACATTTTTTTTTTGTGGAACTGTATGTACACCCTCAAGAATTTAAATTGAACGCTCTCATTCACGGTCAACTATGGTAAATTTCGCGAACAAAATTCTTTCATTCGTTTGAGCTTTGGGCCGAATGATTGTTCAGAAAAATATCATATCATGTCGGTGCCCCAAATTTATTTAATATTATTATTTTATATTTATTTAATATAATAATAACTAATAACTATATACGTTCTGACATCTCTTCGGAGATGTGTTAACGAAATTTGAAGATACAATCATTGTTTTTATTACGCCGAAACGTCTCGCATTTTCGCTTGTATGCAGGTCAATTGGTTAATCATGAAATCTATTTTTTTGGCTTCCGGTGGATAATTTTTTCGTATTGTATATTAATAATATATAATAATACGTTAGGTGCGCTAAGCCACTTTTAATCATAAAACTACAGTCTGTTTAGCACGAGCGTGTCGCTTAGAATTTAATAATGCGATAAAAAATTAACAAAATATTATTTTTTCCTTATTATTTACTTTATTTTCTTTTACACAATACATTAAATAATTGGTGAAGTCACCGTTATTTTCTATTATACCTATACATCTATTGTTCATATTTTCAACTAATTTTTCAGCATATTCTGGTGGTAAATCATTCCAGGCTTTCTTTACCAATGATTTAAATTGTTGCAAAGTGAACGTATTTTTCCGCTGCAGCTTTGCCTTCATAAGAGCCCACTCATTTTCAATTGGATTAGCATAAGGACTTTGTGAGGGCCACTCCTTGATAAAAGAGCTTCAAAATAGCGATGTCTTCTTTTTTTTTATATTTTTCTTATTTTACCCCTTCCTGGCAAGTCATCGACGTTTTTTTCCACAGAAAACTTCTTACATCACTTCTTTACAAAAGACGCATATTTTTAATATATCTCGCTACCTGGATATAAATCCATTTAGGTCCTTTCGGATGAAGGCAGAGAAACACAGCTTCAAACGTTTATAAAACAAGGCACCTAACAGTAGAAAGTTGAACGCAAAATGAGCTTTAGGCATGCCACACATATATATAGGTAATGTTCTTTCATCTTTCTCTTTTTTTCTGAGAAATCATCGATACGCTCTTACCAAACAGACTGTAAAACTAATTTTCAATTTTTAGGGAATTTTATTAATGTTGTTTTCGTACCTTGCAGACAATTAATTTAGTTCATTAAATTTTCATATACCCTACTAATTAGATTGCGAAGTGTAATACCTATACTTTTATATTTAAATATAACAAAAACTCTAAGAAACAAGAAATAAAACCGCCTTCAGTATTTTTTAAGTAGTCGCGACTAATTGCAAAGAAAACAAACTGATTTTCTAACTATAACATGGAATTTGTTGTACCTTTTTTCAATTTTGGTTTTTGAAAACTATTCTATATTTGTTAAGAAATATTTTTGGTACCTGCAGTGGGTAGTGGTAGATCAATATTATTGACATTGTGTCGCTGCGTTGAGTAGGAAAATTGGTACTTACGAATAACCCTTTACCCTTACTCCCTAAAAAATTAAGGCAACAATTTGGGAGTTACAGGGTGATTCATAAATTCCAATATTCAATGGTATGTACATTATTATTTTATTTTTATCTTTTGATCAACTCAAGCGACATCCAACTTACGCCAAAATCTGCTATGGCAATCTTCTTTCCAAAGATGTCAACAACATTAACCTTCCACCGCCCACTGCAGATACACTCATTTCCGAATGTGTAAAAACTGTTTCTCATTTTCTTAAAATTTGGCTTTTACTTATCTTGATGGTAACACGAACTTCCACAACCTTCATATGTTATGTGGAAGTTTGTGATACCATTCTTACTAAATTACGATGCATTCGTCCACAGAATTCGATCTAGAAACGCCCTGTTCTCTATATCGCATTTAAGAAGCCAAGTACACAACTTTTTTCAGAATCTCTTCCCAAAAGTCTTTGCTGTGGCATGCAACCTTTATCAATGAAGTACCTTCCAAACTATATATGAAAACATTCCTGATTGTCTTGCGACTTGTCTCGTACTTGTTTCAGGGTTTTGCCTAACTATGCTGATATTTTGCTGTTCAACGTCAGCAGAACCTTGCGATGTTCCTCATCGCGGGATTCGTCGTGATTTAATGTTATCCGGTTTCTCTTAACATCTGGAAAGTCCGCAAAAATACCCGTCTTTGTGATACTTGTCGATTTGAGAATCTCCTTTGGTATTCCCGGCATATTCCTCAAAACCGAATTCGAATTTTTTAAATATTTCAACTTAGAATACCCGTAGTCATTAGTTGGTTCCCCAATTATGATCGGTTTTCTTTCTGACTGACCCTCTTTTATAGCAAAATTTCCATCAGGGATGAGTAACACAACGTCGGGATAGCCGACTGGCTAAGCTAATTACGGCAATAAAATAAATTCCATTAACCTTTTCATGACTTTATGCAACATTGTTGATATATTAGAAAGGACATTGGTATAGTAAATTTTTGCCGTAAGTTAGAAGTTGCTGCGTTGAATTGATCAAAAGTTAAAAATAGAATAATCATGTGAATACTATAGAAAATTATAAATTACGAATCAACCTGTAACAATTGATATTGCCCCTCTCCCTGCCATACACAGGAGTGGAATTGGGGATGTTTGTAGAGGAAGGATTAGTACGTAATGATGTAAGGTTCTTGGTCTGAGATGTCACATAGTTGGGATATAATCATGCTATAACTCCCAAACGGTTCAGATGGCCCTTTTTCCCTGGCATACAATTATTTATTTGTTTAGGTCTGATATTTCATCTCACTCATTTTGGGATGCCCACTAAGAAACACCCTGTATAACACTACTAGCAAAACGTAATTTTTTAATCAAGACATTTTGTTTATTAAGCCGGAGAATGCCCCTAATAATCACATCGATGAGACGTTGAATGCGCTCTCATTCTCGTTTTATATCTCATATTTGTTGTTTAGTTTTTTTACGTTATCGTCGAGGAGATCCACTTGCCCCGATAGGGAGTCAATTGCAATGGATAACTTGAAGGAAAGCTTCTCCTGCAATTAGTTAAAAGTTGTGATGTCCCTCCCAAGTTCAGGTCCGTGAGGCTGGATTTTTGCACATTTGCATTTCGGTTCAACAAAGGTGTTATAAGCTCAGAGTTGGAGTTTGTTCGCATTTTCTCCTTAGAGACTTTTAGAGGGGCCATTCCCTATTTCAAAGTAAGGTGGATTTTAAGAAAATATACAATTTTATAGAATAGAGTGAGCCTCAAATCCACCTTTCACCAGTAACTTTCTTCACTTTACAGTTTGCAGCCATAAAATTAAAGTTAATATTTTATTTAAAATTGCTAAAGCAAGATCCAATATCCTACTCTTTGCCATAGAGTAAATTCAAACCTTTGTTGTAAACATATTCACAGGGAAATTTAATCAAGTTTTTAATTGTGTTCTTTAGTTTAACGTAGTAAACGCTTCCGTCCCATTTCTTTGATTTCAGGAAATATCTCCCTTTAATGGACGTATTTGAAATGCCTTAATAAAATCCTGATTTCAACTCGATTCAAGGTTTTGATATGCGCATTACATTAGAAATTCATAAAACATTTTTATATTCTATAATAAAACAAATTTGTGCATTTATTTCCTTATGTTTGTACTAATTGTTTCAAATGTACACGCAAGTATAAATGCCACCAAAGTTAATGTAGCAGTGCTCTTTCCTTTTTGGCTTTTTTGTTTGTCTGCGTCCTCTAGAAAGAATATCTAACCGTTGGTCAGTCTGAAAAGTTTGGAGTCGTCTTATTAATCCCTGATGTTCTTCTCCAAGTATAAATTGTGGGAACATCGCCAAAATAACGAATATTAAGTGAACGATTTTCATCTTTTTGAATGAATACGTGAATATTCATAAAACTAAACTGAGAAAATGTTAATTGTATACCCAATTTATATCAATTTTGAACGTACCAATCTTTGTAAAACAACAATTGGTATAATATTGACATTAATGTATAATATTCTATTGTACAAATTTAATATTTGACATTTAAACCATAAAAGCATATATGATGGAAAGTAGTCAAGGTTATTACCTTGCTTTCACAGAATGGTTGTTAGCAATGTTACTTCTTATTTATACAGCGGGTGCTACATATATGTGCGAAAAGTAATTCATGTGTGCAATTTTCTTAGTTTTCATAATGTTTACCCTGTTACTAAGCATTAAAGATTTAGTAGTGCGTCAATTATTTTTACAATTTCACATAACAGATCTTCGCAATACCAATAGTCCGGTTATGAATCACAAACGACTTACATGTCATTTTTTACTACTATAGTAGAATGAAAAATGCTTTTCTATAACAATTCTAATAACAATTTACTTTTATATTGTTTGAAATAAACTTAATAATTCATATAATTATACAAGTAACATTCATATACCGGGGCAACCCAGAGTCTAATCGCAAATCCATTTTATATCTCTAACTAACAAACCTAAGATGCTTATCAACTGCAGGTCGGACAATTCATCTAAGAAAGGACTTCCGAAAATAACGGCTCCTGAGAACTGAGAGAGCTGGGCAGTCAAAGATCATGAATGACTAGATGGGACACTCTCTATACAAGCTTAAAGATCTAACCCATATGCAACTTCTAAAACTGCCTGGGGTAAATTTTTCCATTAGAGAAAGTAGCAAAGTACTACTGCTTTCTATGCCTTATCTAAATTCCAATAAGAACGAAAGAGATAAGAATAAGCAGCCAAAAATTCTCATCTACATACAGCACTTACAGTGTAGGCAATAAAATGCAGCGTTTTTTTACCATGCATTTTTAAAGGCGGGCCAATCTGTCGGGAAATGCTGAATTGAGAATGGGGAACAGGCAAGGAGCACACTCAGAGCATGTATGCGGATGCGGGCTGCTTACATTTTTTCACTGTGCATTTTTAAAGGCGAGCCAAACGTATTCGAACGTCTGCGCTGCTTTGGTTGGTGAAACGTGATTTTAATTTTCGTTCCTCCTCCCCCTAAATTTTTGTCTTTCTCTAACGCGTGAGCCCTTTATTACTATCCACTTTTAGCAAAATCTGCAAGGTCGGTGGATTAAGGGGACCAAGGTCGAAAAAAGATAAGGGAATACGTCACGAGTGTCCCATCTAGTAATTCATGATCTTTGCTGGGCAGTGACAGAGGAGGTGCTTAACAATCTCTTCCTTCTCCTCGTTATGATAACTTCTGCAGAAGTTAGATGGTACTACGAGCCTAGCATGTCTGCCTATTAGGCAGTATATAGTGATTACCGCTACTACTTCACTAATAGTTTTTCTCCCAAATGACATAAGCTCGATTGACTTGTTCTGCGACCTTCTCATACGATTTCTCAATCTTCAGTCTGCCAGAGGTTAAAAATTAAAGCTTAAAGATTGTAAAATATTTATTTCCGGAAGAATAGTCCCGCGCCTAGCGAGCTCATCCGCTATAACATTTCCCTGAACATAATAATGTCTAGGCACCCAAATGAGGTTGAGCTCAACCCCCTCAGCCAGCTTGTTAGCTGGGACTGGTAGTCAGCAACCACACTGGAGGAGGTGTAGACGCCATTGAGTGATTTGATTGCGGTCTGGCTGTCAGTGAGGATAAAAACGGTGATGTGACCGTGAGTAGCTAACTCATTGTCTCTGAGAAGTCCACACTGCAGTGTTTAGGCGACAGGAGTGATATATTGAGGCCTAGTTGTTCGGAGTAGATACCGCTACCAAATCTGCCTTCACTCTTGGGTCCATCGGCAAGATCTGCACGGAATTTAATTCTTGAGGAAAGCTCTCCTTTTAGTCCTGCTTTGTCGGAATGTGGGAGTTGAATTTATTATCAAAGGAGGGCTTAGCGATAATGCAATTCAACTTAGGCGCACGAGTTACCATAGTTTTACCGAATTAAGCCTAGCACCGGACGAGGAGGTAATTTTCTGGGTAAAAGCTCCACTGGTACAAAGGGGACAAGGACGATCTACGCCTTAGTTGAAATTGTTCTAAGAGCGCCCATGATTATTCGAGAGGCCATTCTCTGGACCTTTTCCAAAGCATTTCAGTGATAAGTCTTCTCTAAGACTAGCCACCACATCACCACACTATAGACCAGGATCGGTCTGATTACAGTAACGGAAAGCTATATGTGCGATACCAGGATCTAGGTCTCAATTTTTCCCATCAAATTCCTGCAGATAAAGAGTGCCGCAATGGCCTTCCTTACTCTTGCTTGTATGTTGGCTTTCCAGTCCAACTTCCTATCCAGTTCCAAGCATTTTATCTGATCTGAGAGGCATAGGCTCACTGCATTTAGGAGTGGGATCGTGAAAGAGTGAAACTTATGCTTCCTGGTGAACAACACTAGATCCGTTTTTTCCGAGTATATCCTTACTCCACATTTGGGATTTCAAATGCAGTAGTGGCCCAAAGCAGCAATTAGGATAGCGTTTCTAGGTACTTTCCCAAAATCAAAATAGTTATGTCGCTGATCCGTAAAAGCGATGAGCTTGATACACCCTTGGATACCAAGGGTGTCCAGCCATAAATAGAGGCTGGTCCAAAACCTCTTTCATAACGTCCCTGTAGATCTTCAGCAACTCGATGCGCACCGTTCTCCAGTTATTCTAGTTAATGGTGCCGTCCGAGTTGCTAAAGTCAACCACTACCCAAAGAAGATGGTCCTTCGCGACCTCGTTGAAGGGCTTACTGGGCTGAGGGGCCTTAAGGGCCAGACCGGCTTACGGCATCTTGGAGGTAGGCATCCACAAGTCGTCTGCCTCCACGAGGCGGTGCGGCCCCTGTCTTTCTGGAGTCGGATTCGACCCTTAAGACTTGTGGCGGTCCCTTACTAACTTGACCTAAGCAAGGGAGGCCTTCTACTTCTCCTTTAGTTTCTCCACCGAGAGAGTGCTAAGCTTATTACAAAACTTGAAAGCCGCTTGCTTCTCTCGGAAGTCCACGGCGAAGCGTCTAGCGCACAGAGCTTTGGAAAAAACATTACCATTATAGTGCTATTACCATTACAAGTACCTCAAACAAATAAGTACCAATGCCATTACCTGTAATGATAATTAAAAATTACATTATCATTACCAATAATCATACTGGTGCTTCACCATTACATAAAATTATGTAAGCGTTACTCACCATTACTGATATTACTAGGTACCACTCGCCATTACTCACCATTACTCGGTATTACTTATCATTAATTGCTATTACTCACCATTACTGGGCATTACACGTTTATTACTCAAAATTACTGTGCATTGCGAAGCACTCGGACTTGATGGGGTTTTTTATATTTCGTATTAAAACTTCAGATTTCACAGTTAAAAATCGGTTATAAATTATCTCCGATACAGAAAATGCTATATGATCAAATTTACTTTTTTTAGTATTAATAATTATAAATGTATATTTCCTTGATAAATGATGGTGATACAATACTAATTGAAAGACTATTGAACCTCTTCAAGATTATCTCCAAGATTACTTTTCGCACAGCAAAAAATCGGACCAGACTTCCGTACCATACAGCTTAACGACCTTAGCAGTGTGGAGCAGCAGACTCGTTTTGCAAGCAAAATCGCGGGTATCAGCTATTATGATAATATATTTTTATATATACTCAGATCCAAATTTGAATTAGCTATTTGTATATGATAGTATATCATTAGGTGGCTTCCCCAGTACCCGATACCTTGCCTCAACTAGTATTGGGTAGGGCCACAGGAAATGAGAGTGAGTCTCCTTTTCATTAAAATCCTTGCAACTACGACAATTTTAACTTATTTTATAAAATTTCTTAAGCCCATTTTCATTCTATTACGGAACAGGATAGCGTTATCAAAAAAAAAGTATAATGCAAAAGTTATAGGGAATATCGACTGATAACCTGACATGTTCTCAGCCTATAGTGTTAATAGCATCTCCGAAGTGCAGAGAGGCCTTTGTTTTTAACATCAAAAGGCAATAAACCAAAATCTTTGTACGGTAAACTGTAAGTGATGAAGACTATTTCCTGTTTAAGTAGTTTGCACTGAAATGCATAATCCTACTTTTAGCTTAACCCAGAAACAATAACATAGATGTAATAGACTTTTTTTGCTTTTGGGATAAGATTAGTGTGAGTATCCTGCCTTTTACGATTTGTAGTGCTACTGCGTGAATACCCCTGCCTTCACGATTTGAAGTACCATAATCAAACACCCTTATCCTGTCACTATTCAGCATGTTTAATTAACATGAGTATCCTCGTCACTTACATTCCAAATTACCTAAAATTTCTATATCAACCGGCAACCAATTGTTCCATATTAGTGCTTTAACACACAAGCGAACTCTTTCTTCTCTTAAAATTTGCTACTACTAGTAGGTGCCTACCTAGGAATTGCTGTACAACCCGTTCTGATTCAATTATGATATTTTTTAGATATCCACGAAAAGAAATCTGAAAATGTCAAGTACCTAATATTTAAAAAGTTCCGATTACATTAAGTTTGAAAAGTATGATTACAGCAAAATGTAGTGGGATTCCATCTAATTGTATCCACATTATCCGCTTTTTTTTTAAACAGTGTTTTCGAGCATATCAGGTAAATGATCTGTAAGCATATCTAAAAAATTGTATGGTGCTACGTTCTTTTAAAAAAAATATGACCGAAAACTGACCGCAATTTACCCAACACCAAACAATAATACTAGTATAGTATTGATTATCTACCGAAACTAGTGTGGGTTGATTTCTAACTAATAATGATAGTTATGTCTGTTGATATCGCCATTGTTTTCAAAAGTGGCTTTACCGGAAAGCATAACAAATCTAAAGAAATCTGCATCTTTCTTACTACCTATCCTATGTATAGACACAAAGTGGGGCTATTTGAAGGTTTTTTCTGTTATATGAATAAACCATTAATTCAAGAGATGGTTAACCTGCCTTTATCTATTTTGCCTATCAGTAAGTGAAACTATGCCTATGTGACCAGTGAAGTATTTTAAATTTGCCATAATGACCAGGAGATTTTAGTTCCGTTCCATTGGCCTCCTTAAATGTCTCCTTAAACCGCAAGGAAATTCTAAACAGGAAACAACCGATTAATATACATACTACCCAAATGCAAAATAGTTGGTCTAGTGACAAATTTTATATAGTCTACTTTATAACTAAGCCTTTATTTTTCAAATAACTATTTATTAAATAAAATTTATTCTTGTTTTATAATCTCTGGAAGTCATCCTCTTAAATTATTTCAAAACAAATAAAATTCAGGTCGCAAATTTAGTAATAATTTTATTTTGCATTATTGAGTAGCCATGCAAAATAGTTGGTCTACCCTGAATTGAGAGCAAAATAGTTGGTCTGAGTCTGAGTTCCTCCTGTGTTATGGATTCCTAAACAGTAATGATTAATGAACGAATTTCTTCAAGGTTTCTGGCCGAATATTTTTTAAGTCTTTTCTTTATTTTTCCCCAAAGAGACTCTATTGGAGAGATATCAGGACTATTAGACGGCCAGTCCAGTAAAGGAATGTCATGAGCCCTGATCCAAGATATTGTGGACCTTGCTGTGTGGCAGGGAGCTCCGTTCTATTGGAAAATATATTCTCCTTCAGCGGACTCTAGTTTTTTAATAGAAGGAAGGAGTTCCTTTTTTAGTATATTTTGATATTTTGCCGCGTTTATTGTACCATTTACGATGCATAGTTGACGTACGCCTTGACCAGACATACATCACGATAGCATTATTGATGCCGGGAACTTTACAGTTCTTTTCAAGCAGTTTTTATTAAATTGCTCATCCGAAGTGCGAATAACTATTTTCCCATTATCTCCAACACACGCGAAAAATTTCGATTCATCGCTCCATATAACAGATTTCCATTGCCTGGGAGTCCAATGTTTGTGTGACTTGGCCCACTCTAAATGTTTTTTCGTTTGCTTTACGGTAAGATGTGGTTTTTCCTTTGCCTGTTTAAAAACGCAAGCACTACAGTTCTATAACTTCTTTCATGGATTCGTCTTAACTGACTTTATAAAAATTGTATCCTAATATTTTGATTTCTCTCCTGCACGTATCTACTGAAATGTCTCTTTTAAGAGTTTTTCTCCACTTAACGGTTATAGCAACAGAGTTAGCACGACGGTTTTCCTTGATTATTACTTTTAAATTTCTCCTGTCCCTTAAACTAGCTATGCACGGTCTTCCTGTTTTCTTCGTCAAATCAACGTTTCCTCCTCTTTTGTATAAATTAATTATATTTTGAATCGACGAACGGGGTACTCCTAAGTTTTTAGCGATTTTATACGATGAATTTCCATTTTTAAAAGAATTAATAATTACATCCTGAAGATCGGGTGAAATTGGTTTACCACGTGGCATTATCACAAACTAAATGACTAATCTGGCTATGAGCCACCAAAGAAATGAGTGTAACTGCATCTAGAATAATTCCATTCAATTTGCAAACACAAACTTAACTAGCATTACATCAAAATTTCAGAGTAGACCAACTATTATACACTCAATTCAGGGTAGACTGTTTTGCATGGCTACTCAATAATGCAAAATAAAATTATTACTAAATTTGCGACCTGAATTTTATTTGTTTTGAAATAATTTAAGAGGATGACTTCCAGAGATTATAAAACAAGAATAAATGTTATTTAATAAATAGTTATTTGAAAAATATATGCTTTGTTATAAAATAGACTGTTAAAATTTGTCACTAGACAAAATATTTTGCATTTGGGTAGTATTTCGAAAAATTCATATGCATACATATTATCACCTCACTCGCTTAATATAAAAGGGCGGGTACTTTGAAATTGTTTCTAAAAGTATGTAAACAGTTATAAACTAAACATTTTATCTTAACTTTCAGACTAGGCGTCTTAGCCTTTGTGTGTGCATTAATTAGTACGGCAGAGGCTACCACTAAAAAAGACTCGAAGATTCATCGTATCAACCCCGTACACGTCCAGCAAAAGCAGCGAGAAAAAAATCAAAATTTGATGTGGGTACATGACTTTCATGCGTCGCCGGGGGTCAATGGAGCCAAATCGCGGTATTTGAATGCGAAGACACACATCAGCAACAAGCAGCTTATGAGGTAGGTGACCATTTAAGCGTATTTTCTTTTTTTTTCATGCATTTTTGCAGCGATCTTCTTATAATAATAAGTACTTCCTCCACATTAAAGCAAATTGGGCCTGACGAAGCTGCGAATTCCTCCCAGTCATAACCGGAAGCGTCTTGCGGTGGAGTCACGTCATCATGCGAGACCTGATGATTCACAAATGTTTGTTGTAAAACTGCCTCCGAATGGTATCTACTACAGTAACACGAAAATAGCAAAAGACTCGACTGGCGAAAATGGGAAAAAGGTGAGGATTCAAGTTCATCGTTTTCATTTTCCACCTTTTTATTTATTTTTATTTGGATCATGTCCACGGATTGCAAGCAAATACATAATAGCATAGCTTGCAGTGGATATACAGCGAAGATATTGAAATAAAATAGTTGTGAAGTGCACCGCAATTAACCCAGAAGATGGTCGAAAAAGTGTGTCAGACTATACTGCACAAAGTGTGTTAGTTACCTACATTCGTCGCATACTACGTGCGCAATCCAAACAGGTAGCACAATCACAAATATGACTATTAGATTATCAAGGATTAATGCTATACCTCACATCTTTGGAGAAGCCGAGTAACGTCCTTTGACTTGTTCAAAATTTCATTCGCAATACGAAGGCCCAGCGCAGATGAAAGAATTCTACACGAGTCAGAAATGATTTTTATTATCGCTATCAAATGGCAACGATAACCCCTCTAAGATGTCCACTGTAGACGATTGATGTTGAAGTTCCATTTGTTCTTGTTTATTGACACGTGTAAAAAGGCAGCGGCTGCTCCCAATTCATATTTCAGGTGTATCACCTTACGTTTAGAAAATAAGAGAAACGGATTAACTTTTCACTTCCAATATAAGGCAGTGAGCTAATCGCGGATATCTAATGATTTTATGATCGTTTTTTTTTTTGCGCAGCTGCATTTAGAGAAGAGAAGACAGCTTCTGACACACTTTTCGGTATCACATTAATTTTGTCTCTCGGAACTGAATTGATGCAGTTACTACCTGGCGAGAAATAATTAGTAATTCATGTTTGATTCCGTTCTAAGCCAGTTAGTAATAGCCTACCTCAAAGATCACAGTTTGGTGCAGAATGTGTGCGTCTATCTAGGGTAATCTTGGCACATCAGGAACTAAAACCCTTTTTCACTTCCCAGTATAGTTTACGGTATAAATTCATTTATTTTAAACCGACTTAAGCCAAATGATAAATTATGTGCCCCGTTATAAGCGCCACTAACGTTTAAAATAATATGCAGTCTTGAGTTTGTCTTCAATACACACATATTTTTTTAGTTTATGTTTGTCAAGAATTTATATTGTGCATCTTTTACTATTCATACAATATATGAGTTAGTGAGTGTGGTACGAGTATACTAGAAGTTAGTTGAAAAATTCCGTTTCAAAACTATGACACAAAAATTCTTAAGCAAACTGAAGTAATTCTTAAACAAACTGAATTAGTAGCATTTGCTACTAATGTACTGATATTTCTTAATAGAGATGTAGTAAAACTACGGCCTTAAAATCATAATTTAGCGACTGAAATAATTATGTTAATTATGCAAAATTACCTCTTGTAGTCGCAATCTTACTATTTCGTAGTAATACGCATAGATACAATAAGAATAAGCATTGTTTCATTATGTTTTTGTTTTTTTTTATGTGAAGACGTCAGAAGCAAAAATTACTTTCTTCATAAAATTATTAAATATTTGTAAAATTAAACGCACTTTCATACAATTTCAGAAAATTTTCGTCGCAGTTAAGCTATCAAAATTGTTTACCATTTGCAATAATTTCAATTTGAATTTAAAATATTTTCATTATTTAAGTACGATAAATAGGTATATTGTACTACCTTTGTCCGAAAATATGGTATATAGTACATTTGAAAGAAAATCTTAGATTACCTAGAGTTTTGAAAGCAACTCGCAACACATAATGTGTATTGGTAGTGTTTACATAAATAGTTAAATACCGGAACTATTTGACAGGCGGTACTTTTGAGTTAAGTTGGAATTGAATATCAAAAACTGTTTTTTTAAGGAAAATAAAATAGTGAACGCTGTAATTTCAAAATGAAAAATTTTAATCCAAACAACGTGAATTTACAAAGAAGAGAGGCCAAATCGAAACAATTGACTATCTACTGAACCACTTATCTTGGAACAGCTATACAGTATATTAAGAACAACGAAAAATTAGAACAATTATTTAGTTTTTTAAATTATTTTTATTTAATTGCGGACAATTTATATATTTATTTTTATTATTTATTATTAATTTACGGGAATGCTCCCTTGTTTACATAATTGAAACATAATTTCTTAACATTGGCACTATACATATATCACAGTTCAAAAGGATATCACAAACAAATCAGGACTTATGGTAAACTAGATAAAAATAAACAAACTAAGACAAACTGCAGCAAATTATTCAGTAACGCGTGTATAAAAATTGTAAAAATTTCGTATAAGTCACATCGAAGAAATCAACATTTGCACATATATCGTTTCCGTATCGGGTAATTCTATTGAACAAACCGTTTTCTGCGATCGCGGTACGATAATTAGGTACATCAAAAAATCTGTTTCCGCGCAAAGCCCTTGCAGGTACATGTAAGCCAATATTTGACAGAATGAATGGACATTCAATCGAATTATTTAAAATTTTGAATAGAAAAATCAAATCAAAAATTATCCTCCTGTTTCCAAGAGATCTAACATTAAACAATTGTTTTATCTTGGTGTAGTCATGATTGTCAAAACTAAGAGGTGTTTTATTCAAATACGCTAGTTTACGCAGAAACTTTGAACTGACTCTAATAATTGAGCATCAAGTCTGGTATACGGAGACCATACTGGAATAATACGAAAATTTCATTCAATATTTTGCAGATTTTACGAAACATTTCGAAAAATATTTATAAATTTCTGCTCTCTAAAAATGCTACGATGCCTTTCATGTACCTTCTGAACATACGTGTTTTAATATTGTACATTTGGCAGAGAATTTCGTAGAGTTTAACAACATTCTTCCTATATGCGACAAGAATATCATAGAAGTAGCCTATTATTTTATATAGTTTTAACGGTTCAGAAAAGCAGGATTCTCTGCGTTGAATTAAAAGATGGAAACCTTTATCAGAGGCTAAAAGTTATGGTATAAGTGGTAACAAGTATATAAGTAAATCTGTCAGCAATTTTACAACGCTTGAAAATTTTGTTGTGCATTTGTATTCCACCAAATAAAAGTTTTTAAATATCTTGGAAGCTCTGGATTGTTACTTCAAAGTTTATCATGCCCTAGATCTAACATACTCCAGTGACTCGATTTTAATCTTGATATTCATATAGAATTAACTTATTTGACATGAATCTATTTTAAACATTTAATAACTGTCGACACTTTTGAATGATTTATTACATTTGAGTTTCTAATTTTGAAAGTGGTATAAATTCAATCATTTTAGGTCGATTTATTTTAAGAATACAGGAAAATAGACCCTCTGACATTTTGGAAATTAAGCTATTCATATAAGTATCAGCAAATAATGTTGCTCTTTTATCTTGTTTTTACAGTAATTGTATTATTGTTTTTTTTTTGTATTTGATTTCACTTTTAAATGGAAGTGAGTTTATTAGGTGACTAAGAAAATGCATGAGCCTTTAAGGGGAGGTTCTCCTTTGATCGACGAAAAAGTAGGTACACTTTGGCATTTTTTTTTTAGGAAAATGATAAAAGGTATAAAAATTCTTTTTTGTATATTTTTTTATTGTACATTTATGTGTACTTTTAGATGTTTTTTTTCCAAAAAAAAAACAAAATGGCGGCTGTGATGGGCTTCCGCGTAGAGCGTGTTTTAAAAACATTGCCAACTTCTTGTCACGATCCTGGGTCGAAATCGATCTAAAATCAAAAAATCAAAAATTGTAGGTCATTCTACAATAAATGGGAAGGCGGTTATACTAAACATATTTTCAAAAAGTTGAAAATTGACAAAATGGCGAGCGCTTACAAATTAAGTGCTTTTTTTTAAGGTTTTTTTTCGTGAATTATTGCTTGTAAAAAATAGTTAACATAATAATTTTTCATATTTTGTTGATATAACCCCCTTTCAAAAATGTTTCGTTTCGAATGCAGTAAACTAGAAGTAAATCGGTTCAGCCGTTTTCGAGTAAACTTGGTGCAAAGTTTCAAAAAATTGATTTTCCCTAAATCGACTTGAAAGTTTCGGTTCATTTTTCGTGATTTTTACTACATTTTTCGTCAAGTTTGGTGAATATAATTCAACTTCCGTTTCGATTTTTATAACAAAACTATAGTTCTTTATGTTATGTTTATGTGAGTTGCTGAATCCGAATCAGGAATTATTTTTTTAAAATTCAAAATGGTGGATCCAATATGGCGGATCAAAAATGAAATTTTGACTGATTCGTATGATTTTTTTTTTAAATTCAATTTCTTTTCAACGAGCTGTAGAATCGGTTCTATTGCTCGGATCGGCATAAAATTGGAAAACAATATTCTTAAAACATTGTTCTTGAAGAAAATCAAAAAAAAAAAAATCGAAAATTTCAAAATTTTAAAGGAGAACTTCCCCTTAAGAATTCAAACAAACTGATAAGCTTATAGAAAAACTGCATTTTTAAGCAAAGTAATCATTTTTATTTTTTATATTTTTTTTTCATCATGAAAGTTATAAATCTCACTCTTTAAAGTTTCGAATCATTAACATTTTTAACTAAACTGACCTAATTCTGACTTAAACCTTACGAATTTGTATTTCAAATGTGCTTTTTTTTGGCTTTAGAGTTCGATTCGTAATAGCGAAATTTTCGAATTGCTAACTCCATTTGCATTATCAAAATTGTGTATCTATCGCTCCATTAATCATATTGCCAAGCCGTCTAAATTAGAAGACAGAGCAAGAAATGGTTTAAGGAATGGATATTTCAACGACGTCTATAATGCGACTTATTCGAGATGATCTTCAAGTTAAAGCAAATAAGATCGAAAGATTGTTACCGTTAAAATACGTGACTACACCATCCAGGGGCGGATTTACGCATAGGCAAAGTAGGCCTGTGCCTACGGCGGCAAAATCTTGCAAGATTTTGCCGCCCTATTTTTTTCAATCATGTTTCAATTATTCAAAAACTTTTTGATTAATAAAAATGTAAAGATACACATTTTTTTTAATTTCATTTAATTTTGCGTTAAACAATCATTTCAAAAAGACGCCACTTTAATGAAAATTACATATTTTTTAATTTTTAAAATTACAAAACAGATTTTTATTAAGAAAAAAAGGCGGCACTTTGTTGCCTGCCTACGGGCGGCAAATTCGTAAATCCGCCCCTGACACCACCCTTAGCGACCACGCCACGGCTCGACGAATTGACAGACCATTAAGAACCTTCACGGCAAAGCAGCATCTCCCTCTTATCAAATTATCTGAGGCACACTTCCAAACCATTTCCCTGCCAAGGCTCCAACGGAGGGCCCTACAAGGATTAGAGTGCAATTGGGCGGAGCTGCAAAAATACGCAAAAGGACATAGCCCTGAAGAAGCCTGGAAGTTGGCAGCTAAATCGGACGCTAAAATCTAGTTAAATTGGGCACCTGAACCTGGTAAGGTGAATCTACATATAAATAAATGCGTACTTAGGAAGAGCATTCTTCCAGCAAACTTTACGAATTTATCCAAGCAAACTTTTACAGCGAAGCAAATTCACGCGTGAGGCAAGTGTTTCATATTACAGAAAATTGGAGTAGGTACCCAAGGAGGCAACATCAGCGGCCTGCCATCAATAAATGGCAGGAAATTAATTTACAGCCTCGGAAGCTTATTTCGATAAACAAATTGAGAATAAAATTCATCGCCGACCTATTTATAAGCCAGTTATGGTACTATCTGAAAGAGATAGGTTTGGCAGAATATTGAGACGTGTCGTTTTTGCCACGAAGAGAAAAACTAAAACGACAACCGGGTACATAGTAGATTTCTTTATGAAGCTCGACCTAAGCAGGGAATAAGTAAAAAACATTAGCACAAAAATACATACATATTTGACCGAGGTGTAGGAGTAAGAGCAAGTAGTTCTTGCTGAACGACTCCTTGCAATAATAATAATAGATAAATTACAAGGTGGAATCTGATTTCACAAGCTATAGCACAGATATTCCAAATTTACTCTTACATTAGGTTTAGGCTGCCGTAAGTTTAAGTAAAAGTTTTTAAACAAATTTGAAATACATAAAAGTCGTCTCGAAAAGTTTGTATAAATTTCTCTGCATACGATATCTGAGATGTTTTTTTCAATATATAGTATGGTTCTTATTATTCGACATCTGTCGAATACAGGAGAAATTTAAAATGATTTTCCATCATATTAGGTTTTTAATCCTGTCTGTCTTGCGTGGGAGTTGGGGAGAAGTAGGTAGATTAGATTAGGTTCAAGTGGCTGCCAAAAGAAGGCACACTTAGGCCAAGGTAGGGCCATTGTGATACCACGTGGGACGAAGACCCCAATAACTAACCTTCGAACCATTTGAAATCTTTAATGAACTGCTCCAGGCTTCCTGACGGAGCTCAGTTCCGACAGAACATTAAAGAAAGTGGAGCCCAGGCTCCGATTTCTCCACACCGCTAGTGCTGGGCATTGACACAGGAAGTGAAGGATGTTCTCTTCCTCTTCCTCTTCTTCATTGAGGCAACTTCTGCAGAAGTCATGCGTGGTCACCCCCATCCTACTGGCATGTTTACCGATGAGATAGTGGCCCGTAATGACCGCTACTACGTTGCTGATAGCGGCTCTCTTGAGCGAGACCAAGTTTCTAGACCTGTTGCGGTCGAAGATGAGCCAGATAAATCTGGTCGTTGCACAGGTGGGCTCATTTCTCCACCTACGATTAGCAGTTGCCAAGAAGGACTCTTGCATCAAGCAAGCGGAGCACCCGGCTTAAGAGTGATATCCAAAGCGGGCAACCACGCTTTGCCAGAGCACGTTGAAGCACCTGAAAAGTATGTAGGTGCTGGATATATAAATTCAGTGTTGAGTTTTCAATTTCGTGAGTTATTTCTTTCTTATAGATAGTGGCTATCTGTTCATTTCGTTAATTTCATTTTTCTGAGTCGTTTCAATTTTTTTATTTGTTTCTAAGAAAATAATTTTATATATTTAATAGCGATCGGATAACTCCTGTTGCTAATTTTCAGCTAAGTTGATTATTGGCACGATTTTGTTTGCCGGTTGAAAAATTTGACCTTACACTGTAATAATAAATGAAAAAGTTGGCCTTTGACGCAGTGTTTTTACATGCTCAGAAAAACTAAATGTATAGAAAATTGAGCAGAAAATATAATTATTTCTGATTTTTCTGCAATTATTTATATATTAAAAGACAAATAATTTTTTTTTTCTCAGTATGTGTATAATGTTGTGCTGAGTTTCAATTATATAATATAAAATGGTATATATAATTATTGTAACAAATAAAACGAATTTACGTAGTGGATTTGAAGAATAACATGCAATACAGAAGAAGTGCACATAATGCTCTAACCAATTTTTCAAGATTACCTTTTATTTACCGGCTAATAAAATAACTGGGATGAAAGAAGGTGGGGGCATATCAACTATTTGGGGGTACAGGTTGATATTTTGATAAATTTGAATTTTACATGGTATACATATCAATATTTTATTATGGTTCCTTTTTCTACGCAACGCAGAGACTTCGCGCTGACGCCATAAATTTTCTAAATGTTCTTTACAAATATATCAATAATATTGATTGATCTACCACTGCAGGTGCACACACCTTAGAATCTGCAAAAAATTTTTTTCATTTTTCGGAAATTAAGTTTTTCTCCACATTTTCTCGGAGATACATGTGATAACACACCTATTTGTTTGTTATTATATTGCCCATCTTATTACCTTTTCAAAAACGTACATCATGTTGAGAAAAAGTATGCAAATTTGTTCGCGAATAATTTTTTGTTGTATATTTAAACAAATTGCATTTAAAATTAATCACAAAATAATTTTGGTTTGTTTATTTAAAACTCATAACTTTAACATTGACCTTGAATTATTCAGAGAGATGTCTTCAAGTAGATCTTGCAGTTTATTCTCTAGAAAATTCGCATAACTTTGGTTATTAAGCACAGACAGAATCGTTCAATGGAAAATCCGCGAAAATATTCCTCTTTGGCGTACACATCGATAATGGGATCTCATCATATTTCCGGACAGCCTGTTTCATTTCCGTCTACTTCTGATCATTTTAAAGGAATATACCTAAATTTTTGAATATTTTTTAAGATAGGACATTGAAATTTTCAGCGTGATTTTGGTGTCGCATATGAAACACAGTGCGGAAAATAAGAAAAATATAAGAATGAAAAGATTTCGATGAGTGGTTTACTCTGATTTTATAAGAAACTCTTTACAAATAAATAATAAAAGAATTTTCTTCAAAATAATAAGCCATAATATTTTAACAATTTTAATTTTTTTACAAGTTTATAGTGGGAAATAAGGTTAGACACATTTATTGCTTTTAAGATAAAATTCACCTTTTTCTAAAAAGTCAATCAGTGTGTTGTCCATTTGTCATGCGTTCATGTAATGCGATGATTTGACAAGGGAGACTTTCACACAGAAACCATATTTTTTCTTGTGGGATGTTTCGCCAGGCTACATCGATGGACTCTTTCATTTCGGCTTTGCTGTTGTATTGTCGGCGTTCCCTGTACACATCTCAGGCCAAACCGAACGTTTTTAACAATTTTCATATCTGGTAATTTGAGAGTCGACCATTTCCTGATATTAAATTGCATTTATTCTCTTTGAAATTAATGGCTCGGCATCTTCTTCACGTATCCAATTGCTTCCTAAAGCATAACATAGCCATTGCCAGATTGACGTTTACTAAAAATATTATCTTTAGTACGCAAATCAGGCTAATAATAGGCAAAACCATTAAACAAAATTGAATTTATTTTCAGTGGAAAAAAATTATCGCCATTTGTTTGTCCAGTAGATTTAGGTCTAGCACGAATTTTTTGTGGCCTTCAATATTGGCAAGTGAAAATATTGGCTTACGTTTCATTTTCTGGTATCTCAAGCATTGAAAGTCATTCAAAATTTGTCGAACCTCAACAGGTAACTCGTTTTAAATTTTTAATTCCTAGGCAGATTTCGAACTATTCCCCGCACTTTGGAACAACTGCCATTTTTGTGGCGTTAACACTGTTGGTGGCCGACCAGTCTTATAGTTTTTTACCGTAATTTTCACGATCTTTTTCAAAATACCACACAACTTTTTTACTTCGGTTTACTTCTCTCCTATGTGATAATTTGAAAACTTTGAATAATCTCTTAGAGTTGTAATTTTAGATTTTTCTGCCACAGTTAATGGTGTGCCTCATCTTATATTAAATTAATTTGGTTTTAAATTAGACCTATTGTAAAATTGCACCAGCATACTCAAGAAAATGTATAACGGTATCTCACGTCAATACAGATGGTCAACTTGTCAACAACATTGTCTATTAGGCACAAAACATAAGGGCGTCTAACCTTATTTCCCATTTGCTTGTTAATCATTCTCACGAGCTATTTTGAAAAATGGTACGTGCAACCTTATTTCCCCGTGTATATCATATTTACATATATAATCATATGTACCAAATGTGGTAAAATAAATTAAAACATTTTTAATATGCAAGACTTGATTTTTGTTATGACATAACTAGGTAACATACCTTACTAAATTGTGGTATATCATATATATTTGAAATATCGTAAAAAAACATAAAAGTACAGATCTTCCAATACGTGTCAACAGATGGAAAACTTGAACTTGAAAAAGGGATTACAAGAATGGGGGAGTTGGAGCAATATATGAACAACGCACAATTCACATATTTCTAGGAATTGTTTCAAAATTTTTCAATGTCTGTGCATCGATTAAATTCAGTAAAATTTTTTTATGACATTGTTTTCCATTGACTTATCGCATTGCGACTTTGTTATCATTTTAACAAAATGATCAATATCCAATCTTATATCAGTTGCAATTGGTGGACGCATTCTACTCGATGGATCGCCAATTGCAATCAAGAAGAGCGCTTCTATAAATATTTTTATGTTTGATTCGATAAACGATAATGCACTAATTAGAGCTATTGAATAATCGCAGGTTATTGTATTCGTGGCTGCATCTCATGTTCTGTTTTTTTTTTTTTTGTTTTCAATATGTCAGTAGTTTCATCTCTCTGAACGCCAAGATTATCGTCCCGATATTCATTTAAACATTTTGAAACAGCAGATTCCGAGAGAATGGTCGGAGGTATGCGTCGTACTTAGTACTTAGTTGGCTCAAAGCCAATTATTCGGTCCAAACCAGCGACTTTTTTATGAATCCTACTTTGCTTAATCTTTCTTACTGGTTTTTTAACATCTTCATGTTACAAGTCAAATACCGTGTCTCTGCATCTTACAAGTAATATAACAGGAAACTCACTCGGTTTTGAATCCAAAAATCCATAAAATGGGTTATTACATTTTTTGCTCTTGCATTTCTCTTGGATGGTTGTATTATGAACTTGGGTTATTATAGATTTTGACATTTTTAAATATAAATGCACAGCGTGACTCACTAATTTTGACAAATTCTTGAGCTATGTAATCGATCCTTGCCACAATAATCTCGTTCATTATAACCTAGTTTTTGATACACTTTACAATTTACTTCAAATTCATCCAAATTAGGTGCTTCCTAATCTTCATCGTCATTATTATCTTCAGTTGTTGAATTAATAGTAGGTATTTGGCATGAGTTGAATATCACTACGTTGAGAGTTGAGAGTTGATCAAAAGATAAAAATAAAATAGTCATGTGCATACCATAGAAAATTAGAATTTACGTAGTACCGTAGTATATTGTAGTTATCCTCTAAGCGTCACGGTCGCCATGTAGTATGTATAATTCCTCTATGCGGGGGGCAGTAGTAGGGGAGCAGCCACTAAGGCTTTGACTCCGCAGGAGCAGCTAAGAAGCTGTAGCTCCTAAATTTGGATTCGGTGACTTGGAGCAGCTAAACAGCACGACTCCAAATGAATAGTTTCCCCTTTGATTAATATAATCAGAATGATTGTCTTTATTGGATTTCTTTGGATATATATACTGCTTGTGCTTACATCTACATTAATCGATAATCAATAATTGATGTCCTACCTACACGAAGACCTAACCATCCCTTAGTCAGCTATTTCGCAATGGTTAATTCGAGCTCTCGCGTCTGGGCATTAAAAGTAAGTCGCCATCGTCATAAAGCGCCTCTAGCACGTGCTTTTAATTGGCGCAGGGTGTGATGCCCGCGCAGTGCTTAGCATACGCTTTTTATGTCGCGCTTTGTTTGCTCAGGGGAAGTTTGTTTATGCGAGCATTGTTTATGTTTTTGTAGCTAAGGTTGTTGGCCTGCGCACTTAGAGTTTGCTCTTGTTACGAAGGCTGATGACCTATGGTATTGCAATCTAATCCCGGTACATCACAGTACTCTGCTCAGATAGGCCCCGTCCCCTGGCATAACATTTATTTTTGTCTAGGCCAGATTTTTCATCTCACTAATTTTGACATACCGACTAAACAACACCCTGTATAATGACCGTGGAAAGATTAGTTGTGCTTTTTCAGGAAATGCATCATAAAAAGATTCAGTAACCCGGGACAAATATAAAAAAGTTTTAAATAACGCATATATGTACACAGTTACGGATGACTTCTGTTTGGATATCCCATCCATAAATAATAGTAACGTCATATTCGGCTCCTAATGGCTTCATTTTAAAAATTTCAGTAGTATTTAATTAAGTAAATCGAATTTCGGTCAATTCTTCATTTAGAACTATACCTAGTCCTGCCATAAGTACTGCTACAAGTTTAGAGTACATGTTAAATTTGTAACAACTAAGTCTTTATTCCCGTAAATGGGGGTATAGCATGTCTTGTCTTTTAGAAAAGCACACCATTTGACGGCATAAAAAATATTAAATGGACCCGAACTTGTTAATGGAAACGAATTGGTGCATTTATTCTATAAGTGGGTTGTAGTTGTAACGTGGTTGTATAAAAGATTATTATGTCATTTATTATGTGGATCTACTTAATATGTTATATCCTATCAAATTGCGCGGAACAAGTTCTAGTTCCTTTAGGGTTACTATTTAGGCGCCTTCTTGTTTTTTTTGGCTATTGATGATATTACACAGCTGCGTAAAGGATATACTGTAAAACGGGATTACTTTATACTCGTATGTACATGTTTTAGTAGTTTTTTGTTGGTGAGTTAGGTGATCGCGAAGCTACCTCTTCCGTACTCCCCGCCACACTAGATCACGAGGGTTCACTACACTAGCGTCTATTCCGTATTTCGCCAATTTATTAAAGTACCCACAAATTACCCCCATTAGCGGTAATGCTCTTATTTTTGCGGACGACATTAAGATATTCCAATATACCAAAAGTACAGACCTAAACATTTTTTTATATAGTTGCCGAGGGTGTGTTTTGCTACTATGCTACTAGTTCAACGTGTTCGTTCAGCGGAGATGGTTTGTCATGAGCTAGATTTAGATGTAGATTACAGTAGGCAGGCATTGTGGCCCAGAACTTAGACAATGCGATCCATTGTACGTATCTCAGTAGAAGATCTATCATCCCTGTTAATCTCGTTGCCGTACATGAGCCGTAAGACGTTTGGTTCGTCGCCATTCTCCAATTTAATTATCGCTAGATTAACTGAGCTGAAATGAGAGCACATGAAAGTTTTTTTGTGTTTTCGAGCTAAAATATACGTCCGCGGCTTACCCTGTTCCAAGTTAGAAATGGAAAGGATGTTAAACCCTTAAATTTAGATGCCAAACTTAAGTTTGAATTCCGCCTTGCCGGGGGCCTCAAGCTAATCGTCTTTAATAAAAAGCAGGAAAGACATATTGCTTTTCTGGGGTTCACTAAACTTACCATAGTGACACATAATTCATAGCTTGACCTCGGATGTTGCATCTTTGTTCGGAGCGGTTAGGTCCATCCCTTTAGGTTCTGAGGAAATATTCCGGTAGCCTAAAAGTCGGGTTATGTCAACCTCTACCCGACACTTAATACACAAGAACACGGAGACTCCTTATCTGAAAGGGGAGAAACATTAACCGAGAGGAAGGAGAACGAGAGGCCACCGAAAGATTTTCATAGAAAACTTGGCGGCAAAGTAACGTCACTCCGAATTAAAATCAGGAAAGAAGCTGAAAATCCTCTCGGAAAAAAAACTATCCAGTCACCGCAAGTAGTACAAAACAAAAAACAAAAATCGCAATAATAACCAAAAAATCTTCCTTATTGGAAAAAGTCTTCACACTTTAGCAGTTGAGGGATGCTCGTTGCGCAATTCTCCTTTGTTTCACCTCATCGAATGTCTAGGGTTAGGCTTTATCTGGAACTCTTTTTTTAAAAATGCTTGATGGCGTATTTTAATGTTTCTTTCAGCTACACCGTCTTCTAGAAAAATAAATTTATTAGTTTTCTTCATAAGGTAGTGTGTTGATGACAAAACTTAAATGTACCAGCTGGTCTCATTTCCATATTCTACTATAATAGCGATAGTGCTATTATTCTCTCATCTATATCAGGAAGTAGGTTGTTAAATTGGCGAACGCTTGAAACGAACAATTGAGCGGCTTATTTTTATATCTATTATATATACATACATATATGTATGTGTCTGTGATCCTATTGTTATCACTGACAACGCGACTACAATTGTTAAGCTTTGAGGGAGATGCGGGGGGGAGACATGTCGGTCCAGACGAAGCCCGCGATCAAGTACCTGAGGGTGAGCCTCGATTGTAGGCTCACCTTCTGGGACGAAATCAGGGGCAGGGCGGACAAGGCGACTGCGATGACGACGGCGCTAAGCAGGGTCATGGCCAACATTGGTGGTCCCAGACCCAGCAAACGGCGTCTATTGCTCCGCACCGCTGAGACCGTCATGCTCTACGGAGCAGAAGTCTGGGCCGGTGCGATGCGGTGGAAGAAGTACCGCAGGCGTTTGCTTTCGGTGCAGCGACGTGCGGCCCTCCGCATCGCGTGCTCCTACCGCACGGTCTCGGAACCGTCGGTGTTGGCGGTCGCGGGGGTCATTCCAATTGACCTCTTGGCCAGGGAGCGACAGGCTGTCCACCAGGAGCAGCCTGTTCTGGGGCGGGAGACCCAGCGGGTCGTACGGGCCAGGACCTTGGCGTCCTGGCAGGGAAGGTGTGACGGGGAATCGCGGGGCGGTGGACAGCCCGGCTTATTCCCCGGTTGGACACCTGGTTGAACCGTCAGCATGGTGAGGTCGATTACTACCTCACCCAGATGCTGACGGGGCACGGGCACTTTCGGGCCTTTCTTTACCGCATAGGGAAGGTACCGAGCCCGTGCTGTGTATACTGTGACTCCCCGTCGGACTCCGCTCTCCACACATTCTTTGAATGTGCTCGCTGGAGGACGGAGCGAGACGACGTGGAAAGAGTGACTGGCAGCATAACCCCTGATAACGTAGTCGGGGTTATGCTGCAGGAGAGGGACTTCTGGCGAAGAATCGCCTTTTTCAAGAAGGGGATCCTTCGCCAGAAGGAACAGGACGCGAGCATGGAACGCCTGTTGTGGTAGGGGGGTATATAGGTATATAGGTATATAGGACTCCACCCCGAAGTAATGTTTCACAGACGGTTCCGGGGTGGAGTTCCTGGGGGAAGGGAGCGGGGTTTTAGCCGGTAGGCTCAGCTTTTGCTGGGAAGTCCGGCACATCGTGCGTAAGAGCATTTCCCCGCTCCCATAAAAAAAACAATTGTTAAGCTTTAAGTTTCCAAGAGTCGTTTTTGCAGGCGTTTATCGGATACTCCTAATACAATCCGGTCATTAAGCATTCGGTCCATTAGAAACAATTTAAACCTTCCTTTTTCATGTGACTCGAAGTTTTTATATATCATACTTCATTCTTTTTAAGTTCACAATATGTTTTAAAGGCACTACTTTACTGTCGACTTTCCTAGCGGTTGCTAGAATGGTAAACGTATTGAATACTTCCATAGCCGCATGTCGAACCGCATCAAAAATATGGCAAGTTTTGTTCGAACATTAGCCAATTTTCGGCAAGATTTCCTTCTAGTTTCAGTTCATTCCCTTTCCTTAGATGTGCCATTTTACAATATCTTCCACAATAAATCTCACTTTTGGTGGTCGGTCACATGTTCTGTTTATTATTTCTTTTATTATTATTTTTTCGTCTTTTTTGGTATTATTTAGTACCATTATTTACCATCTATATTTGGAGTTTACGTTAACCAGCTACTCCATGTTATATTTAATAATATTCAGTTTTAGTGATAGCCAACTTTGATACTAGAATTGTAATAAACATTTGTATAGCATAACTATCTATTTTACATTTAATCTATATGTGTATATACCAATTTGGATGAGAGGCTGAGGGAAGCACCTATTTTTCTTTCTTATCACGATTGTTCTCGCATTCGTTAAGTGGTTTCGATCAAACTTTCAATCTTGAAAGCAGATTTGCGATACTGTCTAAAATTTAGTTGATAGCGTTAAGAAAACCTAATTAAATACACAGGGAAGAACATTCTCCACTCTGTGACTAATGTCCCAATTTTTATATATATATATGTTATAATTTTGTCTTAGTGAATGTAAAATTGAATAAAAATAGATAGTGAAATATCGAAGTTATAGTGAAGAAGAGCAGGAAGTTCAGAACCTTATCACTTTGACCAATTGTTTGAATTTCCCAGATTAAATTACTTGATTGTTTAGACATGATTTTGGTTTTATTTAAATACTATATTTTTTCCAGGTATGAGCGCCGTTGCTATTGATATCCTTCTACGCTTAATATATGTGAAATAAATCGTTTTGGCCAAATTTTATCTAGCTAATAAAGCGAATTATAAATATAAATTTATTTAAAATTTAGGATTCTTAAGGAATTTCAAATCAAAAAAGAGCTCTTTTTAATTCGGGTTCAACATCAGGGTCCATATAATACTGTGTCCACAAAAAAAAGGAAAATTTTTGTTTAAAAAATAAAAAATATTTATTTATTCTTCCAAATCAATTTGCTCGCCTTCAAAATAATCCCCACGCAATACTTGAAAACTGCTTTTCCGATAAGGCTTTCAATACTTTCGTCGATTCGGCTTTAATTTCCTCGATCGAGTCGAAACCGTATCCACAGTGACACATCGTGAAAATCAATAAACTCATTTTCATATATTTACAAACACATGAGTAGGTTTGCAGAAATTGCATATAATGACTTGAAACTCTGCATACATATCGAGGATAGACTAGCAATTTCCAAAAAAAATTAATTGTATTCATTATACCCGCGAACTTATAACAAGTAATTCACCTTATTTTTTAGACACAGTAGCATCTCCGGAATGGCTTAATGGAATTAAATATGTATAACCTTTATTTATATATGTACATATATAAAAAGCAAATATTGTTTGTCTGAATTGTATAGACTTCGAAACTACTGGGTCCATTTAGCTCAAATTTTTCGAGTACTAAATTATTTAGGGTTAATGAAACGTTTGAAAAAATTTCCGATAGACGGCGACTCCAACATCGCCGAGTATCCCTTTTCATGAAGCTTCTTTAAGCTTTAAACATTTTCAGCATTGTCATGATATGTGCTATTCAAATTCAATTTTGAAAAAAAACACATTTTGTTCGGTGCAATCCCTTTGTCCTTTAATTGCCCACGTTATACCATTTCAAAAAAATCCCTACTCGAATGGAAGCACTTTTTTCCATAATGTCTAGTTTTTTTCGGCCTTTTAGTCTTATTAATATCACGGTCTTTGCAAAAAAAATATTTATAGAGGGATCAATAATCATCCCACTTTATTTCGCTGTAAATAAATGTTTTCACCCCTCTTCGAATATTAAAATAACTAACGTAATAACGTAAAACATGAAAATAATTTTGTATAAAGCTCATATAAAGTCCAAAAAATATCAACTCATAATGATCAACACTATTTATGTTTTATTTCGACCTTCTCATACTTTCGCTCATTTTGCTCTAAAATACTACTTTAGAATGCTGCTAAAAATTGTACACAATTTGTTCTATAATTTAACTAAATTTTGCTCATACTTGTAATAAGAAAATATAAACTCGAGGGACCAACACTATGTTTATTTTTCATATATCACAAAAATCTCTAGATATCTTGATCTAGACAAGAATGATTTCTTAAATGGTTAATTTTTTCTAATTAAAATAACAAAAATTGTACAAAATTTTACTCTTTTCAAAATTGATAATTTAAATTATTGTCCACAGGTTTCCTTCAATTTCCGGTCCAATGGAAAGCTGGGACGAATTTATCACTGGAATATTCCCGTCTTGAGAAAAATGCTATCGGATAACCGTCGTACCTCACCTATATTTCGAACTAACAAATATGCCACAGAATTGTTAGATATAAAAACAGTTCCAACTTGGTCCAAACCTTGGGAAAATGATACCGTTGACAAACCATATGGAAAAATAACTGCTGCCCAAAATAAATCTCTAAAGAAAAAGAAATCTCCGACGTACTATGCCCCAACTAATTACAAGAAGAACAACATCAGCAAGAACTACCCTGGTAATGGAAAGCCAAAGGGTTTCTACGTGATAAAGAAGAACCAGAAGCAATCATACTACAAGGAGTTAATTCCTTGAGGCCAACACTAAACCATGGTGAACATGCATCTGCACGTAAAATAATCTTAAAGACTACGCACAAGCGAAAAGACTTGAACTAAATTATTTTTACTCCTAGGATTAGATTAAGCTTTTCTACTTTTATATGATAGGTGTAGCGAGCATGTAAACTTAAATGCTGATCGAGTAGTGTGCATATAAATTTATATCAATCTGTATTTTGTACATTGTTTTTGTTATCTGTATAAACTTTATATGCTATGTTTCAATAAAATCATTACAGGATAGCCCTAATTTTCTTTTAAACACAACATATTTTAAAATTTTCTATTTCGTCTAAGCAGATAAGATTAAGAATTTATTGGTTTTTCGACCCGAGGGACCATATTGATTTCGTTAGTGTGCCTACAGCCTGGTGCCGCTATCACAGACGCCATGATACTGCGGAGCGAAATCCAGTTCCCATATAAACTCGGTTAAAAATCTGTATGTGAAGCATAAGCAGTGGCATTCTGCAGTATATGGAGATTTTTTAGTGGGTATGCAAAAATAAGTGGCATACAAAATTCATGGCGACCTCCCGAGCGCGATCAAATTCGCTGATCTGCCGGGATGGAAGCTAGAACAAAGCTGTTTAGTAGTGTGTTCCTTTTTCCATATCTTGTTGACAACTTCAACGAAGTACCTGGACCGATACGTGCAGGGTAGTGACACGCTTGGCTAGCTCGTCCACTTCACCATTGTCTCAAAAATCATTGTGTCCCAGGGCCTATGCAAGCTTCAATTTGACGCTAGTTGCAAGGTCGTTCAGGGGCAACCAACACTCTGTGACGACCCTAGAGTTTATGTACATACTCATTAGGGATCTACATAATTGCCTGTAAGTATCGGGGTAGCTAATCGTCTAAACCAAAATCGGTTATGCATATGAGGGGCGGGGCAATTAAGCAATTTAATTGGGTCAATAATTAAATTGATTGACAGCAATTATGCAAAATAATTGGGTGACTTGCTAATTACTGGGGTGATTAAATAAGTTGATTGACAGGTGTGACACTTTTAATTTGCATGTAATTAATGGCACGCGCCGATCGAACTCCTGTTTGCATAGTTGCGCATGGAGATTAGAATGCAAGGACACGCACTAAGCGACTTTGCTGTCGTCGAGTTTAATATCATCATCATCTTTGAGGGCGTGGGAGCAGGGTGTGGTAAGCAAACATTCAAAGCAATGAGGTAGTTTAATAGAAACTTTAACTTGTTTATCGGACATCAGATTTAATATCATTAATAGTGAATATCTGCAGATGCAGTGAGTTACATCTTAGGCAATGTAACTTAGTTTAAAAAATCTTTAACTTATCTTCGGCAACTAATGATTAACTCATACACAGAAATATGTTGTCGTTTATGGAGAAGTAATTAATATAAAAAATTAATATGCCGATGACACAAGCTACTTCAATAAAAATTTTAACTTGTTTTTCTGATAATGTTACTCCGTCTGCTGGTTGGTAATAAGTATTCGTTTAAGTTCAAAGAAGATTTAACTTGTTTATATACCGTCAAGTTTAAGGTCGTTGCTGATGATTGCCGGTTACGTGAGTTCTTATAGTACTTAATTCTATCTTAGAAAATTTGAAGAATTAATAAAACAAATGAAAATTGAGCTTAAGATTAAGATTATTACCGGTGGGCGCCAGCTTGTTGAGTTCTTATTTAACTGCATCTTAGAAAATGTGAAGTAGATTGATAAAAGTTTTAACTTGTCTTTGGTGCAATTAATGAGTTTAATTACGCAGAAATATGTTATCGTTTATGGAAAAATAATTAATATGGGCAGGGAGATGCAGCTAAGGTTGTGATTAAAAACAACATGGTAAACATTTTTAAAATATACATTTTTTATTAAATTTACTTTTCAGTAAAACTAATACGAGAACACGTAATTCTTTTTGGACAAATCTCTAGACTTTACAATTAAAAAATAATTTTAAATATTATTTAACTCCTCCAAGTGCGATTCGTTTCTTGATTGGGGAGATATACAAAAAAATCTCCTTCTAAAATAGTTAAAGTTTTCTGTCCAAACCTGGTAATTTTGTGCTCCTTTCCTATTTCCAACTTTTCTAGTTTAACTTGAGGGATTGACGGTTCGTTTCCCAAAGTTTCCAACAGTGCGTGTGCAAAAGATAATGCCTGTAATAAAATTTTATAATAATTAAAATATAATTATTTATATAATTACTAACTATAACTATATAATTTCTAACTGTAGAATTTCCTTGAGATAAATCTTTTTATATTTTTCGAATAGGCATATGCTAAAAGACTTCTGTTTCATAAATACAACTTTCACCGCAATTTTACAATGCAGCATTGTTACACTCTCAAGATAAAATACAATTCCTGTCTATTTAAAAGGTTGCAGCATTGCAAAAAGGAATGTTAATTCGATATTCAAGTTAACATAATGTGCATAGAACATATACATATATCAAGTTTCATTTGCCTTATTGAATGTTAAGATGCATTCTTGATAGAAGGTTGGAATCGTACACGTGATACATGATATTCTTAAGATTAAGACCAAGATTAATGTGCTAATGCAAAATCTTATTCCGGGTACTTGCATAAGATTAACACCTTAAATAATGATAGACGACAAATGTCGGATAAAAAATTTAATAAATATTTTCAAATAGAAAAATATTTTTTTCTTTAAAGACATGTCCCCACCACCTTGCGGTAGTGCTGCGCGTTTTTTTTTTTAGTGGTGTCCCCAATAAACCAATTTGTTTGCTATGGGGAATCAATACGCACTTTCCTAGTACTTAGTTGCACAAAGATAAAATGTTCAAAAACATAAGTTTTCAATCATCCTTCACTGCAAGTCTACCAGCACTCTACATGATTCGATCCCTCCCTTCGATTTGCCTACTGTTATTCTTGTTTATTTATTTATTTATTTCACTTGCTTTTACTCCTTGTCTTAGTTTTAAGCTGCAATTTTTTAATTTAAGACTATTTTATTTTATTTTATTCTTATATATTTAGGTATTTTTGTGTAGCTTGTATTAAGCGAAATAAACAAATTAAAACCATATGAAGCTAAACAAATCAAGCAATTCAGGATTGGGGAATAATAAGACAACTCTGGTGAACAATCAAGGTGCAATAGATTAAATTCGGAAGTTTTAGAAGACAACTTCATTATAATAAACCAAACAACCAATAATCTTCTAAGAAGAGTCATTGATACAAACGAATGGACATATCGATTTAAAAAAGTTAATTATCACCAAAACCGCTCACACATCTGGTATAAGAGCAATTTGAACATATAATGGTTTCCGGAAAAAAAAAACTTCATTTATGTAAATAATTACTTAATCTGACTTATTATTACCATTATGTATTATAATTGCACTCAATCAAGCATTCATCAATCATTATATCAACCATTCAACTTTGCAGACTATTGCTCCTATTATTGGAGTAATTTTCTTTATGAACGTCGATATATGTGTCTTCCAATTTAAGTTTTCATCCAACCTCGGTCCGAAATATTGTGTATCAGAAACTCTTTCAATCTTCCTTCCTTCTATCTCAATGGATGGATTTATATCCTATTTATTTTTCATCTTAAAAAGTCATGTATTTTGTTTTTAAACATTGAAAAAATCAACTTATTGAGCTTAACCTTATTTCCTTACAACCACTTACTGAATTCTATTAAATCTCGACTTGCATTCTCTTTCAGTTTCTCTTTAGTTCTTTCTCTGTATACTAATACAGTATACTCGTACATACATAAATATCAGCATTTATCTTGTATTTACGTTTTAGTTGAACGTTCTGAATATTATTTATATACAACAGATAAAGTGACGTCCCCAAGATTGACCCTTGTGGAACACCACATTTTTATATTTCCTCTTTGCTGTGATGCTGATTAAGTGTTTGCTGTTCGCGATGAAATTTCAAAATCAATTTCAAAATCCCAACACGCTGTAGAAAGAATAAAAGCAATATGAGACCATTTTTCAAAATACACACATACGTCTATCAAATATCATGAAATATTAAGTCAAGCTTGCATTTACTGCAACCATGGCATCCTCTCAAGAGAGACGAGACTACACAAATGTTGATGGCGAACGGACACTTCCGGGCCTTCCTCTACCATATGGGAAAAAGTGCCAAGCCTTGCTGTGTATATTGCGACTCCCCATCGGACTCCGCTCTCCACACATTCTTTGCATATGGAAGATCAAAGATCATGAATTACTAGATCGGACACTCTCTATACAAGCTTAAAGCTTTAACCCATATGCAACTTCTAAAACTGCCTGGGGTAAATTTTTCCATTAGAGAAAGTACCAAAGAACTACTGTTTTCTATGCCTTATCTAAATTCCAATAAGAACGAAAGAGATAAGAATAAGCAGCCAAAAATTCTCATTTACAGCACTTACAGTGTAGGCAATAAAATACAGCGTTTTTCTACCATGCATTTTTAAAGGCGGGCCAATCTGTCGGGCTCGCTGTGTGCCTCTGCATGCATGGTGTTAGTGCCGTCCCCAAGCAATGTTCCAGCATAGGGAAATCCTGAATTGAGAATGGGGAACAGGCAGGTAGCACACTCAGAGCATGTATACGGATGCGGGCTGCTTACATTTTTTCACTGTGCATTTTTAAAGGCGAGCCAAACGTATTCGAACGTGTGCGCTGCTTTGGGTGGTGAAACGTGATTTTAATTTTCGTTCCGCCTCCCCCTAAATTTTTGTCTTTCTCTCACGCGTGACCCCTTTATTACTATCCACTTTTAGCAAAATCTGCAAGGCCGGTGCACTAATGGGACCAAGGTCGAAAAAATATAAGGCACTACGTCACGAGTGTCCCATCTAGTAATTCATGATCTTTGATGGAAGATGGAGAGTTGAGAGGTCAAAGTTAGAGAGGGAGACTAGCAGCATAACCCCGGACAATATAGTTGCGGTTATGCTGAAGGGGAGAGATCCCTGGCGAAGCATTGCTTTTTTGTAAAAGGGATCCTCCTCCAGAAAAAACACGTCAACAGGGAGCGCCTGTTAACATAAGGAAACGGACGCTCTGTGAGCAGTATGAGATTAAAGTCCCAAAGTGGACAGATGAAATAGGACCCTGCCCCAAAATAATGTCTCGCAGACCATCCCAGGGTGGAGATCTTGGGGCGTGGCCAACAGAGTTTTAGGCAGTAGTCTCGGACGTCCGAGGAGCCCATACACGGGCTCGGGCTCGGGCATACTCGGCCAAGGGCGCGTAAAAGCATTTCCCCGCTTTCATTCAAAAAATTCAAATTTTATGTTGTGTAGAACACCTTCCTTTCTACTAGAGGATATTAAGAATTATTTTATTTTTAACAAAAAGATAGAACCTTTCAGTGATTTTAATACTGAAGAATTGTTCATTTTACAACCAAATTATATCGGAACTAAGGAAAAGCTTTCACAACTTATACAGTTTTGGTTTTATAACAAAACGTTGAATTAGTAACTTAAATAAGTAAATTATTCACTATAACTAAGTACGCAATTTTATGAAGTGAATATTGGCACATGACATGACACATGGTTTGATTAATAACATGACTAATCACATGACACATTACATGGTACATGACATGACACATGACATAGTACATTTCATGCACACAACATGACATGATATGACAATTTTTAATATATATAATTCGTTGAAGTTAAAATTTCACCGCTATAAACAAACTATAATCGTGGTGTTCAAATTCAAATTTGAAAAGAAAGTGTTCAAATTCTAAGTATTCAAATTTGAAAAAAACACATTTTGTTTCGGTGTAGCAGAGCGCACTGGGTATTGGCTTGTAAAACATCATGTTTTACATTATTATCCTAATATTATATTGCAAATTTGACCATTGAGTATTAAAAAAACGTTGGTGCATGAAAATGAAAGCCAAGGAATTTAAATTATACCCATAGGGAATTTAAATTATAGTATATACTATACTAGAAAGAATATTTGCAAATTAATATCAGAGAATATAAAAGGTCAAATTAAGCTTATATTTAAAATGGCATGCAAAAAAGGATTACACGTTCATATTAATACTGGTCAAGAATGTTCTTTACATTTATCTGATTTGAATTGTCAACTAACGTTCATTTGGATTGTGTGATTTTCTGACAACCATATTTTAGAATACAATTGGGAAATGTTATCAGTTTTTGTACTAATCAGTCACTAAATATTTTTGTAGTGTTTCTGTTAAACATTCTGACATAAATTCTAACATATTCTATTCTAATTTGGATGGTAATGCTGAGACAACTAGATTTAGAGCATTTTTATATTTCTATTGAATGTATGCATTATATTTTTAATATTTTCTTAATTTAAAATTATCTTATCTAATGTAGATTATCGACAAATAATATTAAACTGTATAATTAAAATCATAGATACACAACCTAGTGAATTAGATATTACTTATCTTTATAAAGAACTAAGTAAGTAATTTAATTCACTTAAATTATATTTTTATTTTTAAAATGTTAACAAATTTCAATTATAGAGTGTGGCCAATTCCCAGAAATTGCAATTTTTATATAAAACATGCGGGATCAGTATGCACAAATTTATTTGTAAATAAAATATAAGAACTGTTAATTTTACAAAAATTCGTTTCAAAATATATACACATACCCCTGTTGCATTTTTGTCGTAATACTTACTTAACGAGACTTAATAAATTGTTTTATGAACAATTATGTGAATAATGTGACTGTTACAACATTATATTAGGTCTACAGGAAAGTTCTGTCCGATAATTTCGTTTCAAATTTGAATATATTTGAATATGTTCGTTTGTGTTATATGTGGCTGTGCATTTATTATGTGCCCTTCGAAATTAACTACAACAAAGATAACTCATGTCATTGTCAGCATGTCAAAATTTGTTAAAAGTTTTTGGTGAAGATGCTGTTTCGGATAGAACGTGTAGGAAATGGTTCGAAAAATTTAAAGCAGGTGATTTCGGCCTTAGTGATAAGCCACGCTCTGAGCGGCCATTTGTGGTTGATGACGATATTTTTAAGACCATGATAGATCAAATGATGAAAAATGGATTACATATGAAAACATCGTAAGGAATACAGCGTGAACACGGAAAACATGCCTTCTTCACACCGAGCATGAGCCTTAAAAAGATAATACTGTGTATATGGTGGGACATATAAATCGGAGAAATACAGTCAACAAATGGACGAGTTAACAAAGTACTCTAAGAAAAAAGGCTAACAATATTCAGTAGGAAGGAAATCATACTGAATCACGATAATGCTAGACCACATGCAGCTTTGGCGACTCGCCAGAAAATCTCAGAGCTAGGATAAGAAATTCTTTCGCATCGACCATACTCCCCAGACTTTAACCATCAGATTTTCACCTATTCCTTTCTTTACAAAATTATTTGATGAGAAAAAAATTAAAAAATAAAGAAAACGTTTACATTTACAGTAGTGCTGCTGTAGTTTTTCGTATCCAAAGATTTTCTTCAAAAATAGATTTTATAAATTGCCATCCTGCAGGGAAGAAGTCATAAGGAACGATGGAAATTATATCGTAAAATAAATCTAATTAAATATGTTAAAAATTGTATCATTTCCTTCCTCTTCAAAAACGGATAGAACTTTCCGGTAGACCTAATATTTGTTACTATTTAGATTATCATAGAAATGTTACAACTACAACGATCATATGCATCTCACAATTTATTGAGAGGTAATATTTACAATGAAGATAGTACTGAGAACCATTAATATTGTTACACTTTTAGCAGCCAAGCGGCTGGCTGGCAAAACACATAATTTTTATTTACATATAAACTGAATTGAGTTCAGAGCCCAAAAGATTTTGAAAATTAAATCTATGTAGAAAATTCCAACACAGACCATGAATGAAATTGGACTCTCCATAACATTTAATGTGGACTCTAAATTAAATGTTTTTATGCATCAAAACGTTGCGGACTTTTCGTTTTTCTTGCTACACAGTTGCAGGTCTTTGATATCTTCAACGCTCCTTTAAACGCTCAGAATAGCACAGACTGTTAAATCTTTAAAGCATACAAAAATATCCTAGTCCTGAAACACCCTGACATAACTTTACATTAACTGTTTTAACAGAGCTATATATCTAGCCCCAAATGTATTCATGGTGCTTCTTATTGAATCAAAGGGGTTTTCAAAGTTCCATTTATTTAGTTCCGAATGAGCGAACTACCCATTTTCTTGTTCCCATATTTATGTTTATCACGTGTGTGCATGCTATTTGGGCATCAATATAATATATCAGATATCAGGTGAGGAATACGTGTACTATTTCGTAAATGGCCATTCTAAAGCCTTTTATCAAATCCGTCTAACACAAAAGTCCGTTTAGTATTAAAGTAAAGAGCCGACTACGCCATTTTAAACTAATTTAATGCATACGATATAAAACTGGTGGATAAGATGGAATTTGCGACGCATCATAAAAATATTTCATCATCAATCAAACAATAGCTAAAAAAAAGTAGCCACAAAGTGATATCTTCGTGCTTTCAGATTAAATCGTTAGCACTGCCCCTGTTCTCGGGCGAGATGAATAGAAGCTGAACAGCTGAAGTTAAAAGAATAGTAACATTCTTCTCCCGTTGTCATCAATTTATACAGCACACGGCTGCTAAAAGCCCCTACGGTCCAGGCTATGGGCTGGGTATTCCTGTCGGTTCTGAGTATATAAATTGCAATTAATCGCATGACACTTATTTTCCACCAGTTATACATGAAGTCTGAATATTACCATTTATGACTTCCCGAGTGCACGCTGAGCATCTCGCTAACCACTAAATGGCAACGTGCGGACGAATTTGCGAATTTAATTCAATTAACTTGCCAAATAAGGGTGAGATAAACACAGTTTTTTCATGATTGCAATTACGTTTCATTACCTGATTTTTGTTGAATTACTTCGATGAATTTTATCTTTGGAATTTCCGAAGCTACAGCAGTTGCTGCTAGGCGAAGGTTCTGTAGATACATCAACAACTCCTTATATATTTAACGCACAAAAGTGAACCAATGATGGAACTTAAAGATTTTTGAAAGCAACTTGTTAACTGTTAGATATCATAAAATGCTTTTGTGCAATGTCAGAGCAAATAAAATTATTTATAGAAATGACCTTAAACATTTGGACGTCGGATTGGCCATTTATGAATTATTAATGAAATAAATCTGTTAAATTTCAGTACATTTTTTAGCAAATAACTCAAAAAATGTCAAAGTTACGCGAAAAATTATTTTTATCAATATTTGCAGAATTTGAACCGTTCGCAAGGCCAAAACGATTAGCTCCATTTTTGAAAATTTTTGAATGTTAACAATAAAATACCAGAAAAAAACTGATACTTCAAGGAATGAAAATTATGAACACCCGCCCGTAATTCCTTTTTAGCCACATGAGTGCTGATGTTTTTAGTATTTCAGGTGAAAAATGCTGCTGGACGTTTGCCGTGCCACTTTTTTTGCTATAGTGTGCCATTTAGAATAGTGGAGGTTCTGCTCGATGTTGCCATAATTTTGATATAATTATGTTTATCTGTTTTTTTATTGTATGCATCCATATTTGCTATCTACGCTTGAAAGTGCAACTGATTAAAATTTAAAAAAAAAAAAACTGTATACCAGACAAGATATTGTTGTAGGAGCTGCGTCGGTGCGTGATGAAAGTCTAGGTGATGTAAATAATGCATTTCTTCACAACGCACTATTAACGTAAATGGCAAGCCGGATTGCTCAAACTGATAATACCCACAACTATAGAGCTTATATTGAAAATTTATTAAATTATGAAAAAGATGCTTCGTCAACACAATTGGAGTCTGTTGGCTAGCATCTCGATTAGGATAACATGGAGGTTGCTTCGAAAATTATTAAATACAGGTTACGTAGCAAGTAAAAAGCTATTTTGTAAAAGCAGAGTATTATAATTAATGGGGAAAATTCATGGTGATATGTTTAATCAGGATAAATTGCTAATGAACGGTGAAGATTTACGCATTGTGCTATCACTTGAAAAGACTGAATTTAATCTCATCTCCAAGAATGATGACAATTCACCAAGATTTAAAATTGTAGAAGCAACTATGTACCATATATGAATCATAGCATAATGTTGGCTTATGAATTTGTCCTTCAACGTTCAAATGCTATATATCCATATAAGTTAGTTGCAATGAAAACCTATACGAAAAGTTTCTTTCCATCTTCAATGTTAAATCTTGGAGTGGTATATTGAGGTAGCGCAATCAAACAAATTTTTTTAATCTAATCAATATTTTGTATGTAGTCCTCTTTTTTCTTAATATTCTTTAATTCTATTCTTAAAACTATCGCAATGACGGAGACCGTCATCCGGTGTAATTGAATTCCACACTTATATGAGCCGTTTATTTTGAAAGTGGCGTAAGTCCAAAATGTCATAAGGTCGATTTGTGTATATTCTTTTCAAGCAAAATTAACCTTATGACATTTTGGACTTATGCCACTTTCAAAATAAACGGCTCATATAATCCTGTGAACTAGACTTATTCTTTTGGTTGGTCATGGATGCCTAAATACCTAGTTTTGAAGTCGAGCCCACAAATGCTCAATAGGATTAAGGTCCGGTGAGTTTCCAGGCCAATCAGTCCATGCAGTTAAAAACCATTGATTAGCTTGATGAATCGTTTCCCTGGTAGTCTGACATTTCGCTCCATCCTGCATTCGAATTGCTCCTCTTCTTTGGAGAACTTTCCTCAATTAGTCGCATACGTTACGTACAAAGGCAACATTTTAGTTTGTAATATTCACAGTTTACAGTACATTGTTCATCAACAATGATGAGTTGCGTTTTCCCTAGCATAATGATTCCTCCTGCTACCATTAAAAGGAGTCCTTGTTTCGGCCTTTATACGGAAGGTATGAGCGATGGATCCGAAGTGCGCACCCTAGAGTTTTGCCGATTGGGTTTTGGATGCAATTGAATAACGGATTTATCAGTAAAAATTGTCCGTTCTCTTTGCTTACATCCTTGTTCGTTTTCCGAGATGAATCCTTCTTGCTCCAATCTTCGACAAAATTGCAGGAGGTCCCTGATATTTTTCTCCGTCAGCATAGGTTTGACGAGTTGCACATAAGCAGGAGCCACCCACGGACGGCTCCTAATGTAGACCTTAATGATGATGTTTTTTCCTCTCTTAACGATAGCTGTCCGACTCATTTAGCACCTTTGTTGCAGAGCGAGTTCCAACACTCCGCATATTTTTCACAAGATCTCTTATTTTTCTTTTTTTGTGTTCGCCGAAAGCACTGTAGTACGCTTACTCCGTTTTTTATCAGTCGTATTCCCTTCGCCCCGTTGAACACAAATTCGAACAGTCAGCTTGCAAACCAAATGATAAAAAAACTTCATTAAAACAATTTAAAGTTTTTAAGCTTAAGATGAAAATATGAAAAAATTAGCAATTGCATTTTGTTCCGCAACCAATCAAAATCAAAATCGAATTGAAAATAAAACTTACCCTATCAGAATCCTGGAATAAAATGCCAGCGACACGAACCAACGCTAAATATATCACTTGTAAAAACTTCACATTTTTAAGAGCTCAGCAAAAGGAATAATTTTCACTACCTGAAAAGGTTTTTCCGTGGATAGGATCAAAATGAGTGGAAATTTCCTATAAAGTAATCTACCTGATGTTTACAAAAGTGGAAAGAAACTTTCACCTGTATTTAGACAATATGGTAATAGGACAACTACCGAATTTATTGATATTTTGCATAATAGACAATGATGCTGGGAAGTAGAACAAAAAACCCATATAATTTCAAACATAATAATATAACCAGATTTAATTTGTCAGTGAACGGTGTTCAGATGGAATTTGATTATTTAAAAGATCCTCCCACTCTACCACAAGAGATTACCTCAGCTTGTTTAAAGGAACTGGAATACGCTATTTTGATAAAGGACAAAGAGGAAAATATATATGTTTTATCAAAAACTGATTTTTTTATACTATCTAGGACCTCTTATGTACATACAAACTATGTAATAGTTTATTTGATGGGTTTTAATAAATAAATTAAAATAAAAAATTATTTATTTTATTTAATAATTTTATTCTTTAGTAAATATTGACATAATTTTGAACTGCGCAACGTAATTGTGGAAGTCTCCTGCGTATTTCACAATTAGTTTCAAACTGTTGAAGGCTATTCTATTTTGGTAGTGTCAACTGCTTAATGTTATCCTACGGCAAGTATTTCCTTATAAATTGTTCTTTTTCTTCGCTCTTGACGTATATCATAAAATCTTTCATTTTTGATTAAAAAAAATTGGTCATAATGGTAAAAAAATAATGGTCATTGTTTCTAGTAACAAAATGAATCTCGAAAATTGTAACTCACATATCGAAAAACAGGAAAAGGTGAAACATTAAATTAGTGAGAAGACCTGATGGAATTTAAGCTTAACATCAAAATCTAGAAAATTACATCATCAATTTTCTGGTGGTTATCGGCGGGACTTATATTTAGGAGATTTTAATTTGCTGGCGATCTGAATAATATTACTTCCCTTGATTAACTGATGCAAAACTTAAATAACAAAAACATAGCAATGACCTTAAACTTGATGTCAGAGAAACAAGTTAAAACGCGTTGAAAATTTTTGAGGAGCAATGACCTTAAACTTGACGTGGGAGATTGACAGCTTAAGAGGGCTATCAAGGCTTCTTGTTGTCCTTTGGGCTGTTACTTCTTGAGGCACTGCCAAGTATGCATTCCGTACAACCTATAATAGAATGTTTGTTTACATTTTCTAAAGGTCAGCAATGACCTTAAACTTGCGGTCAAATAAACATGCTTCACTCCCCAGCCGCAGCTTTCATCAATGTTGTTGACCATTAATTTAACCACTTCTTCTTCAGATACGGCGAATGCACAACCAGGTGTATATACCGTGCAACCCATAAATAAATGTTTATTTACAATTTCTAAAGGTGAGCAATGACCTTAAACATGACGTCAGATAAACAAGCTTCACTCAGCCCCAGCTCCATCAATGTTTACAGTTCATTGTGTTCAGAATATTCAAATTAAATAACAACAATCAGAAATGTTGATATACCGGTGGCTGCCATAAAAGCCTCTTTAGCTATCGATCCCCGGATTAAATCCCCGAGTCATGCAACTTGCTTTTTAATTCGCATTGCAAAAATCTCCAGTAAACGGTCTCAATGCAGCCAGCCATCCAAGCCCTCCAAGTGCGCAAACAGGTATGCAATGCAGATGCGCAAACAGATGGTGTCAATTAAACAGATGTTAAGTATCACTAATTAATTTGCATAATAACCCATTACCTAATGACCTCATTAAGTAGCATAATGATCTCATTAATTACCTTAATGACCTAATTAATTTGCATAATTGCCCCGCCCCCTCATTTGCAGAGCCGGTTTTTTTCCCATGCTTCATTGTCCCAACCACTACTTACTGTATCAGTCCAAAATAGGCTATCAGATTAAGAAATAAACAAACGTGTACAGTACAGCTGGAAGATGAAGGCAACAGGATATCGGTATCGGATACGCAATCGCAACTAATTGAGGGAATATTAAAAATTCTAAAACCGACGACCTCACCAGAAGGCCGCAAGGCGTCAGCAAGTCCACCTAGGCATCAAATACAGGGGGTAATTAAAAAATACTTTCTATTGACGATTTTTATTATTTTTTTATTATTAGAGAGAAAGGGGGAGGCGTCAGCCTCGAGCGCTCAGACCACGGTCCATTGCACTCGTCCCCTATCCTATCCGAACTTTTTAGTCATCTTGACGAACCTAAGAACATCAGATAGAGATTGAGAATTGAAGTCTTCCATTCTCATTACATCAGCGCCAAACGTCGTCATGCGGGCGCGGGAGAAGGCCGGGCAGTTACAGAGGAAGTACTCCGTACTATCCTCGTCCTCCCCGCACGACGGACACACTGAGTCGCCGATGATCCCTAGGGTGTTCAGATGCTTGCCGCATGTGTTATGTCCTGTGACCGTCCCTACAAGCTTTCTGCAATCTTTCCTGCCTAAGCCAAGTAGAAGTTTTGCATTGTTCCTGTCTGGACGACCAATGAACCATTTGGTGAATTTACAGGTTAATATACTGGACCATCTTTGACCATGTATTGAGTCTATGGATCTAGTTATCCAGTTTTTCAACTATTGACGATACTAACAAATAAATTTTAAAATATACAAAAATAAAAAAACTTCGAAATTTCAAATGGAAAGCCAATTTCTTGATTCCTTACTGAAAAAAATTTCAATAACACTAAAGAAGTGATATCCCGAATAACGACGGGGACGGACAAGCTAGTATAAATACAATATATAAATTACATATTTTTTAAGCAATGGATTCGAGAATGGTATTTCTTATATTTACAGTGGCATAATCATCAAGTTCGCTTGGATTTTCATTGAATGATTGCTCTTTTTGAAGTGCTGTTATTAACTCTAAAGGCAAATCTGCCTTCTAATGTCTGCATATGTTATATAACACACAATATTTACGGCATTTTCTGGTGAGTATTTCAGTTGCCTCGCTCCTAAAATACATCTTAAACGGCTTTTTAGTATGCCTAGTAAGCTCATATATATTTCTAGCCTTTGAGTGTATAGAGTTGACCTTGATACTCTTCTATTTTCTTCCGCTGCCCTATAATGAGCAATTACCCATGGTTCCAATAGATATCTCGAATCACCTTAATGAGATATAGACAAATGTACCATATATATTTTCTACCAAGTAGCCGGGAAGAAGCAACTCTGGTTCTTCATTGGTTTTCGAGATAGGACCTAGGTACTTTCGCTCAAATTCCTCACAAATGAATCGAATGAGTGTCTATGTTTATCATACGCATTCGATAGTCGTATTCCTGTAAAGTCTATATTAATATAAAAGAAAAAATTTTAATTTAAAAATGTTAAGAACTAATATAGCATTCACCTAAGCTATGATATCATTTTCTACTAAAGAAATGTTGTTCACTCAACCTCTGTTTTGTTAATTTTATATGCACAATGTTCCGTCAAGGCACCTAACTAATACACACCAGGAAAAGTAGTGTGATTGAAGGGATCATCGAGTGGAGAAACCATTTTCTCGAGGAGTATCTTCCTCAGGAAGAACGTTTGCCAAGAGTAACCGCTAAGGCTGTCACTCCACCTGAGTAGCTAAAAGCTGTGATTCCGAATCCAATCAGTGATCCATCAATTTCAAGACTGTGTCGTTTATTGAATTCTTAAGACTATTTATATAAATTCTTATTCTAGACATACTTATGATCGGTGTTCTGTCTAGTCGATACCTTCCTCAATACTTTGTGACCCATTTGCTAATTCTTCACAGGGGATAGTTAATTGCTTTCGGTGTAACATTGGTTCACCCTCATATGGTCGCTACGTGGGTTACTCAATTGCTTAGTTGTAATTTGAAGTATGCCGTTATCTCTTTTGTTTACGTATTGTATAAGACATATACATATGTACGCGGCCTTGCTCACTACTTGAAATTGCCGCAATTCGCACATGTTTCGGACACACTAGTTTACTATTTAACCTGACTCACTTTTGGCGTGCTCTGCAGGTCATAGATTCGACTCTGCACTTTTTGTGTGTGCTCCGGATTTACATTGTTTGCCAGGTTATGAATTATAGTGATGATCTTAATCTTTTCATAGAAAAACATTTTGTAATTAGTATTTTCTGCCGATGACTTGCGAAATGACATCCACTTAGGACATATTTTCGTATTTGAGAAAATATTTTAAGGTAGTGGACATGGTTGACTGTGTAAATCCCCCGACACTGTTTTGTCCAGTACTTCTTTGATAACCTCCTTCCGCAAAGAATCGAAGAGTCGTCGAAAGTTTTAAGTGGTTAGGAATAGAAGCCAAGTTAAATGCTGGCCCACTATCCAACTCTAGCTCTTCCAAAAATATTTAAAAATTTCCTTCGATACGCGGAATAATTTAAGAAAATGAGATTCGTATTGAATTGAAATCTGTTTCGCATTCTGATACGGACCCAGTGTCTCAAAGAAGAATGTTAATTTTGGCGTATTTTGGGAAATTTAGAATAGTTCTTTTGATTTTGGTTTGGACCCGATCAACTTTAAGCAGATTGGTAGATTACGTTGATCCCCATAGTTGAAGCCCATAAGTCCTTATAGATAGACTTGAAGATCGTAACTTCGGTATCTAATTTTGATTTTATGTTTAGGAGCCAATAATTTGAGTTGCTCGCATTTCTTATTATTGATGGTTATAGGCTTGCAACTCGATTTTCTAACAGTGACCGTAATTTACTCGCATTTTTTCTCATTCGGTTTTATACAGCCCCCTGTCCCTTGTGTTCAAGAAAGAATTTTTACTGCCACAATCCATTACGCGGCGCTGATGATACTTATAGGCGAATAATAAAATGTCAGTAAGTCACAATTGAAGAAATTAAATAATTCCTATGTTTTTTACAAGGAAAACACACTGCTGTTAATAATACGTCTATGCAGAGGACCAACGCAAGTGATAATGGGTTGCTTTTAAATTACCTTAAATTGACGCTTATTTCGCCTACAAGTATCATTAGCACCATCTCGTGGATTAGTATACGGCGCCGACAGTCATCTACAGCAGCAGTCAGCAGTCTCATAACGAACGTTGTGTTATATTTGTTTGTTGGAATGTCGGCTATGAATAATAAATAGAGCGGTGGACTTAGCAATACTGCCTTGCGAAACTTCTGCCTTAATAGGTGGGATTGCACTTTTAGTCAAAATGAGTGGAATGAATTATCTGACTTAGATAAGCAAAAAAATTTTATGGCAGGGAGGCAGCAGTCCCAACCGTTTGGAAGTTACAGGGTGATTCAAAAATTCCAATTTTCCATGGTATGCACAACACTATTTTATTTATATATTTTTATCCAACTTACGCATATGATTTTGTTGGTAGGTTATATTTTTATAGTTTTTAACTGTTCTAATAGTTGTTGCTCTAGATTAAGTTATTTTTTTGGTTGCGGTGTTGTTTGTTACAGATTAGTTTTGCGAAGTTTTTGGATTTTTCCTCTTATAATTATGGCTAGATATAGTATTTTTTGCATAAATAATTATAATGAGTCTTTTCTTTTAATACTGTTTTTGTTTTTTTCTGTTATGAGAATGAGATTTTTTGGTTGTTGATTTTTTTTTTGAGATGCCGAAATTCATGTAATTAATATACCTATATATTATTTTTATCGAATTACCCATTACATTTACAACAAGGTACAACATGCTCAAGTTAAATAGAGATAGAAAAATCTGTTTCTAAAAAAACCTAAATTGGTATATTACTCTTTTATTGCTCTGTAATTCTAAAACCAAAAATTATCGGACATGTTTGTTTAACATGCACAGGTAATTTCTTTTCATTTTTGCTGCTGAAAAGTCCTAAAAGGGTTAATAGGATTTATTTTGTTGTTGTAATTAGCTTGTCTTACCCAGCCATAATTAGGACTATCCCGACGCCTTGTTACTAATACCTAATGAAAATTTTCTATAAACGAGGGTCAGTCAGAATTTAAAAACCAAGTGATAACTACGGGTATTCTAAGCTAAAGTAATTACAAAATGACCGAATTCACTTTTGAGGATTATGCCGATATAATTTACATTTACGGTGTAGTAGACGGGTAGTATCCGGGAATACCAAAGGAGATTCCCAAAACGAAGGGTACCCCAAAGAAGGCCATTTTTGCGGACTTTTCAGAGGTAATAAGAAATGGGAGGTGTAATTTTAAATAGAACGGTATGCGATCAGGAGCATTGTAAGATTCTGCCGACGTCGAACAACAAATAATCAGCATAATCAGGCAAAAGCCTGAAACAAGCACAATATGAGTCGGAAGACGATTAGGAGTATCTTCATATACAGTTTGGAAGATTCTTTATCAAGACGATTACATTCCGAATGAAGATTGCAGTTTTGTAATTAGCTTCTGGAATGCATCATTGAGAACAGGGCAATTCTAGACTAAATTCTGTGGACGGATGAATCATAATTCACTAAGGATGGTACCACAAACTTCCATTGCGGCAAGCATTGCTTTTCTTATTTCATCAAAAGAAAAATGCCGTTAAAAGTAATCGTTTACTGGTAGAAACTTACGAAGAGTGTGCTCCAAGCATAGAAACATTTGAAACGTGGTTTCCAGAATTTAAAAGTGGTGATTTTGATTTGAAAGACAGTAAACGTTCGAATAGGCCAAAAACATTTGTGGATGCGGAATTGCAGGAATTATTGGACGAAGACCCAAGCCAAACGCAAAAACAATTGGTAGAAATGTTAAATGTAGTACAAGAAACGATTAGCGATGGCTTATAAGCAATGGGAAAAATCCAAAAACTGGGAAGATAGATGTCACATGAACTATTCAGTTCAGGAAAATAGAAAATCGAAAAACCATTTGTGAATGCTACTTTAACGGTGCAAAAGGAAGTCATTTCTGCATTGGATTCTGACGGGTAATGAAAAATGGATTCATTTCGAAAATGTAAAAAATCGTGGTTATCGTCTGGCCAAGCTGGCTTATCAACTCCAAGGCCCAATCGCTTCGGAAAAAAGACAAGATTTGTGTTTGGTGGGACTAGGAGAGTATGGTGTATTATGAACTTCTGAAACCTGATGAAACAGTTGATACTGATCGCCACAAAGAACAAATAATAAATTTAAACTATGTGTTGATGGAAAAACGTTCAGAATGGGCCCGAAAACACGGTAAAGTGATTTTGCTCCATAACAATGCACTGTCACACACAGCAAAACCGGTGAAAGACGCATTGAAATCACCTGGATGGGACGCATTATCGCACCCGCTGTATTCTCCAAACCTGGCTGAGTCCAATTATCACCTTTTCGCAATAAAAGGACACTCGCTGGCTGAGCAACACTTTGCAAATTTCGAAGATGTCGAAAAATGATGAGCCATGCTCTAAGGACAAACGTTTCTTTGGGATGACATTCATAAAAGATGGACAACGTGTAAAATCGAATGACCAATACTTTGGATAAATAACTTTTTCCATTTTCTTAAAAATTATGTATTTTTTCATTAAAAAAACCGATAAAGACTTGCCGGTACACCTGGTATATGGTACATATCTAAACCAATCTACAAACTTAAATAATTCTAAATCGATTTTGTTGCAGTTTTCATCATTATTTAAAGAATCTAAAGAAGAGAATATGAGAGGCTATTTTTTACTCGTGAGCTTCAAAATGGCGAACTCAAGGTGGCGGTCAACTATTATAAATATAAAAATTCAAAATGGCGGATGCTATATGGCGACCACAACCTTTCAAAATGTGACGAATTTAAGGGAAGATTGATATTAAGGATATTTTGACACAGCTACTTTCGAATCTACTATCATTCCTTGGAAATTCAGAATGGCGAACCCAATATGGCGACAATTTGTTTTTTTTTTTTTTTTTTTTGGAAGCTGAAAGGATTTAAATGTAATTTAGCATAAAGGTAAATCAGTGATGCTAGTTTTGAATTCATAAACGCAGATCCAATATATCGACCACAATTTTTGAAATTCAAAGTAATTTTTTTTAAATTGCTTATGTAAAAAAATCCCATGAAAATTAAATGCATAAAGAATACATAATTTGAAAATGAAATTTTGCAAATCCTATCAAACGAAAATTTTCAAAATATGTTCAGCTTTAATTTATCTAAATGTGGTAATACAACGATACAACAACACAAAAAAAAACTGCATACCCTTGCATATACATATGTATATACCATACTATACTTAGTTAACACTTAGCAATAAAAATGCATAAAATGAGGTAAAAAACCTTTCACAAATTTTAGATTAAGGTTCTGTATTACATTCAAAGATTTTAGTAATACGCCTAAACTGGGTCAAACCTCAAATATAAGCATTTCAGAAGTTTCCAACCTAATACAATAGTATTTAGGATACAACGAATAGCCGGGCTACTCAGGTCGTAGAATATAAAAACTATTTAGAATTTTACCATAATGCTCTTTATGATCGATAACACAAGTCTATAAGCAAAATAAAACAACAAACAGAAACAAGAATAGTCAATGTCGACGTATTTTTCTATGCTGAATTCAACCGCAGAATTGCTCTATGAGGTCAGGATTTCGACATATGTAACTTAACCTAAAAAAACGATTTTTCATTATTTCTGAGGTTATTTAATAAGACAAAGTGATTTTTAGCCATAAAACCTGATATGGTACTTGAAAGTACTAGTCTTTGAATTATGTCGATATTTTTTTTCTTCAAATATCGTAAACTGAAACTTATTACAAAGGTTAATTGTTTATATTGTTAACAGATTGAATATGTGAGGTATTTTTATAAAGTTTGACTCACCACTTTGAAAACTAAACTATCAATTGCACGATGTCTCCAAAAGATTGAGACTGAATCCTGAGTTCACTTTCTCCATGAATGAATCGGAATAGTTCGGGAGACCGTGAAGAATCGATTGTCATACTCCTGTTCAGATCTTACCACAATATCCTGTATACTTAAAGTCACTACCTAAAAATGTAAGAAATAACAATCCCACACATAAATTGAATTCAATCCCAATATAAGAACACTGAGATTATATTGAAAGTAACAACAATTTATTCTCTTATCAGCTGCAGTTACAAAAGTTAAATATCTTTATTACTTAGTAATTGCATGTTGAAGTTCAATTTTTCAGCAATGGCTCTTTTGAAATTTTTATATTCTGGACTGATGTCAATGTCATTACCACACTGGTGTTGAGCATCCTCTAGATATTTCTTAGAACTTTCTTCATCTCCATTACTAACTGCTACAAGTAGTTCGTTTTCTAAATCGGACCTTAGTCCTTTACTCCTCAAATTATCTATTTCATCCGTTTGAAGTTGACTTCCCTTTGCTAAATACTGTCCGCATAATTTGAAAACGTCTAGTTGCTGCTCAGCCATACTTTTATCTCCACAGCGTTCCTTTTCTAGATAGTTTCGAAATAGTTGAAAGGCTCTTTCATGTACCAGCATTTTGTTTGCAGTGAGTCCTGCAATATGGTTCAATTCCTCTGGAGTAAATTCGTTGCAGCCACAGAAGCATTTCAGTAATTGCTTTATTTCCTAAAAACACAATTTTTACATAATTAATCAGACAATTTATAATACAAATAAGGAATTTAAAGAGGATTCAAAACATTGTAGCTGAAAAACGAATGTGAGAATGCAAAATCACGTATCGCCTCTTTCAGTCAAACTTTAGTTAATTATAAATAATTTAATACTAAAGAGCCAAACGCCAAAAATAATTTATTATTACCTATTGTGCCTTCTCTTATACTTCACATTTGGTTTTGCAAACGAAGCATATATAGTATAGGGACTGGCACATTGTGGTCCGCACCGAGTTGAATGTATTTAGGAATACTTAAAATTCCTTACAGTTTAACATTCCTATATTGCTTTGCATCGACTTCAAAAAATATAATAGATAGGTAATTTATAAATATTAGGTCTACCGGAAAGTTCTGTCCGATAATTTCATTTAAAGTTTGAATATATTTGGATATGTTCGTTTGAGTTATATGTGGCTGTAATCTTTATAATTGCATTTATTATATGCCCTTCGAATTTAACTACAACATAGATAACGCATGTCATTGTCAGCGTGTCGATATTTGTTAAAAGTTTTTGGTGAAGATGCTGTTTCGGACATAACGTGTAAGAGATGGTTCGAAAAATTTAAAGCAGGTGATTTCGGCCTTGATAAGCCATGCTCTGGGCGGCCGTTTGTGGTTAATGACGATATTTTTTAAGACCATGATAGATCAAATGATGAAAATGGGATTACATATGAAAACATTCTAAGGAAAAAAACGTGAAAGCGAAAAACATGCCTTCTTCACCTCTACACCGAGCTTGAGCCTTAATATGGTGGGACATGCAAGCTCCAATCCATTATGAGCTTTTGGAACCCAAGAAAAAGCTAAATCGGAGAAATACGGTCAACAAATGGACGAGATAACAAAGTACTCCAAGAAAAAAGGCTGACAATATTCAATAGGAAGGAAATCATACTGCATCACGATAATGCTAGACCACATGCTGCTTTGGCGACTCGCCAGAAAATCATAGACCATACTCCCCAGACTTTAACCATCAGATTTTCACCTATTCTTTTCTTTACAAAATTATTTGATGAGAAAAAAATTAAAAAATGAAGAAAACGTTTACGTTTCCAGTAGTGCTGCTGTAGTTTTTCGCATCCAAAGATTTTCTTTAAAAATAGGTTTTTTAAATTTCCATCATGCTAGTCTAGTTAAATATGTTAAAAATTGTATCATTTTTTTCCTCTTCAAAAACGGACAGAACTTTCCGGTAGACCTAATATTATATGATAATTTTAATTTATAGTATATCAATTTATTAACTTTGTATGCCCACTGCGTCCCGACGTTCCATAGCCATTTTATATTAATTTTATGTTTTTATTTTTATTTTGTTTTCTTTCTGTTATTTCAGAAATCTTTTGCTCTTTATTTCGCCCTTTTTTCCAATTAATATAGAAAAAATTCCTTTCTGCGGCAGCCAGAAGGAAGAAGTAGATTTCAATTTGATATTTAAAAACCGTAAAAAAATGTGGTATTTTGACAAAATACTATGCATAAATGAGGTCAGCCGAATTTCAGAATCCAAACAATAGGTCAATAGGATGAGAGTTTGAACTTCATTCGTACCATTTTTATGGGCACGATAACTTATAATTCACTATTTACTTAAACCAAATCTTCCACAAGCATATATTTATTATATATCATATTTGCTAATATAGTACTATTATTAACTATACTATATTAAATAATCAAAAATATATTGCATTATTCCAGGGAGTGGAATATATTCTTCTTTGTGTATTTCATTCGATTTTCTTAGCGCTTTTAACAAAATTTTAGTCCGTTAAAAGTTGTAATATGTTTTAACGGCAGTAAAAGGTTATTTTGTCCAAAAATAAAAATTTTAGAAAGATTTCATATGAAATATGGTACTACCTATTGCAGCTTAATACTTGATGAAGCGATTTCGAAAAATGGACTATGCGTAAATTCATGTTAGAGGTTGTAAATTTCAAAAAACTTCCCCAGAAATATTTATAAACAGGATGTTTCATATATGCCAAAATAAGTGGGACGAAAGATGTAACCTAGAAAAACACACCGTGTGGGAGTTACAGGCTGATTCATAAATTCGAACACTCACCTCCGAAACTTAAAAAATTGTTTTCCATTTTTCTAAAATTCAGGTTTTTTCTTGCAATTAATACACATACGTTTTTTAAATTAATTTATCCAATATATTACATTTGCAAAAAGGTACATGTCCAGGTGAAATACAGGTAAAAAAAACCTATTCCTTCAAAAATCCTGATTACTATCTTATTGTCCTGTAATTAAAAACTCTAAAACAATCACACGTACCGTGTTTACACCCAAGCATCCTGGTGCGCTGTTATTAATAGCTGATGGAAATTTTGTTATTAAAGTATGTCAGCTGAAATAATTAAAATTGCCCGAATTGACTTTTGAGGAATACGCTGATATAATTTACATTTACGATGTAATATATGAAAACGAAAAAGAGGCTGTCCACGATTACGACGGGAGATTCCGTAATCGACGTGCACCCCAAAGGAGGGCATTTTCGGTTTCCAAAGATTAGGAGAAACCTGAAGTGTAAATACAAATAGCAAAGAATCGCGATCTGTAACATCGGAAGATTTTGCCGATATCACTGAATCACCCTCGTTAAGAAAAACCAAAGATCATGAATTACTAGATGGGACACTCTCTATACAAACTTAAAGCTCTAACCCATATGCAACTTCTAAAACTGCCTGGGGTAAATTTTTCCATTAGATAAAGTAGCAAAGAACTACTGCTTTCTATGCCTTATCTAAATTCCAATAAGAACGAAAGAGATAAGAATAGGCAGCCAAAAATTCTCATCTACAGCACTTACAGTGTAGGCAATAAAATGCAGCGTTTTTTTACCATGCATTTTTAAAGGCGGGCCAATCTGTCGGGTTCGCTGTGTGCCCTCTGCATGCATGGTGTTAGTGCCGTCCCCAGGCAATGTTGCAGCATAGGGAAATCTTGAATTGAGAATGTGGAACAGGCAGATAGCACACTCAGAGCATGTATACGGATGCAAGTTGCTTACATTTTTTCACTGTGCATTTTTAAAGGCGAGCCAAACGTATTCGAACGTGTGCGCTACTCTGGGTGGTGAAACGTGATTTTAATTTTCGTTCCGCCTCCCCCTAAATTTTTGTCTTTTTCTCCCGCGTGAGCCCTTTATTACTATTCACTTTTAGCAAAATCTGCAAGGTCGGTGGACTAAGGGGACCAAGGTCGAAAAAAGATAAGGCACTACGTCACGAGTGTCCCATCTAGTAATTCATGATCTGTGGGAAAAACCCTGAAACGAACATGAGACGAGTCGCAAGACGATTAGGAGTGCCTAAGAGCTAAAGTTATTCATCAAGAGAGATCACATCCTTAACATCATAGTAAAAGGACCACTAGAAGGAGATTCCAAGAGACATAGACATAGGGAATAGGACGCTTCTAAACCGAATGGATGGAATATCGACAGATGAATTGCAAATCACTAAGGATGTCATCGCAAACTTCCAAAACCTTCATATCTGGTCAGATACAAATCCACGAAGGACAAGGGCGACATCATTTCAAGATACTATAAGTTCAAGGTCAATATTTAGGCTAGAAAATCGTTAATATAAACATTATAAAAAAACATTATATAAACATTTAGTGTAGCACTTGCAGTGATAAGTCAACATTGTTGACATTTTTGAAACGGAAATTAGAATAATAAATTATTGGCGTGAGATTTGTAGATCAAAAATTAAAAATAAAAGAATTATGTGCATACAAACTTATGAATCACTCTGTAACTTATAAACAGTTGAGATGGCTCCCTCTGCTAACTAATTTTTTTATTTACCTATGTCAGACCTTTCATCTCACTGGCATACAACATATGAAACACAATATACCATATATGGTACGAATATGTATAGATAACGAATCTGGTTAATACGATAAAAGGCGAATTTCTTAATCGATTTTGATCAAACTTTTCCTATACATTCATTGGGCAACAACCAGTTAAAAATATAACGAAGCTGTAGCTACCGCAATTTTTAATGGATTTTTGATCGGTTTGATATATAGATCATATTAAAAAAACGTGACCAAAATATCCTCTATGGCAAAACCTTGGACAATTGGCAAATGGGGCGAATCGGTCAAAGGGTTGTGGAGTTAAGGACTGAACCTCCTTATGTAAAAGTCGTTAGAAACCCAAATTCTTTGTATTTCGCTATCGATCAAATTTGAAGTGTACGGTCGTGTATGAAAATAGTGTGATTTGGATGTGATAATAATAGTAAAATCTATTTCTTATATTTCTTAAAATTAGCCACACCACCCATTTCTATAAAAATTACTTCGTTTTCACATTTCTCTTCGTATTCGGTAAGTGGTTCCGGATCACACTATCAATTTTTAACGCAATTTTCCGATTCTGGCTAAAGTTTCATTGAAAGTGTCAAAAATTTATTTAAATACACAGAGGACATTCTACCCCCTGTGGGCTAATGTTAGAATTTTTAAATATGTTATAATTTGAATTCAATGAATGCAAAATTTTTTGAAAATAATTAGTAAAAAATAGAAATTAATCTGCTCACAAGACCGGTACTGAAGAAAAATCAGGCCCTTATCGCTTTGACTAGTGATACATAAATAAAATTTGATCAAAATCCCCACCTTTTTTACAAAGACAGTTTTTGTCATGCTTCGAATACCACTTAGTTTACCCATTAGCTTATTTTACAATACAAAATCTGACTTATTAAAGTGAATTTTGGCTAAAGTAAGTTTAAATATCATAGTTTGTCGCAAAACTCAGAGCTAAGACAGTAGAAAAGTTACCGTTAATGATTATAAAAAGAGAAAATCTTCAACTCGAAATTTTAACGATGTTGCGATTTACCAATCGCAATACAATAAAATATTGTACAGCCACGAAAAATAGACAATAAGGCAATTGCAGTCTATAATTCGGAGTGGGAAATTCAGGTTTGAGTTGTACTTTGGTCAAAGAGGGAAAAGGGTCATACAAAAACCGAAACAATATTTTCACCCATATTGTTTCAAAAAAACTATTATATCAAGGTCCCGCCTGAACTTATGACTTAGAGATGTACGTATGTAGTCGCGGCGAGATGGACTTTATTAACGGAACTATAAACACTGCAAAGCATCAAAATGTTCTGCAGGAAAAATTTGTACCTTCGATTCTTTCGTTTCCTTATTTCCTTATTTCCAGATAAGGTATCTGCCATACTGCAAAGGCGTAATTAGTTCAAAATAATATTCATCTTATGGAATTACCTTCAACTAACGTGGATTTAGTAGTCCTGTTAAGTGCTTATGGGAAAAAAAATAAAGATGGAAGATAGAGGAATTGTGGGACTCCATAAAGCATGAATGTTGTCAACAACAAGTAACTGCTATGCCAGATGGAATTGAAGTGATATACTCGTATGAATAATACAAAATAAAGGTGGTACTTCGAAATGGTTACGATTCCATTTTTAATATGAGCGAACAATTTTGCTTTGTTTGTATTTTTGGTTTTAACGACTTTTGTTATAAATTATGAATTATTGTTGCTTTTTCATTAATCATTGAAAAGTAAATATATTAAACTTAAAACTGAGTATAATAAATATTTTGTTCTTCATTATCCTAGAAACATTTTATTGCCTTTTTGTACATGTACTCATTCAAAATCGGATGGGCGAAATATTTTACATTGGAAGAGTAGCATTATGTAATAATAAACTATTTGGTAATCCAATATTTTACCGAGAAAAAGTAACCTGTTATCGAATAGGCTGACGAATTTTAGTCAAAATTTGGAAATTTGCAGAACTCTGGGTTTTGTGTGATTATACAGCATGAATCGTAAAGAAGTTTTCCAACATGTGCCAATCGATTCCTTACAGTGCTCTGATCATCGTTCATGATGGGCAATTTTTTCGTAAAATCAGTCTTTCTTACGGCTGAAATATTTTCGCATATGCAGAGAGGTGAGCTCATATAAAACGTAATAACTTTCTAGATGTTAAAAGAAACCGGATGTATAACTTCATATAAAACAGGTTCGCGATCAAGAACGTTGTCATTAATATTTTCTCTATCAAATGTAGTATTGTAATGACGCAAAAGTCCGGGAACTTTAAATAGTTTTTAAAATATGGGTGGTTTTCTTTTCCGCTGAACAGTTTATAATATCACAATTAATAAGCTTTTTGCTTATTTTGATAATTTTGTTGCTGATAATGATAAGTATAAATAATATATCATCTTTATATGACAAGCTCATCAACTTAAATACCATTAATTATTATTTACTTATATTAAATAGTTCTTATTTCTCTGTTATCATTTTGTCAGCAACAAATACACCTAGAACAAACATTGGCTGCACATGAATTTTGAACAATTTTCTGTATATTTTGAGCTATGTACTTCCTTCTAATAAAAATATCAGTCCCATCTTCTAGAAATTTTATGATTTGCACGCTAATAAATGACGAAATGCAGCAATAGTTCTTTGGTATATTGGTACTTAACCAACAGTCTCATGTACAAGAAGATATGATGGTCCCGAAACCGTTTCTTCGAAATCGACAATTTTATTCTTATTTTATTTATTTATTAAGTTTTCTTCATTCGTTTTCGTTTTTATTTGCCGCAAAATTACAGTGGAATTTTTACCTCTTTTTTAAGTTTTCTTTACATAACATTTTCAAAAAGATATGCTGCAAAATTATTTATAAATCCACACATGTTTGATACAATCGACAATATGCAACATTGCATATTAAATTACATTCAGAATATATTATATCAAATTACTCAACAAATAATTTTAACATATTAAGTGCTGTTCCTAAAATGGATGGATAACTTTTACGATGAGATAGTAAAATATATGCGCAATGAAGCAGACAAAAATGAATATTGTAGTTTTTATTTACCATGCCTTTTAAAACTGCAATTCCTGTATAATGTAATTTAAATTATCTAAATTTTATAGAATTACGTCTTGTAATATCATCGAAACTCCTAGGTATTCTTCCAAATTCTTTAGGAAGGAGTTAACGTAAGAAAGTTTTTGAAAAAGTTTTCTTTTGTAATTTGATTTACCATTTTTCTCTGTACTCGGATGGATTAGTTTAGCCATTCTAATGTGAATTTTTTTATTATGATTGTAACTTTTGTGATGAGATTTATCCTTTCTTTCAATAAAGTCGCTATCACTTCTTAGTGCTCAGAAATTTTGTTGTAAAATACTACCTGATTGATATTGCTTTTTACCCCAACTTGAATACATTTACTACAGCCAATAGACAAATTATGATTAGCTGTTCCACGAGCAAGGGCATGGAAAATAAAAGCTAAGATTTTAATTGGAATTAATTTGTTTCAAACAAGAAGATTAGTAGCATTCAAATATTTTAGTTATTCTATAAAATAGGTTCTTTTTGTCCTAAGCATACTGCAATCTAAATCAATTTTACATTTTTTATATTGGCTAATTTACCCATAATAAATAATGAATTTTGAGAAAATTTATATAAGGGCAATCCATCTATTAATTAATCTTACAATATTTAAATTTGTTTCAGCTGATTTTCTAGCTTTAACATTCTTTTTATATTTCTATTTGATGATTACATTTTCTTCTATTTAGCCTAAAAGAAATGAAATGGAGCCGTTGGGATTTGATTTGCTACATTATTTGGCTTCCGTGCTTTTCAATCCAGTCTAAGATATTTTCTTTTCCTTTTTTTTTACAAACCTCTTAAAATGCTTGCAACTTATCATTTTTAATTTTACCAGAATACTTAATTTTTGAAAAATTTATAAGATTTAAGTTAGAATTAAAAACATAAATTTAGTTTTATACTAAGCAGGCATTAATTATTTCCAAGAAATCAAAATTTTCATAATAATTAATTACATTTCCAAATAAAAAGATCAATAATACTTAACAAATGTTCTGCTGTAATAATTAAAAAACTCTACTCAAAATTCTTTCATCGGACAAGTCGACAGTTCACAACGCCATACGACTAACAAATTCCATCATGCGCATATACAGTGAGAGTATATTTGAAAACGCAAAAACATCTCGTCTAGAGTAGGACGAGGACTTGAATAAAAGAATTTCATAATTCCCGCGACTCTATTCAGTTGAACTGGAAAAATGTAATGTACATTACCATGTAATTATTAAATCATTATATGTACAAGGAATCCGTAACTGATTAGGTAAAATATGGTTTTTACTGCCGAAACAGAACTTTTATAAGTTGATTAAAAAGTAAAAACATGATTTCATATCATGAAGTATAAGCGAGGGCGAGCCATGCAATTTTTCCAGCCAGCGGCTCGGTCCGCAAAACTATAACAATAGTAAAATTTAAATTATCCATGTCGTGAACAACTTAAATAAGTTTAATTAAACGTATGTCCGAACGCTTATAATCAATGTAATCAATTAATAAATCAATAAATATTTTTAATCTAACAATTTAATTAGAGAATAGCATGATCAGACCATGAACTTTCTATATCGTTCAGACAAATGGAATTAGAGAACTCGAATTACCAAAGAAGGAACAAAATTAATCCACTTAAACGCACTTATGCTTATTAATAATTAAATGATAGAAAATAAAATAAAATTATAACTTACAGAATTTCCTGCCATTATTTAAACTGACAATAAGATAAGATTCTAAGAATGATTTAAAGATTAGGTGTTTTGTCCACGACAACAATTGACATTTTACCAGCGAAGATTTCTTTTGGCCATTGCGACTATCGCTGAATTATGCAGCTTAATAGAGCGCAGCGCAGCTCAAACTTTATTCAGCACATTATAAAGCTGAATTCTGCATTTTTAAAAGTATACCTATTTCTCAATTTATTTATACTTTATTCGATCATATGATTTTGTTTTAATAGTTTTTTCAAAAACAACGGATATCAGTAGAAAAAAAACCATCAAAAATGTACATTTCGGTCACATCCATAATTTTATTACCAAATCACGCCAATCTTAAAGTGTCCCTAATTGATTAATTATCAAAACAGAATCACATTAGATAATATCGAGTGAGGAAAGTAATATATGTACATATATAATTAAGGACGAAAGATTAGTAGTATGTGAAAGTCATCTAGATATCGATATATTTTTGTTCTCCAAAATATTTTAAACTGAAATTTATTACACAGGTCTACTATAGCTGAAATTTATTACAAGGGTATAAATGAATACGCCAAACTAATTAATCTCAAGGTTGTGAAATAAAGACATCTAAGTGAAACTATTATTGAATAATTCCCAAACCGAAACTTTATCTCACTTTCTTTTTGATTGCCCGTTCTATAGTCAATTCAGACAACACTTTATTTATCCTATTTTACGAAAAAACCACTTTGATTTGGGCAACTTAAAATTTATTGTGTTACAAACAGATCCTCAAATTATCAGAAACATTGTTTACTTTATTATTAATTGTCTACGTCTTCGGGCTTTTTGTCTCAACGAGTGATGTCTGCTTTTCTTTTTCTTTTTCTTTATAACTTTATCTACTTTTTATATTCTACCGTCTATGCTATGCTATGTCTATACTATGTTTTACCTCTATTGTATTATATTTTTTGCACTATGTACATATTATACTCTCTGTTACAAGGGTAACCCTTAAAACATGAATAAATTGAATTTAAATTGAATTGAATAATTCCCAAAAGTCCCAAAAGATCCCCCGGCTACAAAATAATTATACTTTATATATTTCTTATATTATAAATATTCTGATGTTTTATAAGGTATGAGTCATAAATCTATCCTTGAGCGGTACAGTCAAGTGTTTTCCTTCCGCAGTTTATTTGTTTGAAATGGTTCAGTTCTGATTGTTAGCCCGCCCCAATAATCAGCCCCAGCTTTGCTGCCCTTCAAGTAATAATTCTCTATTCGGGTCTTGTTTGTTGTGCCTCTTATTATACTCTAACTTTATTGCACGATCAGTTTGTAATTCTCCTTTGTGATCACGAAATTAAGGTTCAACCCGGCGTGCACCATCGGTGGTTCACAGGCATTGCATTCATCTGGAGACGTGAACCACCGGTGGTCCACATCAATTTGCTCTATCTGGCGGCGTGGATTATCGATGGTTCACATATATATGATAACGTAAACAAGCACCGCCAGAAGAATAAACTTACGCTCGTTGATCATAGAGACAAGCGATTTGTTTTTAAATCTTCAAAACAGTTTCGTCGGGAAAAAATTATTTTCATTTTTTAAGAGGTTCTCAATACGGGAATAACTTACTGAAAAAAAAGAAAAAGTATAATTTCGCATAGGCAGCAATATAGTAAATGCTGAATTGTTATTTAATTATTCAAAGGCAACGTTTTTAGTGCTTGTCTATTGTACTGAGCCATTTCAACCGTTTAGGAGTTACATGGTGGTTCGTTAATTTCATTTTTAAATGGTATGCATATCACTATTTTATTTTTATCTTTTGATCTACTTAATCAAATACATTTAACTCACTCCAAAAATCTACTATATACTAATGTCCTTTCCAAAGATGTCAATAATGTTGACTTACTACCACCGTAGGTACACTTACTTCCGCAAATAGAAAATAAGTATGCTTCTCATTTTCCCAAAATATGTATGTTTCTCATTTTCCTAAAACTTACCTTTCCGACAAGGTGCAGCATGTGCAAGTAAAGATAAAATATTGACATTTATTCATGGAAAACTTTTTCCCCAAAATGTTTTTTATATAATTAAAAACCTGACATAAACTGGTCAAATTTTCTTCCGCCACTTGCAAAATCAGATAAATATGTAATAATTGTATTATAATATATTTTTAAAACAAAAATCATCAAACAAAATTCTTTATATGGTTTTCTTTCATCTTCAACATAAAAAAAATTGTGAAATCGGATAAAATAAAATTTTATTTTCTTAGTTCAGTACATCTAGATAAATAAAAATAAATAAAAATTAAAGCACTTCAGTTTCGAACTTTAGAACCCTGAAAAGTTGTAAATATGAGTAAACACCTAAGTGTGTGATGCTTTTTTTCTTGTGTCGAGACCTTTTAGTTTCTTTAAAATAGCATTTCTAAAATTTTTATAATCTTGGCTAGCTTCAATTTCATCTCTACAATGACCTTGAATACGTAGCAAGCACCGTTCCATGTTATGTTTATCTCCTGTACGCACCTCAGCACGAAATTCTTTTTCTAAATTATATGGTAACCCTGCATCGCTTAAAGACTCCACTTCATCTTCTGTAAGCAGTAAGTCATCATTTAAGTACTGTTCACACAATTCATAAACTTCGAGTAGCTGTTCTGCCTCCGACTTGTCTCCGGAACGTTCCTTTTCCAGGAATTTATGAAATAGCTGTGAGGCTTGAATATTTATAAGCGTTTCTTGTGCACTTAGCCTATAAATCCGCTGCACCTCTTCTGCAGTCAGCTCGGTGCAACCACAAAAACATTTGAGTAGTCGTTTTGATGTCTTTTGTACACCCTAAAAAGACATAGAGTAAATATGTTACCGAAAAATATATATTCTATAAATGTTAATTTTTAATAAAAAGTAAATATAACTAATAGTAAAAACGAGCTACTGAAAGTCGTGCGCTAAAACAGTCCTGTGACAATAGGAAAAAAGTATTTATTTATGTTTTCTAGCAAAACAGACTTATATCTAGAGAACATAGACTACACTAGCGCTCTCGGGGACGCAGCCCACATGGCGCACCTGATTTGGGATTGGAAGAAGAGGGGATCTAAAGGGTTAATAAAAATTGGAAAGTTCAACAGAACTTGTATCCTCTTTAAACTTCACTCCCTTGGCTTTAATCAGCTTTTTTCCTCCTGGATGAAGTCCTATCTCGAACATCGCCAGTATAGGGTCCTTTTTTGCTCCTCTACCTCCAGCCCTTTTGTAGCCAACTCGGGGGTCCCCCAAGGCAGTCACTTAGGTCCGTTGCTTTTCATTCTGTCTATCAACGATGTCGAGTGTGTCATCAAGCACTCAGACCTCTCCATCTACGCTGACGATATGAAAATCTCCAAACGGATATCCTCTACTTCTGACCCCTGTCTTCTTCAGAGCGATCTCGACCAGTTTAGCATTTGGTGCACAAAAAACTCTCTTGAGCTTAACGTCTCCAAATGCCAATCCATCACTTACTCTCGCAGACGCCCTACTTCTCCCCCCCCCCGAGTCTATCGTTTGTCTGGCAAACCCATCCCCTCCGTCTCCTCTCTTCGCGATCTAGGTGTCATCTGTGATAGCGAACTCAACTTTCGCGAACACATTGACTATGTGATTGCAAGAGCCAACTCCGCGCTAGGCTTCGTGAAGCGCTGGTCCAAGGAGTTCCTCGACCCTTATGTTGCCAAATCCCTCTTTGTCACCTTCGTTAGGCCTCTCCTGGAGTACGCTAGCCAAGTTTGGTCTCCCTCCCAATCCAACAGTATAAAAAGGATGGAGGCTGTACAACGCAGGTTCCTTCGTTTCGCTCTTCGTGAGCTTCCCTGGTCAGTCCCTCACAATCTTCCGCCCTACGAAAACCGCCTCCTACTTATTAACCTGCAGCCCCTATGGAAGCGGCGTGACCTCGCCGATATTACCTTCATTCATCAGTTGCTTATCGGTGAGATCGACTGTCCCTCTCTTCTTCAACGGGTCCCCATTTACACCAATCCCCGTACCCTCCATTCGGCCCCTCTCTTTCGCCCTGCTTACCACCGCACCAACTACGGCCTTTCTGAGCCCCTCACGCGTATGCTTCGTAAAGCCAACTCCCTCCCATCCTTTGATTTCCACCTGAGTAAGGCATCACTCAAGAAATGCCTTAATAACCCCCCTTAAAGCTTTGCCCGCCCCACTCTCTTTCCCTACTCTTCTTTCATCTTTTATTTTTGTTAATTAATTTCTAAGTCAAGTTTGTTATTTAATTTTTTTTTAAAAATGGAGCCCGACCAACTAAGAGACCCATACAAGCCCGTAGTTGATAACTAACTTTAAAATCAATTAATAGGTTACCATGAAGGATTCAGTAAGCACTGAATACTAAATAATTTCAAATTAATTTGTGTTTTAAAATATTTGTTGTACCTAAAACCATATAATACCAAATAGGAATTTTAAAGTGTGAATAAAAAGTTTAGATGCAGCTTTGTTTGGCTGTTCGTGGGCATGGCAGCAAAATCACTGTAACTGTATTAGAATTAAAATACTTGTTTTATATAAGAATCTTAGGAATGCCTGTAGATAGTAGTAGTAGGTTTTGCGTGTGTTTTAAAAAAATTTTAAAAAGGTCAGTCGGTGCTGTCATCTGAATTAAAAGCTGTGATTTGAGTTAAAACGAATAATTTTAAATTAAATTAATTAATTAATTTAATTAATTTATCACTTGGAGGAACTTTTCCGAAAGCATTCCTGAAACAGATCAATCCTGATTTGATAATATTAATTTTGACCCCTCAAGTTTTACTATAGTTGTTGATTTCATTAAAGTGTTGCAATTTCAATAAGAGCTGGTGAGAGTATATAGTATGGTTGCCGTCTGCGTACAGCATTGATGCGAATAGGGTCCACCGTGTTCGTCAAATCCAGTGTAATTTAGGGCTGGTTATTAATCCATGGGGCACCCCAGAGCACACTTCGATCGATTCAGAGAGCTTATCGTCCAGAGAGTCTTATTTTCCTGTCAGACAGAAAGCTAATAAACATGGTTATCAGTAGGGGAGAAACCGTAGTTAATTTTATGTTATGCGCTCTCGACCTCAGACCATCCTTGCCTCCATCAACATCGACCCTCCAGCTGTTACCACTTCAATCAATGCACTTGTTTATAATCCCCGTCATTGTCCTAAAAAAGTGTGCTACACACTTAGTCGGTCGCCTTACCTTTATTTTTCAACTTTCTATTTCCACTCATAAAACTGACTTCAGTAAAGCGTTTAACAAAATCTCGCATAAGTTAACTCTTTTCAAACTTAGTTCCCTTGGCTTCAATCAGGTTGTTCTTTGCTGGATGGACTCTTACCTTGCTCAACGATAGTATAAGGTCCTTTTCCATTCTGCATTATCCAACTCTTTCGTGCCTAATTCAGGAGTCCCTCAGGGTAGTCACTTAGGACCATTGCTTTTCAATTTGGCCATTAAAGGTGTTTAGTGTATTATTACGAATACTAAGTATGCAGATCTTTCTATCTATGCTGATGATATGAAAATCTCTAAACTAATATCTTCGGCCTCTGATTCCCAAATACATAACTTACTCTCGTAAACGGCCTTCTCCCCCAGAGTCTGTCTATTTTCTGGTGAACCTATCCCAAGTGTCTCCTCGCTTCGTGATTTTGATGTCAGTTGCGACAATGGACTTCATTGGACATTGACAGGGTGTTTGCTAGGGCAAACCCCTCACTTGGCTTTGTGAAGCGTTGGTCAAAGGAGTTCCCTAATCCCTACGTTGCCAAATCCCTCTATGTTGCGTACGCTAGGCTACTCCTTGAATACACTAAACAAATTTGGTCTTCTTCTCAACCCACTAGCATCAATCGAATTGAAACAGTCTAACGTTGGTTTTTCCACTTTACGTGAATTTCCATGGTCTGATTGTCTAAATCGTCCCTCTACGATAACTGCCTGTTAATGATTGACTTGCAACCCTTGTAATAGCGCCGCGACTTCGCTGATAACGGTCATAGAGGAAACTTCGAATAAAACCTACAGCACTACATTGGAAATAAAAGTACTTCTTTAACTTGTCGAGAAGATCATGATCTACGCTGTCAAATGCCTTTGTGGAATCTAGCAAAATCATGTTCCCAACATGCTTATTGTCAATGGCTTTACGAAGGTCAGAGGTTACCTTAATCATTGCCGTTTCACAGCTGTGCCCGGGACGAAAACCAGATTGCCACTATGATAACAAACTGGCAGATGCCTAGAATCCTAGATTTGAGAAGCCGCTAATTTTTCTAACACCTTGGAAATAAAACATAAGATGCTGATTGGGTGATAATGCGAAGCTGCCACAGTCCTGCTTTTCTTAGGAATGGTCACAATAAAAGCAATTTTCCAGGAATCTGGAAAAATCGATTCCGTAAAGCACTTTCTTAGAAATTTCCTATTACAGGACAATAAAACAACAAGATATCAGTCAAAGTTTTCTAAGGAACATGCTTTCCTACCTGTATTATACTTGGACATGATATATCATTTTAGAAAAGTAATACGGTTGACAATTTCATAAAAACAAAAATTACTGTTTTAATTATATGAACCTAAATTTTAGGAAGGTGAAAAACACTTTCCAGTTTCGGAAGTGAGTGTACCTACAGTGTTAGGTGAGTAGATCAAAAGACAAAAATAAAATAATTATATAAATATCACAAAAAATTTAAATTTATGAATCACCCTGTAACTCCTAAACCTTCCACATTTGTAAGCCATGAACTGGCTACAATTCTTTATTTCTTTATACATGCGCTATCTGCAAATATTAGATTTTATAATATTGTCTGTCTGCGAAATTTAGGTGGACACGAGATAGAATTCGGTTTTTCTTTTATTTAATGACGTATAATATAATGGGCCGCTTATATACAATACAAAACCAATTTGAAACTTTTCTATTTAACCCAAAATTTATCAATTGAAATCGTCGAATTTAAGCACCGTTATAGAATATCCACATTTTTTCGGTTGAGTATCAAATGAACTTAAATTGACTATTCGAGAAGAATTTTGGATATGAGTTTAGAAGCTGCCGCTAGTTTTTAACCATGTTTACATATTTTTCATAAGAATCAAAGGTTTAAGAGATTCATACTACTCTATCATATAAATATGTGCGCCTGCCGGACCACTTCACGGCATGTAATGTTTTGGCTATTCCGTATTAGCTTATATTTCTGTACTTTTTCTGCTGCCATAATCTCTACCAAGTTTTCAAAATTAAGCCGGAAGTAGTTCTACTCTATTAAAAATGTGAGAAAACTCCAAATACTCACAGAACACCCTGGCGAAGCCATTTAAACTAAATAGCACTTTATTCAAATTAAGATCGACACGTCTATTCTGGAAAACAATTGTGAGAACATTAATTAACACACAAATAATATTAATCTAGATAACTTACAAAATCTGGCGATAGAGTCTCATGCCGTCGCTGTTTCCGTTGGGGAAATTAGAGTAATTATATGTGAACACAAATCCTAATAATACTACATGTAATTAGATAGCACTCACTGCTCATTTCAACTTAAAGCGCATAGTTGCTAATTAACTAGTATTTATCAAATTACTTTGGAAACAGACATGACCGAACCAGCAACTCTACCCCCTCGGGTAAACTGTCAACTGACCAGAAAACTAAAGTAAGGTAATGCCATTTTAGAAGACAATAGAAGCAATGCAATACTAGACGAATTGTTGTATTTTAAAATTAATTCTCCATTTGAGTATCACAGTTAACTAAGTAAATTTTTTATAAAGACAACTTTTAAATTAGCATCAGAATAAAAGTAAGATGAATAATACAAAAGTTTCTAATAATGTTAAAATCTTTTGAATGCGTATCACTTTCAGTTAAATAAGAAGAAGAAGCAATGAAACGTCAAAATATTTTAAAAGAAGAATAATATTGAGGAAGTGTGGAGAAATCTAATTATTTAGAGCCGCACAGAAATCTGCCAGAAATAATTAATACACATTTTTCAGCCTTAATGAACTGTACTGAATTATTATATTAAATAATGGCTGCAACAAGGGACCGTCGTACTAATGCAGGTAACCGGATAGCAAAACTGCTGAATGAGGAAGAGGAGGACGACTTTTATAAAACGTCTTATGGGGGCTTCCAGGAAGCTGAAGATGATCAAGATTACGAGTAAATACACCACAATTCTTTCGTGTCCCAAAGTGAAGGAAAGCATAATATTTCAGGCAAAAGGATGAAGAGGAGGACGTCGTGGACTCTGATTTTAGTATAGACGAACACGATGAACCTGTGTCTGATAATGAGGAGGATGGTCCAATAAGAAGAAGAGCAGGTGTTTCTACAAAGGCGTACAAGGTAAGAGACGACTCCTTTCCCATCAGTATATTACCTACAGTGCTGATCAAAATAATAGGTAAAAGAAAAAAAAATGAGCACATTTTAAAATTTAGAAGCTCTTATTATATATTATTCTTTATAAATGAGACAACAAAGCTTAAATTTAAACATTAAAAAGTTCTTCAGATCAGAGGGGTTGTTTTGGCAAACTCCAGAGACTTTGCTCTGGAGAGGCTTTCTGCCATTGCCTTCCTCCGTTCTGTGTTGAAGGGCGACAGGTATCCGGCGGTATCAGAAGTCCGCATACTCACAACCAAGCTCCCTCTTTGTCAAGCATCCTTCGACGTATGCTGTTTCAACTTAGATTAGTGTAATTTATTTAACAATTTAATTAAATTTAAATTTCCTCTCACCCGACTATAATTAGCTAGTACTTCCAGCAAAGACATGAACGTACTGGGAATCTGTTTCCTGCCATTCCCACGGGGAGGGTATAGTCGCGCTACCATCTGTGCACACAGCACAAGCCAATATAGTCATATTTTTTTAAATTCTTACCATCCTACTATGCCTATGCTCAAACCCATTGTTTTTCGAAAATTAAAGCATCAGGGCAATCAGGTTTCAAAATTATATTCGTTTTATACTTTTCAGGTGGACAAAACATTTGATACTTTTATAATATTTTAAAATTTGTTTTTTTTAACTAGCGCTATGCTTCACTAAAACAAAATATGTTTTTTTTTTTTATTGGTCTTAAATTTCCGTTTGATTTTTTTAAATCTAATATGGCAGCGGCGAAATATAGAAAAAATATTGATTGTGTTTGGCGCGCCCTCTATCGAATAATTGTCCAAACTTTTTATTAACCCTAAACATTTCGTACTCGAAACATACTATCAAAATTTGAGCTCAATCGGCCGAGTAGTTTCGGTGTCTATACAACTCAGACAAACAAAAATTGCTTTATATATATATCTGTGGTCGCGCGGAAGAATCAGGTATGTAACTCCATTTTCGGAAAACAGGAGAAAAACGCGTTTAACTTTTTTGATTGCCTTGTTATTGCCCAAAATGCGGTTTTTTATTTCTCAATAACTCGAAAATGATGTGCAATATTAAAATTTCGCTCTGATAGAATGATAGTGAATCAAAAAACACATTCCATTTTTGGGGGTTTTTCAATTTTCCAAAAAAATGGAGTTACCTGGTTTTTCCGCGCGACCACAGATATAGATAATTAATTCAATTGCCTTGTCTTACTTGTGGTCATCTTTTGGGTAAGAAATCAAGTTGTCAATGAACTGTTTTAGAATCCTCTACCACTCTTCCTCAACAGCGTTGTTGATCCCATTTATAGGTGAAGTTATGCTTTTGAAGGTTACATTTATTTATTTATTTAGTCAACTGAACAAAATTTCAAACCTAACATAACCAAGCAAAATTTGTATTATTCTAAACTCTTTCCAGATACATTAAATTATTTTTAAATTCGGACCTAGGCAATAAGAGATTTATCTTAATACTGAAAAAACTAAACTTAGTAATACATCTAGTGAGTACTTCTTGAGTGCCATAATTATTTCTATGTGATAAAGCAACTACCAGGTTTCTTAAACGAAGTGGAGTTTCTGAAGCATATATATTTATCATAGAAAGTAACTCAGGACATTTAATATCTTTACATAACAAGTCTTTAGTAAACAAGGCGCAACTAGCATCAGGTCTGTGATTAAGTGTTGGCAAGCCAAACAAAAGGCAGTGTTTCGTATGAAGGCATATCTGATTTCGTCCAATTCAATCTTCGATATACAAATTTAGTGAAAGATCTTTGCACCGCTTCTAGTCTATTAATGTGTAGAGTATAGGATGGACTCAAAATAATAGATATTCAATATACTGATTCAAAAAACTTAGCAAACCACTCACAGGTATATTTAAGATTGTTAGATTTTGAGTTATCAACTTCCATAATATTAGGGGTTTTCCATAATATTAGGACGTTTGTCTTTTATATAACACCAAAATGCTTTACAAACATTGTTGATATTAGTCTCAATAAAGAAAATATAATGCTTGTTTAAGAAATGATGCAAAAATTCAAATTTATGTCGTAATCTTCTAAAATTGTCACGTTTCATCATTTTATCACTTTAATTATAGGCGGATTTTTACTCCTGTTAAACCATTTTGAATGAATATTATTATTCTTTTTCTCCAGAGGAACATGCAGATTTTATAGAAGCAAGAAATTTGCTATATGCTTCATCAACTGAAACTTCTTTTAAAGAATCCTCCCAATTAATATTTAAAAAATATTCATTCATAACATCAATATTGACAATGCATAGATTATACTCTCTTCAATACAATGTATGTATGAATATCCCCACTTTTAAAATTTTCTGAAAAATTTCTGATACAAGCTTAACGTTTAAATTTAAGAATAAATTATCTTAATACTTTTACGTAAAAGTATCTTTAACAATATTAAATTCAAATTTTAATTTTAAAACGAGCTTTTAAATGAAATATGTGTAATTTCCCCGTGTTCTCCACTTTTTGCTTGTAGAGTTAATCAATTTGGCATATGAACGGCTCAAATCATACTCGCAATATCTTCGATGTTTAAACCCTCGCACTGTAGTTACTCTGACATGTTCGTTAAAGATCACGTAGGCACAGTAGAGGAACAAGGGAGTGTGTAATATACTGTTTCATATAGCGTATGCTAAAATACAGTGACTCGAAAAACTGTTCACGTATTTTCTCTAAAAAGGGATACAAGGTATTATTTTAAATAAAAAGAAGGGAATTCACTTTTTGATTTTGAATATATTTTTGGGGAGTAACAACAATTCATAAATTCGAATATACAAAAACACAATTATATATTTAAAGGAAAAAAATAACATAAACTGAAATCCAACAAATGAACAGTTTATCGACTAGCAGATACATTTCAATGTTTAGTATTATAAAAGATTTTTTTAAAATGTGGTGTTTCCTCCTTTGGCTTTAATAACTGCTTCAATTCGTTTAGGCATACTGGCTGTTAATTTAGCCAACGTTTCGGAGCTAATTTCCTCCCACGTCTTTTGAACTTTCACCCAGAGCTCATCAACGGTTTTTGGAAGTTCTTTTTGAATAATTAGTCTTTTTTTAATTATAGCCCAAAGATTCTCTATTGGATTGAGATCAGGTGACTGAGCAGGCCATTTCATCGTTTTTATCGCATTGTTTTCTAGCCAGATTTTCGTAGCACGAGCCGTATGCTTCGGGTCGTTATCTTGCATAAACTCCAAGTCACCTGTCTCACATCCAAATTTCTCAAAACTCGGCAGCAACGAGTCTTCAAGTATGTGTACATAATCTTTGGCGCACATAATTCCTTGAATACGACGCAATTTTCCCAATTTATCGCCACAGAAGCAGCCCCAAACAAGTAGTGAACCTCCTCCGAACTTTAAGGTCTTAAGTATATTTTTTTCTGTTGGTCCAATTCTTTTGTCGTACCAGCTCCAAATTCGTCCGTCAGATCCTAATCGGTTAATTTTTGTCTCATCAGACCATACAACTAATTTCCACTGTTCCGCAGTCCAATTTTTGTGAAGTTTTGCAAACTCTAATCGTGCTTTTCTATTTTTCTCCGATATTTGAGGCTTTTTTATCTTGGCTCTTGCCTTTAAATTTGCATTTTTCAAGCAATTTCGAATAGTGTCATTGCACAAATTGATATTTAATGTGGCAGAAAGTTCTTTATTGACATCCACAGCGTTACTTGCTGCTCCTGACATGATAAGACGCCGTGCCATTCTTTCTGTTTCAGCGCTTAGTATTTTGGGTCGTCCACCTTTATTTTTATTTACCTCAACCTCCATTTCTTTTCTAATTTTTGTGGTTACACCGATCGAAATACCGTGTTTTCTAGAGATGTTTCTCACAGAAAGTCCTTTTTTTATATCCTCAGCAACAGCTGCTCTCTTAGCAGTGGAAATTTTTTTGGTCATTTTTATCTACAAATAAGTTTTGACCCAAAATCATTTTGACTCGAAAAGCTATGAAATATGTATTTTCTTACCGCGATAGATATAATAAATATACAAAACGCCTTATTTTTTTAAAAAAAGTAACGCAAGTTTAATTCTTTTTAGAGAAACTCCAAACGCTCGAAAAACTGTTCACGTTGCGATCTTTACTTCAGCAAGGATTTTAACGCTTTGCTTTGCCCATTCAAACGTTCATGTAAATAATAACAAATTACAGTTAAATTGCAGTTATTTGAAGAAAACCAGTGTTGCCGCTTGCTTAGTATTTTCATTTTTTTGGAGAATTTATCTGAGAATGTAATTACGTGAACAGTTTTTCGAGTCACTGTAAGTGGGATGAAGAATCTGACTTAGGCGAACAAAAAATAATACTTACAAGGTAATTCATATCTTTCATGGTATCATCATTATTATTTTTTAATCTTTTCATCCACTAAAGTTCTTTCCAAAAATGTCAACAATGTTGACACGGCAGGTACACTTTCAAAAGTGGAGAAAATGTTTTCCAGTGTCTTAAAATTGTCTTCCCAATATTTTCTCCGAAATTCATATAATTAATACACCAATCTTTTATTTTTTGCCCGTCATAGAGTTTTCATGTCATATGCCAAAAAAAAATGCAAAAATGCAATGAAAGATCTGACATAGACAAATAAAAAATTATATATAAAACTTGAAAGCAAATTGATATACCCAATTTTAAATAAAATTTAAAATAACGAAAAAAAAATCAAATATTAAAATACATACAGTAGAACGCCGATTATCCGAATTAATTGGGACCGGGGTCGATTCGGATAATCGGATATAGACTGGTAATAAAGAAAAACGAAATGTCACACATAGAATAAACATGTAGTGTCTTGCCTCTAGCTTTCAACCAGTTGAAATATATCTGGACTCCAGCGAGTTCCAACTTGTTACAACAAAACAAAACAAAAATTACATTACTTACTTACAGTACTTGGTTTTAATTTTTTATATTACGCTTAAGACCGATTCGGATAATTGGCGATTCGGTTAATCGGCGTTCGGATAATCGGCGTTCTACTGTACTTATTTTTGACCCGCCAAAGTGCGACGACGCCATGCGAGGAGTTAAGGGTTAAATTTGGAAAAAAATTTTCTGACAGCTTCCAAATTAAAGCTTTTTACATATTATTACCATAAGAAATTATTTTTTCGAACGTACTATACGTGTAACATTTTTTAATTCAAATCCAAAACAACAGAAAACTGTCTATATGTATGTGGGATCGGTCGATCTCAGCAGAACAAAAGCACTGGTGTAGCGCCAATTCGAAGGTCACAGATTCTAACCCTGTCTTCTGGTAAAAGATATTGCTGATAAAATATCCGCGTGTGTGCATCCGGCTACATTTTGTAATTTGTTGGCAAGCATTTTTTTCCCATGACATTTTCTATCATCTTCCAATTGTTTCCATAAGGGTGAGAACCATGACCATTTCCAAAGTATTAAGGGTTTCTTACTTTAGCTTGTTTGCTTTTTAAGTGGTTGAATTTTTTGATTCTTTTTAAATTTTCATTTTTATTCCCCGGTTTGTTTTTTAAATAGATTTTATATGAAATAATTCCTAATGCAGTCTACGTGATGAAGCGATTTCGGAAAATGAATGATAGAAAAGTTCATAGTTGTCCTTATTTTGTCGTTTTAAAAATCAATCTATTCCTGGCTGCTGCCGAAAGATTTTTTTCCAATTTTCGGTCTGGACGTTGTGCATATATATATAATATATGTACATACAGTGACTCAGAATTTTGATTTTGATCACGATTTGTGGTACTGAGTATATTTTTCGTTGTAAAGAAATAACAGTTTCTTACTTTGTTTTTGACTTGTTCTAATTGATAATTTAGAGCAATTTCTTCGTTGTTGTGCAATCTATTCGTTTTCTTGTCTTACAAGTACGCTTTAATTACGCGAGGTAATTCTTCAGTTCGATTGATCTACTTTGTGAGTTCTATCTGGTTTGTAGCTTATTTATTCATAAAAAAATGTTTGTTAATTTATAATTGATTTTTGTTTTTGTAAAGTTTTTAAAAATTGGGCGAAAATTATATAGTCCGACGAAAGCAAAATCGATCGTTTGGGATTTGACGCGCGAGAATGAGTTTGGAAAACTCAAGGAGACTTCAACCACACTATGTAAAGTCAACATTAAAGTTCGAAGGAGGTTCCTTATGATCTGAGGTTGTATGATGGTGAAAGGAGTTGGGAAAACTCATTTAATTCAAGGACGAACTCTTACCAGGAGATAGTCCTTACCGTGTTTTCGAACAGTTGTCGCTAGCCGTAAGTATGGAATAAAAAGATTTTTTTTTTGATATGCCATTTTATTTTACTGTCGTTAAGCTTCAAAAACAACAAAAGTTTCATTCCGCCTAAATAATATCGTCATAGTGTTATAGCTCTGTGAATATGTCGAATTTCGTGTTTGAAAAAGAGCATTTGCGGCATGAATTGACTTTCTTATTTCATTAAAAAAAAGGTCGTTGAAAGTTGCTGGTATAAACTTACGGAAAGTATGCTCCAATCTATTTCGAATAAATAAATTTTTCCATTTTCTTAAAAATTATGTGTTTTTTTCATTAAAAAAAAACCGGTAAAGACTTTCTGGTACACCTGGTATATTGAGATTTTGAATAGCATAGTCTTGCAAAATTTTGAGTTATCGCTTCGGATATTGTCTTTCAGAAATACAATGATCTGAAGTACACTGTTAAAATAACATAAAAGTGGATAAATAACAACGATTATGAAGTCCTTTCATGACCACCACAAACCTCAGATCTGATCCCCATTGAACACCTCTGGGAAATCCTGAAAAGGTCAATAACTGGAGAGACCGGCAACCTAGAGGATTTTTTAAAAAAAAGCTGAAGAGACGTGGGGAAATATTACTCCGGAAGAGTGTAAAAACCTAGTGGACAGTAGACTGAATAGGGTTAAGGCTGCGATTGACGAGCGTGGTAGTCATAAAAAGGTTGTTAAGGCTCTGAATATTTGTTATTATTTGAACTCAAAAGATTGATCAAACTAATATCTGTTGAATAAAAGTTTTTAACTTTGCTACAAATAAATCAAATTTTTTTTTATGTTTCATTTTATAAACTAGAATTATTTAAATATATATAAATGAATGAAGAACGTTTATATTAATACATACATAATTCATTTTTCGATCATTTTTTTAATCCCATACAAAAGTATGATGAAAATTGTGACTCACTTATATGTGAAATCTATGTATGTATATTTAAAATCTCATAAAAACCTTTGATACCCACATCCATGCATTTAGGAAACAGACGCACAACGTTTTAAACCCTTCCTGCAATCGGGTAATGAATTGGATATAATTTTATCTTTAAAGGCCGCATGTGTTAAACAGAGTAAGAATTGATTCTAAATCTTCTATGATTTTTTAAACAATCGTTTATTAAAAGTTGTAATGTAAATTAGTTAAATCAGAAATAAATGTTCACATTAAAAATCTATTTTAAATTGTAGCCATAGTAGTATTTTTTTTCTGAGGATTGGGATACAAAACAAAAATAAAAAAAATATGCTTAACATAGTTTAAGTTTAAGTAGATAACTTTTTTATAACCGCTACATTCATACAGGAACCCAAACCGAAGAAAGAAGAGCCTAAATTAGGTACTCTAACCAAATCCCAGGAAAAAGTAAATCGATTAGTAAATAAGAAGGCTCGTCCGAAATTCACAGTAATTGATTCAGGGCGCAAATCTATTCGAGCTTCCACAGCACTAAAATCAGCAGCTACCAGAATTCGTCTGAAAGAATTAAACGAAGCTAAAAAAAAAAAAAAGAAAATTGCCAAAATTGAAGAATATATTCCCACTCAGGAAGAACTGTTGGAAGAGGCCGCAATCACTGAAGAAGAGAACTTAAGATCATTAGGTATTAAGTTGTAGTATGATCAGTGGGTAGGGGATTATCATTTTACTTTTGTAGAAAAATTTCAAAAACTGGAACTCGAAAAAAAGAAATCTCGACCTACAAAACGCACTTTTACTGGACCAATGATTCGTTATCAATCCATGACTATGCCCCTCGTTGAAGGTGAGAAGAAGAAATTGGAAAACGACGAAGTAAAAATGGAAATCGATTACGATATAAAGTAAGACAAGTTTAATTATACTAACACAAAAAACATATCTAATTATTCTTTCAGTTCAACTTTGTTCTCAATTCAAGAGAAATGCGAGCGTACTTTTATTGGTTTCGAGAATGATGTAAATGACAAAGTTTTTCAGAGTATTTTCAAACCTAAACGAAAAAAAGAGCGAAGAAGCTTTCTTTGTGCAGTCACAAAGTATGTTTAGTAATGTGTGATTTTGCCTTTTAAATAAAACTTTAACTTTCAGACTTCCTGCTAAGTACTTCGACCCTGTTACACAGCTTCCTTATTACAACGTGCAGGCCTTTAAAATACTGAGGGAGGCATATTATCTGCAACTAGAAGAAAGAGGAAATCCTAATAATCTCGAAGTTGCGAAATGGTTAGAATGGCGCAAAATGGTAAAGGAAAATCGATCAAGAACTAATAAGAATTGTAGTTAAAATCAATTGAATTATAATAAAACATCAAGGATTTTTAAATGTTCAGCACATTTTATTTTTAGATGATTCCAATAAGCTCCCGGAATAAATAAAAACAAATTTGCATTATTTTCAAATAATCATGGCTAAATGGTCATATATTATTTGCCTGCAAGAAATAGTTTAACTATTCTATTTTCAAAGTTTGTTTTTGACCGCTTTTTACTATCACGTCGCCCAAAAACGGGCGAATAAGAATAATATATATTTTTAGGTAAGGTCTCTTTATTTGGATATCGTTATTGCTCTTTTAGTACTCCCTCAAACTTTCAATATGTTAAATTAAGCCGACCAATAATTTTTAATTAGAGATTTATTTTTTCATACATATGTAGTTTCGGACGCACTGCAATATTATACTACCATCAGTCTTAATTTTTTAATTATAAATAAAATATTTAAGTTATTTTTTAAATGTACTTTCATTGGTTTTTCAGATAATTTGTATGTTCTTTCACTGAATCTATGTTGCATTAAGAGGCAAATTTTAAAATTTAACTTATTTTTTGTAGAAGATTACTAATATAATAGTAAAAGGTTTGATTATACGACCGTTGTCTGAAAAGTTTTCGACCTTAAAATGAAGATGATAGTACTCTTAAACAAAAGTTGTTGAATATGTGTGCTTTGAAAGGTACTGAACAACATCTCAGCCAGTTTGACAATTATTAGAGTGAGTCAATACGATTGTTTTTGTGAACATAAAAAAATCGAGTACCGAGCTGTCATTAAATATTTGTTTTTGAAAGACAAACTGCCTACGCAAATCAAAGACGAGGTGGACGCTGTGTACGGGGACTCTTATCATTTATCACTGTGAAATTTTGGGCAGCTGAATTTAAGCGAAGTCGTATCAGCTTAGGTGACGATGAAAGTTCGGTACATCCAAAAACTGCAACGACTGACGATAACTTTGCTCAATTTCACCAAATGGTGCTAGACAACCATCCAATTAAAGTTAGAAAGATAGCAGAAGCTATATATCCAAAGAATGTGTTTGTCACATATGAAACAAGATTTACTCATGAGAAAGCTATCTGTAAGTTAATTGTCGCGTTTTCTCACTTTAGACCAAAAACATGTTCGGATGAACATTTTCAACGCTCTGTTGGCGTAGTCTAAGCGTAATAAATCAGAGTTTTTGCACCGATTAATTACTGCATATGAAACTTAGATACATCATTACATTCAAGAAACAGAAAAAAAACAGTCAAAGCAGTGGCCAGGAAAGAGTGAATTGGTTCCAAAAAAGGCAAAGATTGCTCCTTCGGCTGGGGAAGTGATGGCGACTCTTAATCGATTATATTCAAAAAGAAAAATTATTACAGGACCATGCTAGGCATCATTACTTGGCAAGCTGAAGGCAGGAAGGCATTACTTGACAAGTTGAAGGCAAAAAAAATGTGTTACACCCAGATAATGCGTCGTGTCGTTTCATACATCAGCGGTTATCATGGCGAAAAACCACGAATCTCTCTTTTTGGAGTGCTTGACCACCCTCCTTAATCTCCAGATCTAACCCTAAGCCAGAGCACTGACGTCTTTCAGTTGGTGGAAAAAATATATAGATTTTGAATTTATAAATTTTCGTGGTCTATTGATATCTTATACTCGTATGTGTATTATACTTTTGGGAAGTTTCATGAAAATCAGTCCAAAATGCTCTAAGTTATGTAAGTTTAAAAATCTTTCAAACTGATCGATTAATTTTTGCGACCATTAAACAACTTTTTTTTATTTGAATATAGGTTAAAGCTGAACTCGAAATGTATTCTCATGACAAACTACATTTTCCACACATAGCAAAAAAAACCTAGTGCCAAAACTTTCTACATTAAGGCCCAATTAGAATGTTCATACAAATCTATACGGAATTATATATTATAGAAACTTGCGATTACTGACAAAACTGATATTCAAAGTATAATGGAAACATTAACTATTTTTTTTAGTTTCGTCAAGTTTACGAGGTCTGCTCAAAAAGTATAGCGAATTTTGAATTTCCGTGGGTTACGTATATTTGATTTTCGATTTTTTTATGGCGTTATGTTGGTGCTCATGTCCCTCACTTATACTGACAAGCTCGGTTATTTTTAATGTTCAGTTAGTGAAAAACAAAATTAAGTGCGCGGACTTATTGCGAATTTTGACTGTAGCATATGGTGAAGCTACCTTAGACCAAAGCAACGTTTATCGGTGGTACAAAATGTTCTCAGAGGACCGAGAAGATGTGAACGACGAAGAGCGTGCCGTACGTTCGAGCACGACAAAAACGGAGATCTCTCTCAATTTGGTTGTTACACTGTAATTGTGAAAATTAGCGATATTACATTGATTGATACATTAAATAGAAGGCCACTAACCGAGCATGTTTTTAGAAATGTTTGGACGATTGGGGTTATTTTATTTATTTTTTTAAATGTCATAAACAACGCAATTTTTTTTAATTTTTAAAATTTTCTACAAATTATAAAGTATCTAGTATATTTTTGACTAGCACAGATGCTTGGAACTTGTTTTATTAGATTAGATGTACTTTAGGAAAACCACAAAAAAGAAAAAAAATAACATACAAACTTTAACTGGAGCACTGTTGGCAATTAACTGTCAGAAACTGGATTAATTAAAAAGAAAACTATAAATAATTATTAAAAATAGAAAAGACAGACTTCGTCTAAAACATGTATGGTTCAAAATTTTCTAAATAGTGTCGGTTTTCACCCCCTTAAGGGTATAAAACCACTTCTTAATATTCCCATTCATGAGAAACCTCGAAAGCGAACTGAAAAGAGATTTTTTATTGTGCGGAATGCTCCAAATTAATTTTGAAATATGCAGAATATACGTATATAATAAAATAATATAATATAACAAGCAAAACTCCTTTCTCCTATCTAGGTCCCACACTGACTACTCCTCCTACTCCTCCATTTCTGCACTCTTTTCTGAACGCTGCGAATCTCTCTACAAGGACTCCAAAATTATCTCTAATCCTAAACTTTTCTACAACTTCATTAATGTCAAGTGCAAATCCAACGGTTACCCCTCAGTCCTCAAGCTTGGTGACTCATCCTCGTCCAACCCCACAGAGATTGCTAACTTGTTCGCTGAATTTTTCAGTCAGGCCTTTAGCGATCTTGACTCCATCCCTGACCCTAACTACTTTTCCGCCTTGGAGAACTGCGCCCAAATCTCCCTAGTCTCCATCAGCATCGACTCTTCCCTCGCCGCTAAAATCAGTGCCCTCGTCGACGATACTGACCCCGGCCCTGATGGCATTCCTGCCACCGTCCTAAAGAATTGTCTTACTCACCTAGTTCAGCCCCTCACCCATCTCTTCCAACTTTCCCTTTCTGAGGGTACTTTCCCTGATCTTTGGAAAGACTCCTATATTACCCCCATTCACAAAAAGGGATGTAAAAGCGATATTTCTAATTACCGTCCTATCGCCAAATTATCATGCATCCCGAAACTTTTCGAAAGCATTGTCTATGACTCCTTATCATTCCACTGCAAGTCCGTCATTTCTCCGTGTCAACATGGATTCCTCAAAGGCAGATCTACTACGACAAACTTATCAACCTTTGTGTCTCGCACCCTTCTCTCTATGGAAGAGGGCGCAGAAGTTGACGTCGTTGCTACTGATTTTAGCAAAGCTTTCGATAAAATCTCCCACAAAATTATCATTAAAAAATTAAGCTACCTTGGCCTTCCCCCCCTACTCGTCTCATGGATCAGTTCCTACCTTGAAAATCGTCAATACAGCGTCCGTTTCGATTCCTCAATTTCTAAACCCTTCATATCCCGTTCAGGAGTCCCCCAGGGTAGTCACCTCGGCCCACTCATTTTCATATTGTCCGTTAACGATGTCGAAAGCGTTATTCAGCACTCCAACATCCTAATTTATGCCGACGATATGAAAATCTTCAAACAAATTTCTAATGCTTCCGATTCTTTATTCCTCCAAAACGACCTTGACAATTTCCAAACATGGTGTTCTAAAAACCTCCTCGATCTTAACATTGCAAAATGCCAAGCGATCACATTTTCCCGTAAACGCACCTCCACACCTCCCAGATCCTACACTCTATCTGGTGAACCCGTTCCTTCCGTAACCTCCCTCTGCGATCTTGGTGTCATATGTGATAGTGAATTGAACTTCCGTTCCCATATAGATCACTCCATCAGCAAAGCAAACTCTGCCCTCGGCTTTGTTAAACGTTGGTCTAAGGAGTTCTCTAATCCCTATGTCACCAAATCACTTTTCATATTCTTTGTCAGGCCTCTCCTTGAGTATGCCTGTCAGGTCTGGTCACCCTCCCAATCCTCAGTTATTAACAGGATTGAGTCAGTCCAACGTAGGTTCCTCCGTTTTGCCCTCCGTAACCTTCCATGGACCGATCACCAAAATCTTCCTCCTTACGAGGACCGCCTTAAACTAATTAACCTTCAACCTCTTGCTCTTCGTCGGGATGTCGCTGACATTGTCTTCGTCCACCAAGAACTGGCTGGTTCCATTGATTGCCCCGATCTCCTTTGCCGCATCTCCCTTAACACTAATCCTCGCAACGTAAGATCCTTCCCTACCTTCCGCCTTGAGTGTCACCGTACTAACTACGGCCACTTTGAACCTTTCACTAGGATGCTACGGAAGGTTAACAACTCTGCTCCCTTTGATTTCCACCTAAACAAATCCTCCCTTAAGCGAGCCCTTTACCTGTCCATCCCGCCTCCTCAATCTAGTCTTAATTAGGTTAGTTTAGCATCTCTAAGTTATAGTTAAGTCTAGTTTTTAGTTAATTGTCCGTAGCTTGTATTAAGCGAACCAAATAAATGAAAGTGTGTAGCATTGGCTAATTTCGCTTAGGCGCGCACTCATAAGCAGTGTTGTAGGTGTTATTACTGGGCACTGCTTTATTGATAGGCATGCCAGCAGACTAGCCGTGCTGTGCAGCGAAGCTGCCTAAATGAGAAGGAGGAGGACACTGTCATCCACCTCCTCTGCCACTGCGCTCCGGACACACAAGACGTCTTCTGCGCAAAAATCATCCAATATAAGATGTGATACTCGTGACGTATTTCCTTATCTTTTTTCGACTTTGGTCCCATTAGCCCACTGGCCTGGCACATTTTGCTAAAAGTAGATAGTAATAAACAGCTCACGTGTGAGAGAAAGACAAAAATTTAGGGGGATGCGGAACGAAAATTAAAACCACGTTTGACCACCCCAAAGATCATGTATTACTAGATGGGACACTCGTGACGTATTTCCTTATCTTTTTTCGACCTTGGTCCCGTTAGCCCACCGGCCTTGCAGATTTTGCTAAAAGTGGATAGTAATAAAGGGCTCATGCGTGAGAGAAAGACAAAAATTGAGGGGGAGACGGAACGAAAATTGAAACACTTCTGCAGGGTGCCTCTTTAGATATACAATTTCTCTTCAAATTCAGGACGATTTCGACTTTGCTTCTGTTATGAAATGGTTTCACTGTTTTAAAAAAATTTTTAATTGGATTATAAATTCTTGCTGTAATATTATATTATTTATCATTATCACGCCAGTCCCCACTCGGCCCAATATTAGGCATTGATGTTCCTGAGATGTATAAATAAAAAGACTTCAGTTTTGTTAGGAGGAAAAAGCCATAAGGCATAAAAAACCTCCTCATTTATTAATTGAAAATGTCACAATATTACTTATAGTAATTAAATATAAAATATAAAAATATCTTCCAAATGCAATACACTTAACATTTTATTCCTATTATCAAATACTCTTACATTTTTGTTAAATGTTTTAATTACACTATAAATTTTTACTCTAATATATAACCTAATTAAATATATTTTATCTTGATTTTCACAACAAAAATAATCAAATTCACTGTCTAAAATTTCTAAAATTTTATTTTCAATGTTGCTCTGTGTGCAAATTTCGTTAAAATTGCTACAAAATTTAGTTTCTAATTTTTTTAATAATTTCATAAAATTTTCGGACGGTCTCACTAACTGACCGTTTTCAAATTCTTTAAAATTTAAAAATATTGAAGAAATACTTTCCTCACTAATTTCGCGGTACATTGATGATGCTGCTGTTTGTGTTTTTTTAGTAACCAACCGCCGAAATAATACAAAGCATTTTCAACTAAAAAATCTAAGTTTTTATAATCAGCATCAATAGTAAATTGTTCGCGATTAGAACTTTCTTGCGGATTTGCCATTTTTTCAAACCTATTTATATCAACATTGGGTAATTCTAAGCTGTTAATTGGCTCGCAATTACCAGATGTTACGCCTTCCATATACTTTATGGAAAAAGATTTCTTAAATGCACAAGTAAACTGAAATGGTGTTAATAATCTACTATTTCCACCACGTTGACGCAATATACCAAAAGGTTTTTCTAGAGCGTCTTGGTTTAAATTTCTAGTATAAATAAATTGAACGTTATCGCGCTTTAATTTCAAATGTAACATTATTAATACGTTAATGTTTTGCAACCAGCCTTTTAAAAATCGGAGAGTGTTTGTAACATTTTTTGTTCCGTCAAAAAAAGACAAACCCTCTAAAAATAATTTACTATCATTTAAAAATTCTAGCTGTTCTTCAGATCCAAAAAATGGCCTCCTAAGTAATTTACTTTCATTAAATTTACGTGAAATAAAAATGTCAAATAAATTATCCATACGTTCTATTACTTCGGCGGTATTAATTGTAGTCGAAGAAGCGGCATTTGCACTAGCAAGTGTGTATAAACCACTTGCTACGGTGGAACTTATAACTTGAGCAGCAAATTTAACACGCATTTTCTGAAATTTATTTGGGTATATATGTTCATTACTTAATATTGGAGCCGCTCTTATTTGATTATTTTTGTCAACTTTATAAAAATTTACTATATCTGCCCAATTAGCTTTTCTACAATTTTTAAAAATAATACTATATTTCATGAAATTATTTCGAAACGATTTAAGTAAATGAGGAGTATCATACATATAATATACTTTAAAAGAATTAAAATAAAAATAAGGTATCTCAACAGAAACTCCTAAAAGCTTATTAAGAGCAACAAAATTTCCTCCTTGGTCGGAAATTATAAGTCGCGGCCTCATATTTACTGCTAATAATTTATCTATGCATTCAAAAATTACTTTTGATGGACAAGGGATATTAACGAAATAATATCCTACCAAATGATGATACCGATGAGTAACGCCTCTAACCATTATTACAAGCGCGTACTTTGCGGGTAATCTTGTCCTATGATCGCCATAGTTTTCTAAACCTATAATTTCCTCGTTTCGTTTTTGAAAAAATAAATTAGTTGTTGGAAATCTAAATGAATTATTGTCACCGTAAGAAACCACAGGTAATTCTTCCATTAACACTTCCGTAGAGGTTCCAGGTATTTGATCCATCAAATCATCTGCAGAGGTTTCAGGTAGTTCAGTGATTTCCAAAAGAACTTTCACTTGTTATACTTAGGATCGCATTCCACTTCAATCGGCGCCCTAATTTCTCAAACATTTTATAATGGAAGTGATTTTCACATATTCGAATATCTCTCGAAATATTCTCATTAATTAATTCAGTTCTGTTTAAATTTGTTAACCAAATTTCCCTTCTGTAATATAATTAGATATTAAAACAAAAGTCATCAGGTATAAAACTAAATTTCATAACTTCAGTAAAATTCAACAATATTAACAAATTGAGTTAAGCAAAAGTTATTCAAAATAATGTTGCTTTGTAGAACAATTTATATAAAAACAAGGGTATAATTATTTGTATTTGAGCATATGAAATTTTCTTCTGCTCAAATTATATAATAATTTGTAAAAACTACAACAATTATTAAATTTCTACCCTACTAGATATTTTAAAAATTATATAAACCTTTTTTTATCCTGCGGTATTTTAAAATACTTTAATATCCAATTATTGTCTTGCTCATTCCCACATGCCAAACATTTTATGTGGTGTTTAACCATTTTTTTAAAACAAACTATTATTAATTAAATTTCTTGCAAAAATGTCACGTTCTTTTTTAAAAAACAATTTCTCAAATTGTAAAACGTCGCTAACAATATCAATATCACCCTATAAGTTTCGCCAGCCGGAGCAGCGCACACGTTTAAATAGGATTGGCTCGCCTTTAAAAATGCACAGTGAAAAAATGTAAGCAGCCCGCATCCGTATACATGCTCTGAGTGTGCTACCTGCCTGTTCCCCATTCTCAATTCAGCATTTCCCTATGCTTGAACATTGCCTGGGGACGGCACTAACACCATCCATGCAGAGGCACACAGGCGAGCCCGACATATTGGCCCGCCTTTAAAAATGCATGGTAAAAAAACGCTGCATTTTATTGCCTACACTGTAAGTGCTGTAGATGAGAATTTTTGGCTGCTTATTCTTATCTCTTTCGTTCTTATTGGAATTTAGATAAGGCATAGAAAGCAGTAATTCTTTGCTACTTTCTCTAATGGAAAAATTTACCCCAGGCAGTTTTAGAAATTGCATATGGGTTAGAGCTTTGGGCTTGTATAGAGAGTGTCCCCATCTAGTAATTCATGATCTTTGGACCACCCAGAGCAGCACAAACGTTCGAATACTTTGTTCCGCCTTCCCCCGGACTTTCTAATGTCTGAGCATTATGCGGGACGGCTCTAACACCATGCATGCAGAGGCATGTATTGCCTACACTGTAAGTGCTGTAGATGAGAAAATTTGGCTTCCTGTTCTTAAAAATATGGCGCTGTGTCATCCTAGATTAAAACACAATGATTGTTATTAAGAATATGTGTATATTACGTTTTCTTGGCTTAAAATTTATTATATTTTTCTCAGAATTAAGCAATTCCGCATTCAAAAAATCTGCGGAATCCATCTATGCAATGTACTATGTACTATATAAATTTCAATACATCTTCTCTCGTCCCTCTGAGACAGTAAATTCTCAATTGACGGACACTTGAGCCGGCAGATTGAATAGTCCATCTTATATGTATATCTGTAGTTTCTTCTTATTGTGAAATGATTTTTCGGAACAAATTTCAGATTGTCGTTTTTGTAGCAAAGAGGTCGTGAAAAATAAGTGGAAAATTGTGATATTTAAGAAATATTAAAGGATACGTAAATTGTACAATCATATAAGGTAAGTGTTACAAAACATCTATTAACATATTAAATATAATATATTAAATAAATTTCCAAGAAACAAACATTTTTAGAAAATCGCTTTTTAATAATGCAATAAGTTACAATTTATTTTGGTTATTTAGATAAGTATGTAATTTTTTCCCTTAAAAAAAGCAATCTTTTTTTGTTCCATAACACTTTAGCATTTATTCATGTAAATAAATTAATTGCAGTATAACAAAATGAGCAGCGAAATTGTAGGAGATAGTAAACAACATTTTAAAAGATTAGTAGCTCAGGAGCTAAAACAATCTAATTCCGCTAAAAGAGTAGATTCTCTAGATAATAACAACGAGAACACAGATCTGCCTGAACATGTCGTAAAAGAGTATAATTATAGCGAACAAACTTTTAACTTTACTGATGACTTTTTGACTTTTATTAAAATTACGTGCCTGCTACTTCTGGGAAAATTATATTTCTACCAATTTAGCAGCTTGGAGTATCACACAAGTGAAACGGCAACAGAAGATCTTTTAAGTGATTTATCTGAGGCTAGATTAAACGTTCTAAAAGCCAGAAAATCTTTAATGGGTATTGAGTATTCTCATATAAATATCATTGTTTCGCTGGGATAATATTACCATGATGGATTAAGAAAATGTTACATTTAAATATCCCTGAAGGATTAAGTATTTTAAGAATAGATGTAAAATAGACGCTTTGCCGCTATTCAAAAGGACAAACATGACATTCTGGGGGCATTGTCTGATTTCCCATAAGTAAAACCACTTCTAATTGGACGTGGGTGGAAAAAAGCCAGCAAACACCAATGAATATCTAGCGAATCCAGGATGCACCATCCACAAGAAACGAAGACGCATGGGAAACATCTACGTTTGCTCGGTGGAACTTTTCTAGTCTATGCATTACTGTAGAGTGCCAAATTTGTCAAAATTCTTGCCAGAGACAGATGAAGTAAGGTTTAGGAGGCGAGCCACAAGCGGGGTGATGTTAATTCAAAGGAAAAACATTACAAGTATCATATTTTGTTATATATAATCTTCGATGTTAACGATAGCAAGATGCCTGTTCGTGGGAGCATCGGCATAAGGTGTGTAAAGTAGCATAACAAGAAGCAGGGCCCAAGTCGGAAGTCTGGGCAGAGTCGGATAAAGCAAAGGGCATGGAACCGACAAGGCTATGTCAACCATGGCGAATTGATGATAGAGAATTGTGAAAATTGGGGGCTTAAGTAAAAAATCCGGATGAAAATTAATAGAAACTCAAAAGAACGAAATGATCAATTTTTAAAATCGTGTATCTTCGAAAGTAGATGCGTCCGACAAAGTCGGACATAGTCGTTCATTTTAAGTCGAAAAGAATGTTTGTACAAATTTTCGTGGAAATCGGGGAGTTTTCCCGATTGTTGACTTATTCCCTATTCTTTTTCTGTGCTAACAACGTAGCTGAATTAACCTCCAGAGTTAACTGGGAGTCCAATAATAACGCAGTTCACAGAGATGTCCTGCGCACTTTCTGCATGGGATTATATTTCCGCAACTATGTGCCAGGTGTCTATAGAGCTGGCATCTGAAGCACTGGATTGCGCCGTTATTTCGAACTTTATCTCACATTATTTTTTGGTTTAGGAACGTGTTTGTTTTAGTAACTTCTGAGATATCGGCTCTTGCTTAAAGCTATTATAAAGATTTTAAATTTTTAGCCACTAACCCTATTTCTCGCTGTGCTGAACCTGAATACTTTGGCAGGTTTCACTCAATTAAACTAATTTTTTGTTTTCTAAAAACGAAATTAATTTTGTAATGTTGCAATTGCTGGTAATTATAAGATGAACCTTTATAAGCTTATTATTAGCTTGGTCTATGGGCTTGCTCATTGCGTTAACACCTATTATCACTGGAATTTCTTAACCTATTGTTAGACATATTTTTATTTGTTGGGGCCCTTCGTTCACATCGAATTTTCCTGTTTATATTTCACTCGCAGGTTCTGTGTGGCTGTATCTCCAGCTTATTCATTTTATGTATGTGCTTGCGAACTATTTGTGACGAATGTCATCAATTTTAACAATGATGTTAACTCATGATGTTAGCTAATTTACTAGAGCATCCCCAGATAAACTCCTTACTAGCTGACTCTACAGATAAGTTAGTTTAGTTGTAATTTGTTAAAGTGGTATACCTAAGTCCACTTTTGAAATATTCACATAGGAGGGATATCTACACGTTAAGACTTTAGTAGAGAAGTTGTTGAAAAAGTTGAAAGACTAGAAAAGTTTTTGTTAGAAAATGATAACATGAAAAAACAACGGCTCTTATACATACATACTTATTTTCTAATAATTGCATAAGATAAAAAGCAATGCCGCTGATTAACCTTCCTAAATTATGTTAAAAACTCTTTCCACAATATTTCAACTGTTGATATTGACTTTTGAATTTCGAAAATAAAATCCGATAATTCATACGGCAGATCCGCCGGCGGATTTAATAATCGAAGTGACAACTAAAAATTAAACTATTTCGTCACAGATTTCACAAATTCGACATATTAAGAAATAGTGGTCAATATGAACCTAAAACTCAGATAGAGAGTGTATAATAAAAACATTTTGGAAATTAAAAGCTCTTTTGAGTTTCTTAAACATTTGATATATTGTAATACTTGTTAACATTTTCATAATTTTATCACATCAAACAATCACAAAACATCTACACAACAAGACAATTACAAACACATTGGCATCTTTGAGATAGGACTATTTCACTTTCAATAGCGAGCTCTATATCAGTATAATACTCTTCGACTCTAATTACATACATACTTGATTAGTTTTAGACAATAACAACAGGTAGACGCTTTCATTTTGTTGTAAAAAAAACCCTAACGTCTGAAAATGGCTAGTAAACCAAAATCGGTCAATAAATATGCTATAGAGTAAAAATAAAGTAATAAAAACAACAATCTAACATTCCCATAAATCTCTGACTGTTCAACATTAATCCTTTTCTTTGCACTTTATATAAGCGTATCTTCATCCTGAGCTTCGAATAGCATTAGTAGGGAATGCTGAGAGGGCGAACGCCCCAAAGTGACTCCACCAAGAGAACCATCAGGTGATAACAGACCCGTTTGCAAACTGTTGTTATCTCGGTATCCCGAAGTGGAGGACGTCTGGGAAACCGAATCCCAAGAAATTTCGTTGAGCGGCTTTGGCCTCTCATGTGGATGATCGATGGAATGAGAGTGGGTGGACATCTGAGGAATATATGTTCAGTTAAGTTTTTTATCATACTATTGGTTGTTTAAGCATAGGACCTCACCTCTCCATGACTCTGACGACCCCTTTTGAGACGGAATGTTTTTCTACTGGAGGCTTTAGAGCGCTGTAATCTCGGCCGTTGCTGTTCACCTGAACTCTCGTCGGCGGGACTTTCTGGTGATAGAGGTGTTGTAGAAGTCTCTCCTGATGAATGTCGGAATTCTACAGAGGAGACAAATCGCAATTTCGGTGGTTGCACTTTATACGGTTGTTGCTGAAGAGAGTGCGAATGTGAGAGATGTGGCAGAGATCCAGAAGATAGAGGTGGGCCTCCGCTTGGATGCCCCGCAATTACTTTGATGGAACCGCTCGAAAGGACTGTTCCTGCTGTAGCGGAGGCAACCTCTGCACTGTGGCTTTCGCTTGTAATGTGCTCCTTATTTGTGCCGGTGGATCCACTTGACAAGGATTCTCGTGGTGGGTGAAGTGTTTGCTGCGACATAGTATCGCTTGGAGTACAAATTCCTCCAGATCCGCTACGCGAATCCACTGGCACCGCGGACACATGGGAATGACTTAGTTGCCCTGTGTTTCCTGTAAACAAGGAAATTAAAGAGGGTCTCTGTTGATGTTTGTGGGAATCATTTGAAGGCGCCGTAGCTTGAGAAGTTTCTTTTCTGTTTGATTCAGGTATGTTACGATCTACAAGTAAAAATATCATAAGTAAGTCTCAAATACCAATCAAAAATTTACCATATCTCTTCTCCTCTAATTCTTCCCTCAAGTCCCTTAATTCTCTCGCTAATTCTAAAAGTAAGGCGCCTTTAGATTTAATGCCTCCTTGTGGTTGGCTGCCTCTCATTCGTTCTCGTATTAGAAATTGCATGTGCCGTTCATGATCGCCGATAGGAGGTTGCGCAATCTACAAGATCACAATATATAAAATTCTAATTTGCAACCCTATCATATATGTGCGAATAGGTGAACAACAAATTTTCTTTGGTACGATAATTTGTAACGATAGTGATCTTGTAGACCAGTTTATCACGGTATAGCATTAGATATGGTAACCAATTGCTCTGATACAGTTAAACAATGTATTCAAGAATTTAAGATGAACATTACAATCACCATTCTATGCTGCAGAAATTAGTTGTACCTCTGTGACCTATCGTATTGGTGTAAATATTTATGTATGTCGTAAAATATAAATATAAATATATATGTAAAATTGATGGAAGTCATAACTCAAAAAGTTGTTGATCAATCGCACTGAAGTTTTGCATGCATCATTTTTATAATATTACTTCCCAGGTTAACCTGAGTTCATGAAGAGAGTTTTTTTTAAAGAATTGATGGAAAACATCATAAAATTTCACACATTTCTTTAAGAGTTCCTACAAAATTTCATCACTTTTCACACTTACTCAATGTATCGTCCAACATTAAACACTTTATTTTCATTTCCTGCTTAAACACACATGAAGATATAAAAATTTTCTTGCTTCTTCTTTCTATTAATTAATTATTTGAGCTTTGTGCAGTGTCGCGAAAAAATCGTTGAAATTTTAATTTGGATTTTTTATTCTCGAGGTTGGGAGCGCGATTGTCCCAATTAGAAAATGATTTGATCTTACTCACATAGAAATAACATAGATCACTCAATTTTTCGTCTCAAATAGTGCTGCTATAACTAAACTCATTAGTCATTAGTTGAGATCTGTTGAGAGTGTAGAGAGATACGAGTATTTGTTCCTATTCTCATTGAATAAGTAGGGGTTTTACAAGGAAGATTTTATAACTTGTATTAATTTTTAAATGTACCCTGCACATTTAACCCCTTCCCGTACTTTAGCGAGTCAGACTCGGACTGATTTTTTGCCCGTTTTTACAGTGACGGAATGTTAGTTCCTATCAGTACCTCATGACAGTTAATCACGATTCTTATCGTTGCTTTTACGAAGTAGTTCAATTATTAAAATTTAAGAAACCCCTTCAAAATGTAAGACACAAAAGTGTTAAATGAAGACAGTGACAACGGATCCTCTGATAGTGACGTAATTATGCCATTTACTTTTAGGCGTAGTATTATTACATTTCTCAGAGGACCAAGCTATTACATATACATATATGTACTACAATATTATATACAAAATATAATAAATTTATAATACCTATAAAAGTAAAAGCGTGAGAGTTTACTTCCTCAACAGCAGTATCGCGTAAAATTGACTATACCACAGGTATCGTGAGCATTTACATTTCGGTTCGTATTGCGATTGTTTACAAGCATCGGTCTGGTCTGTTTAGCGCGCGTCGATGCCTACCGCTTGAGTCCGAGTTTCGTCGAGCTAAATGGCACGGGAACGGGTTAAATTAAATTCCCCTAAACGTAGCATCAATAATTTAACAGTGGAAAGTTTTTAAAATACTCGTAACACGGTTTTCATTGCAAAATTTCACCTTAAGAAATGCGGTTCGAATGATTAAACAATGTTGAGTATGGCAGTTCCATCACGAACGCTGCACTCGTTGGAGAGTATCCACGGACACTTCCTGTTCTTCACTTCTTGACGGCCTTTCATCGAGATCGGAAATTGTTATGACATCAGCTGGTTGTTCCCCTTTTCTGCCGTGGGCATTACTTATCCCTCAAGGATGTGGAATAGAACCAAAAAATAAACAGCACTGGTTTGGGCAAAGCCCGGGAGGAAAACCTCGAAGGTGACAAACCTCCCGTCAAGTTTATTAAAAAAAATCACAAGATTATCCTTATACAATGTTAGAATTTTCTTCGACTGTTATCGCGATCACTCCGACCAAGACTGGCTAGCCCATCGATTCCACGCCAGATTTTATCTCGTCCTCAGTCCCAAAAAGGGATGGCCTTGTTTTTGAAACACGTAGCGGGGATGAAAATCTAGAAAATCCGCCAATGGACGGCCAGATGAAATTACGTCCCTTTTTCAGCCAGTTCGATCCTGCGCCGACGGCTAGACGGCGGAGAAGGTTTCGAGGAACGGAGGCTCACAGTCCCAGGCTGGCTCCGTTGTCCTCTTGGTTATTTGCTTAGGCGCTCCAGACCCAACATCTGCTGTCCTCCTGCGCTCCAAATCCGTCGTCCGACGCCCGGTTTTCCCGAGACGCAAACTTAGGTTTATGACCGCCCGAAGAAATCTTATCCTAAATTCGACCGTAATAAAACAGACTAACAAGAAACAATAAAATGCACATAACAATTTGAGTCGAATATCTAAAAAACCTTGAAGTTTTGAAATCTGAGAAAAACATTTGTTCGTCAGATGTAGACCTTTTCAAAAAACTTAAATTGATATCTAACTTATAAAATTAATGAAAAAAGTAAATTGATATTAAAACTAAATTAGCAGGTAAAATTAATCGATGATTTGTTTCGTGCCGAAACATGCCGCCCGCCTTGCTATATTTATAGCAAAATCATAGTAAAATCTTCGTCTCATAACCCATGCACTTACTTTAAACAATGAACAAATTAACTAACGTAACTTAATCATTTATCAATAAATTTTATAATAGAAGAAATACGAAAATAGTATAAAAATTGAACATTTAAAAGTGAATTAACTTATCAATGTATAGTTTCTTAGACATTAAAGAACTTCTGTCGATAAGAACCAAAAGATCAATTAATATATTGGTCATGAGCATTAAACTTATATAAAATTGTAATGACTAGTTAGTATGACATAAATTCACGTCTCAATCATCAGCCTCCTCTTCAGTCGTAGAGCGCAATGGTAAAAGGCAGAGTTTATTAATCGCTCGAGTGTAACTCGACTTCGCGGTCTTAACCGAGACTACTCTTACTACCCCGTCTTTTCCGGGGAAACATTTGACCACGCGCCCCAGTTCCCACTTGCTGGGAGGCAATAACTCGTTACTTATCAAAACTATATCTCCCTCTCTTAGATTCTCAGACTTCGCTGTCCACTTACGCCTTGTCTGCAAATGCAATATATACTCATTGCGCCACATGCGCCAAAACTGTTGCAACATTTGCTGTACTCTTTGCCATCTCGTCAGACGGTTTTCTTTCACATCAATTAAATTTGGTTCAGGAAAACTTAAAGCTGCGCCACCGCGCAAAAAATGACCTGGCGTGAGGTATGAGAATTCATCGACACTGTCCGACATTGGAGCGATCGGTCTTGAATTGAGACAAGTTCGAATCTGATATAAAAGTGTCAACATCTCCTCAAAAGTCAAAATTTGGTTGTTCACAACTCGGTTTAAATGGTATTTGACACTCTTTACACCAGCCTCGGCTAGTCCTGAAAAGTTAGGAGCTCCTGGAGGATGAAATTTCCATTCCACTCCTCTGTTCGCGAAAAATGACTCGACATCTTTATTTGCCTGCAATTCTCGAAAATACCTTCGAAGTTCACGATCCGCGCCCTTGAAAGCTGATCCGTTATCGCTGACCATTTTTTCAGGAACTCGACACAAGGAAGTAAATCGGCGAAACGCTGCTAAAAAGCAAGCAGTTGAACAATCCGAGACAAGTTCCAAGTGAATGGCCCTGGTAACCAAACACACGAAAACTGCCACCCATCCCTTACGCGTCTTTTTTCCGCGTCCAGGTGCATCACGAGTGAGAAACGGTCCGCAGTAATCAACAGCGGTCTTGAGAAACGCGTCTGCCGGCTGCACACGATCTGCGGGCAAGTCGCCCATTATTTGCGTCAACGGCGGTGGCTTATAACGGATGCACCGCAAACACTTATTAATGCACGACTTGATTTGATTTCGAAGCTTAAGCACTTCGTATTCCTCGCGTATCACTCGCATCATCAATTGCTTTCCACCGTGCCATGTAATATCGTTATGAACCGACGAAATTAATAGAGTGGTAAGGTGATGAGGGCCTAAAATGATTGGATGTGTGACGGCGTACGGAAGGCCAGCATTGGTCAGTCGACCGCGAACTCGAAGAATATTGTTCTCGTCAAGAAAGGGTTTTAATCCGCGGATCGCGCCGCTTTGTACATCTTGGCCGCGTTTTATCTGTTGAATTTCTTTTTCAAAAATTTGACTTTGAAGGTGAAAAATCCAAAATTCCTTAGCTTTTCGCACATAAAAAGCTAACGATTCAACGGGAAGCGGATCTTCACCTTTCCTAACTCTACATGCAGAGATCGCTCGTGCAGCGAGACGTTTGAACAACGCGGTCACCATCATTAGCGTTTTCCATGAGGAGTATTTGTGTGCTATAGACTCCGTGGTACCGGGTGCATTGGTGACGTGAACATTCATAACGCGAGTTTTCAATTCAAGATCTTTCTCGTCCGGTTTGGCGGCGATATTTTCTGGCCAAGTCGCGCGAGGCTGTACGAGCCACGGAGGGCCCGACCACCACAACTCATGACTTGCGAGTTCACTTGGTAACGCTCCCCTCGACGCGACATCTGCGGGGTTGAATTGAGTCGGTACATGTCTCCATTCTACGGCAGGTAGAGTCTCGTTAATCGTCCATACTCTATTCGCGACGAAACGGTTAAGTTTACTTGGACATGTTTGGAGCCAATGCAGAACGATCGACGAATCAGACCAGCAAGTGATGTGAATATCCTCGCTTTTTAACGTTTGCCGAACGTGCGAAAGAAGTTTAGCTAATGCTACCGCCGCGTTCAATTCCAACCTTGGAATAGTTAATTCTTGCAACGGAGCAACTCGCGTTTTAGATGTTAACAAGGTAACTCGCGGTCCGTCGCTGGTCTCGCACTTGACATAAACAGCCGCCGCGAATGCCTTTTGAGATGCGTCCGCGAACCCATGAATTTCCCATGTTCGAATGTAACTATGTGTGCCGATCCATCGAGGTATGCGAATTTTTTCCAAATTTTGCAAATTTTGAAAATAAACTGACCATTCTTTTTGAGCTTCCGCCGAAAGTTCCGAATCCCAATCCAATTTCTCGCGCCACAATTTTTGCATGAAAATTTTAGCAAGGACAACCGCAGGTGCAACCAAACCTAAAGGATCGAAAATACTCGCGATGATTGATAAGACAGATCTTTTAGTTAGAACTTTTGGAGGTTGCATTGTAACATCGAAGGAAAATTGATCTTCTTTCCGAATCCATTTTAATCCGAGAACCTTTGTCGCTGTTGTTTCTTCGAATTTTTTCTCATCTTTTCTTGCGCGCAATTCATCCGGTAGATCAGCTAAAACTTCATCATTATTCGATTCCCATTTTCTCAACGAGAATCCGCCTGCTCGCAACAACGCAATCAACTCGTCTCTTATGTCTTTACACCGCTCCACCGTGTCCGCGCCGCAAATAACATCATCGACAAAAATATCATTGAGCAAAACAACAGCGGCTCTCGGATATCGCGAAGCTTCGTCAAGCGCCAGCTGTTTTAGAACTCTCATTGACAGGTACGGTGCCGCCGCGGTTCCATAGGTAACGGTTGTAAGACGGTACACTAGGATTTCATTTGACTTCGGTGGCTTCCATAAGATACAAAGAAACGGTGTATCTTCTGGCGCGATGTTAATTTGACGAAACATTTTCTCAATATCCGCGAAACAAACGATTGGATATGTTCGCGATCGCAAGAGAATGTCGAAAATATCCTTTTGAAGTTTAGGTCCGGCGAACATGCATTCGTTCAGCGACTTACCGTTTTCGCTGTGAGCGCTCGCGTTAAACACGACTCGGAGCTTTGTCGTTATACTTGACGGGCGAAGTATTGGATGGTGAGGCAAGTAATAGCGCAGAGAAGGATTGTCTGAAAAAGTTGAGTCCGGCGCCATGTGATTTAATTTCAGGTACTCTTCAAGAAACTCGTGGTACTTTTCGGCGAGAGCCGGTTCTCGATTAAATCGCGCTTCTAGATGCTTATATTGTTTGAATGCTTTGAAATAAGATTCGCCTAAGTCCGGTGGGTAGTTTTTAAACGGAATTCGCACTTGAAATCGCCCGTCGCTATCGCGCTTAGTTGTCGTTTGAAAAAACTGTTCGCACTCAATGTCCTCGGCTGAGGAAAATGGTCCGGCGGAGATTTCTTCCGTTTGCCAAAATTTTTGCAATTTGGCGTCAAGCGACTTAATGCTGGCATTGTGAACTTGAATTGATAAATGCATGATTTGACTTGCATCGGCCTGTCCAATTTGCCCAGACAAAATCCACCCAAGACTAGTTTCTTGCGCGATTGGTTCGTTTGCGCGGCCAATCCGAACACCTGACTTTAGAATCAAACTAAAAACTTCAGCGCCCAAGATCAATTCAACTGACTGATTTTTCAAATGACTATCATCGGCAAAATCTATATTTTTAAAATGATTAAGTGATTTGACTGTTTCATCGACTGGTGGAATATCCGATGTTACCTTTTTCATGATCAGCGCTTTAACTTTAACTGTCGAAGAGTTTTTGAATCGCGAGCGGATGTTCAAAATTGCGTACGAAGTGATTTTTTCAACTTCAATTCCACCGATTCCGCTAACTGTTACATTCGCAGGGTAACAGTTGATTTTCAACTTTCTCGCGAAATTTTGCGAAACAAACGAAGATTGTGCGCCCTGATCAATTAACGCGCGAGCTGTCAATTCGCGTCCGTCCGCCGTCATAACGCATACAGTGGCAGTTGCAAGCAATACTCGCGGGGCTACATCTAGTCACGCGGACGGAGGATCCACGCGACCTCGTTTGTTTGCAGGTTCGTCGGCGTCGCTTTCTGACGAAGCGTGTCTTTTGCTCGAATCGTTTCTGCGGTTACTGAAAGTGTCATCATGAATCAAAACGTTGTGCTTTCTGCGGCATTTTGAACAAGTTCGTTTAGACGTGCATCTGTTGGACGCGTGACCTAGACGGAGGCAGTTAAAACAAACCCGAAGAGATCGAACTACCGCGAACCTTTTATCGACAGGCAGTTTGGTAAACTCAGGACACGCGTACAACCAATGATCTTTTTTGCACTTCGGACAACATGCCGTCGAAGAAGTGAATGCGCGCGTAGATCGTTTTTCGTTGTTGTTACCGGAGGAAATTTTAACTCGACACGCGCCTGCTTCGATACGCTTCCAGACAAAGGATTTAAACTCAGCGTAATTCGGATCGTTCGTCTCACTTCTTACGCTCGCGGAATCGTTCGGAAGAAAAAACTGAGGAAGGTGCGAAACGTGTCTTTCCCAATCTTCAAGCAACCCGCTGTCAAACTTCGACATGACGGTTGACAATAATAATTCACCCCACGCCTCAACTTTAGCTCCCAAATCTTCAAGGGACATAAGATGCTCCTGAACCTCATTTAAAATTCTCTCATATTCATTAATATTTGGGCGAGTGACAGAGCGAATATTAACGAGGGAGAAAACATGCGCTTGTTTCAGCAAGCGTGGATTATCATATCTTTTAACGAGCTCGCTCCACGCGCGGTCAAAGTTCTCACTTGAAGCTGGCAAATTTCTCAAAATCCCGGCAACACTACCGGTCAAACTTCGCTTCAAATAATTTAACTTGTCAGTCTTCGATAAACGCGTATTTATTACCATTGACTCAAACGAATGCTTAAAACCGACCCATTTTGCTCTATTACCATCGAACTCTGGAGGATCAATTCGACTCAATCGAGCCGCGGAAGCAAATAATTGAGACTCACCATTTTCACCATGTACCCTCTCATTCCTCGGTGGAACACTGTTTGTCGGTTTCGTCAGAACGTACAATTTTAATCGCGCATCTTGAAAGTTGCTCTGGGCCGCCTCAAACTCGCGATTCGCAAAAAACGGATGGGCTTGTCGCTGTTGGGCGGAGTATGACGCGAAGATGTTGTAGTAGGTTGTTTTCGATGAATCCCAAGCGGATTGCAGGTCTTGAAGATAAAGTTCCAAGGCTGCCGTCTGTTCATCGGAAATTCCCTCATCTTGCGTGAGTCCATAGATGCGTTCGACTTCACTCAAACGAACGCGTAGCCCGTCAATGGCCGAGTCCAATTGAGATCGCGGTGCCATTTTTCACGACGCGATTTAACTTATTTCATTCAACTACACAAATTTTCACCACACCTTGCAGTCTACAGGAAACAAATCCGGCTCGAAGGACCAAAAAATGTTATGACATCAGCTGGTTGTTCCCCTTTTCTGCCGTGGGCATTACTTATCCCTCAAGGATGTGGAATAGAACCAAAAAATAAACAGCACTGGTTTGGGCAAAGCCCGGGAGGAAAACCTCGAAGGTGACAAACCTCCCGTCAAGTTTATTAAAAAAAATCACAAGATTATCCTTATACAATGTTAGAATTTTCTTCGACTGTTATCGCGATCACTCCGACCAAGACTGGCTAGCCCATCGATTCCACGCCAGATTTTATCTCGTCCTCAGTCCCAAAAAGGGATGGCCTTGTTTTTGAAACACGTAGCGGGGATGAAAATCTAGAAAATCCGCCAATGGACGGCCAGATGAAATTACGTCCCTTTTTCAGCCAGTTCGATCCTGCGCCGACGGCTAGACGGCGGAGAAGGTTTCGAGGAACGGAGGCTCACAGTCCCAGGCTGGCTCCGTTGTCCTCTTGGTTATTTGCTTAGGCGCTCCAGACCCAACATCTGCTGTCCTCCTGCGCTCCAAATCCGTCGTCCGACGCCCGGTTTTCCCGAGACGCAAACTTAGGTTTATGACCGCCCGAAGAAATCTTATCCTAAATTCGACCGTAATAAAACAGACTAACAAGAAACAATAAAATGCACATAACAATTTGAGTCGAATATCTAAAAAACCTTGAAGTTTTGAAATCTGAGAAAAACATTTGTTCGTCAGATGTAGACCTTTTCAAAAAACTTAAATTGATATCTAACTTATAAAATTAATGAAAAAAGTAAATTGATATTAAAACTAAATTAGCAGGTAAAATTAATCGATGATTTGTTTCGTGCCGAAACAGAAATCACTGACCAAATTGTTAATCACATATAATGAAAATATAGTTTCAAAGTGAAGTTAGAACAATCTTTATTTTCATTAATATCCTCAAAAAACAACAGTAATCCAAAGTGGTAATCAGAGCACTTTTGAGTTTTTGCTAAAGTTCAATTAAGTTTTTATTTTATGTGTGTGTCATATTTGTATAGATAAATCAGATATAAAATAAGAATAATTCGCAATATGGGATACTAAGAGATTAATTCTCATTATTTAATAATAAAATGTATGCCGAAAACTTAAGATATTGTGTGAAATTCAGATGTATTTAAAATTTGGATAACTACATGCTTGCATTCCTTTAGGACTTAACAGGTTCACTACCGAAGCTTCAGAAGAAAACCTTGTACTTAGAGCCCAGGGAAATTTTTCTTATAATATATGTATACTTCAATTGGAACTCTGTTTTATAGCTTTGTAATTAAAACACTAAAAATAAACAAAATATACATTTTTTCTGAGCTGAACTGAATATTTACGAAGTTAAGCTAGGAACTTAAACCATGTCAAATAATTTCAACACGTTGTGTGAACTGATAAACACGTCGATCATTTCAGGCGCCGGGCTCACATACAAGGACTTAAAGTCGAATATTTGGGATGCTGGTAGCGAACGTGTTAAGATGCAAAGCGGTTTATTTAATAATTTTTGGTGTAATTACTTTATATGCTTATAACTAAAATTGAGAAATGCTCCAAAAAATCCACAGCTAATTGATCAAAATCCGTTAATAATGGGGGTAAGGTGCACCATTTTGATAAAGGTATTTTCTATGGAGTGAGTAGCAATGACATATAATACAATGGGCCGCTAACGTACATGATTTCCTACAGAAGCGGACGGTGCGATTTTTGTTCCCTCTACAAAAACAGTTTGAAAAAATTCAAAATCCATTTTTTTATGTATGTTCTGCAGTGAATAAACAATTTATGTATGTCATTCGTTTGTATCTGTCACTGGCTCTTAGCAGAAAGAAGTTATGTTTGACATTTGATTTGAGTAATGCATAACGAGGAATAAGTAAAGAGCTATGTTCTCTATATCAAAACCAGAGATCCTAGAGGCTATGAGCATGTCCAAAGAACGTGTTTGTCACATATTGAATCACGATTTAGAGGAAAGAAAACTGGGTTTGCTCACTTTCGATCGAAAATGTGTTCGAACAATTCCAAAGCCCTATTGGTGCAGTTGAAAAGGAAAAATTTGTTCCTCGAAAGCAATGCACCGTCCCACACTTCAGTGGTTGCATGGCGAAGATCCACGAATTACGTTTTGAACTGCTTTGTCACCTTTCTTAATCATCAGATCTTGCCCTAAGCGACTTTTTATCGTTCTCTAAGCTAATAGTTGCGCTCGGAGGACGGAGATTTTTTGTCGAATGAGTAAGCCATCACCTTCGTAAGTAACTATTTTGCAGAGAAAAACGCCGAGTATTATTTGAACGGGTTGAAGAGATTAGAGAAATGTATAGACTTATAAAGCGACTATGTAGGAAAATAAAAATAAATTTTAGGAAACCTTGACTTCTGGGCGAACACACCGCACTACCTGCTTATGAAATTATAACTAGATTTTTCCTTTACCGACACTGGGAACAGCATACCATTTTGACAACCGGAAAAGAATTAAATTCCTTGAGTATTTCTTGAGTGTTTTTTTATGTGCTTTGCATAAACCAAGGAATTTCTTAGTAACAGCATAACTGCCTTTAAACTTTAAAATGCTCACCTTGTGCAGTATGAATGGCATAAGAGCTATATATAGAGGTGTTCTGTGAGTAACGACAAATTCCAAAAAATTCCACAAATCGGGCGCTGCTTCATTTCTTCTTCCCAAGTCTCTCATAACTCTTACAATGCGCGGCCATTCGTTGGCTAATCTTGTTTCAAAACATATGCATAAAATTCGAAGGGCTGTAAATAATTTTTCAATAATTACATAAACTAAATTTTTTTAATCATAATTTACCTAAAAATGCCGCTTGATAAAGGGAACCTGATATTCGAGCGGGTCTCTTAGCATCTCTACTACCAGTAAAAGTAAGTGAACCTGCCCTTAGATCTCCTCCAACTCTATTAAATTGCGCCACAACTTGAACAGTGCGTCCTGCTGGCGGACTCATAGCATTTAAGACTGCTGTGACCAGATAAGACACGTCTGTTTGTTTCAGTTCGCCTATATCGGACACTGCTCGGCCAGAGCATACTTTAAGACATAAAGGCATCAAGAGGTGAATCAAAAATCCTTCTGCTTTTTCTTGTGTGGAAAATTCTGGGCCGCCTCCACAAAGTTGCTCGAGTGAAAAGCAATCTACTGGACTTACAACCTGCAATGCAACTATTCGCACCACTGTCGAGCAAAAGAACGGAGGTGGATTTTTCGACATAACAGCAGCACCTGCTCCAGAGCTGACATCTGGCGCCGAGCCAGGCTCATTTATGATCAAATTTTGAACAGTGCTCAACAATGTTTTTATGTGCGCCCAATGTAAAACGTATGGGTGGCGCACAATGGTTTCGTGAATACCTTTCAAAAGTCCTGCAGCAGCTTCCCAGTCAGTGTTACGCCGAATGGAAGGCTTTTTTGATATTTTCAAAAACACTTTGTCGAGACGCCTTAGTATAGTAACTAAAGCGTTCCGAAGAGCATCATTCGACCATTCAGCTCGGGATAAAATGCATTGCATATACCGCTGGAGACCACGACATGCCATTGACTCTGGGTCATACGGAGAGACCTTAAGCAAAGAGTGGGCAATCTCGGCCAAACGAATGTGACACTTTGTATCAAGGAGCTCCACTTGCTTTGTTTCGATTCCTTGCTTTTTACAAAGCTCTTGTAGTCGTGTGGATGCTTTGCTCATAAATTCGCCCACAACCGATAGCAATACATCTCTTGGACGTCTATACTCAGTCCTAACAAGTTCCGAATCCTCTGCTGAGTCCAGCATTCCCTTATTCCTCGTATCACTCACATACTTTGAATGTGACTCATCCTCGTATTCCAATCCTGGTGAGCATGGAGGCCCCCGACTACAATTTCTTTGGCTAGAGCCCTTATGCTCTGGGCTATTTCTATACGGTCCATTGTAACTCTTAGCCAGGCCTTCACAGTTATGAACCATTGTCCGAATAGCAACTGCTAACTGAAGGATAATATCACGTTCGGATTTTCCTTCCACGGGTATGTAACTTGGAGACTGAATTTGTTGCATATAACAAGGTAGAATTGCTTCAAGAATGATCTGAAATAAATGTATTAATTATTAAAATAAACTGTGTTAAACCAAAGATGACACGAACAAGCATTTGGTATCCTCGAGTACTTTCTGCTGAATAAGACACAACCATGACGCATAGAGTTATGCAATCAAGAACGGTTACATCGCCATCCTCATCATGATAGCAAAAATCTATAGCTTTCAAAGGTTTTGGCTCCTTGACTAATTCTGCTATGTTTAGGGGATCAGGCGAAGGGTCTTCAAGACTAAGAAGCAAGTTGAAGAGGCAACTGGATTGTACCTTTAAAAGCATTTGTTAACAGTAATTAGGCGTTTTTTGAGGATTTTGTACTTTATGAGCTTCCCCGTATTTTCCTTCCTCATCAGTATCCAAAATTGCAGAGACTGAACCGAACATTTGCAGAATAAATGGCTTTCGGTTCAGGAGGTAAAATTGCTTCACAGCGTACTCAATAGTTGTAGTTATCAATTTGTTTGTTTGATGAAGCGAGTAGACTTGTAGAAGTGTTGGCATTATCATAAAGTACCTAAAAGTATAATAAAAAAGGGTAAAGTAAATTTGAATTTTGTGGGATTCTAATGATTTCTAGATTACGACAACGGCTCACCCATTTGTAGAAAATATATTTTTAAAATTAAAAGCTGCATTTATAAAGGTTGCCATTACATATCTCATAATACAAGAGTCTTCAGCGTGCAAAATTGCAGCACCCGATAGAACATTTAAGAAAAGTTGTATATCTGCAGAATATGCAAAATTTCCGGCCATAGCTTCAAACATTCGAGCAATGAGACGCACCCACATAAACTTATGGAGCACATCGAGACCTAAAAGCTCCTGAAAATGATTTATTTTTCTAACTAAATTTACGGTATAATAATTAAGTATTACCTTTCCAAATTCACCTCCCTGATGCAGATCTAAATCGACTTCTAGTGCTTTACGAGGAAATGATGGTAGCTTCATAAGTTCTTCATGTAGAAATACCACTCTTTGAACAACCATGTCAACATTTTTCAGTATAGCCCACGTAAGGTGAACCTTTCCAATTTCGACAAATTTTTTAATTAATTCCTGCTTTTGCAATGCAAGGAAAGTATCTTCAGGCTTCATTTGAATCAACCGAACTTGTGGGTACTGTGACCTTTTGAAGAAATATAAATCTCTTATGTACCAGTTGGGATTGAGAATTTTTTCTAAAAGATAAAAATACATTTTAAATGCACTTATACTTAAAAATTTTCTTACTACGATTCTTGTAGTCAACTAAGCAGTATTGGTGGTAGTTTTTCTCATCAATGGGATAAAAGTCAAGTGCTTCCTTCAAAAGTTGACAAAAAAGGGTATCTTCTTGTACCGGAAATTGAGATGGAATATTTCCATCATCTTTAATTAAATAAATCATTAATTCATTCAGTAAAAATAAACAAATAAACATTATTTTAGTAAGATTCCGCTATCAATATGTAGAAATAAAGATATAGAAGATATAAAATAAAAATTTTCAATTTAATCTTCGAATTGCTACGAGGAAACCAAAAAAATATTTAATTTCTAATAAATAGCTATTTAATTTATTAGATGTTGTTTCTGGAGTCCACTTTTTTATTATACTCGTATATAGTTAGATTCAAAATTTCTCCAGTTAAAGCGTTATACTTACAAAAAAATCAATGGTTCATATATACATTCCTCACCATATTTACTCTACATTAATTTAAAAACAAAACCCTTACCCTATAAGGTATATGCAATACATTAGGTACTTCAACAAGAACAACAAGAACTTGTTAGAATTATAAAAAGAGATAAAAGTAATAACATGGAAATACTGTTAAAATTTCAACTTCAAATTAATGCAGAAAATTAAGAAGGTATAAGGAAGAAGAATATAAAAAGAAAAAATTCATTTTACTTAGAATTGAATCGTAAATAGTTTCTTGCTCAGGGAAATTTTAAGTGAATCGTAACTGGTTTCTTAGTCAGGGAAATATAGCAAAGCTTTACCAACTTGGAGCAAATTATAGTAAAGCATTACTAAATCGGAGGGAGTAATAGACCAAATCTCCCTGGTATTATATTTATGCTAGAAAGTTATGACATGGGGTTACAAACCTTCAAAAGGTCCATGGACAACTATTTTTTTTGCTGCTGGAACATTTGCAGTTAATAGAATTGAGGCGTCACATTGCTCCTTTCGTAAAATTTGCTTAAGATCTTTAAACATTATTCCGTGAACACTATGGACGACCATCCATAAAACTGAAAGAGCTGAACCAACAAGCTAAAAAGAGAATTAAAATTATTGAAGGAAACAGAAATATTATGTATATATTGTATATATTATATGTATATTATATTCCTCCAAGATGAAAAAGTATTTCTGCTGCAAACAAATTCAAAAAAAAACTATAATTTTTTCTTATTACATATATATTTTTAGCACAAATAAAAGTACGAGATATGCTCAATAAATAAGGTGACTTTTCCCATTTCACATTCGATTTTCTTGTTATATTGGTCCCCAACATCTATTAAAATTATCATCTATTTTGCATATTTAGTTTGTTTTTGATATATGCTCCTGCTCCAACGCACTTGAAATATTTACTATGGAATTTGACGAGTCTACTATGAGCAAAAAAAAAGTGTTTATAAATGGTACAAGCTCTTCACAGAAAGCCGAGAAGATGTTAATAACGATACCCGCCCTGGACACCATAGCACATCAACAACCGATGAAAACGTTGAAGCAGTGAAGGAAATTATTTTACTTTCCTTACCTTATTTATTGAACAAACCTCGTATATATCTTTTTTAATTCCGTTTTTAGTTGGAGTTCTAGAATAGCTATTTACATATTTACGAGCGGATAATTTCCGACCCTCGATTGAATTGCTTAATTCCGCCTTATTTACAATTATTATTTTAATAAGTTATGAACGAAGATGCCAGCAAATTTTATATTTTTGACAATTCAATAAACCAAATCATCTCTGATGTAAAATTTTCGGTAAATTATAAGTCTAGTTTTAGTTTTTTTATTAGATGCATTAAAGAAGGATAAATTCAAAACCCCATTTATTTTTAAAACTTAGATACGCCATACTTTTAAAAATTGTTATGCATATTTTGAGTGTTTGAGGGTACCTTTATCGATGTGGAAATCGAAAGGGGTGGTATAGTTAACTTTGCGTAGCATTTTTGTAAAGGGTTCAAATTTGTGTTTAGGTGGAAGAGTGGAAAGAATCTCATATTCTGGAGGTATTGAGAGAGATGCTATGTAGAAATTCGGGGCAATCGATGTACTTGGATCTTTGGTGACATAAGGGTTAGAGAATTTCTTTGTTCCATCGTTTGGCAAAGCCTAGAGCTGAGTTGGTTTTGTTTACGGTATGATATGAGAACGAAAATTTATATTGCTATCGCAGATAACGCCCAAGTCACATAAGGAACTAACAGATGGAATGCATTGACCAGAGAGGAAATATGACCTAAGGGTAGGGGAGGCCTTTGTAGGAATAGGTGATTGATTAGCATTTAGATATGTTAAGGTCCAGAAAGTTTTCCGAGTGGAAAAGTTGAGTAAGTAATCTTGAAGGTATATAAGATTCAGATGTGCTGGAAATACTTTTGAAAATCTTCATATCATCGGCATAAATCAATAATACAGTAGTGTTTAATTATCAACTCTACACCATTTATGGACAGCATGAAAATTAGAGGAGGACCAAGGCTACCTTGAGGGTAGCCAGAGGGTACACCAGAGTGAGAAGCAAATGTGTAGGAAATCCCTGAGTCAAAACGAACCGCGTAATGCGATTATCAAGCTACGATTCGATCCAGGAAATAAAGCAAGGTTCAAAAACCGAGAATACTCAGTTTGGGAACAATGTGGCGATCGGAGATTTTGCTTTTGTTTTGTAGGCTTTACTAAATTCGAACACGAAGACTGTCAAGTTGGTAAGAAACCGTGTTGGGCAGGGGGAAGAATTTGCTTGCAATGGAAGAACATAGAGTCGTAGATGAGACTTTAAAAAAGTTTCAGAATTTAGGAAAATTTAGCAATGGGGCGGTAATTAGAGACTCTACAAAGATTTTTGGGAAGAACGGGGAAAAACACCTTCAGATAGAGATTGGGAGATGAGGGTAGAAAGAGGCTGCATGAGGAAAAGAGAACACTCCTGGACGAGTATCCACTGGTCTTCTTTTTTATATTAATAAAATTGTAAAATTGCTGAGGACCAGAAATAAGTATAAATTGTATGCGGAACAGATATTCATTGTAAAGAGATTTGCAACGTTCGGTGAAGAGAGAAAAGAAAATAAGATAAGAAGAGTAGTCCGGGTTTGATCGAGAAATGTGGTAGGACCATTGCCATTGTTTATTTCTTTTGCTGCGAGGGGGTCGAAGCTCTTTGTCGTCGGAGGGAGGAATTAAAGAGCAAATTTTTTTATAGGCTCGAAGGGGACACATTGGGGTATCTAATGAAATAAAACTCCGTAATAATGTCAACGGAGTTATTAATACACGACTGGTGACAATTTAGGAGTGACGAGATATTTGAATTGAGTAGGAGAGAATTTAATTTATCAAAGTCGGCTTTATGAAAGTTAAATTATAATTAATTAATTAGATCAAATATTATCTTATTCCAATATAAATTTTTCTCTACGTAAGCATATTGCACCCTTTTGAAAAGATAACAAAGCAATTTGATAAAAATGATAAATAGGTGTATTAATTACGTGAATTTGGAGCAAAAAGTGGGGAAAGCCAAAATTTTAGAAAAATTAAAAAATAAAATGTCCAGTTTCAACAGTGGCAAGTGGTAGTTTAACATTGCTGACCTTACTGACAATGCTGCAAAGGACATTAGTATAGTAATTTTTCTCTTTTGAGTAGATAAAAAAAAATAAAATAGTGATTTGTGATTTATGAATCACCCTGTAAATTCTAACAGTTGGATGATCCTTTGACTAAATAATATAATTATTAACTTAGATCGCCTTCAGCAGTTCTTACTAACTAACGAAGATGTATTCGAATAATCATCAATCTTATTAAATACTTCGAAAGGACATCAACTGTAGGTGCAATAACAACATACTGTTTATATGGTATAAAAAAACTATATCTTACTTCCTGACTATTTTCATTGGACGACCGGACGTAAAACATAATATACCCAATGATATAGTTGTAAAGAGCGAACGCTGCTTGTTGTGGCAATCTTGGCACGAATCTTATCAGATGGCGCAAGACCTTAAACATTTGATCCTGCCGGTCCCTTGTGAGCCTCTCTAAAACATATCGCAAAAACAGGGCCGAGTCCTCAACCAAGCAAATCCAGATGATCTGTGAATATATTATTAATTTTAAATTGTATTTTATGGAATTAGAAAAATATCACTTGATAAGCAATTTCATAAACCGCATTTCCATCTGTGCCAACCGCAGCATCATCGAGGCAAGCGACTATTTGCATTACAGAAGAGCATAAGACGGAAGGGAAAAGTGAATGTGCGGCGTGTAAATGGGGGGCTACCCTAGCCCCATCGGTGTCCTCTTCACCCTCGGCGTGATCCTCAGCTGGGGCATGATCTAGGCCAGGTTCATGAGAGGCCTGCTGGTTTATGGGGATCGTTGTGAGGAGAAAACTTTGCCGTTCAGCGCGTTGTTTGTCTTCTTGCTGTTGAATGGCATGACGAATCGCTTCAGTTTGTTGCTTCTTTCGAGTTTTTGTTGCTGTTACGAGAGAGCGCTTCAAAAAGGAAAAAAGTATGTTACTAAAATTTTTCTATGAACAAATTGAAGAAGATTAAAAAAAAGAAACCAAGTAACAGTAAATAAGAAATTAGAATTTTACTAGAACAAAGTATCCAATTAAAGGAAGTTTTTTGGGCTATTGGAATGCTTGGGTTATCACGAATCAGCGTTATTCAAAGAAGTTAAATGGCTTTTTTTGTTATAAAGTTTGTTAACGAGTCGGGGTCTATTAAACCTCTAAGACAAATAGGAATATTATCCAAGGCAAATGCTTTAATTCGAACGGTTGTAATATTACAAACATGTTGTTAAGGGCAAAACAAGAGGTCACCTTATTGCTCGGGACGGTAACTGGGCTCTGCTTTGTGTGCTTTTGAGCACTATCTTCAACCCAGTGGCGGATTTACCAGGAAGCAAAGGAAGCAATTGCTTGGGGCCCCGCTTGGAAAGGGGCCCCAAAAATTGAAAAATGTTGAAAATACATTCGGAAATTAAAAAAAAAAATAAATAAAAAATGCAAAATGAAAAAATCCATGTAAACAATATCGATTATTCATTGTCCTCAAACGAATTTAAATTACATAGTTCAAAACTGTATTTCGCGCGTATAGTTGGCGCTTCGGTCGCTCGTATTTCGTGTCTTCGTTGGAACAGCTGTAATTCTAAAAGCATCATCGTCTCTAACACACAGAGTAATAGGTAATTATGTTGTATCTCAGATTTCAATAACACAAAAAAACTCACTTCAATTTTAAATCAAAACAAGTTCAACGACCAGAATTGTACTACAATTGATTAAAAAAATAAAAACTCTTTTATTTCATTGTTATCACATAACCTCCTTGATTTAACAATGTTTATGTTTTTGCAGACAAGTGAACAGGCGAGTTTTTTATCTCACTGAAACCTCTTTGACTAACTACGGACTAAATTATATTATTTGTTTTGACTTCATAGGTGAGTTTAAGTGGAAAATAAAACCTTAAATAAAAATGGAGCATAATTGTCGTTTGTTTTTTTCCATTTTTGTTTGTTGTTTTTAACAAAATAACAACGTTATTTGATTGTTTTACCACAACCTAAATGATTGTAAAAAATTTTTGTTTTCACAGATTTGTTAATTGCCAGACGAATTGTTTAGCTTATTAATATCGTTGATTAATTGAGGGCCACATTTTTACATTAGTATAGGCTTTATAGGTGAGTTTTTTAGAACGAGTGTATGAACTTGAGAAATAAAACCTAAAATAATACATTTAATATCATTTACGTTCATCGATGGGCCAAGAAAAAGTAAGTGATTTGGGCTTACTTTTTATCGAAAAAGACAAGCTTCAAAAACTTGACTTTGATGATGTCATTCATCAATTTGCGACTGCGAAAAGTAGGAAAAAGTTGTAATTTAGTTCGTAAATTATAAGTAAACTGTATAATATATTAATTTTTCAAAATTAACTGGTTATTTATTATTTTAAAATATTGGGGGGGGGGTTAATTTTAGAATGAGGGCCCCCAAAACCTGAGGTTGCTTGGGGCCCCGTCTTAGGTAAATTCGGCACTGCTTCAACCTCTTCATCACAGCACATCAGTAAAGTATAAGAGGGATTGATACTACTTTTGACAATATCTACATCTATTTTAACTCGTATACTTAATTCTTTACCAGGTGGAGATAAATAACAACGCACCAGTTGTGATGAGCGGACAATTTACAATTTAAGCTCTCACGCTAATTGTCAATCGTAAAATCAAAACAAAGGGCTTACGCGTTTGAATAGAACTTAGCCCGCTGTGAGCAATAAAGCGCAGTGGGCAAGCGAAGAAAGGGTGGGTTCCGAAATGAGACAGCATCAGATTTTAAGTTCGCAACATTTATTCTGCCCTGTAGGGGGATAAGTCATTCGATCTACACACACGGACGCACTTTTCACAGGGACAGCGCTACATCGCAGAGTGTCTCATATGAAGGGGATCAGGAGGAGATCCGAGTTTCTGATGATCGCTGCCAGCAGTGAATTATATGAATTCAGCTGCTTGTCGCTCCTAGCTGCAGTGACCTTGATGATTGAGTGTTAGAGTCGGCACATGATATTAATTATCCCGTGGAGTGTGCAGGAATTCGGGTCCTGGGGAAATTATGTTCTTTCCGACTTCCCACGTTGACAAGTGGCCGAAGAAGAATTCCTGGAGTGTCCGTAGAGGGATTCACGTACAAAACTTGCACTTGATTCACTTGAGAATAATAACGATTGAAGGTATTCACGCCTTGAGTGTCGACAGAAGAAGGGAAGGTTAGCACTTCGTAAAGACTATTTTAGGCTGCTGGTATGGAAGAGTGGGTGTTACCGCCCTGAAATAATAATGTGCAATTGACACAAACTTAATTTGTGTAGAATTGCTCTTAGGCGCGACAATTTAAATAAGAAGTCTTGAACATTCCGCCCGCCATCAGCAACAGGGTTGCTGATCATCCCTCTTTATCTTGCTGAGGATTTGCGCCTGGAGTGTCATCTGATTGGGTTGAGTCGTTAGATTGATGTTGAATGTCTTCAGAAGTGATGACTGGAAGAACAGCAAGTTTAGCTATTGGTCTTGTAAGTGTCGTGGTTGATGTTCTAATCGTTGCCACTCTTGAGAGTCCATCTGGTCCTGGATGTAATGTTATCACTCGCGCTAATGGCCATTTAGCTGGAGGAAACCGTTCATCTGTAATGAGGACTAAGGAACCGGGCTTGATGTCATTGCGTTGATGAAACCACTTTGATATTGAGTGTTGATGTTGGAGATACGATTTTGACCAGCGAGCCCAAAACTGCTGAGTTCGTTGTTGAATTAGTTGCCATTTGTTTAGTCTTGATGTCCGAATGTCCAGGAGGGATGGTTCAGGTAGTGCCGTTAAGGCATCCCCGATGAGAAAGTGTCCTGGAGTGAGTGCTGTGGGATCATCAGGATCATCGCTTAGAGGTTCGAGTGGGCGAGAGTTGAGCAAGGCTTCGATTTGTGTCAGTAAAGTTGAGAGTTCCTCAAACGTCATGGAGATGTCCTTGATGGTTCTGTTGAGATGATACTTAACCGATTTCACCACTGATTCCCATTTGCCGCCCATATGAGGAGCTGCTGGTGGATTGAATGACCAGTGAGTGCCATGATCTGTTAAGAATTTCGTGATGATCTGATGTTCTTGAGTGCAGGAGTAAAAGAGACGTTTGATTTCTGCATTTGCTCCTATGAAGTTTTTTCCACAGTCTGAGAAGAGTGTGTGGCAATTGCCACGTCTAGAGATGAACCGTCGAAAAGTAGCTATAAAGCCGTCGGTAGAGTAGTCACTAACTAGCTCAAGATGAACTGCGGATGATACCATGCAGACGAATACACATATCCATGCCTTTTTAATTTTGGCACCTCGTCCGTGCCAAGTTTTTATTGAGAGTGGCCCAGCGTAATCTACGCCAGTATTTAGAAATGGTCTGGATGGAGTGACTCTGGCTCTGGGTAGTTGACCCATAAGTTGTTGCGCTCTGACACCTCGTTGTCGAGCACATTGAATGCATCGTAAAATGAGTGACTTCACTGGATATCTTCCACCAAGAATCCAATATTGCTGTCTGAGTGTTGAGAGGGTGAGTTGTACACCCCCATGTAGAGTTTTGAGATGAGCATCTCTTATGACTAGTGTTGTAATTGTAGATATTTTGGGCAAAATTGCAGGATGTTTGCCTTCAGGATCGAGCTGCGAGTGTTGAAGTCGTCCTCCGACTCTTACAATGCCTTCAGAATCGATAAAGGCGGTTAGCTTGTTGAATACATGAGTAGGTGGAAGCTTAGAGTTGGCTGAGAGTAATTTGATTTCTTGTTTGAAATATGCTGCTTGAGTTGATTTTATCCAAAATTTTCGTGCTTTTTCTAAGTCTGCTGGAGTGAGAAGTTGTGCAGGATCAGGTATTCCCTTAAAGCGTGATATAGCCTTGAACAAAATGGCAGTTATTCTTAAGAGTTTGTTGAAAGTCGAATACCTTTCGAGGAGATCCCACTGAGTTGGTTGTTGGAGTGTCGTTGCAACGAATGAGAGACCAGGTCGTGCTTCAAGTTCACACGCCTCGTCGTGATCGAGTTTGTTCATTGGCCAATGTTCCTTTGACTTAGAAAGCCAGGTGGGTCCCGACCACCATAAGGTGTTGTTAATGAGTTGAGAAGTGTCCATGCCTCGAGATGCGCAGTCAGCCGGGTTTTCTTTGCCTGGAATGTGGCGCCAGTGAGCGTTGGGAACAAGATCTTGAATCTGCAACACTCGATTCCTGACAAATTCCTTCCATTTGGCTGCGTTAGCATTGATCCATGCGAGTGTGACTGAAGAGTCCGTCCACAAGAATGTTGAGTCTATGTTTACATGTAGAGTAGCTTGAACATATTTGATGAGTTTGGCTAGAATAAGTGCAGCAGTTAATTCTAGCCGCGGGATCGTCAGTTTTTTGAGTGGTGCCACCTTGGTTTTGGCACAGAGTAGAGTTGTTGTGGGCCCATTGGACGGAGAATATACTTTTATGTAGATTGCTGCTGCCATGGCGAGTTGCGACGCATCAGAGAAGCCGTGAAGTTCACATGTTGAGTGTTTGTGAGTGTTTATCCACCGTGGAATTGAGACTGAGTCGAGGTTTGATAGGTCCTCTCTGATGATAAGCCATCGCTTTGCGAGAGAGTGTGGAACAGGATCATCCCAGCTTAGCTTGTGCAGCCATAGCTCCTGCAATAGCATCTTAGCTCGCACAGTAGTGGGTGATACAAATCCTAATGGATCAAATATCTGAGCTACTTCAGATAAAATGAGGCGTTTTGTAATTGTCGATCCTGATTTGGAGTGTCTTGAGGAAAAGTTAAGAGTATCTGTTGATGAGTTCCAATTTAATCCGAGAATTTTGGTTGCGCAGTCGTCGAATGAGATCAGTTTCGATTGAGTGGCTGTATTAAAAATGCTTTCGAGTAGAGGAGTGTTGTTCGAGTACCATTTTGCAAGGGGAAAACCGCCCGCCTTGCAGAGGTTGATAAGTTCCTTAGCAACAATGTCGAGTTCTTCTGTGGTGTCTGCTCCTCCAAATATGTCGTCTACATATCTGCCGAGAGTAATTGCTTCAGATGCCGCAGGATAGTTGTGTCCTTCGTCTTGAACTAACTGGAGTAGCACACGAACAGCCAGATAAGGTGCAGATCTGGTGCCGTAGGTCACAGTTGTGAGTTGATAGGGTATAATTTTTTGTTGACTGTCTACCCAGAGTACTTGCTGGAGATGCCAGTCATCTTCATGTACCATAATTTGCCGGTACATTTTCGTGATGTCAGTAGCAAATAAATATTTGTGCTTGCGAATACAGAGTAGGACATCTGTGATATCGAGTTGAATTTTCTCTCCAGTATGAGTGATGTCGTTGAGTGAATATCCAGTAGAGGTAGGGCTAGAGCCATTGAAAACCACTCTGAGTTTGGTAGTGGTACTGCTTGGTCGCAAAACACCATGGTGAGGTAGAAAGTATTCAATTCCATGTTGATTGTTGGGTTTTGCTTTCACCATGTGCCCTAGTTATTCATACTCTTGCATGAACTGAGTGTACAGCCGATTGTAGTTTTGATCTTTTGATAATCGTCGTAGTTGTCGTTGTAAAGAACGATAGGCTGTCTTGTAGGTGTCACCGAGTGTCGTGGCTGGAGATTTTAGAGGAATCCTGACAATATAGCGGCCTGAGGAATGTTGCTGATGAGTTCGTTTAAAATGATCCCCACATTCTTGGTTTTCAGGAGAGCGTAGAGTAGTTGTAATAACTGGAACATCTTCTTGAATCCAAAATTTTGTTAAAAGCTCTTGAATTGCACTATCATCCTTAGTAAGTGTTGTGTGAAATGTTTTGCATTCTCGAGAGGATGCTTTTTGAATTGTTACTGGGCCAAGAACCAGCCATCCGAAAATAGATAATTGAGCTATTGGTGTGTCTGGCGAATTATAGATGATATTAGGCTTTATTACTTGACCATAACAATCAGCTCCAAGGATGATGTCAACTTTTTGAGGAGTTCGAAAATTGGGATCAGCGAGTTGTAATTTTTTGAGATGAGGCCATTCCTGAATTTGAACCTGAGCTGATGGCAAAACTGTGGTGAGTGTTTTAAGAACGTGAGCTCTGATGTTGATCGTCTCTGGTGAGTAAATTGACTGCAGGGTGCAGTAAATTATGCCTCTGGTTCTTATAGAGTTGTTGCCACCAATTCCTGATATAGATATAACTGAATGGACCCTCTGCAGTTTTAGTGATATGACGAGATTTTCAGAAACAAACGTAAGCTCTGAGCCTGGGTCAATTAAGGCTCTAGCTCGATGTGTTCCTGATGAGGAGTTGATTTGAAGGAGTGCTGTTGCTAGAAGGGTCGATTGATGTGTGAGTCTATATGGTGACTCTGAAATCTGAGTGTCGAGATGTTGAGTAGGGAAGTTTTGACGAGTGTTGAGTAAAGCCTGAGCCTGAACAGGTACTTCAGACTGACCAAATGAGACCCTCAACCCTCCTGATGCCGAAACATCATGTGCTAAGGTCATCCCATAGGCCAGATCTTTCGTAGTAAGTTCATCGTTAGGCATTAAAGTGTCTTCTTGAGTGTTGATGTAGAGTTTGGGGTTGAGTGTCGCGACTGCACCTTCTTCCTAATAAGTAGATTGCGTAGAGTGTCCAGTAGTAGTGTTTTGCCGTGATTGAGTGTCCATAAGGGCGTCGTGAAGCAGAGTGTGATGTCTTCTGGGACATTTTCTGCAAGAGTACTTACTCTTGCAAGCTGGAGTGTTGTGACGTCCCAAGCAATTGTAGCAGAGTTTCTTCTCCTTCACCGTCTTCAATCGGTCAGAGGGGGTGATTCCTTTAAACGATGGACAATGAGCAATGAAATGCTCGACTAAACAGTAGTCACAAATATAGAGTGGAGCGGATTGAGTGACTGTGTGGCTACTTCTTGTTTGAGTGCGATTTTGAGTGGTTTGGGCAATTGGCGCTTCAATATTTTCGAGTGTCCGGATGCGGGCCGAAAGAAAGTCTAAGAATTCTTGGAAGGTGGGAATCTCTGGATTGTCACCAAGTTTGGTTTCCCATCGCTCCTTGGTATCTTTATCCAAATGGCGTGACACATAATACACCAAGAAGCAGTCCCAGTTGTCAGTCGGCTGTCCAAGAAGTTCGATGGATTTTACGGCGTTCTTAATGGTTGTAATGAGTGTCGTCAGCTGCGCTGCTCTCGAATTTGCCCGTTTTGCTTCCACTAGATTGCTGAAAATTTGGTCAAGCTGAGCGTAAACTAACCTTCGCTTATTTTCAAACGTCTGTTTGAGAGTGTCCCAAGCTGCATCAAACCCATCCTCCGTAAATGGCAGCGTTTTGATGGCGTCATAGGCCTTTCCAGTGGTGTACTCCCTCAGGTAGTGCAGCTTTGAAATGCCATCAAGTTGGGTATTGTTCATCACTACCGATTGGAATGTCTCCTTGAACGGGACCCACGCTGCTGAATTGCCAGAAAAGGTAGGCACTGAGATTTTTGGGAGGCGTGCTAGATATGTAGCTGACGTTTGAGACTGCGAAACGGCTGGAGTGGCTTGAAGTGATTTGAGTGTAGCCTTAACTTTGGCTACTAGAACCTTAAATTCTCCGTAAGCCAGTCCTTCTTCTGTAAAGAAATCATTTGAAAAATAAGAATTGTCTTTGAGAGTGCCTGGCCATGTTATTTCTAGGTAAGAGTGTTCTCTGATGAAGCTTTTGTGCGTAGTTTCCATTTGACCGTCTATTGCCTCAACTTCCTCGAGTGACAGAGTTGCTCCCTGCTGCTTTAGAGTGCTTGCATGATGCTTCATGATAGCTATCCGCCCTGATTGCGTACTGATCTTCAGTTGCAATTCGGGAGGCATAGCTGTGGGTGAGGCTGCTCTGGACCGTCTTCCTTGTTTTGCTTGAGTGTGAGACGGTCCCGGCTGTTCCTCAACAGCTTGAGTGGCACTGGGCGTTTTCACTTCCAGCTCAACTACCTCGAGTTGGGGAATTACGAGTGTTAGCGGATCGGTCTCCACTGAGTCCAACACTTGAGTGTCTTTTTGGGCTGATTTTTCAGCCATCCTTTTGGGTTTCACTCACAGCACAGGTCTGGAATGTTCCTTTGAGTCAATCTCACAATTGAGTGTTTTTCACTGGAATGTCACAGGCGGAATTTTAATATTTCAGCTAGTTTTGATTGTCAATGCTATCACTGCGAATTATTGTCACAATCAGAGCAATCCACCGATTATGAGTTGTGAGTGTCACCGAATTAATTTCACAACTTTCAGTTTCAAATAACTGTTCCGAGCACAGTCACCACGCGCAATAAAATTGTCCGAAAGAATGAGGAAAGTACAGTTCGACTGCGTAGAGACTACTTCACCACTACAGTTCAAGAATTCACTTGTGCTGCTCATCCGGCTCGAAGGACCAGAAATAATGAATAGAACTTAGCCCGCTGTGAGCAATAAAGCGCAGTGGGCAAGCGAAGAAAGGGTGGGTTCCGAAATGAGACAGCATCAGATTTTAAGTTCGCAACATTTATTCTGCCCTGTAGGGGGATAAGTCATTCGATCTACACACACGGACGCACTTTTCACAGGGACAGCGCTACATCGCAGAGTGTCTCATATGAAGGGGATCAGGAGGAGATCCGAGTTTCTGATGATCGCTGCCAGCAGTGAATTATATGAATTCAGCTGCTTGTCGCTCCTAGCTGCAGTGACCTTGATGATTGAGTGTTAGAGTCGGCACATGATATTAATTATCCCGTGGAGTGTGCAGGAATTCGGGTCCTGGGGAAATTATGTTCTTTCCGACTTCCCACGTTGACAAGTGGCCGAAGAAGAATTCCTGGAGTGTCCGTAGAGGGATTCACGTACAAAACTTGCACTTGATTCACTTGAGAATAATAACGATTGAAGGTATTCACGCCTTGAGTGTCGACAGAAGAAGGGAAGGTTAGCACTTCGTAAAGACTATTTTAGGCTGCTGGTATGGAAGAGTGGGTGTTACCGCCCTGAAATAATAATGTGCAATTGACACAAACTTAATTTGTGTAGAATTGCTCTTAGGCGCGACAATTTAAATAAGAAGTCTTGAACAGCGTTAAAATAATACTAATAAAATAGTAATAAAGGACTCACGTGTGAGAGAAAAACAAAAATTTAGGAAGAGGTGGAATGAAAATTTAAAATACGTTTCACTACCCAGAGTAGCACACACGTTCTTTGGCCCGCCTTTAAAAATGCACTGTGAAAAAATGTAAACAGTACATCCGTACATACGAGGTCTGTTCAAAAACTATTACGAATTTTGAATTTCCGTGGGCTACGTATATTCAATTTTCGATTTTTTTGTGGCGTTATGTTGGTACTAATATCCCTTAATTATGCTGACAAGATCGGCTATTTTGAATGTTCAGTTAATTTCTGACAGCTATTTTGCTTGGACGTTTTTGGCTCGTCTTTGATTTTTGCCTATTCCAAAAAATGGATCACAGAATCAATCAATGCTTAATGCCTTATCCCCTACTAGGGCATATGGTAACAGTATTTGATGGCCGGGAATTCTTGTACGCTCTGGAATATTTAGCTCATTATTTTCAATTCGGCTTCAGAGATAAGAATTTCTGAAGACCGTTGAATCAGAGTCCTTCCCATAAGAGCCTACATTTAAGTATACAAATCTATAATTTAGGTCAGCTACTGGTAGTATCCCGATCGCAAAAGAAATTGTTGTAATTTATATGCAATGATCCGCTGCGCCTAGGCTTAATCACACGAATATGCTTGCCAGAATTTGGGAACACGGAAGGCTCTCAAATCCCGCTGCTATTGTAAGCCATGAATTTTGATCCGGCATCGTTCCTTCATAACATTTCAAATTCTCTATTGAAAGCAGTAGAAGTAGAAATCTTTTATACTGCATCCAGTTACAAGATATTTAAAAACAGAAATTTTAAATTTGTTAAACTTGGAAAAAGTCAAATTATATTTTTTTTTTCAATACAAATGACATGTGAGAATACAGTCATACTATAAAGACATAAGAAATTTGAGAAGAGTATCTGCAAATAGTAGGTTCGAAGCAGGCTATAAAAGTGTATCTCCTTTTATATAAGGAGAACAGCTATCAGAAGTTTAGAAAATATTGCTACAATTTATGAAGAATGTCCCCAGATATATGTAGAAGGAGACGCATTAATTATAACCAAGATTCCATCAACCTAAATTATTCAGATCACCGACTACATTAGCAGCAATTGTATCCACTGCACTAGCCAAAAACGGAAAAAGGTGGAAGATGCGTTAATTTACTTTATAGTCAGCAAAACAATAAAAAGGAGGTTGAAGACGAAAACTTGGCTCTTTTCTACTCACTTCTATCGTCAGTAAGGCCTTTGAATACGGACCAGAAATTTAAATGTAGGATGGAAATAATCCAAGTTCTGTAAAATTCTGCAGTTTAGAGCACTACAAATCCACCGCTGCATACTCCATCTCAATATTCCTTTTCAGAAAATCCTACACAACCATCAACTACAGCCCCCCGGTTATAAATAGTGTAAATAATTTATAATATCGTAAATTGAATTAGTAAATATAAGTATTAATTTCCTTTTTTTTTTCTCTGAAACGTATTTAATTTTGGTAACTTATTTTACTTATTTTTATCACGAAAGCGTTGTTAACTTTTTGTGTGTACTTTATTTCCATAAAATAAATATTTTTCATTGAATATCTTACTTTTTTTGTTATCATTAATATTTCTTCAGGAGTAATTGCCTTTCGTATGTTTTTATATTGCTGTTTTATATGTTCTCGTATGTATGATAACAATTTATCGAAGGAGCTAACAGACATGCGGAAATAATTGAAAAAACTTTCCGGATTCGACTTAATCGCTGTAGAGTGTATAAAAATGTCCATATTCATACCTTTCGATACTTAATGGTTGCACCCAAAATCTTCTTTTTCTTCTTCTAGGTAGATAATTTAAATAAGAAAATGTTATCACTTGATTTGCATCCATATCGTTCGTTTTCTCTTTCTCGACTGTCTAACCAAATTGATGCTGCACGTATGTTTCCTACAAGTACGTCCGCATAATTAAACGCACGTTTTTAATGAACGTAGATTTAGTGTTCGTGTGTTCCAGGCCTTAGAATAGTAATTGAACCTTTAAACTTGAACGTAAACGTAGAGGAAATCACGACAGATCTAAAAGAGCAAGGCTTTAAGCTGAAAATCATCCTTAACATCTTGAACAGATTTTAAATCCCTAATCTATGTTCAAGATTGAAGTAACCCCTGATTTCAACAAAACCCCAAAAAGAAAAATCCACCATATACCAACTAAAGTATGTAAGAATTTTAAACAAAAAAAATTTTCACTCTCGGTGTGCTCGATCATTTAGCTCTGGTTGTGCTCTCTCCTAGCGGCTAAAGAGTTTACGGTTTTTATCAATTGATCCGATCGATTGGGAATTTAGTTGAGTCAGTCGGAAATAAACCATCGCTTTGTAAAGCTCATAGAATTTTTCTTACGCTCCACCACTGTACGGGAACTGTATCAAACCAGCGAATGCAGAAAGATAAACAGAACCCTTAACTCAAAAGATGCAGTAACTGGAATGAGAACGAATCACACGGCTAATTGCAAAGGCTGTCCAGTCCTAATTTTGATCAACTTCCGAAGCAATTATGTTGAAAGACCAGGGCAGTCACAAATCAACCTAAAGGCTCCCCAAAGACCAATCAATGTAATAGCAATACAGGATGCACCCCCTGTACTTCTAAGTTAAACCAGCGCACCTAATTGTAATCCTAATTCTCCTACGTTGAAACTGCTAAATTCAAGTCTCCATCAGGACCAAATGTTCCCCAAGGCGATATTATGAAAATTCTACTAATTTTAACATCCGATATTCAGCAACTATCTAGAATTATATATTAAATGTAAGCAACATTAAATACACAAACCAAAATCTTATCAAAATAAGTCAAACCATGAGCGCACTCAAAATAATAACTGAAATCCACTTGACCAGCAAGAACTGTTTTAAACTAAATGAATATACGTGCTACAATAACAACCATACTGAAGATAGACCACAAGACAGCACTGCCATCATTAAAAAGCAGATCCAACATCATCCCTTTCACTGCACGCAGCAGCCCTATGCTTACTACACTGAAAATAACATCCAACTTCGAACTGGATCTTTTCGTATCGCTTTCATTAATTTCCCCCCAAAAATTCTTTATAACCTACTTGAAATTTAGCAAACTCTTTGATTCTCTGCACCACTATTTCTTAGTGACAGGAGATTTTAAAGTTAAATTCCCCCACTGGGATTCCTTCCACTACCTCCAAAGGAAAGCAGTTACTAAATACAATCCTCCGCTACAACCTACAGTACATCTTTGATCGAAATCCAACATACTAGCCAACGGTTCACAGAAAAATTTCTGGAATCTTCGACTTTAGCTTCATCAAAAACACAAAAACATCCCTCCATAACATATTAACGCTAAAAAACAGATGATCGCTCTTCAGACCATATGTCTACAATCGTCACCTTAAGCCGCAAGCCGCTCTCCTTAGTAACGAAGAAACGATTCACTAATTTAAGAACAAACTGGAAGGAAACTGGAACTCTAATATACCTTTGACCACAACTTCCGCTAACATATTAAAATTTATTTATGTATTTATTTATCGCTTATTACAAGCTGCAATAAATTTAAGAACTAATTATAACAAAAGATTAAAATTAAAGTACGAGAATGATAATGGGAGAGAGCACATGTAAGGGGAAGAGATAGTAGGTTAGTGCGAAGCGGAGTAGAGAGCCCTTTTAAGGACGTGTTTAAATTAATTTAATTATCTTATACATAAATTATGAAAACTTCAGTACAATTTATTTATCATTTATCACTTTGTAAATCAAGGTGAAACCGCAACTAATTTCTTTCAGTTCCACACTAGCATACAAATCCATTTTGAAGCCTATGTGGTTATGTGGAGCAAAACTATGGGGTATGAGCGCATGCAAACGAAAATATTAAGAGCAATTGAATCTATCCAGATCGAGACAATGCTGTTAAGTGCTCACATCCCTTTTGGTAACCTCCCTGAGCTATCAATTCTACAAGGACTGCAAAAGTAACCTCAGGAAAAAGTACTTCAGACACGATCCCCTGAAAGTGCTGAAAGGAAACCCCGATGGAACTCATCAACAATTATTGGACTCGAATTTCCCATTAGCAATGGCTGTGGCAAAGAGTAATACTAGGTTAAGAGTTGCTATTTTGGAGGCTGATAAATCGTAAATCGAACTAATACCTATATATAACTTTAATGTTCAAATAATAAAAAGTGGTTTAATGCACTGTAATTATTTCGAAATGTTCGCCTTTATCAAGCAACAGCAAGCCAAAATTTAGAGGTACATCAAATAGCGCAAGGTAGTAATTAAAGGATATATAGAAATAGAGTAATAGAAGTGATCTATATTATGAATACGTTTTATTTTCCGAACTAGATAATTTTGGGACTTAATACGAGAAAACGAGCTAAATATAAAATATAATATGTATCAATTTGACTAATGTGCAACTAGTGGTGGTCACGTAATTTTTCAAGATATGTTAAATGGGAATCGAAGGACCAATGTTTGGAGCCCCGTTCTCGTTGTGAGGGAAAGGCACACTTTTCATTTCAACTACATTTTAATAAATATAATAATTAATAATCTCCGGTTATCGTTATCACCTCCCTGAAGAGCAGTGTGATGTTGATGGCTATTAGATAGTGTGGTAAGTGATGTATGCATGATGCATTCTCTTAGTTGAAGAGTGTATAGGAAGCTTTGTAACCCCAAAGGGACAGGGCGAGATATAAAATGCGGCCAGTCTTTCAACTTCTAAATAGTAATGCTACCGTCGCTGTAGAAATTTCTTAATCCTGATCGGATATCGAATCTGAATCATTTGACCAATTTGGCCTATTTACGAACTTAGTTATTGATCCAATAAATGTATAGGCAAAATCATACGTCGACGGTATCACAACGCAACAACCTGAAGGTTAATTAATTTTAGGCGAATCTCGTAAGGAGGAATGTTGAAATCTAGAAATCTAGAACAGTTGAGGTAATGTTTGCGGGAGCTTGCTTCGCTTGTTTGCTGGTGATTTGCTTAGAAATTTACATGTCGTCGGCATGAATTACGATTTCGGAGTGATTAGTTGCATTAACAACATCGTTAATTCACATTATGAAAATTAAAATAACTACACCTGGAGGGATGCCGGAATGGAACATAAAGGGACTAGAAATCGAGAGCCGAAGCGAAATTTACACTGACAACAATTTAAGTAGAAATCAATCCATAAAATAAGGGGAGAGGTAGGAGCCTAGATAGTTTCATAATACATTTTATCGAAAACTTTGCTTCAGTTGGTGGCAGTAACATCAAGCTTGGCACCGCTTGTTGTTTATTTGTTTTTAACAAGGAGCGGGTCACGAAGATTGTTAAGGTAGTTGTAGACCTACCCTTGAGAATCCAAGTTGGACTGAAAATAAAATAGATTTTTTTATATTGATAAAAATGGGTTTCAACTACATGGAGTTGAGGATTCACAAAGTTCGGAAAGAAGCGAGGAGGTGGCGTATGAAGAGTAGCCGGAGTCACACCTTGAACGGAAAAAAAGCCACAACTTGCTCCTTTTATTACAAAAGGACCGAATGTCTTTGTCATACCAATTCAAAAGTGATTGGAAACTTAAGCTAGAGAAGTTGCACCGAGCCAACACAAACGTTTCCGATGCGTCATCTTCGATCCTCGTGGATGGTGCCCCTCAGCAAGCTCATGCGTCCTGGATACATAAATTCTTCACCAACCGCTTTTTCATTACACCCATTTTCTACATGAAGCTCTGTTTCAAACTTCACACCCCGCCTAAACTCAAAGTACATATTCATATAAAATATGCGTGGATGTTATCTAACCCCCCCAGCTGCACGACGAACTTCTCCTCATCCATCATCCCAACCCGCCTCCACCAGACTTATTCAAAAAGTTATTTTCACTTTTACAAAAACGAATTCTGCTAAATTTGCCCCCAACTCTCCGTTAACCCTATACACGTAAATATTTCAGTTTCTACTGCTAACTTAAGACAGATGTTTTTTTCCAATTTCAATCTCTGTTCCCCAACTAAATACCCCAATTTTGTAAAATTCCACATAACGAACCCTCGCGTTATAAATCCTCTGACACGTGCTAATTCATCTTTCTTTAGGTGTTTTTAGTCGGCATGCCAAAATGAGTGAGACCTAGGCAAACAAAAAAAATTATGGCAGGAAGAGCAACCTCAATCATTTGGGAGTTACAGGGTAATTCGTAAATTCCAATTTTCCATGGTATGCACATCACTATTTTATTTTTATCTTTTGATGAACTCAACGCAGCGACATCCAATAGGTGCTCAGGAAATTGTTCATTTAATTTTACCGTCACAATGTTACTAGTATATGCTGGTGCTCCACCGTGTTGGTAAAACATTGCCCAGTGAGATGTCTTCAAGCAGTTCTGGCAGTGTATTCTCCAAAAAGTTCACATAAGTTTGACTATTAAGCAGTTACGGCAAAATGAGTCTATATGGTTGCCGATGATAACAGCCCAAACATTGGCTCTGAACTTCTCTCGGAATCTCCTTCCCGAAGTCCTTGTTCTGATATATGAAGATATGCATGGAACCTTTATCGATGAAGAAACTTTAAAATTGTATATGAAGATCCTACTAATCGTCTTGCGACTTGCCTCGTACTCGTTTTAGAGTGTAACCATCTTATTTGAATTTCAATCTCTTACAATCTGGAAAGTCCGCTAAAATACTCTTTTTTAGCATACCCGTCGATTGGGGAATCTCCTTTGGTATTATTTTCCGGACAGCCTCTCTTTCGCCTACTAAACCGTAAATGTATAGCATATTCATCAAAAATGAATACGGCTATTTTGTAAATATTTCAACTTAGAACGTGTTTTTTCCCAATTATATTATAGTAAAACTTCCATCAAATATTATTAACAGGGCGTCGTAATAGTCCCGAATAGCTGACTAAGACAAGCTAATTACGGCAATAAAATTAACTCCTTTTTATGCCTTTTCGTTAGCAAGAATTAAAACTCATTACTTGTGTATGCTAAACAAACATTCCCGATAAGTTTGTTTATTTTACAACTTTTGCATTTACGAGGTAAAAAGTAATATATCAGTTTTCTAAGGAACAGATTTTTCTACCTCTATTTAACCTGGACTGTAGGTGGCATTGATGAGAATATTTGGCTGGCTATTCTTGTCTCTTTTGTTCTTATTAGAATTGCGATAAGACATGGGAAGCAGTAGTTCGCAAGTCAAAACGGATTTGGTTGATGTTTCTTTATATTACTTGAAACTTCTTTAAGCGTAGTTCCCAAAAAATGCCCCATGGTATACAAAATACATACATATAAAAAAAAAACCCTCAACAAATGCTCAAGGAATTTGGTTCTACTTCAATAGTCAAAATTCAGTTCACAAGGAATCGTCAAAGGTGAGAGTTAGTTCTAATTTCACAAGCAGGTGGTGCGTTCGCCCGGAAATAATAAGTGTCCATTCAAGCCAGATAAACAACTCGAGCCAAGTCATGCACCCTAAGTGGTAACTTACACAGCGTACAGGCCACTATGATAAAATGAATAAGATTACCGCGAAAGTTATCGTAAAATATTTTAAGTGTTCAAATCTTAGCTAAAAGCATTGGAAGCTCGCTATAACATGAAATATTAAATCCCCTTATCAAAAAGCTCAAAATTCTCCGTAGCGGCCACGGCGCTTCCTACGGTTGAATTTACTAAGTGTGTATCTTCGAAGTCGGGAGGTTCTGCGGGTACAGGTCGTATAGAAAGTGCGCAAGCGACTTTACAAAAAAATTCCGCAATCAGCGTCCTCGGCCTTGCCGGATAGTTGATCAAAAACCGAGAAGGCAAGAGCTGAGTACGACACTATGTGGTGCGGAAAAGCAAAATTGGCAGAAAAAGAAAACGAAAAACTGTACAGTCTTCTCAGGCAGAGAAATTATGAGTACACCAAAACTTCCCCTCTTGCCAACTATAATACCGACTAACGCATAACAAGTTACCAAACGTTCCAAAACAGTGACAATACCCATATCGGAGAGTATCCCCACCACATTAAAAACTACTTTCCCTCAGGTCACCGACGATAAAAGTGTTTAAGTTTGTGGTTGAACCTAAACGGTGAATAAATTCGATGCGGTCGTGAGTAGTAAGCAAAAACACAAAGCTTTGCGGTATACTCTGAACCAAAGATCATCAAGTAGCAGATGTGACACTCTCTATATAAGTCCAAAGCTTTAACCCCTATGTAATTTCTAAAACTACTTGGGGAATATGACTTTAAAATAATTTTGCATTACATATTTATGTAATTTTACACATAATAAAACCAAGTACCCACAAACATTCAGTTTTTCATAGTTTCTTTAATGGTTTTATTAAAAAACTTTTCAGGAGTTGTTAGACCAGTATTTGTTGAGGAATAACTTTTAGTATTAATTAAAATGTTTGGCAAATCACTATTGCAATTCATTTCTGTAAGCTCCGTTATAAAATCTCCGCAGGGAGTCTTCATTTTTTTTTCAGAATTTGGTAGCAACAATACCCAACAAAATATTTCGTAGAAACTTCATCTAGTTGAATGAGCTAATCATTTTGAAAATATTTAATTTCATCGTCAACATCATCACTTCCAAAGTGTTGATTAAAAATGTTTTCCTCTTCGTGATTTTCTTCTCTATTTTCATCTTTTAAAGCATTTGGATCAGAATCTAATATATTCAGTGCAGACCAATCAGAATCAAAATCGCTATCATTCTTACAATTTGGATATGCGTAGATGTGTAGAAAAGTTTTAAAGTCATACCTTTTGCCAATATTTGATTGAATTCAAATAAATTTGGATTACTTTTATTAGCATTTCTAGCTCTTATTTGGGAAAACAGACTTTCGAGAGAATATTGATTAAATTTATGGGGATATACATATATGTATAAAAAACATCCTTGGCCTCAACAAAAATTGCCTGCATTAAATTAATTATAAGCTTAATACTCAAGCAAAATGAATCTCCTTATACTGGTGTCATTTTAATCACATAGTTTTCCATCTCTCGCAAGATTTTCAAATTTAAAGAAGTTCGGGTGAAAGCAATTTTATTATTTAAAATGTTCAATAATTTATCAAGTATTTGGAAACAAATTGCAGTCGACTTTACTTTTTTTCGCAACTCTATTAGAAAATTTATTTAAGCCCAACAAACTCAAAATACCCGCCGAAACATTGTGGCTTGTAAACTGCACGTCTAATTTTACATTCATTTTTTAAAGTTTATAGAACAACAAGTGTAGATAGCATAAATTGTACTAATGTTTCTAGAAAACATTGTATTTTTTTCTAAAAGCACTTTTTCGATTTATTTAGCCTTGATCGCATGTGATTCCCCTAACAGATAACTCCATCATTTGGCATAAATCAAGACATTTCATTAATTCATTATACTCGTATAATGTTTTACTTTTCAAAACCGCAGACCAAACCACATAATGTAAGATATGCTTAAATTGTCCGTATATGCTCCATATCATGAAGACCTTCACACTTTTTACAAGATCCTTTGTCCCAAAGCCTTGGAAACCTACAAGAATATCTGTTTTTGAGAATCAGAAGCAAAAGAATTGTGCGGTAAATGCGTAAGCAAAAGAGTTGGAATAGCATTAGTTTTTACCAAATGCTACATATGTAACGCTTTTTCTTTTTAGTAATTTCGAAAGTTGATAGGGGACAGACATTAACCCACTTTTCATATTTTTCAGAGCCGGGTTTGGGGAAAGGAAAAAAAAAAGGCTATCGGGATACCTTTCCGCAGTAGCTAAATAAGATATAAAGTTTACATTCCACAATTTTGCCATTAAATATCCAAGGGTCGTTAACAGAATTCGATGAACCAATTCAACGAAAATAAATGGAATATCAAAAACCAGCCAAAGTCAACAACAAATATGCAAACAATCCAAAGTCCTAAAAGTAAAGCCGCTATCGTCAACGAGTTTAAATTGAATTTAATATTCTGCAGCTACAGAAAAATTAAAATCGAGAGCGCACACGGCTCCAATATGCAGTCACTGCTTGTTTATATTTCTCACACAGTCTTCACTCAGTCTCTTTTGAACCAAGAAAGCTTTGCAACTTGGCTGTAAAATGCTGCGCAACAAAACTTAGCTATGTATCTAGCTACAAACTTGGCTACGAAACCAATTTACTGGGCTATTGTGAATGTTGCAATGGGAAAACATTTAAACATGGCGTACGTGGTCTGTATTATTATTTGTCTGTCTGGAAACATGCGTTCAGCGATTCTTTCCTTGGAAGGACCTAAGCTTGAGTGGTGCGGACTCAGCAAATTCCTTTCCTTCACCAAAGTTATCCTTTAGTTCCCAGTGGTGAACAAGTCCACTACTGCGGAGGTGCAAACCAAAGATCATGAATTACTAGATGTGACACTCTCTATACAAGCTTATAGCTCTAACCCATATGCAACTTCTAAAACTGCCTGGGGAAAATTTTTCCATTAGAGAAAGTAGCAAAGAACTACTGCTTCCTATGACTTATCTAAATTCCAATAAGAACGAAAGAGATAAGAATAGGCAGCCAAAAATTCTCATCTACAGCACTTACATTGTAGGCAATAAAATGCAGCGTTTTTTTATCACGCATTTTTAAAGGTGGGCCAATCTGTCGGGCTCGCTGTGTGCCTCTGCATGCATGGTGTTAGTGCCGTTCCCAGGCAATGTTCCAGTATAGGGAAATCCTGAATTGAGAATGGGGAACAGGCAGGTAGCATACTCAGAGCATGTATACGGATGCGGGCTGCTTACATTTTTTCACTGTGCATTTTTAAAGGCGATCTAAACGTATTCGAACGTGTGCGCTGCTCTGGGTGGTGAAACATGATTTTAATTTTCGTTCCGCCTCCCCTTAAATTTTTGTCTTTCTCTCATGCGTGAGCCCTTTATTACTATCCACTTTTAGTAAAATCTGCAAGGCCGATGGGCTAACGGGACCAAGGTCGAAAAGAGATAAGGGACCACGTCACGAGTGTCACATCTAGTAATTCATGATGTTTGGTGCAAACATTCCCCAAGGAGAATAAAGAGCTAGGCGTCGATAGATGGAGATGTTTCTACAGGAACGAGTCCTTGAAAGGGACCTTACCAGTAGGAGAGGACATACCGCTTATCGTTGCCTCCGTACACTAATCCACGAGATGGCGCTAATGATGGTAGGCGAAATAAGCGCCAATTCAAATGCCAAGGTAAACTATTATGCTCCTGTAGAACTGTTTTTCTTATTTTATAATACTCTAATTCTACCTAGTGTACATTTTTTCCAGGTAATTAATAATATTCAAAAGTTCCGCCGCCAATTATTCGCATTCACATTTTGTGCAATTCTAAGAAGGGAAGCATAGGTTCCCTGTGCATGGCCATAAAGTCCTTCGTACATGTGTAATGAACAAAATAGGAAACAGGCACTTTCTTAATTGAACATGTCCTAGCATGCGCATAGTTAGGCGCCAAAGGATTTAGTTATGATCAGGATAGAGGTATAAAAGGGTAGGCAAGATTCGGGAATGGATATATTTATCGGGGGGTACTCGTGACTTGGAACCATCGGGCGTGCTGCTGAGTTGTGTCCTGCTGCAGTTTGAATTTAAGAGTTGTAGTCTTTACACTATTGTTTTTGATTCACCCTACACCTGAAATTTTAATACTCTTTGCGCTGAAATCGTTATTTTTCTTCGTGAACGCGTATATTGAGTATAATAAAAATTAAATTTTGTCAATTACTGCTTACGGCAAACGGTGCATTTCATGTGTCCCCAAGCAAATTTACTTCGTCTTTAAATTCACTAAAACCACTTATCCTGATCATTCGTATTCCTGGTAATAAAACTAATAGCTCAGACACCTGAATACACATTGTTGTCTCTGTAGCTCCTGTGATTCCTAAGGCGCCAATACAATTACCCGTAAACAACAGAAGGACCGACCTTTCTTGTTTTAGTAGGGTTCTTTCCTAATTACCACCTTTTGCGTGCTGCAGTGTAATTAGCTAATGCAGGACGTAAAGTACTGTTTATGTGAGTTACAATAATCATAATAAAAACAGGAAATTAAAATACAGAAAGCATTATGTGCACTAAAATTGAAAGCAGGGTGAGAACTATTTCTACTTCCAAAAAATTGAATTGCGAGGAAAATGAAATAAATACTGAATTTCTCCTAATGGATTAACAACGAATTTTACACTTTCTGGTATTTACGCGAAGAAAGCGGTTTGATATCGCAAATTGTCAAAGGATTACATATATATGATAGTTTATGTTGCATTTTCCCTCTATAATTCCCCTAAGAAATTAATTTGACGCGCCAAAATCTAAAATATATAATTTATTTCGCTCATTCTCCTTTATATCTAAATGTAAAAACTTTCTTTATGGTCCCATGGTGTAATGGTTAGCACTCAGGACTCTGAATCCTGCGATCCGAGTTCAAGTCTCGGTGGGACCTGCACTTTTCTTGCTCTACTACATTCCTCATAAAATTATTTTCTTCTTTTAATCAGACGAATTCACATCATGCACATAGCGAAAGGAGTTCGTTTGTGCTTTTCGTTATTAAATAATTATTAATTAACTTACATGTCGCTCTTGGTTCAAAGTAACTTCGACATCTTTTGTTTGCTGACGAGGGGTCCAAGGCGGATCAACAACAGGTAGACTTTCAATACCAATTTTCGGCGAGGGCAATGTAAATTCAATACCCGGTGGAGGGACTTTAAAAGACATATGAGCACCTTCTTCCATTCTGGGCCATACTTGGAAACGACATTTCCATAAGACACTATACCTGGATATTTTGAAATACAAAAATGAATGAGAAATTCCAATTGGCTATATTTCCATTTACTTACCTAAGTATAGCTCCTATTCTCACGTTAGGATCCTTGTTCTTTAGCGCCCTTTGCATTATATCTGATGCAAAGTTGGGGGCTTTCACGGATCCGGCTATAAACAACGACGCGGATACAGCAGCAGTTTCCTTTGGTAATTGAAATAGGATATAATGGACTTAGCACTTTACCTTTATTAAAATATCTAGAGTGAGTATATGTACCTGATGTGATTCAAGCAGTAGTTCCCATGCTGCGGGAAGTGCTTCAATAACGAGTTCTTCGGTTAGTACAGCTGCACCCTTAAGCAGTGTAGCCATGGGAAAGTGGAAGAGTTCTCGGACATGGTTTTTTACATATTTCAAAATAGGTGGGATTTCCTTTTTTTTAATTTCAGTCTGCTTATTCAACGCCTTTGTAATTCTTTCAGCCATTTCTGGTTCTCTGTCATCGTGAAAAATTCTTCGTTAAAAGATAAAAATAAAACTTTTAGAATATGAAAGATATTTTTTAAGAAAAAACGTTACTTGTCTTTCTTAGTCATGCTGTCTTTGCGCCTCGACGGAGATGTTTGGGTAGAGCTCTGTTCTGATACCTTTCTTGAAGCTCGTGATCGAGCTTGGAATTTACTAGTTCTTGAATTATCTGTTGTCATGATATCTTCCATGTTAATGATAAAACCAAACTCCTCGCCGTAGATCTAAAATATTTTTAGCAAGCATAAAAAAAAAAAATCAAAAAGTTAGAATTTGGCTTTTTAAATGCTGCCTCCTGTGAGGATTGAACTCACGACCCCTGGTTTACGAGACCAGTGCTCTACCACTGAGCTAAAGAGGCGCGCATTTTTTCCAATGTTCAACGTATCATTTTAAATAATGCCATAAAAATTTAAATTAGGATCGTCAGAATGATTATAAGCATGAAAACAATAATAAATAACAAGTCGGAATCGCGCATTGAGGGTGGCGTAAGATTTTGCTGTTGCAAATTACCATACTTACAACCTTTTTTCTATTGTATAATAAATTATTTTTAGTATTTGTTTTTTAACCTCTTCAGAGATACTGGCTGGATACTGGTTTTTCAGAAATTAAAATTATTTTAATTAGAAAGAAATATTAAAATATGAAATCGACACTAAATTACCTATCACTAGCACGTATAATATTTTACCTTACTTGAAACTCGCCGCTTTAAAAGTATTTAAGGGGGAGCGACACCATGACGGCGCGTTTTGAGGCGGCTCGTTATTCATTTTATTGCGACGAGAAAAAGTAGGAAAATGAAAATCGGATTTAAGGGTTTAATTAACAAGACTTTGAAGTATACAAAATAATTTTTTTATAATAAAATATCTTTATAAATTCAGTGCAGAGGGCGCCAAAGTTGCCTCATTTTAATGATTTTGCTCGATCGGCGTGCAGGATATAAGCCGAACGGAGACACCTATAACAAAAATTCAAAAAGTTTTCAATTCTGTAATGTTTAAACTTTGGAAATATCTATATGCGCGATATTGTAATTGTTAATATTTTTGTTAAAACGAGTTTTTTTAAACAAATTATACTGAAAAATGGGACCTTTTTTCAAATTTGTACAAAAACCACAAAAATTGATAATTTTTGGATCGCCAATAGATATTTCCAAAGTTTAAACATTACAGAATTGAAAACTTTTTGAATTTTTGTTATAGGTGTCTCCGTTCGGCTGATATCCTGCACGCCGATCGAGCAAAGTCATTAAAATGAGGCAATTTTGGCGCTCTCTGCACTGAATTTATAAAGATATTTTTTTATAACAAAAATTATTTTGTATACTTCAAAGTCTTGTTAATTAAACCCTTAAATCCGATTTTCATTTTCCTACTTTTTCTCGTCGTAATAAAATGAATAACGAGCCGCCTCAAAACGCGCCGTCATGGTGTCACTCCCCCTTAAAGAATATGATTCTCGATTTCTTTTTCGTTTAATAGAAAAAAATCATAAATATTTGATAAATAAATTACCAACTATATTTATAAATAAAGAATAATATGTAAAATTAGGTTGTTTATTTTTGTACTAATAGCGCTTTACTGCCAAATGTGTGAAATTAATATTATAATTAACTGAATTTTAAACGGCAGTTTTTAACTGTTGATGAAATTTGAATTCATCAATATACACCATAGTGAAAAGAATAATAGAAATAATGGATTGTATATGTGCACAAAAGAAGGTAAAAGCTATTCCATCAGCACAGTGAACAAAACCACGTTCCCAGATTAAGAAAGAAAATTATTAAATTATTATATTAGGTCGTCAAGAATGAAACTTGTAGTTTAAAGTTTTGTCAACTTTGACAGCTTGGTATTTGACAGTGCCTTAATATTTTTCTATGCTGTTTTTTTTGTTAAGAAGCTACACATATTGCCGGTAAAAGGAAATTATCCTAAACTCTAAAAAATATTATTAAATTTTTTAAAAAAACTGTTGTTTTTGATAATGGATCGGTCGGAAATTCGTACTGTAATGAAGTATGAGTTCTTACGTGGAACTACGGCATCGCAGACCGCGCGAAACATAAATGGTGTATTGGGTTCTAGTGTAACTACACAGCAAACAGTATCAAAATGGTTTGTTAAATTTCGGAGTGGTAACTTTGACCTCACAAATGGTCCACGCGGTCGCCCAGAATCAAAGGTCAATAATGACGTATTAAAGGTCACCGTTGAGTCTGATCCATCTCAAAGTGCTTATGAATTATCATTAAAGTTCAGTGTAAGCAAACAAACAATATTAACTCATTTAGCTCAAATCGGGAAAGTGAAAAAGTTAGATAAGTGGGTTCCTCATGAACTGAACGAAAACCCGAAACAAAAGCGTTTGGAAGCTTGTTTGATGTTGCTTTCTCGCCACAAATCTGATCCATTTTTGAATCGAATAATCACTTGTGATGAGAAATGGATTCAATATGACAATCGCAACAGTAGTGGATTTACCAGGAAGCAAAGGAAGCAATTGCTTGGGGCCCCGCTTGGACAGGGGCCCCAAAAATTGAAAAATGTTGAAAATACATTCGGAAATTAAAAAAAAAAATAAATAAAAAATGCAAAATGAAAAAATCCATGTAAACAATATCGATTATTCATTGTCCTCAAACGAATTTAAATTAATTCAAAACTGTATTTCGCGCGTATAGTTGGCGCTTCGGTCGCTCGTATTTCGTGTCTTTCGTTACTTTTTATCGAAAAAGACAAGCTTCAAAAACTTGACTTTGATGATGTCATTCATCAATTTGCGACTGCGAAAAGTAGGAAAAAGTTGTAATTTAGTTCGTAAATTATAAGTAAATTGTATAATATATTGATTTTGCAAAATTAACTGATTATTTATTATTTTAAAATATTGGGGAGGGGGTTAATTTTAGTGGTTAGACAAGAACGAATCTCCAAAACATACTCCAAAGCGTAGTATTCATCAGAAGAAGTTGATGGTCAGTGTTTGGTGGAATAGTCCAGGCTTATCGATCACAGCAGAAGTATACTGTAAGCAAAATGATGCTAGAACTTAAAAAAACAGCCTAGATTGGTCAACAGATCGACTCCTATCTTACTGAAAGATAACGCCAGACCACACACTGCGCAAATGACCGTGGGAAAACTACAGGAATTGGAGTTGGAACTTCTTCATCATCCTCCATACTCACCAGATCTAGCTCCCACAGACTACTACTTCTTTCGTAATTTGGACAACTTTTTGATATGAAAATATTTCAATTTCGATAATGCAGTAAAATTGGCCTTCCAGGAATTCATAGACTCTCGTCCACCAGGTTTTTATACCACCGGGCTGAACAACCTGCCGCTTAAATGGCAACAATGTGTTGACAATTTGGGCGCATACTTTGATGAGTAAAATCGTTTCTTGTGTTTATAAATTATCAGCAAAGTTTGCCTATTTTTCTACAAATTTCATACTTGAAGACCTGATATAGTACTGTTATTAGACCATAGCGGGATAGATTATAACACATGTCTAGTTAAATTAAGTAAAAACACTCTTTGTTTTGTTTATTAACTCTGGCGTAGACATGAACTAAGAATATCCGCGGTTAAAGTAAGAATGAAATATTAAGTAGAAAGCGTTGTCTGGACATTCGTTGTTTATTTAAAAATGAATTGCTTTCATGAACCTTAGGATAAGAATGAATCGTCTTTAAACAAATAGAAATGCGATGTCATTTCGTTAGTTTGTTTTAAAAAATAGCACGTGCAGTTTCTAAGTTGTTGAGTACTGTCAGTAACTTAACCGATGCCACTGATATGCCTGTACAATTTTCAGTAAGTTCGCAGAATGAGGAGGACGCGAAATATGATGAAAAATTAAAATAAGTGCTGGAAGAGTTTCATTTATTAATTTTATTTTAATATTTCAGAGGTAAGCAAAAAACATCTTTTCCTAAACAACAATTTCAATTTGTGTTCAACATATGGCAAAATTACGTAGAGGAGCTTGGCTTATTTGTCCAATGAAAGTATATTTAAATCCAACCCTCACACAGGATTGCAGGCAGAATTTCAAGAGTAAGTCTGCTTGGAGAAAACGAATGGTAAAATCCACATAAATTCATAACTTTTAAAATACTCGAAATTTTTGATACCATTATCATAACATTGATGAGAATACGTTATCTTTAAATTCTAAAATAAATTCTTGACTCGAAAAATAGAAAAATGTTAGTGGAAAATCTAATCCATCTACATCAAGCTGCTACTGTTGTTTTGTGAGTTTATTTCATAATTCGAGTAAAAGTTTAAGTAGATGCAAGACTAAATTAAGGATGTGAAATCAGTTCTACAAAATAATATAAGTGGAAAAGCAATTCTAGACTAGCTTATAAATATAATCAGGAATTAGAAATAAAGCATAGAGATGAAATAATTCGAAAACACTAAATGCACAAAATATAAGTTAAATCCAGTTAAATATCTGACATATTTCCCAGCGACATATCTACTAAAGTAAGTAAAGTAAAACGGTTTTCGCACTAAGGTTTTGGTATCTAATATTATTAATATATAATAGATAGAGCAACGGTCCAAGAGTCGATCCTTGAGGTATTCCAACTTTGATATGGCTCTCCTGGCCAAAGATGTTGTTTACTTTCGTTTGATCCTTTTGTCCACATAATCCTTTATTAGATGTAATGGCTTTCCTCGTATACCTATTTCTTCAAGACTTTCGAATAGTATCTCTTGATCCACAGTATCAAACGTCTTTCTGTGGTCCACAAATGTTGCTACCACATACTTATTTTTATCCACAGCTGCGTTTATGTAATTCATGGCATCTCATATCGCTGAATTTGTATTACCTCCAGTTTGAAATCCATATTGATTCGGGTCAAATCCTCCGTTTTTATTGATAAATTCTATAATTCCCTTATATATGACTTTTTCATAGACGTTGTTGTTATGTTATGAGCTATGGGCCTATAATTACTGGGATATAAATCGGGACTATAACTGAGGTTTTTAGACAGTCTGGATACTTCCCTGTTTGCAGATCCTCATTTATTATATTTGCTAGCGGTTCAGTAATTATGTTTTTAGTAGTTTTAAGTAGTGGTGCCGTTATTTCATCTTCTCCGGGCGCTGTATACGACTTCATTTCTGATATTATATCTCCGTTGTTTCTACTAAATCCTGAGTTATATGCCCGTTAGTTTTTTTCATACCTTCAAAATGTTCTTTTCGGAGATGTTTTGTCCTAGAGGTGCTTCTTTTATTGTTTTCCATAATTTTTTTGAGTTTCCTGCATCCTTTTCTACTCTGTTTCTTATGTACTTTTGCTTTGCTCTTTTAGTCATTAAATCCACCTTTTTCTTTTGAGATTTGTACTGTTCCTTAAGATATTCATTCGTTTTATTGGCCGTTAGTTGTTAATATATTTTTTTTTTTCTCAATATTTACAATTATGTTTTCTGTCCTCCAATTGTGCTTTCGTGTCCGAACCTTCCTCATATTTGTTGACTTTCCTTTACATTCCTTTATTGCTTCTATCAATGTCGATATATTAAGTGTGTCAGATCTTTTTATCTTGGCATCTAGTAGGTCCATAAACCGGGTTTTATCCAACACTTACTTTTAGCTCTAACGCAAGGTTTTGTGATCCAAGCTCGACCAGTCATCCATTTTAACCCTGAAAGAATCGTTTATAAAATACTTGTTGCAGATCAGATGATCTATTAATGTTGCATTGAGATCATTCTTTCTTGTAGGAGTTTCCGGATTAAGAATTTGACAGTGAGTATTTCCTGATATGATTGAGTAACTTCGGAGTCCCAAAGAATATTTATGTTGGTATCTGCGATAGTTATAAAGATTTTATAATTTGAATAAAGTGCATCAAGAGTTTCAAAAAATTCTGTAGTTGCTTCCGTATGCGCTCGGTAAAATATTGCTATTTTCAAGTTCTCTTTATCTCCTATTATATTCAAGATAATTAAAATATATTTTGGATATGTTTTTAGGATACTTAGACTATAATTACAATTAATATATATTGCACATCCTCCCCTCTAACATCATCTCTACTATTATGTACGGCATTAAAACCCTTTAGGTCAAATTGTTTTACTAATAGATAAGAATATTATATTATGAAAATTCCTTATATTACGATCGAAATGGATGCTTTTGTTTTGCATAACACTGTATATATATAGTATAAATTATTTCATTGATGGAGTCTTGATTCAATTTTATACTTGGTAGACACTAACATACATATAAATGAACTAAACTTTTGGCTCCTTCTGGTTCAAATTATTATTATTATTACGGATTTTGAGCATTCAACTATGAGTTTGAATTATTGTCAAATGCATTTTTGGAGCACATGAAGTAATTATATGTACTGAAAATTATCATATGACTCATTTTGCATCTTAAGTCTTTTAAGTGCAGTTTTACATCTTGCCATAAGTCTTTCCAGAGCTATATAGATCAGTCAATGAAGACCTATAAAACAGAGTGTTAAGACCTATAAAGCGGGGTTAAGAGGATTACAGTTTTGTTTTGAGATCGATACTGTTAAATTGGACGATTGTTAGTTTTACAAAAGATTAAATAAATCTTGGGAATTATGTATGAAAAATAATATCAGCAGCCTAGGGTCGCGAGACAGGTTCAACCTCTTTCAACAACGTTTTTCATCACATTTTCAAGAATCGTCGCCAGAACTGAAGCAATTTCATCACGTATATTGCTACTCTTTATCTCCAAAGAAAAAAATCAGGGGATATCCAAAACGGCTATCGTTAAGGCTAACCGATATCACCGTATTGTGAAGGTATTCTCCCAGGAAACATGGTTTTCAGAAAATCTACTGATGTGCGGACTGTATGGACAGTTGTGATGTCTTGTTGAAACATATATGGTTTGCATCTAATTCTTCAATTTTCGTTGCCAAAAATGTCTGGAGGTTGTTTAATATTGCTCAGAGTGGCCTCTCGTGTAGCTGCTGAGGATTTGAAGCAACTCATGAACTTTGTATGGGTACAGATGAAGATCTTTTCGGAGTATGAATATTCATTATCTGGCGAAAGATCAAGCTGTTGTGCTCGATGCCGAATGGAAGTGCTTGGACTTTGAGCTACGCTTTCGCGTACAGCGATATCCTCCTTGATGTTTTTACACGAGTAGATGTTTACATATTCCCTATCAAATCGCGCGTGTTTCAAAATTCTTTACTAAACGAAGTACTGTAAGTTTACTTGGAGCGTAATTTTTAGCCATCAACCCACGTAATTTTCGCAATATTAACTTGAGAGTTTTAACAATTAAAAGTCGCAAATCAAAGTTGTAAACCTTTTAGTCAAAAACCCTGTATATAACGAAAATTATCACAAAATTAAAAACATAAATACATTCTTATGGCAGAATGTACGATTACAATCTTCATGAAGTCAGGCCAAATTATCAGTTTTTCAGGAGACTTATGTTATACAATACTGATAAACTATGCATTACGCTTTTAGCCAATTCCCATGGGCAAATATTTGATTACTCGAAGTACTAAATCATGGGGAATTTTCCTCCAGCAAGCTGATAATTTTGCTTTAATATCATGTTTTTTTTTTTTTTTGGTGCTCAACCCAAAATGTTCTAGCTAAAACACGAAGATGTTCCAAGCCTCAGTTTTCCGATTAATCTGGCAATTTATATAATGTTCGTAGTAGTAACATAAATAACTCTTATGTCTTGCTCAACAGGAAAATAATAGTCTTACAGATGCCAATGCATTCGTAAATTTATATATTGCACTGTAAGCACACCCGAGATACATACGAGTACATGGGTACATTTGTCGTGTGTAGTAAGTTTTGTTATTATAATAAATGATACAACTTTTTTAAAATGTCAACCTAGCAGCATCAATATAACATTAGATCATTTTGCATTTTAAGACAACCCTAATTGTTTGAACAAAATGCCTCTTACATATCGACTTTGGTGCGCGTGAAGTACCGTGGTAAGATAAAAGAGTTGCATTTCAATGCATAATTTTTTGCTAGTATGAAAATTAGGGCATCATTTTTTCGTATAGATTATAGCTCTGCTGTCTGGAATAGAAATAGTGCTCTTAATTGAATTAAATCGAAATTATTTTGTTACACCCGGCCATCAAAAAGCGTTAGTTATTAAGACATAAAAAAACTCCAACCTTAAAGTTTATGCTTGCATGAGGGCCCTATTTATTACTCCCGCTGTTCGAAAATATGGTATACATTTCAAAGAAAATCTTAGATAATCTAGAGTTTCGACTACTAGAAAAAGTTATAAAAGCTAGAATGAATGACTTCATTTTTGAAAATAATTTGATTCCACACCAACAATTTGGCTTCAGAAGTGGTCATTCCACAATTCATGCACTGGCCAGATTAACGCAGCATGTAAAAGCCAATTTTAAAGCAAAAAAATCGACTGGACTAGTTTTGCTTGATATCCAGGCAGCATTTGTCACTGTTTGGCATGAAGCCCTTATATATAAAATGATTAGGTTCAACTTTCCTCCGCTTCTCACAACCATCATTTATAGCTTCCTTAGGAACAGAAAGTTCTATGTCTATGTGGGCTCAATTAGGTCTAATTGCCAAGAGATTGTGGCGGGGGTCCGTCAAGTGTCAGTCCTAGGACCCGTTCTCTACAGCTTATTCACAGCAGACTTTCCACGAATAGAAAATTGCAGCTCGTCAATATTTGCTGACGATACCGCCTTGTGTTCGTCGGCTGCAAACCCCGCAGAAATGCTATTTTCTCTCCAGTCGGGATTAAAGATTCTAGAAAAATATTTTCATAACTTGAATGCTGCTAAAACTCAAGCTATGTTTTTTACTAGACGCAGAAAATTTTCCTACCTTCCAGCTTCTAATCTTGCACTATGTGGACTAGAAATACTATGGTGTGACAGTGTGAAATATCTTGGAATTACCCTCGATAAAAGCCTAACTTACAAACTACATATTGATAGTACGATTAACAAAATTAATCTTCTGACCAAGATCCTATATCCTTTCATTAATCGTAGATCTAAACTTAGTCTGGACAACAAACTCCTAATTTTCAAAACGATTTTTCAAACAATCATGATGTACGGCGTCCCCTTGTGGTACCAAGCTGCAAAATGTCACATTAATAAACTTCAGGTTGCGCAAAACAAATTACTAAAAATGATTAACAATCATAGAGTGTAACTCTATGCAGCTAAAATAATTGGCCACCGACTACAGTCACTAAAGCTAATTTTACACTTCATGTTTTAGGGGTATATTTTTAATTAAATAAAAGTTTGCGAACTATAAGAATATTTTAAAACTTACTTTTCTAATAGCTTTTATCAACCTTCTAGAAGCTCTCATATGTCGCTGGTAGCAATATGGATGACAGTAGCCTTTATGTGTGCAGTAAAAGTTGTAAGAATTCATTAGATCAACAACAGTTTTAAGCCACGGTAAATTTTTTGCTGTTTCATCAATTTCGTTCGATTCTGTAGGCGATTCGGGCGGTTGATCATCACTGTATAAATAAATATAATAGTAAGTTTATAAATTGTTAAAGACAGCTTTGTTGTAGTGATTTATTTAAAACTAGCCAATATCCAATGCGCTCTGCTGCACAAAATGTGTTTTTTTTGCTAATTTGAATTTGAATACCTAGAATTTCAAAGCTTTCTTTTCAAATTGCTATAAATTTTCATGTCATGTGTCATGTCATTAGTCATATCATGTGCCAATATTCGCTTTACAAAATGAACTATTTGCGTAGTTAGTAGTTACAGTGGATAGCAAAAATAACGATTGTGTTTAACGCGCCCTCTATCGCCCTCATTTCGTACTCGAAACATATATACTGGCAAACATTTGAGCTCAATCGACCCAGTATTTTCAGACTCTATACAATTCAGGCAAACAATAATTGCTTTTTATATATTGATAACATTTTGCTTGAGGACTTTTGCTTAATCATGCATTGCGATATTTTTTAGCGACAAGTTAGTTAGTTTGTGTTTTTCGTATTATTATATGAGGTGTAATGAAAAAGTAACGGAAGTCTTGTAATTTAATGGATTATATTAATCCAATTTGCAAGACTTTTGCATTATAGGGTTGGTAAACGTGTCTCGATATACATTTACTATATGTACATACACCGATACCTTTATCTGTACATTGTTAGCCAAACTCGATATTTAGTTTATTGCTTTAGTACGATTAGTGATTAATTACTTTTCTACAAAACGTATAAGAGAATTCGTATTAAATTTTTTTATAGAAATGGAACAAAATGCAGCGATGTAAAGACGTTGAAGATGGATAGTATTGCATCGTTATTGACTTCATTTAGCGATTCCTGAGCAATTTTCGAAACAGTTTTGGAGTTGCTGAAGTTACCACACGTTTCATAACTAAAACATCCGAGAAAATTTCATGGCATGAGTCATTGATATGCCGACATCTTCAGCACTTTCTTTGATTGTGATTCGGCGATCGTTCACTTTTTTCATGTTTTCATGGGTTGTTGATGTGTGTCTAGAGCGCTCGTCGTCTTCAACGGCTTTACGGCCTTATTGGGAATGTTTATACCTCTAGTAAACTTTAGTTTTACTCTTAGCAGACCCACCAAAAGCAGTATTTAGTATTTCTAAACCTTTGCTGCACTTGGTTCTATTCGTGAAAGTGGTTGTGTACAACAATTGGGTATGCAGAATCTAATTGAAGCTATGCAGAAACAACCTATGTTATGGGCCTAATCAAACAAATTTTATAAAGATAATGGGAAGAAACCAGGAGCGTCGAAAATTGGTACAAAAGCATGTAAAAACAAAACAAGTACATTTTTTGGTACCTATTATAATTTAATTTTTTCTTAAAAAGGTTAGCATGGGCTAACAGATGTGACAGTTCCCGCATCGTTAAGAAAATTTAAGTAAACTTACGGTGAGAAAGAAGTTTTAATCGTATTGGAGGTAAGTTCGGCAGAAGAAAGTAGTGCGCACTGTGCTTATTCTCTAGTAGCTTCAAAGACAACCTAAATAAACTTATGATTGAGTGAAAGAAGTTTTAAAATATCTTGAAATTACAAAGTGCCAAAAAGAAAATTTTGATGCTTCAGATGTTCTTTTCCTAAGCTATGCCAAAAATTTTAAAACTTTTTAAAAAACGAGGTAAAATTTATATTAAGAGATAGCAGTAATTTAATCTTATTACCCCTTTAAGCGCTATGAATGAATGTTATCCACATATCCACACAATCATTCGATTGGGGCATAAACGTAGATATGGATTCTCACAGAACCATTCAATTTGAGACAATTTGACCTATAATGAAATATGGCACAAATTCTTTTCAAACCTGCATTTCTGGGTAATCTTCCGTTGTTCTCTAAAGAATACTTGTTGGTTGTTGAAGTCGGTTTCCTCCGCTAGAATACTCATGTTATTTCTAGAATTTGACTTTAATCACAAAATTATGCAAATAACATGAGTCTTTTATACAACTTTTGTTGCGTTGTATGGTTGCAATTTAACTGGACTTTCAAAAATTCGGCATAAACCAAATTCCGAATGCATTCTCTGTTACACGTCTAACTCGAGATAATCTGCTGTTGAATTTTAATAGACGTTCTCAATTTCTTGTTTTATTTTTGGGAATGCCTGCATTGAAAACGGTGTAAGGGCAAATCCTTGATCACCAACGATAAATTTTGGTAGTGAAGGTCTACTAAAGGCATTTTTTCTGGGGCCTGTTACGATCCATCCTCTATTTTCTTCTTAATTGATGAGGGTTCGTATATACTGAAACCAGTTCTGTTTCCGAATTTAAATACTTCAATAGCTATAAATTTGTAATTCTCTCTGTGTGGGTAAAAGAATTCTACGGTGGAAGTTGCCACTCTTAATTTTAGAACTTTTCGAAAGTTAAAAGTGAAATATTTCGTAAACTATAGCCGACCATCTAGAAATTCGAAACAATTTTACTTACGGGTCACCTCACGGATTTTAATGAAACTTTGATACTGAACTTCTTAACGCATCGTATCGACGAACTTTAAGTCGACATTCTTGGTGTGCCGATTTTCTGAGGGATGCTGGTTGATCTCCACGTAGGTGTTTTGAGGGCGAAAGGGGTTATTCGTCGTCTAGAGAAGCTCTCCGGCATTGCGAAAATAAATTCGACATCGCTGTACAGATGGACCTCGGATGCCAGGACATAACTAGCAGCACCCTCATATTTAACGGAATGTCCTTGATAAACATCCTTGCCCCGCCGTTCTGCATAGCTGTTTCTAACTAATGTAATTAAGGCTTTTAGTGTGACTTCCAGCGTTGGCGTCTATTGATAGTACAGCCCGAGAGCACCAACTTCACTGGAAAACGGCCTTTTAAACTATACGCAAAAGTCGAATTTGTTGCGTCCCCATTCCTGAAGATCAGTGGCTGGATGTACAGAATCTTCTCCAGTTACTCCCACTGCTTGCAAGCTGGACATTTCTGGTTCGGCCTTACCTTGCCGAAGTGGTTCTTGTGATGTCCAACATGATCGCATTTGTGATTTTCAGCGCAAACCAATTTCTTAACTATGTCTTTAGAACGATTGGCAACCTCTCGCCTCGCCTTTTCCAATACATATTGAGAGTTGCCCGAGTTTGGAGAATCTTTATCGCCTTTTGATGAGTTCTGACCAAAGATCATAAAATACTAGATGTGACACTCGTGGCGTAGTCCCTTATCTTTTTTCGACCTTGGTCCCCTTAGCCCACCGTCCTTGCAAATTTTGCTAAAGGTGAATAGTAATCTCACGCGTGAGAGAAAGGCAAAAATGTAGGGGGAGGTGGAACGAAAATTAAAATCACGTTTCACCATCCAGATCAGCGTACACGTTCGAATACGTTTGGCCCATTTTTAAAAATGCACAGTGAAAAAATGTAAGCAGCCTGTTTCGAATTCTCAATTCAGGATTTCCTTATGCTGGAACATTGCCTGGAGACGGCACTAATACCATGCATGCATACAGTGTGTCAGACTGTTTGGCCCGCCTTTAAAAATGCGTGAAAAAAAACCCTGCATTTTATTACCTACACTGTAAGTGCTATAGATGAGAATTTTTGGATGCCTATTCTTATCTCTTTCGTTCTTATTGGGATTTAGCTAAGGCATAGGAAGCAGTAGTTCTTTGCTGCTTTTTCTAATGGGAGAATTTTCCCCAGCAGTTTTAGAACTTGTATATGGATTAGCATTGGGCTTGTATAGAGAGTGTCACATCTAGTATTTCATGATCTTTGGTTCTGACCGTTTTTCTGTTATCTTACTTAGACTTTGTAATAATCATAATTTGTATGGACTTGTTTCGCATATATATATAATATAAAATAAATAATAAATGAGCAGTTAAAAAGGTTCCGTTGAGTTTGAAATTCGATTCGAAATAGCCTCAACGTTTTTGTAAAAACTTAAAAAAAAATACCCCCTCTGTTCGAAAATATGGTATACATTTGAAAGAAAATTTTAGATAATCTCGAGTTTCCAAAGCAACGGGTAATGCTCACTATATGGGTATTGCTTATATTGATAGCTAAATACCGAACGTATTTGGCAAGCGTTGCTTTTAAGTTAAGTTGCAATTTAAAAACCAAAACTTTTTTTTTCTAAATGGAAAATTTTATACCAAGAAGAGATACCAAATCGAAGTAATTGACTCATGGACAGCGTCATGGTATCTTGCAACAGCTATTACACCATACGAAGAACAAAGAAAAATTAGAACACGGTGCTATTATATGTATTATTAGTTAGTTAGCTACAACTGCATTTTTCTTTATTTAATATTTTAAAAATATTATTTAATTTTATTGTGATAAAAAATGATTTATTTTTTGTTATATTTAATTTTAATTTTATTTTTGATTTTTTCGAACATGTATAAGTACCATATTTACGCATAAAAATGTTGAAAACGTAAAAATATAACAATATATACCATATTTCCGGACAGAGGGAGTATTCATAATTTAATTTAATTATTTTGTAGCTACATGCCGCAAATTTATTTCATTTTAAATTGTTTTTACTTGAATGATTATATATATATTATATATAATTATATTTTTTTCAACAGACTGTTCATAATAATTCTGCAATTTCTTTAGAATAAAATAACAATATTATCTTTATTAATTTTATTCACTAATGTTAGTTGATCATCATCATTAACATTATATGAAGAAGTACTATACTCGTTTAAGCATTGAATTTATTTCATATTGTTACAAACTTTACCTTGCTTGTAATTCATATCTGGTGATTGAAACAAGTGGATATAGGGACTGTCGTTTGATCTGAACGATTGTGGCGTCTGTGACCAGGGACACCAGGCAATACCCACCCTGATGAAGAACAGCCTGGTGCCCCGGATTGAAAAGTCTATAATTTTCTCTTACTTTTTGAACTCGTCTGCCTTGGCGATAAGCTTTATTCTCAAAGGCATGTCCCCATATCGTGCAATAGCAAGTAAGGGTGAATCGTGCAGTTTTGCAAGCCAGTCTTTCGGCTGCCAAAACTATAACAATATGTTTATTTGTAAAATTATTTTTTGATTTTTATTGTTTATGTTATGTATTATGTTGTGATTTTAAAAATAAAAATCTTTTCCTGATTTTTACTTTTGAATTAAAAAAAAATTATTTCCTGATTTAAGTAGAAAATCAAAATCCTTTTCAAGATAAAATGCGTAACTTCTAAACATGATCATATTAAAGCTATCGCAGAGAACTTATAAGTATATTTAAGATACTATAGTCTAAATGAAGATGTTTTTAGGTTTTGTATAAAACAAGAAAAAGGTACTGAAGGTCCATTTACACGCAAATTGTAAAGTGACGTAAAAAGGGGTACTATAATATATAAATGAATAAAAATAAATAATTTCGACAAATGACACAATTTCAAGCATACGGGCCTTTGTTTTTTGCATCACTTACGTTCGCAGAATATTTAGATTTAAAATTTTGTAAATATAAGATTAACGCAACAAAAAACAAAAACACGCTATTGATTGGAATATTTTTGGATTTGATCAAACTGAAACATATAGTACCTCAATATACCAGGTGATTCTTCTCCACCACTTATAATTCCTGGCTCAGACGTATCACTTCTGTCGGATAAGGATGACACTTTTCGCCGTGATTGAATTGAATCAGTTCGTTTAACTAGGAGAAACTCAATTGTATTTATAATTAGTACATGAGATAAAATATATTACAGTCGGCTTCAAAATCCTTTCCGTCTTTAGTTCCTCGTCTTAATTTAAGCGATCTTCTCTTAAAGGATCCGCCGGTAGGAGCTCCCGCCGTACCCCTTCGTAATAAAAAAGGTCGTACTGCGGCAACAGGGCGCCTTGTCGCGGTAACTACTGAAAAACATGGATATGAAATTTATCCCCATTTTTGAAATTGATATTGGTTTTATATTTATTAAGTTAGAAGCAAATCACAACATATGGTATGAAGCTGGATACAAAGATAAGAATAAAAAATATGCGGAATTGAACTTATTGTTAACTAGCGAAGTGGGCTTTAACATTATCGACACTGGGTTTCATAAGATAGTTGAAACTAAACTTAAAATAAAACATTCTACCTTATGAATATGAAAATAAGATTGATCCCTATACCAGATTTTGGCCTCATTGATCTAAACATCAGTTCAATCTGTGAGATCAACCTTATTTTCAGAGTACGACCCAATATGAATGCGACATAAATATATATGTACAAAATTTTCGAAATTAATGTGTATATATACTTTCTTCTCCCCTGTCCATAGTAACAGTTGTATTGCTGCTATTTTCTGATTCGTTGTCAGGCTCATGTAGAACAAACGATATTTTTCGCTCCGTTTGACCAATCACTTTGGATTAAGTTAATATTAGGTTTAGTTTTTATTTTTACTTTTGTAACGTAATAAAATGAAACTTACCACCTTCTCCACCGGCAATCGATTGCAGACTTTGTGCTGATGTCTGTGAATGGCCCATTGAACTTAATGCCATAGACCATCTCCGATTTGCTTCTCTGTAAGAGAAAATCATATTACTAATTTTGATTTACTTTTAATACTACTAATACACTGTTGAATATTCAAAAATCAAATAAGTGGGCTACGCATGATACATTTTAATACTAGAAGTATTGCACCTAAAATTGATGAAGGGCGGTCTATGCTGTATACTCTAAAATTTAGGTCAGACTTCATCATAGAACAGAGCGGCTAAGTAACGTTCATGTTCGTTATGACATCTACTACAGAAGTTGTTAGAGGGTACCCCGAGACAGTCGGCATGTCTACCTACATATGTATATACGAGGTTTGTTCAAAAAGTATCGCAAACTTTGAATTTCCGCGGGATACGTATATTCGATTTTCGATTTTTTTATGGCGTTATGTTTGTATTCATGTCCCTCACTTATGCTGACAAGCTTGGCTCTTTTGAATGTTCAGTTAATTTTTGACTGCTATTTTGCTTGGACGTGTTTTGGCTCGTGTTCGATTTTTGCCTATTCCAAAAAATGGATCAAAGAATCTGTATCAAATTTTCCACGTCATAACCATAAACTCACGATTCGTCACCAGTTATGACCCTCTGGAGCAAATCTGGGTCGTCGCGGACAGAGTCCAACAGCTCCTTAGCAATGTTAATGCGATGCTGTTTTTGGTCGAAATTAAGCAATGTTGGCATGAATTTCGCGGCAACCTGTCTCTTCCCCAAATCATTGGTAAGAATCGAATGGCACGAGCTAATCGATATGTTTAGGTCCTCAGCAACTTTTCTAACGGTTGGCCAATACTATTTTCTTCACTTCTTTGACGTGCTCTCTCGTTTTTGACGTGCTCGGGCGTTCGGCACGCTCTTCGTCCTTCACATCTTCTCGGCCCTCTGAGAACATTTTGTACCACCGAAAAGCATTGCTTTGGTCTAAGGTAGCTTCACCATATGCCACAGTCAACATTCGAAATGCGTCCGCGCACTTAATTTTATTTTTCAAAAAAAATTTGATACAGATACTTTGATCCAATTTTAAAAATAGGCAAAAATCGAAGACGAGCCAAAACACGTCCAAGAAAAATAGCTGTCAAAAATTAACTGAACATTCAAACTAGCCGAGCTTGTCAGCATAAGTGAGGGACTTGAGTACCAATATAACGCCACAAAAAAAAATCAAAAATCGAATATACGTAGCCCGCGGAAATTCAAAATTCGCGATACTTTTTGAACAGGCCTCGTATGATAGCTCAATCTCCAACTTACGGGAGGCTAAATCCTGAGGAGTAGTCCCTAGCGAGTTTATCCGCTTTTTCGTTACCCTGGACATCAAAGTGTTGGATTCATCAGTATAAATCTGCACGGAGTCTAATTCCTGAGAAGAGCCCTCCTCCCACTCCTGTTTAGTCGGAATGTGGGAGTCAAATATAATATCAAAGGAGGTATTAGCTTAGATATAATCCAACTGAGGAGTGCGTGTGTTAAGGATGTTAAAGTGTTTAGATTCTATGCGTGCACATGGCTTTATCGAATTCAACCTAGCGGCCGATGAGACTGTAAATTGCTTCTCTAAGTGCTCCACTATTCGGAGTTATTTTAAGAGCGGCAGTGATCAGCCGGGAGGTGCTTTCCGGGATTTAGATAATAGTATCAACGGCATATGCAATCACCCGCACTCTGTGTGGTCAAGATCCAGGAATAGAATGTTCAGGGTGGTCAGTTTCCACAAGAGCGGTGACAGGACTCCTCCTTCCGTTGTGCCCCTAACTTTTTAGAGAAGCGGTAATTGCTGCCGGTTTGATATTGTTGAAAGCGCCCTCAATATTTAAGAATGTAGCGAATGTGTATACATTATCTGGTCAACAAGGGTGTGTAGTGGTGTCTCGATAGATCTACTCTTGGTATACGCATGGTGGGAAGGTGATAGTCTCGACAGGTTCATGCTCTCCTTAAAACAAATATCGATTATTTTTTCTAGTGTATTGAGCAGGCATGACGATATAGATCTAAAGTCCTTAGACTTATTATGGAAGGTTTTTCCCTCTTTGCGGATGTAGACAACGTTAACCTCTGCCCAAGACAGGATACAGAGATACATTAGGCGCGGAGAAATTCAAAGATGTTTAATAGCCATGAAGTTGTCAGACCAGAGGTTCTCTGAAACTCGGCTGGTATAATGTCATCTAAGACAGGGGATTGAAGTGCTGGAAGCTTGATGATAACTCAGCATTATTATTGCTAATTGCTATTTTTCTGATGCAAACAGAATGACAAAAGTTGTACATGTTCCAAAATTAAGTAATGTTACGTATCCTCAAGACTATCGTTCCATCAGTATTTTCTCTTATGTTTTTAAAATTTGCGAATTCTGATTTGGCATAATCATGATTGAATAATGCAAGCAGTGTATGAAGTTAATATATCATTCTTAGTATTACATAATATTATTATTTAGTATTATATAAATAATTATGCAAATAAAACGCCTTTTCCGGGGTATTATTCCTAATGATTCAATATATTTTCCTAGTATTTTTTCTAAAAGTGCTTTAGAGTATGTAAAGCATGAAAGCGTAGCACATATGATATCGTGTGTAAAAATAAACACTTCTTTAAAGGGGTTGGTAATACCTTTCGTTTACTGAGAAGTTATTTAATAAGGCATAAGCTTATCGGTGCTATATGGATTAGTTAGTTTCTATGTGACTTAACACAACAAAGGGTGCTCAAACGTATTTATAACCCAGCGATATAGGACGCAGAATCAATGGTGCATGACCCTTCGTCGGACACTTCATTTCTTTTTAACATTGCATGTTTGCAGGAGGAACCAGTCAAAAACCTTTTACACTGCTTCCAGTTAGGTTTCGCCACGTTGGTGTTTTTTTGCAGTAATGTAACAAGTCGTTTTTAATAGATTTAAAAAAAGTGCGGGTTTTGAGTCTTTCCATTTAAAATTTGGCATTTGAGGACAAACGACTTCTGTTCAATAGCTGACTTATGGGATTGATTGTGATTTGTTTTTTTATATATAAAATTTCGAAAAATATTAATACTATTTGAAAAACAAACAACTCCAGAGATATATATGTATGTTAGTACTTAGTAATTAACCTATTGCTTGTAGAGTAATTGCCGGATCACTACCCCTATATATGTATATGTATATCAGAGATTATAAAATACCTTCTAATATTGATATTTCCTGATTAAGCGATCTTGCCCTTGATATGTTTTCAAAGAGAAAAGGAGTTGTTGTTTTCCAAATCAAGATACAGGTCGGTCAGCAGTGTAAGAGACATTTAAAATTAAAAGTTAAGCTGTTCAAACTTTTATCAACTGTCAGCTATATTACAAAATAAAAAACAGGAGGACTGAATATGCTTTTTCAAAAAATGAATGAGAGAATGAACGTTCCTTGCAGATAGCACCTTCTTCATTTTTATTAATGATCCGAGGATTGAATTTAAATTGAAATTAAAATATTATATATTATATATTGGAAGAATAAATGGAGAAGAATGAACACAAATTATTTTAAAAACTTTAAATCTCCTTTTTACTATTGGATTTAAAGTCTTGGTTATCTCATCTTACCAAGGAGAAAATTATCGTAGTGCATAAAAGAAAATGAGGAATACCAACGAAAATTCATACATTTCAATAAAATAAAAAAATTGCTTTATTATATGACGTCCCGCATGCGAACCTGTTGAAGTTCCTTACAGTGCTTTTAAAGGGGTAAGGGGAAAGAATATTAAAGAATTTTTCAAACAAAAAGGCTATTCACCTGAATGATGAAGCCATGTAAGTCTTCAAGAAAATTAGAAACTGCTTATCAAACGATTTATTATTAGTTTACTTTGATTTTGGCAAGGAATTTTCAATTTACTACAGACGCGTCGGACTACGCAATAGGCGCAGTGACACAAGAACAGACAGACAGACTTACAATATTCATCTTTAGAACATTAAGTAAGTCTTAGTTATAGTCTTTAGGATTAGTTTTAATTTGCATTTGCTAATTTAATTTAAGCTTGTTTTTTTTATTCTTATAGCTTCTATTAAGCGAAATAAATAAAAAAGGCGGAAAACCCCCCGTACAAATGGGAAGGAAATGCTAGCTATAATATCAGCTCTTAGCGGACTTAAAAATAACCATACCAATAACCATGTATGACCCAGCAAAGGCGAAGATATTTACGGACCATAAATCGCTAACTTATGCACTGTGTAATAAGAATAATAACATCATAATGGACTGAATAGAATGATAAAAAGCCAAACTTGAGGAGTACAATTACTTGTGCAAGCCTTGTGAAAACGAACGTTGTGGTAAATACTATGCCTAATAAATGTTTTCAAAAATTAGCTAATAATTAAAATAGGAAACAAAACAAATCATCAGTTCAGAATTTCGTTCCCATAGGCAAATTCACAAAACTCAAATACTCGGATGTAAATTTTATTTCAAATCTCAAAACATACTAATTCCCACCATGATCAACGGCTTGCTAACTACAGAGCCTATAATAAGCAAAATTCAAGAATTATACCATCTCCAATTCGGAAACTACAAAACCAGGTTAACCCAAACACAAGAAGACCTCGCAAGCATAGACTGATAAGACGACGAAATATAATAAATACACACAAGAGCACATCACGCGTGAGAAAATAAATTTCAGTTTTTAGAAGATTTCATCAAATATCAATTCAATTCCTATCTTCATCAACTTGTTTCTTTATTTAATTTAAAATATTATTATCAGGAGAAAAATTGTTAAGAGAAATCCAATTATAGAGAAGTTTTTCTAGAGTAATGAAAATTAATAAGCACACTGGGTAAAAATTGATATCCTGAAGATAGTCGATAATATACTCGTATAAATTGAGAAATTCTTTTCCTCTTCTGAATAAAATCTAGGCTGTGTTTTGCAATCGTATTCGAATTACCATTTATATTTAGCAAAATATCAATACTGAAGCCAATACCAGTAGCAGATGCTTTAAGATTACTAATTTATTTACTTTTTTGTTATTATATTTTTGCTGTTTTAAATGTAAAGCTTTCCTATCACGTTGTAAGTTCCTGTTTTATTTTCTTAGTATCAAATTTTCATTCCTAAGTTATTTTATTTGTTTACTAAGCAACTGCATGCGATGCAAATTATACCATATTTAAATTTCCCACATGAAACTTCTCTTATTGTTTCTTTGCTAGTCAATGAGAGGAAGTACGAAGACTTATTCCATTTATTAAGATCAACATTAGATCTTTCTTGCTTCCGACGATATACTCTCGGATTAGCACTTTTACTAGATCCTGAAGAGGTCGCTCCATGATGCGGGACGAAAGACAAAAATAGTGCCGGTACGACATTCTTCTTCTTCTTTTTGTCCTATATACCGTTCCGCGAAATGTATATAACAAACAAATCACTTTTTTTTGCATTGATTGACAAGCATTAATCCACTTTTCAAAATTTTCGAGATAATTCTTTGGAAAGTTCAAAAAGCGCCTTTCAGGATAATTTTTTACAACTAGCAATAGAGCATTTAATACTCGTATTCTAAAGTTTGGATAAATTAATGAAATATCCAGCAAAAGAAAAATATCAATGCTAAATCGATTTGCTAGTAACAAGCTAAAGTCGTCAACAAAATATTCATATTTTTTTATTCACTTTTTAAGTTAATAACAAAAAATCCTAAAACCATAACCAAAACAAAAGATTAATCAACGATTTAGGCAATAGCCGATAATAAAAACCATATAAAAATCTAAACATAAAAACAGCAAAATTCTTTCAAATTACCAAATCTCCAAGCGCAAACCCAAATTGAAGAATGAGTTATTTCGCTAGGATTTTTCCTGCCTAGGCCTATGTTGTAGGCAAAGATCATGAATTACTAGATGGGACACTCGTGACGTAGTCCCTTATCTTTTTTCGACCTTGGTCCCCTTAGTCCACCGGCCTTGCAGATTTTGCTAAAAGTGGGTAGTAATAAAGGGCTCACGCGTGAGAGAAAGACAACAATTTAGGGGGAGGCGGAACGAAAATTAAAATCACGTTTCACCACCCAGAGCAGCGCACACGTTCGAATACGTTTGGCTCGCCTTTAAAAATGCACAGTGAAAAAATGTAAGCAGCCCGCATCCGTATACATGCTCTGAGTGTGCTACCTGCCTATTCCCCATTCTCAATTCAGGATTTCCCTATGCTGGAATATTGCCTGGGCACGGCACTAACAGCATGCATGCAGAAGCACACAGCGAGCCCAACAGATTGGCCCGCCTTTAAAAATGCATGATAAAAAAACGCTGCATTTTATTGCCTACACTGTAAGTGCTGTAGATAAGAATTTTTGGCTGCCTATTCTTATCTCTTTCGTTCTTATTGGAATTTAGATAAGGCATAGAAATCAGTAGTTCTTTGCTACTTTCTCTAATGGAAAAATTTACCCCAGGCAGTTTTAGAAGTTGCATATGGGGTACAGCTTTAAGCTTGAATAGAGAGCGTCCCATCTAGTAATTCATGATCTTTGGTCAATCCTTAAGATTCCCTGGAGGTTTTTTGATTTAAATGTTCAAAGTTTTCACCAGAGTCATTTCGTTAATCATTTACGAAACATATTTAACAATATACGTCACGTTTCGGACTCGAACCATTTTAGGATTACATTTTTTAAATTTAAAAATCTGGAAAGTTGGTTTTATTCAGAACGATCCATCCAAAGGCAGTTAATATACAATAGTTGTTATTGTCCTGTGGTAAGAACGTTTTGAATTTGGCGCTCTTGACTTGTTTCTCTAATCGGGCACTATTTATAATTTTCACATATAAGGGCGCATCAGAAAGTTACTTTTATATGACAGTAACAGTGTTTCGTTTGGAATAGTTAAAGAGTGCCCACATCCTGAAAAGTAAAATTGTCTTATTTTGCTAAGATTATAAAAATCCCACAAGTCGACATTATTGAATTACTCCAATAAAGACTATAAATAAAATAGTGACTTATTAATCATATTGTGTCCTGAAGAGTATTTTCCTAACCTGAATCTTTCTCCTGGTCTGAAATTATAACACATCGAAATTTCGAAATTGCTCTACAGTTAAAATAAAAGATAAAGATGTTAATGTCTTTCTAAACCGTTTGAAGCCTTATTTTACTACCGATATAATCTGAAATTAATTATTGGAATAATCTCTCTCATCCAACAAGGAAGTACATTAACGGTACTTCACAATCTATCTCAACACATTTAAAGCAACAGCTAGTGCCATTCACTCAAATAAAACTCCTCGTTTTAGGCCAGTGTCTAAGAGAGCTCTAGTAAACCGAAATTCGCCGTACGTTTGCACAGTTGCTCACACACATCGTAAAAGAGTTACATTTTCTTAATTCTTGGATTTTTAGTTTTTAAATCAGAATTTAGTTTTGCTAACCTAGTGTTGCGCTGGGAAGGGGGTGTTGTGGTGTTCGTCTCGATTTTGATTTCCGTATCGACTTGATTTTCACCTTTCTTTTTTAGAGCCGTTAGCTCTAAACGTTAGCTTTAAGTTAACGAGCGAAACCAACAAATAATTCTAAATAGCAATAAATAGCTTAAATTTAGTTTGATGACCCTAGAAACTCTAGGAACTTTTACTTGATTCTTCACATATATTAGGTCTACCGGAAAGTTCTGTCCGATAATTTCGTGTCACGTTTGAATATATTTGGATATGTTCGTTTGAGTTATATTTGGCTGTATATCTTTATAATTGCATTTATTATGTGCCCTTCGAAATTAACTACAACAAAGATAACTCATGTCATTGTCAGCGTGTCGAAATTTGTTAAAAGTTTTTGGTAAAGATGCTGTTTCGGGCAGAACGTGTAGGAGACGGTTCGAAAAATTTAAAGCAGGTGATTTCGGCCTTGATAAGCCACGCCCTGGGCGGCCATTTGTGGCTGATGACGATATTTTTAAGATCATAATAGATCAAATGATGAAAGATTTATTACATATGAAAACATCCTAAGGAAAGCAGCGTAAACCCGGAAAACATACCTTCTGACAATATTCAATAGGAAGGAAATCATACTACATCACGATAATGCTAGACCACATGCTGCTTTGGCTACTCGCCAGAAAATCTCAGATGGGAAATTCTTTCGCATCGACCATACTCCCCAGACCTTAACCATCAGATTTTCACCAATTCCTTTCTTTACAAAATTATTTGATGAGAAAAAAATGAAAAAATAAAGAAAACGTTTACATTTACAGTAGTGCTGCTGTAGTTTTTGGCATCCAAAGATTTTCTTCAAAAATAGGTTTTATAAATTGCCATCCTGCTGGGAAGAAGTCATAAGGAACGATGGAAATTATATCGTACAATAAATCTAGTTAAATATGTTAAAACTTGTATCATTTTCATCCTCTTCAAAAACGCACAGAACTTTCCGGTAGACCTAATATTTCTAAAAATGTATTTCGTAATACAACTTTGTCATCTGGTTTCTTACAAATTGTCAGTGCCTCTCTCTATGACATGATTGGTCGCTTCTATAATATTATTTTTTTTTAGATTGCTTTTTCGCGTGAACTTGTGATAAAGTTAATAAATTTAGCTCAACAATTAATTTAATATTCAAAACAATTAAATTAAAATTAGGGGCATATTTTTTGTTATATTAATTGAGGAAATTTTGACAAAGTTCTTTTGGCAATCGCTGTTTAAAAAAATAGGTAAAGCAAAAAGCTTGGCGTAAAAGAAATTGAAACTCTCAATTCCATCTAAATTCAAGTAATGGCCAGCCCAGTTTATGTTTGATATATGTATGTATTTGTTATTTAATAGAAAAAATTCTTTATGCAACATAAGCCTACATACGTATTAGAACCTCCGCATGGAAATCTGTAATTGCAAAATTAACATAATCATTAGCACGCTGCGTCATTCAAAAATTGCAAGCAATTATTTTATTACTATAAATTTCTACACATAAATGGGTATTTTAAAGGTCAGATTTATTTAAGAATCTTCATCACTAACTAAAAATATTCTATGCATTCGGCTTATTTTTGCATTAGCAATCAACTAGAAAAGTCAAATGAAAGGTTAATAAAATTCGTCATCCATTGTGAATAGCAGCAAAAAGCTCTAAATATATAACTTTAATAATCCCAAAGGTGTAAATATAATTATTAATTACGAAATTAAAATTTATCTACAGAAAATAACACTATTATAAGATCTTCCCTTAGACAAGTGCATTTTTTTCTAATTTCTATGTTTAAGTTTTCAAATTTTTTTGTTTAAAATACTCAACTATATAATATTATTAATTAATTAATTATTAATTGTTTGTATCTTCTACAATACCATATTCATTAATTAGTACTTATTAAAATAAAACAGTGCTTCTATTTGAAACAAATTATTAATACCACAAAGATTGGATTAGGAAATCAGGAGATCAGAAAATTAAACGAAAACTTACCTATAAACCTTATCCCAAGGTGCTGGTTTGTCCTTATGTAAAAGTTTTGATGCCTTAGGTAAAGTTTGGTAAGTTTCTCTCAAAAAGCAAGTGATTTCATATAAAAGTACGCATGCGATGAGCTTAAGTGCATGTGGGCAATCGTTACCATGGGGATTAACAGAGGCTGAGAAGGTCATTTATATATAAAAACTGAATAGGTTTATATATAAAAGATACCTTCATCGAGAAAATCTTCTTCCTCATCTTCCTGCAGAAGTTCTCGTTGTTTCTCAGGATCTGATACACTGATGTTTACAGCTTCAAAATTCATTTTTTCGGTTCCAAGGTGATCTTCCAATCGAGCGCTTAACATTTCAGCCCACTATAACAATATAAAATATTTAATTTTCTATGCATATTTTATTGAGTAATGATTCAATATAATTTTTGTTTGACAGTTGTTTTTCTGAAAAAATATATATTGAAATACGAACCAATCAATTATTTAATCACGTGTAAAGTAATGGGTCTTCCAATAGGGATTTCCGAACTTTGACAGTTGATAGCGGCTGTCATTTATTCAGTCTGTTTTGCCAAATCAGCATGGACGGATATATAGCGTTCAACAACACGTGCAAATGATAAAATTGTTTTATCACAATGGGTGTTCTGCTCGGGCAACGTTCCGCGCGCTTCGCCCATTTTACGGTCGCCATAATCGTCAACGGCTAGCGCTATAGGTCAATGATTAACAACTTCTTTTAGCCTGAATTGGATGATATGGACACCAACAACATGTGGTTTCAACATTCTGTACGAGCGATTGAGGGCATGATCATCTCACGTGGAGGTGATGTGAACTAGCCACCGAGATCGTGCGATTTGACTGCGTTAGACTTTTTCTAGTCGGGTTATCTTAAGTCGCAGGTCTATGCGAATAAGCCAGAAACCAAAGCGGCCCTCAAAGCTAACATAACGCGTGCCATCGGTCAAATTCAGTCTGATTTATACGCCAGAATCATGGAAAATTTGACATTTCGGATTCGCGCCACCAAGAAAAGTCGCGTGGGACATTTGAACGATGTAATGTACGGTAATATTCCGTACCTAAGTGCTTAATGAAAGACTCTTTACAAGTCCTTACTTATAATGTTCGAGGAGTATTTTTATGCCTTTTTGGGGAAACACATACACAAATACGCGCATCCCTACACATTTGTGTTTTAAATTAATACAAAAATTAATTAAAAGCAAAATGTGTACTTCTGTAACATTTTTGGTGCAAAAAGCACGCATTCGTGCATTAAATTTTAAAATAAATATTAATTAAAAGCAAAACGCGTGCTTCTGTAATATATTTTCATTCAGAGGTGTTCGAATGCATTTGCCGTTAATGAAATACACTCGCCCTTAAAGATGAAATAAGAAATTGAAAAATGTCAAAGTGTCAGCTTCGTTTTGACGTTTGCGACGAGTAAATCTGCTGTAATCGATCTTAATATAAGAGTAAAGTTGATTAGTTTTGGCCCTCAGGAAATAGTAAAAATGTTTCTCCATTAAACATTACAGGCAAGGGTAGATTCAGAAAATTGGTTGGTTAATTGGTCTCATACCATATACCTATAACAAGTATAAATATAACATATACATATATTATTTCTTTAAAAAAAAAAAGTTAACGAAAAGGTTAAAAACAAGCGTTTTCCTCCTTTTCTCTAAAAATTCATAGTAATTGAAAATCATTAGGTCTGCTCGATGAGAAAGTCGTTAAAATAGCTTATGACTCTCTGTGGCGCATTGAGAACTGTTACAAAAACCCAGAGCAATCAGGGTTTTGGTAATTCATCGAACAAAACCAAAAAGAAGAAGAAAAGTAGAGCTTCGTGTGAGTTCATTTTTTAAAAATAAGTAAATATATAATTTATTTTAAAATTTCTTAATGAGAAATCAATAAATTCTTTATATTTACGAGTATACTGTCCTTCAAATTTCACTGTACACAGCACCACTTTACCTCAGCTTAGCAATGTGTTTCATCCAACAGACCTATTATCTTTAATTAAAATTTTATTCGAAAACTCTCACATTGTTGAATGTGACCCAAATTATGTTTATTATGTAATTATTACATATAGAATTAGAAATTAATAGTTTTGTGATTTTTCTTTGGCAGACGAACAACAAAGTCGTCCTGTAAGGGTTTATTTATTTGTTTCGCTTAATCAAGTTACAGAAACAAAATAAAACAAACTAATCTAACTAAGCGGTTGCATACAGCCCGATGGGTAAAATAATATCGCTTTCCTTCTTTTGTTTTATTTCCTATTAGTATATAATTTCATTTGGCTCATCAAAATAATATATATAATAATTGTATAATTTAAATATATATATATGTATATGTAAAGACTACAACTCTCAAATTCAAACTCCAGCAGAACACAACTCAGCAGCACGCCCGATGGTGTCTAAGTAACGAGTACCCCGCGATAATGCCCATTCCCGAATCTTGCCTACCCTTTTATACCTCTAACCTGGTCATAACTAAATCCTTTAGCGCCTAAACTATGCGCATGCTAGGACATGTTCAATTAAGAAGGTGCCTGTTTCCTATTTTGTTCATTGCACATGTGCAAAGGACTTTATGGCCATGCACAGGGAACCTATGCTTCCCTTCTTAGAATTGCACAAAATGTGAATCGTACTTGTCAAAAGGGGTTCAGTTATTGTTTTTTCCTTTCAGCACTTAATTACGAAAAAAACTGTTTGTGCCGATCCGTCTGAGTTATTTATTACCACAGACATTCGACGCAATTTCCAGATTATCATACTACTGCTCGTCCTTACAAACACCCGTGCTGCTGAGAAGATATGCTACAATCTTTAATTTACTTATTTAAGATCAAGCGGGATTTCTCTGGTTTTTCCGTGGCCCTTACATACATAAGTTATTATTATGAAGTCCCGAATTTTAACTTTAACGCAAAATTAGAATCAAGGCGTATTAAAAAGTTATGAGGTAGAGACGACTTTATCATTGAGAATTATTATTTTACTTCCCAATTTTAAAAATATACTTGTATTAATCCGCAATCTAAATTATATTATGAACAAAATTAAACATCTAGCAAGAAGTTAATAAAATTATCAAAAACTAACAAATTCCAATTTTTCATTATTATGGCATTCTAACCCTTTTGGATTTAATAATATACCATATTATTTTATAAAATATTATGAAACCACCTAGAAATGACGAGGTGGCCGAGTGGTTAAGGCGTTGGACTGCTAATCCAATGTGCTCTGCACGCGTGGGTTCGAATCCCATCCTCGTCGCAGCTTTTTCAATTTAGTGTCAATTCATTTTTATCAGTAAAGTTATACAGAAATATAATACTTGACTACAAAAAAATTATAATATATATTATAATATGAATGTATTCAGTAATTCCGTGTACTGCACATTACCGCTTACCTGATAGAACATTTTTCCAGCAGCTCTTTGCAAAATGTGCGTTCGCCTAGTACCCGGAGCCAGCGGTACTCGCGAATTAATATTTGGTCCAGATGGACGGAAATTGGCAACATTTTGTTTCATCCATGCAGGCCAGTTCCCTCGATTGCATAAGTGAACAAAATGTGCACATTCCAAGAGTAATGCTGCTCTAGCCACTAAAGGTGCTTGCGGCTGTAAAAATGTAAATAGTAATCATTTTAATTCCGACGAAATTATACTTTATTGATGGAGGATTCATATATTGTTTAATTGATAGTTTTGTTTAATAATTTTATTTTAAACGATTTTAAAAGGACAGATTATCAGTTCAATCGATTTTTTATGTCTGTTTACGCATAAGTAGCATAACTTTATTTGTAACGCGTTTCCCGATTTATATAATTCGTTTTTTTTAATGCAGTAGGTTCTTTATAGGATATTAAAAGCATAAAAAATGAAAATCACAAATGGTTTCCGAATTTTATCCAAAATGTGCTATATGTGCGTTATTAATGTTATTATATTTTAATTCAGAAGATTATAACTAAAAACGTTTTTTAAAACAAATAGGACTACTTTAAGAGCACAGGTTCTCCGTTTCTAGTAATATCTGCCTTACTTACATTATATGATTTTCTAAATTTTTGAATAGACGCGAAAACTTGAATCACACAAATTCTACAATTATTTTAAAAATTCTTAGGGTTAGTAATGTTTAAAAACTACTTTTTAAAGTTAATTAATTACTTATTTATTTTCTTATTTATAATAAAATAACAAAAATTCAAGCCGAGCCAGACTTGCCTCCTGTGAGGATTGAACTCACGACCCCTGGTTTACAAGACCAGTGCTCTGCCACTGAGCTAAAGAGGCACATGATATTATCGTTGTCCAATTTTAATTTGACAGTAGACTGTTAAAGATTTCAGTTCATTCCTTTTTTTTAAAAATTATATGAAATCTCCAAGCATCGTTCTCAACCTGCTGGAGTCGCAGTTTGTCAAAAAAAAAAAAATATAAGATAGATATGAGAAAAGCGCACGGAAGAATGAGCAAATTGTACACACATGATAATACTATATTTGCTATTTTCTTTCTATGAGTATAGAAAAGTCCTTAAATGACTATGTTAATAACATTTTATTATTAATTTTAATTGTTTGGTTGCTCTATTACATAAAAACTCTTAGGAATTGTTAAGTAAACTTTACTTCGCTTTACGAAAATACACCTAATCTAAGGTTAAAAATGACACTTCAAAATTTACCAATTTTTTTCGCATTGAAGGGTATTCCTAGAAAGTAGACTGATATAGTGAACAATATTAGGAAAGTAAAAGACGGAAAAAAGGCGGAAAACAGCTTGAAATATAATTTGAGCTTATGAGTCTACCAGCTCCGTATCTCATGTATCTTTGTGTACCTTTAGTTCGTTTTGGGAACGCCCTTGGCAAAGATCATGAATTACTAGATGGGACACTCGTGACGTAGTCCCTTATCTTTTTTCGACCTTGGTCCCCTTAGCCAATCGACCTTGCAGATTTTGCTAAAAGTGGATAGTAATAAAGGGCTCATGCGTGAGAGAAAGACAAAAATTTAGGGGGAGGCGGAACGAAAATTGATTTTGTTTCATCACCCAAAGCAGCGCACACGTTCGAATACGTTTGGCTCTCCTTTAAAAATGCACAGTGAAAAAATGTAAGCAGCCCGCATCCGTATACATGCTCTGAGTGTGCTACCTGCCTGTTCCCCATTCTCAATTCAGGATTTCCCTATGCTGGAACATTGCCTGAGGACGGTACTAACACCATGCATGCAGACGCACACAGCAAGCCCGACAGATTGGCCCGCCTTTAAAAGTGCGTGATAAAAAAAACGCTGCATTTTATTGCCTACACTGTAAGTGCTGTAGATGGGAATTTTTGGCTGCCATTCTCTCTCATTATCTCTTTCGTTTTTATTGGAATTTAGATAAGGCATAGGAAGCAGTAATTGTTTGCTACTTTCTCTAATGGAAAAATTTTCCCCAGGCAGTTTTAGAAGTTGCATATGGTTTAGAGCTTTAAGCTTGTATAGAGAGTGTCACATCTAGTAATTCATGATCTTTGGTATCTTTGTGTACCTTTAGTTCGTTTTGGGAACGCCCTTGGTTTACTGGAAAATTGGTAAATTTTAGTTTGCTTCTAGTATTATTTTTCATCTGAGAAGGGTTATAGCGAACAAAAGGGCAAATTTAAATGTTCTCAGTATTTTTTTGGACTGAAAGTAGGGATCATCTACTCATTTTAGTCTGAATTTCGTCTTTGTAGATGGAAAGTGTTTTTAATGTAAAATATAATTTCTGCTTTATTTAAGGTGGACTGTGTGTAAAATTTAATAAGAGCAAAGCGTAATGAAACGAGCAGCATACTTACATAAGTATGCATATATAAAATGGACTGTTGATTTAATATTTCATAATAGGTGGAATTTTAAATCTTTTTCTTTGCGTTGCTCGCAATTAGAAAATAAATATTTTTTATTTTTCTTGTTCGGTCTTTGTATATTTGATACAAAACCTTCTGTATTTATTTATATAGAAGTTTTGTTGTGTTATATTTATTTATATAGAATATTTTGCATGCATGAACATTTGAATATACTCGTACAGTAAAGAAATGGGCATATCATGCACATATTGCCGGTACGAGTGAAGCATCTCTGATGGGGAAAATTCAAATATGTGAGCCTGGGGTAAGAAGAAAATATTTTCAAAGCGTATGAAATATGTTGTGTTTGCAGTTATCCAAACACTCCACAACAATCATGCGCAAATCAGTCCATTTTTATATATCTACGTCAATATATGGTATATGCGATGAATGCGCGCACAATGCGTGAACATATCTAAATGTATCATAAAATGTAAATAAACTCTGGCAGCTGGGGTCTCATTATTAAATCCTACTCTAACTTATCCTATTCTTACAATACAAAAAATAGGCTGATCAAATACATCTTGTCAAGTTCCTCTTAGACCGGGTGAATATCAAAATAGCAGACGCTCGAGACATGAGATTGAATGGTTCATGTATAACTGTGGTAAACAATAAAAGAACATATGTACAGTGGAGGGTTCGTTATGAGTTTTACTTTATGCCTTGGAGGGAAAAAAGTTGAGAAACGATGTTTTGAAGTAATTACATTGCAACACAACAAATATGAACAGCAAGGTTTTGAAAAGTTTATAATTTCAATTAATTTCTGATTTCAACGAGATCTTGAGGCAAATTGTGTTTTAAAATGAAGAGAACAATTTTTAAACTATGCTTATAAGCAGTTCATCTGGGTTTTTTGCAATTTATCTGACAATAAGCAAATGAGTTTCAATTAAACTTTGATTTTATTTACATTTAAGGCGTTGCACCCTCAATAGCAAACATTTAAGATAAAAACTATGATTAAACGCCAATATAGGTTTAAACGGTGCAAAACCTTAAAAACCTTAAAAACCTTAAATCTGTGTGATGAAAATTGTGCAAACAAGAGACGTGAGGCAAGCTTAGTCTTTTCCTAAGATAGCTAAGATAAATACCCCTGTCGATAAGACACGGTCCAATTATGAGACAATGCGATAAATTATAGATTTGATGCTGATATGGGAATGAATAAAATTTTGATATAATAATGTTTGATATATTTACTTAATCCACTGTACACAAAACAACGTTATAATATTTGGTTAACCCCTTGATGCGGGATGTCCTGAAGGGAGGACACCTTTTTATTTCTAAGCACACCTTGTGATTTCATTATGTTTTATTAGATATTTATTGTATTTAGCAAACAAAAATTAAATATATTGAAAATAATGTGTGTGGTTGCAAGATGTTGTGAGGGCTCTTATCTTAATCAAAACCGGAAGAGTAATAAAACCTTCTTGGCAAATATCCTTTAGAAATTTCAATAAAGTAATAAAAAAATGTGGTTCTGTAAGGACAAAGGATTCATTCAAATCCTTCAGATTATCTACATACTTTTTATTTTTCCTAAGTTCAATTAGATAAGACAAGTTCATGTAAACAATTTTATCAGTTAATTAACGAACTTGGAAATAAATTAAAAGTAGTAATGATATGAGTGTAAAAGTGCTTCAGGTAGAACATCATAATGAAATAACGAACAAAAGAGACAAAAACTATAATAATAATAAAAAAATCAAACGTACAATTATGATAAAAAAAGTTTAAAAATTATATAATAATTATTATAATAATTATGGTCAGTATCAATAAAATTCATCATGACAGGTAATACAAAACAAATTACTAACTTTCGATTTTGTAGTCAATATAATTAGAATTACTCAACTTAGTAGTACTGTCAATAAAATAATTATGAACTTTGTACTTTGTATTGTTTATAGATGAATATACTCACTAGTATGTCACTTATTTAATAATATGACCTATGGTTAAAATTAGTAGTTAGAGAACAGGAATTTGATACAGATAAAACAGAAGAAAAGAACCTAGAAAGAAAAATGCAAAAAAAAAAAAAAAATTAAATAAACAAACATTTAGAGCCCTCGAAAAATGACAGTTATATAAGACCAGAATCAACAGGAGTTAGGAGGAGTGAAAAAATCAGAAACCGTCCTGCTTTTAATGACTTTGATATACTAGATGATTATTTAATGTGCGCCAAAACTCTAGTTTGTAGTATTCCCACTTCTTATAATTTAATAAAAAATAGAGATGACAGGGTTCAATGGAAACAAGCAAAACAAGATGAAATTAATTCTCTTTTGCTTTGTAACCACAGGAAAAGGATTGTTATGACAATTACTGAAAATACCTTTAGATGAGTCGTTCCGAATGAGTACAGAGCAACTTTCTATAATATTTAGATTTTTGTATTTGAAAAATTTATGTTTAGCATGATTCGAAGCCGGAACAGAACATATATTGTTAAATATATCTCGTAAATGATTGACAAAAATATTAATACTATTAGATTTTAAGAAAGTCTCCGGGAAGCCTTAATAAATGACCGTAAAGTAATTCCGCTGGAGACGCAATGAACTCTTCTCGAAAAGTCGTTCTTGACCGAGTAAAATCGAGGGTAATGAATCAGATAAGGAATTTGCCTCATATGTAAGTTTTGATAGGAGTTTTGTGGGTCCTGCGCCAACATTCTAGGAAACTTTTTGAGTGTAGATGATAAGTAGTCTGGTCGTGTTTGAAACCTAGAAATTTCGAGAGTTTTTTGAAAATGCAAGATTCGAATTACCTGTCTTGATAGGTAATGATAATTTTAGGAATGTCAAAACGAGAAATCCATTCTTCAAAAAGAGCTTTCGAGTAAGAATCAACTGAAATATCTACTAAAGGTATTTCCTCAGGCTATCGAGAAAAACGATCGATGATAGTGAGACAATATCTGCAACCATGAGATGGAGGAAAAGGCTAAAAATATCCATGTGAATTGTTTCGAAACGAGATGAAGAAATTAGAAATGAGCCAAAAGGATGTTTAACGTGACGAGAAGTTTTCTTTTTTCGACAAGCTAAACAACTTTGACTCCAATTATTACCATTTTTGTTGATGGATGGCCAAAAATATTTATATGTAACCATCTTGTTAGTCGTGCGAATGCTAGAATGAGATAAGTTTTGAATGGAATTAAAAATTCGAAGACGGAATGGCTCTGGAATATAAGGACGAAGGCGGCAGTTAGAATCTTCGCAGTAAATTTGCTTATCATTCCCAAGAACGAGTAATTTAGAAAATTAATATGAAGAATTTTCTAGAAAATCTCGAAGGTTTCAGTTTCAGTTTCTTGAGCGATAGCTATAGCTTCGAAATTTATCAAGGCTGGTAAACGGAGTTCTTCGATATATGAAAGGCTACGACTACGACGTAATCATTTCCAGCAATGTGTTGAATGTCTGTAGTAAATTGACCGATGAAATCCAAATGCTTGACTTATATAGGAGAAGATTTTTAACGATTTTGTTTTAACGCAAAAACTGATGGTTTATGATCTGTAAATAGATTTGCCCAGAATAATTCTTCTAATTTTTTTTATTTAAAGCAGCGCCGATTGCGGTATTAAAAGCGTCGACAACTAAACCTAAATGGGTATTAATATTTGGAAAAGCCAATAGAGTGATTTGAGCTGGGATTTAATGTTCAAAAATGCATTAATTGAATCTGGGGTCCAAACAATTTGTTTGAAATCGTCCTTTTTATTTCCAGTTAAATACTTACTTAGAAGAATTTGATGTTGAGCAGCATGTGGTAAGAAACGACGGTACAAATTTGCCATTAACGAATTTTCGGAGATATGAACTTTGACAACATTTGGTTTCAACAGAATGCTGCGCCGTCTCACACATGCCATGTACTAATCAATTCTTTGGGTGGGAAGTTTAAAATTCACATTACGATTTGACACCGTTGGACTATTATTTGTGGAGAGCCGTTAAAGACAACTGCTACACTTACTATCAGAAATATTTGAGACTCTTAAGGACGGGCTATTGCAAGGCCAGCCGACGAAATCATTTGAATGAAGTGGTGTTCCAGAATTAGCCGGAAGGATTGTGTTTTCCAATAAAAAAAACCCCCTGCATGTGTAACTTGAGGCGTGTCTAGTGTCCCTGATTTCGAATCTGTTATCAAAAGCTATTGTGTACCGAAATGCAAGGTCTAATTAAAGATTTATACGGAAATTATCAATTATTTCCTTTTTTCTATTTTTAGCCGCTATATTTGTGCAGGGATGCTGTCTTAACCCTTTGCCTTAAAACAACGTCTGGGAGACGTGATCCCTTTTCTGTGCCTAAAATGAGAAGCTCGTATCAGATACGTGATGTTTTGTTCTGGGTAAAAGTGAAAAGCTCATATCAAATAATATTGTTTTTGCACGATAATGTTTTTTGTTATTGTTTGTTATAATTGGAATATAAAAATGTGGTTTTAGTAAATAGTAAATTGCAAAACAGTGGATTGCGCAAAATTTGGCCTGTGATGAAACTGCTTGTGCTCACGGCGAATGACAGAAACTCTCATCGAAAGTGGCACTAATAATCGTCGCTCAATTCATAAGGCAAAGGGTTAATATTTAATTTTTTATTCAGGAAAATAGGACTTACAATAAATTTGTAGATAAATAGGTCAGACAAAGGAATTTTCAGAGTGTACAATCAGTTTGTGTTTTCATGATAAGAAGTATTTATAAATCACTCTGTAGCAATTGTGGTATAGACTTTCATTTTATACCTCCTAGAGCGCCGCATTTTGGTGGTCTTTGGGAAGAACACGTAAAATCTGCAAAAGAATTCCTCCTGAAATCTGTCACAACGGCATCCTTGAGGTATGAGAAATTAGAGACAGTTATAATTGAGATAGAGATAATTCAAAACCTCTTACACCTATGTTTTATGTAACAGGATACTTAGCGTTTTAAATTTCCTGAATATGTAAATTCTTCGTCAACTTCTTTTTCATCACATCCACATCATCTCTGTGAAACTCCATTCCAAGCCTGACAAGCCTGTCTAAGGTCAGAGTACACATTTGTCTAAAATATTCGTAGCTGTTCTCTGACCCCTATATCTCTTCTCAAGGTATTATCAAGATATTGAAATTAATTTCCAAGTTTGTAAGCTTTTTATTTATTCCCAAGTTTTAAGAACTCGGATATACATTCCGCTATTCCTAAAAATGCTAATAATAATTTCTTTAGACTCTAGATGAGCTTCTTCTCATCCATTATCTTAAACCCTCTCCATCAGACTTAAAAAAATGTTATAGCCCGTTCCACTAAAACGAAATCTGCCAAATTTCCGTTAACATTGTAGTCGTCAATGTTCCAGTTTCTACGTTGAATTCCAGTTGGCAGTTTAAGACAGGTGTTATTCTCAATTTGAATTTCTGTATCCCAACTAAATACCCTTTGTGATATCTTACGGAATGAACTCTCCCGTTATAAATCTATCGATACGTACTAATTTTTCCTTTGTTAACATTCCTAATTCGACTCCCGCTTATTCCCTTTATTTCTTGGACCAAACTCCTTCTAACTTGAGCTTATCTGCTCTCATTACACTTTCTAGCACACTTAATCCTTCTTTCATTAATCTACATCTACCACCGGACGTTAAGATAACCATGCAATCTAACGGGAAACACGTTATATACGATCCCGTTTCCGCGGCTATAGAATCTACGAATCATTTTCGTCTTTGCTGTGCCTGCATCCACGACAAACCAGCCTCTGTATTGATGGAAAACCAAAACCAATTTACTGGTTTCAATCCATCAAGAAGCCTTCTCTACTGACCTTGTTAACCTGAGATATTTTTTCTTCAAATATCAATATGAAATTCGGCATTAGCCGGCAAAAGGTACCAATTAATGTTGTTATCTTTGCTTTCTACGTCAGCTCGAGGCGTATCTCCCTACTTCAAAAATGCCGCAATTATGATAGTAATTTTTTTAGTTCCTAACCTTTTCGGTAGTACTTTTTCTTCCGCCCTCCCCTCTTCTGTTCATTTCCGTATCTCTAATCGTCTTTCCCTGTACTACCAAAATGTCAGAGGACCAAAACTTGTACTCGTATAGTTTTCCAGAATTCCCTTGTATTTCCATGACACATTTTTGCGCTATCCGAAACTAACCTCGTTCCTAGCGTAAACAGTAATCAATCATTTTCTACCGATTTCACTGTCTTCCGTGCTAACGCCTGTGATAATTATTAACCCACTATATGTCATAGCGTCCTTCTTGCTGTGCATAATTATCTTGGCGCCTACCTTTTCACATCTTCTAACTCCTCAGGCTGCAAATTCATCTGTATCAAAATTACCTTAATCCGTAAACTCTTATACATACTTTGTCTATATACGCCCCTCTCAACCGGTCGAGGTCTATAAACTCGCCACCGATGAGATCGGAAGATGAACTTCAATATGTTCCTTCGAATGCCCTCTCTGACAAAGAGACATTTTTCATTGACCGACTCTCCGACTCTGACCTCTGTCAGGTCAGCAATAATGAAAAATCTCGAAAGACATATAGATCAGATCTTTTCATTTGATCGCATTAGGCACCATGAATAATAATCTTCTTTAAACTCTCGATGAGTACCACCCACCAGTTTTCTTACTCTTTCTCTTGAACCGCTCTTCTGAAAACTAACTCCGAAATCTCTTTCCATTTTAATTTCCGAGAGGGTGACTTCGACAAATTAGATTAGATTAAATTAGACGATTAGGACGTCCCTTAACTCAAAACTTATTTTCAGCTTTCTGTGTGTGATGCTCTTGATGCTTTCTGACATATTCGCTTGTATTGCCCAATTTGTTCACTATTAATCTTGGAGAGACCATGGGACATCGCCCTTTGTATAATAAATAAAAAATATTCCTACGGAATAGGCGAAATAAACTGTCATGCCTTACTCTTATCCTGCTCCAATCCAGGACTCACTAACTACTTTTTAGCGGTTATTCTGTTCATGCGTTCGTATCCTCAGACTTCCCTTGCTTCCATCAATGATGACTCCTCAGTGGTTGCTACCTTCATCAATACACTTGCTGAAGTTCATAGTCCAGGTTCTGACGAAATTTCCACTATCATCCTGACAGGACACTTAGTCAGACCGCTTACCTCTCTTTTTCGACTTTCAATCGACCAAGGAATCTTCCCACCGAAGTGGAAAGACCTGTTCATTATCCCCATATATAAAAAGGGCTGCAAGACTGACATATCCGTCCATCGACCTACAGCCAAACTGTCTTGCACCATATACCCAATCTCTTTGAAAATTCGTTTACGGTTGTTTGTTCTTTAATTGTAAATTCATATGTGGGTACGATGTGATGTCCCTGTAGATGTCCGAAACTCTACTTTACGCCAAAAACTCCAATGCACCGCCGTAAAATTCCAAAGCATAATTAAGTTTACGTATTTTCATTAAATCTTAACTATTATTTTACAAGAATTTGTTTGAACTATTTCGAGTTTGAGAAATCAAATCGATTTTAGGTACATACGAAATAAATGAGGCACGGTGCCCCTAAGCAAAAATGTAACTTTTTCAAGTATAGCCTACTACTATACCTTATAAAAGTCGCTGTATACTAACTGACGCGGCAGAATACGGTAAAATATTTTTTCCTGCAAACAAATGTATTCATTCACACACACCAGCGATGTCAGCAGTGTCTGCTGTTGCCGCTTCTGACCTATGTTGGGTCGGTAAATGTGCAGCAACTTTAAATCCTAACGAACAGGGAACAATCCAAATGAAGCCCAGTACACACCGGAATATTGTATAAAAAAGAGCATTAATGCAGAGGTACGAGGTCTGTTCAAAAAGTATCGCGAATTTTGAATTTCCGCTGGCTACGTATATTCGATTTTAGATTTTTTTTTGTGGCGTTATGTTGGTACTCATGTCCCTCACTTATGCTGACAAGCTCGGCTATTTTGAATATTCAGTTAATTTTTGACAGCTGAATCTGTATCAAATTTTCTCTGAAAAACAAAATTAAGTACGCGGACGCATTTCAAATGTTGACTGTGGCATATGGTGAAGCTACCTTAGACCAAAGCAACGTTTATCGGTGGTACAAAATGTTCTCAGAGGGCCGAGAAGATGTGAACGACAAAAAGCGTGACGGACGCTCGAGCACGGCAAAAGCGGAGAAGAACGTCAAAGAAGAAAATAGTATTGGCCAATCGTTCAATCACCGTTATAGAAGTTGCTGAGGACCTAAACATATCGATTGACTCGTGCCATTCTATTCTTACCAATGGTTTGAGCATGAGACGGGTCGCGCGAAATTCGTGTCAAAATTGCTCAATTTCGACCAAAAACAGCATCGCATTAACATTTCTAAGGAGCTGTTGGACTCTATTCGCGACGACCCAAATTTTCTCCAGAGTGTCATTATTGATCATGGGTTTATGGTTATGACGTGTAAACCAAAATTTGATACAGATCCTTTGATCCATTTTTTGGAAAAGGCAAAAATCGTAGAAGAGCCAAAACACGTCCAAGCTGTCAAAAATTAACTGAACATTCAAAATAGTCAAGCTTGTCAGCATAAGTGAGGGACATGAGTACCAATATAACGCCACAAAAAAATCGAATATATGTACGTAGCCCGCAGAAATTCAAAATTCGCGATACTTTTTGAGCAGACCTCATATATCCAAAATGCGTCAAAAAATACAATCATGAATTGAATGGTTTGGTAAATAAAGAGTAAGGACGATTTTCTGCTACTGCATCATCGCATGCTTCAAGACTTCTTTTACACCGAGCTTAGCGGATACCGTTACGTCTGATCGCGTTTTGCTTGCTGAAAACGGGTAATCTATATTTATTTGTTTATGAAAGTATGTGCAACAAGCTTTATTTGCGGGCGTCAGGTATTTTACTATACTTAAATAACTTAACGGACGTTCCTGTGGTAAAACTTGGAAATATAATTTTCGTTTTATTGATTTAAATATATATATAGTCCTTCCATAACAATGCTTCAAACCTCAGGTTGAAATTAAAGAAAATCAAGTCAAAGCGCGTGCGATGAACCTGGCCAATGTTCAACAAGGTATGATTTGCACATACCTACGAAAATTTTTAATCGATTTTCACAAATTTTAATCTTTAGTGCCTTATAATCTGACAGGCAGTTCCTAGTTTCCGAACATTCAAGCGATCAAAATAACATTTTGCGGATACTTTAGCTGCATACTAAATTTTTACAATTGAGAATTAATTCGGAAATTTCTTTCTTATGTTCACACTTGTGGGCTTTATTTTTTTTATTAACTTATGGTTTTATTTATATATTAATTTTGCTTTTATTACTTTTACTTTTAATTCAGGGTTTTCATATGGTGGGTTCGACCCACCCCTCAACATGGTGTACGACTACTTATCCACTTAGCTCACAGCTAAACCATTCAGCCAAAATGTAACCTGAGGCCCCAGATCAACAGAAATCAGAATAAGATAAGTATTTTTGAGTTAAGCCTCGTTAAACACACCATTTGTTATTTTTGGCCGTAAAGTTGGCTTTTGAAGAACATTACCCTAAAAATTCTTACGATATTTTGACATTTTAAAAATAATGTAAAAATATTGTTGTGATATTGATCATATCATATTATAGTAAGCTTTAATATCCACGAATGATATGAAAGCCAGTTGCGTTGCTTAAAATACCAAGACGTAATTTTTAAGATATTCTAAAATAAAGTAAATTATTTGGATATGAGGTTCTATTGTACAGCTTTACAAACAATTTTTTATAATATTTTATAATATTTTGTAAAGTGATCCATTAAACGCATAAGCAAATGGCGATTTAATGCTAGTGCATAAATAGGGCGTTTTAAAAATGGAGTGACCATTTTAGAGTTTTGTTTCAGAGTCAAAATATACGTATGATTTCAAGAACTCTTATTTTAGCAAAAATAGGGTCTTTTTAAGCATTGCGTAATACGATAGTTCCACCGTCATTTGAATATTTTACAATTCAAATACTCACCAAATCTAAGACAGCTGCTACAAATTGTGGATCAGGAAATGATCCTGGAGCACATGCTTCAAACAGAAATTGAAACCTAAGCATGCCTTCCTTCATTGGTTCTGTTGGAATAAGTCTTCTTTCTTTTAAAACCACAACTTCGGATTCTCTCGGCCCTTCGCCAAGATCTGAAGAGCTTCGTCTACTCAAATCTAAGCAAATAACGATTAAAAATATTTCAGTATTGATATTCAATATTTCTCACAACTGCCTGCACTTTCTTCGGATCCTCCAACTTTTTTCTTTCCTTTGCCAAGCCCTAACCGATTCAATCGTCTTTCCACCCTTCGTCTTGCTCTTTGCAAAGATCTACTAATTCCTTCGCCAGCACGTCGTCCCTGTATCTTTAAAGAACCATGTCGTATAAATGTGGATGTTATATCAGGATTTATTGATCCTGATTCAAGGTCAACAGAGCACCGATCCTTATTAGATCCCCGGAACCACCTGACTATACCGCTTAATCGACCTAAAGAGTTTCGTTCTGAACTTGATGTTGAGTCTGATAACAAAGCCCTTTCGCTGTGCCGAGGAGTTAAAGTTGGCCGAATTGCCATAGTTTTCCTTCGAAGGTTTCCCAAAGGACTTTGACTAATTCTGCAATGCTCTTCAAGCGTTTCTGTTTCAAGTAAGCTCTGCAATTTATATTAAAAATAATTAAAACTTTTACATGAACGAAAAGTAAGCAGTAAGTGTAGATACCACAGCACATGTTGATGAAGTGCTTCGTTTTTTAAAAAAAAGCTTCCTTTGACTTCTGTTGTCTTCCTGCTGGTTATTTTGCGTCTCAGTTGGTGGGATGTGTCTGATTTAAGTTTATAATAAATTATTTATCAACATATACGAAAACATTTTATACCTTATAACCCGAGTTGTTTGGAGACTGGGGGCTTTTTTGTGTGGTCGTGGGGTTACAGCAAGAATTCCACTGAGTGCAACTCTTCTGAATGGTCCACCATGGGCTCCTTTAACGTAAGTTACTAGCTGTCTGATGTCACATTGTAAAGTTAAGTTTTCTTGTGTTCGGATTTCTTTCGAACACTGGACAAAACGCGAAACCAGAACTTTAAAAACAGCAGCAATCACTTGACATTCGACACCACCACTAAGCCCGCCGCTGAAATTAGTCGCATAACCTCCCTGTCCGCCTGATATACCGCCAAGATCGGAAGTAAGATTTTTAAATCCGGTCGATCGTTTATGATCTGGATGCAATATAGGGTGAAATGAAAGAAATGGCATGCACGCACCTACATTAAAGCGCTATGAAAGTGTGGTTAGTGTTATATGTCTATGGTCTTGTACGACTATTATCCCAGTAGGAAATCGAAGCATTACTACAAGGTATTACTGAAAACGGTAATACGTAAATTCATATGAGAATAGAATATAGGAAAATTGGGACTCTTTAATATGGTATATCAAAAACTAGCACACATATATTTGATATCTTGTAAGGGTCTTACTTCAATGAATTTATAGATGATTTAGAAATTCCTACTTATGTCCTTAAATCTGCTTGTTGACCTTAACCAATGAAGTAATGAATAACTTAGGTATAAAAAAGTAATATATGAATTTCCAATGACGTTTCTGTGTTCAGAATCATTGATTCTGGGAATGCTGATTTGTGTACATGTACATATACCATATATTGCTTAATTTATGGAGTACTGTTTCGATTTCTTACTGAGATACTATGCACTATATACTCTCAATGGTAGCCTACAAGCTTTCCATGCACAAGTTGATCTAGCTAATTAGTCATAGGTCAGAGAGGAGGTAAAAAAAATTGAACCACTTACTCAGCGGCGAAAGCAAGGAGCTCGGGTCTACGCAGTATCCAACAAATGCATGAAAGAATTCCATAAGTTCGTGCAAAGGAGTAGTTTTAATCATGTTTCGGAGATAGCTCTTTGTCTGTGAACTCAATTGCCTCATCATTCTAGATAAGATTTTTTGACATTGGATTCTCAGAAATTCTGCTGGTGGCCCGCGAATTCCTGCGGAAATTTTATATTTTAATAAGTCCATTGTAAATAGGTGCAATATTTTGGGAACATTTATCATTTTTGTATACAAAATAAAAACAAAATCAAGTATATAATCAGATATAAATAAAAAATAAATATAAATTTAATAAATAAAAATAACGATCGTGAAATCAATTGATGCACAACAGAAATATTCTTTTTTATGACGTACATAACAGAAACATTATTTCATTCCACCGATCCATTTCGGAGATATAATTTTATGATTATCCCATATATATCCCCTATAAGTTAACCCGTGATATAAGCTAGCTGCTAAGTTTCATTTAAATCTGTCCAGTAGCTTTATCATGCACCCGATACAGTTTTATTATAGGATGAATTGTTATCTTGAGACAATGAAACATCTTGATTGGAACTCATTATATCGTAATGATGACCATGACCTTAAATATCATTTGAAAGTCAATTAATTTTTTACAAACTGGATTACATATTTTTTAACCTCAGCTATGGTCAGAGCGGAAATGCGAATAAAAGCTTTGCGAAGGCTGCTTTCCAAGCCCTAGTCGTAGTCATTGAGGCCGATAATTCACAGAGAAAGTTGACGCAATGACACGACACCTATGTGGAAGACTACATTTAGAGACTATTGGATGAGACTAAAGAATCGCCGGGCCTGTGGGTCGGATCGTTCGTGACGGAACCTTAAAGGCTCACTGCACGAACGAACGTTCCCTTAGACTCTAAGGCTTAGAGGTCAAATACGATAAACCACTTGGAAAGAGGACGACGGTCTTCCAAGTGGAAATTTTCGCCATTCTTGAAGTGTCTCACTGAATAATTGCCCACAGATGGTGCAGCAAGAAGATTGGTATTTACAGCGACAGTAAGGGTGCTCTGGCCACTCTACTTAACCTCATCACTACGTCAATGATGGTCCAGGAATGTAAGAAAAGACTCAATTCAGTTGTAAAACACAACCAGGTTATTCTTAAATGGGCCCGTGGTTCCTAATTAAAAGAAACGAGACTTCAGGCGCTTTGGTGAGGAAGGACCTATCATTGGTGTAAACTTTGCAACGCTGAAGAGGTTAGAGAAAAGATACAACACATGTAGCAAGCGCATGGCTAACTTAGGGATTAACAGCGACCCGATGCGTCCTTCGTGTGGGAAGGACGAAAAAAGCGCAGATCACTTCCTCAATAACTGTCCGGCCATCTCTCGTGCGCACATGATGGTGTTCGGTGCTGATGTTATGAGGATGGAAGATTTAATTTCTCTAGAGATAGATAGATAGAAATATCTGACATTCTTAAACAACAAAGAAACAGGGTAGAAGTCCGACACTCTGTCCGCAAATGGTGCCCACCCTCAAACAAAAAATAAAATAAAACGACAAAAAAGTAATGTAAGTATTTATATGCCTGTTTGTAAGTATGGATCTCTATATTTTATTACCATAAACAACGTTTTTTTACAACGCTTAACGAAAGGGTATTGTTGCCCTCGCTTTACTCGGTTTCCGGGCATTTTTTAGGGAAATTAAATAAACAATCTAAAAGGCAAAACTAAATCTAAAGCAAAACTGTGCAGAAGAATCAATAGTTAAATAGTACTGCATTTAATGATTACAAGAAAAACAAATTATGCGCATAAATATGAAAAACTAAAACGTAAATCTACGTGTCCCCTCTTCCGTCTTACCGTTAAGTGTTAAGTTTATTTATAATCTCTTATAATCACATCTCAACAGATTATTTATATCCTATACCACAACATCTTTCTGTCTGTCTATAAGTTAGTCTGTTTATTACTCGAAAGTTATTACATTTGCGTTTTATGTTTTTCAATCCACTTTTTAGTAGAGATTTTGTTATGTTAGATACCGTCGTCCATTTAATACGTCAGGCCACTATTACCCATTTTTAATGCTTCTCTTGTTATGTACATGTTAGGTACATGTCCAGGTTAAACAGAGATAGATAAATCTGTGCCTTAGAAAACGTTGACTGTTATTTTATCATTTCATAACCTTGTAATTGCAAAAGTCGCAAAATGAACAAAATGCCTTCAAAAATTATCGAGAACGTATGTTTAGCATACACAGTTTAGATTATTGCTGCAGGAAAGTCATAAAAAGGCTAATGGAATTCATTTTATTTCCGTAATTAGCTTGTTTTAGCCAACCATACTTCGGTGTATCCTGACATTCTGTTACTAATACTTGACGGATAAAAGAGAGTAGTCAGCAAGAAAATCGATCATAGATGAAAATCCAAGTGTTAAAGGGTGCTTTAAGCCGAAATATTTAAAAAATAGCCAAATTCACTTTTCAGGAATACGCCGATATAATTTGAATTTATGATGTCTATGGAAACGAAACAGAGGCTGTCTGGAAATACCAAAGGAGATTCCTAAATCGACGGGTACCCAAACGAGGGGTATTTTCGCTGACTTTCCAGAGATTAAGAGAAACCGAAAGTATAACTTCAAATAGCAAGAAATCACGATCAGGAATATCGGAAGATGTTGAATAGCAAATAATCAACATCGTCAGGCAAAATCCTGAAACGAGCACGAGACTAGTCGCGAGACGGTTAGGAGTGTTCTCGAGTTTGGAGCGTTATTCATCGAGAAAGTCTGCATCCACATCATCATACAAAGTTACTGGAAATAAATTCTAAGAGAAGATGGGAGTTCTGCACTTGGTATTTGGTATGCGGCATATATGTAGAACAGGACGTTTCTAGACCGAATTCTATTGACGAATGGATCGCAATTAACTAAGGGTGGTATTTCAAACTTCCACAACTTTCATAACTGATCGGATATTAAGCCACGAAGGGCGGACATCATTTCAGCATAAATTCACGCCGTAAAGTTCAATTGATACAGGACCTGAAGTCACATTTTCGGTTCGCTAATTGGGCTCTGAAACGCCAGGAAGAAGATGAGCATTTTTACCGAAAAATCAACTTTTCTGACGAAATTTGTTCCCCTCGGTAGTTACGTTAATAAGCAAAATTGTCATGGAAAGTTTGAAAATCGCATTATTGTCCGTTTTGGAAATGTGCATTGACCACGGCGCAGTTGCAATTTGACTCTATTGGACTATTATTTATGGGGAGCCGTTTAAGATAAGTGCTAGGTTTACTATTCAACAACTATTGAGGATTTTAAGGACGAAACTACAGCTACCGGTCAAATAGAGCTCCATACAGACGAACATGTACTGAAAAATTGGGCTGATCGTATGGGTTACTGCAAGGTCAGCAGAGGAAATCATTTGAATGAAGTGGTGTTCCGTAATTAACCGGAAGGATTAAGAATTAAAATTATTCAATTTTTTTTATAGTTCCAAATTATAAATGGTTCACCCTCTATTTTCCACTTTCGGAAGTCAGTGTATCTGCAGTGGGGGGCGGTGGTCAACAATGTTACCATTTTTGGAAAAAACATTGGAGTTGGATGTCACTGCGTTGAGCTGACCAAAAGATATAAATGAAATAGTGATGTCTATACCATGGGAAATTGGGATTTGCGAATCACTTTGTAACTTCCAAACGGTTGAAATGGCGTCCGCCCCCGCCCTACCATACAATGTTTTGTTTGCCTAGGTCAGATCTTTCATCCTACTAAAAAACAGTCTGTATATTTATTATCCAAAAATAACCGTATCGTATCGTGTAAATTGTACACTTTACAACATAAGAAGTAAACTGTAGGAGTAAACTTTTTATATTTAAAAATCAACCAGTATTAACTACAGGGTATAAAGTAACCTTTATATTATATATGTATATACAAACGGTATTTTCTTTTTATGTTAACCTTTTCTTGAATAATTTTGTATGCCATGTGGGTCGTCTGACTCTTTGCTATACAGAAAATTATATAAAAACCGAAGACGTGAGAAAAAATTTTGTTTTGTTTAGGTTATAATAAGTTTTTTGTTAAATTTAACGCATAAATATACGCAATGTGAACATTACTAAAATTTATATAATAAAGCAAGAGACCAAGAAAATTTATGTTCTGAGTTAGCCAAAGAATTTACAAATACTTTGCAAAAGTTTTATTAAAACGTTAATTAGAATTACCTTCATTGCATCCATGAGGGCATCCAAGGTGGAGTAATGCTCGCTTAATGATCCCCATTGATATTTCATGTGCATGTTCGCCGCCCACCTTTAAAACTCCAAAATCAAGCAGAAGTTCACAAATATTGAGTCCAGTTTCTAGTACCCGTAGAGAGCATGTATTTGAATCACGTTTGAATACTGTAAATACCGCCAAGAGCACCATTTCATAGTCGATTCCGCCGTCACGTGTTATATAAAATGATGAACCAGGAGCTTCAGATTCATCAGCCCCACTGTAATCGATGTGAGAATCGGTATGGGATCGCAACATTTGACTTCTAAACCCTCCCGCAACACTTCCTACTGTGCTCAATACGTCCAGCTGAGAATCAATTGACCCCTAAATGGAGCTCGGATTATCAACATAAATATTTTATGGAATCATTTCATTTGAAATTATCAAAAATAATTGGAAGCTGCACCTATTATTAATTGCCATAAAGCTTCATAAGAATTTTCGTTTATTGCCACAGAGAAAATTCACCATAATTTATATCTTTTTTTTTTTTTAAGCTTGTCAGTTGCAGCTATCAAAACAATGAAAAAGTTTAATTTTAAAACTACTGTCTTCTAAAACAGTTCTTAATACAAAGACAATAATTTTGAAAACTAAATGAAGACATTTTAAAAATGTTCATACCAGAATGATATAAAGCTGTGAAATTTCAGTCCTTACGTTTGAAGTTTACTTTCACCCTTATAGGCAAGGAAAGGGGCAAGAAAATGAATACGCAGGAAGTTCAAAAGGGGTTTTCTGCCTAAAATTGGCACAATTAATAATACTGAACTTTTGAAATTTGGATATTTCCCCGTTCCTCTCGCTTACTATGTAGTGCACAGTGTACAACAAAAAATTATTTTCGAATTTTTTATGGAAAAATATCAAGATTTTTACATTATAATTTGGATTATTACTATTTCGTATCTGTTATACTGTATATGAGTTATATTCAATCAATCAATCAATGTATGATCATTGTAAACATTATAGATTATGTTAGAATAATATGCGCGATTATCTCAAAAGTCACTGCTAAGTAAAATTCAGATTTTACTTAAGATCAACCCTTAAGTTTTTCATTTTCATAATAACATCATGGTTTAGAAAGTTTATATTGTCTGTAGTTCTAGATGGTGAATAAATATAAAAAAACGACACGGCAAGCTTTGTCTTTTGTATGGCTATAGGGAATCTGACTTTAATTAAATTTCGTATCTTTATAAATTTTCTCTTTTATTTTTTACATTTCTTTTCCAATAATCTTGAACAAACAAGATGTACCCGCTTTAACTTAAGCATACCCTTTTTACTCGTGTAAGGACGCCCGTTTCAGACTTACCCCTAGCAAAGCGGACTTTCGTAAAGTACCTACCACTAATAATGATTTTTTATGACAAACAGATGATGTATTGATACATCAAGAAAATGCAATAATATTTGGCACTAAAATGTGTAAGAAATCTAGTTTTTAAGACAGTTTATTGTAAATTTTACCTTGAGTCAGCTTTCCTAACTAATAGCATAAGCATAAAAAAGTCTTAAAGTCACACGTTTTCAATGTTTTTGGTGATTATATTGGCAAGCTCAAAAATAATTGACTTTAAATATTCTTTATCATCACCTTACTGCAATAGTCTGGGAGCCCGTTAAATCAAAAGTTTCATCATTGCGGATTTGGAAAATTCTACTAAAAATTGAGTGAAGAAAAACCATACGAACAAAATGAGCCCGGTATGCGGAGGTTTTCTTGCCAGAAATATTTTTAATTAATTGAATTGTCATTGAAACACAATAATTTGCTACCATTTTCGCGTAAATTGATTTCAATTAGAGAATTTTTAGGAAATTTCATGTTCTACCGAAAACGGTAGAGCATTATTGTGTTTTAATGATAGTTAATTTAATTAAAAATATTTTCGGCGAGAAAAAACTTATCATATTGGGCTTAATTTGTTTGTATGATTTTCTACACTCAAATTTGAGTAGAATTTTACAAATCGACGATGACAGTACTTTTAATGAGATGAACTTCCCGCCTATAAGCTTGATCGATATCAAAAAGGTTGCTTCATTTTTAATGATTCCATATGGAAATGAGTCGTTGGTAATACAATGGTAAAGACTTACCTGCCTTTTCAAGTAATCTGGCGAAGGTGTTGGAGTATGTTCTGTAACAGTAATGATAGGATTTCGGGTAAAAAATGAAGTACGAGGACCACTTGATTGTGATGATCTTATAGGCTTGGCCGGCTCCACATACCTGCAAAATCTTAATTGTTTTGATATATGTTTTATTCAGAAATGAAAAGATATTGATGAGTGTTAAGATGCACCAATCATTTCGAGTTCGTAGCGTTTCTACTTTGGCAAATATAATATACCTTAGTACACTTTATATGAGAGTATTAATATCAAAAGTATGGTGTACGGTACAGCACGATCCGGTGTTCTCAGTGTCCATCAGCGAATGTCGCCGAGATATCAATATATCAATATATCAATTCAGGGGTATACAATCAAAGTTGGTAAAGTCCACAAAATTTTAAAAGTGAGATTTAAATTGCAACACATTTTTTTCTGTATCTATATTTACCCCGTAGAATAATTTTATACAAATTCTAGTAATCTCGACTGTTAATCCAAATTGAAAATTGACTTTACAAACAAACCTAGCAAAGTCCAAGTGAGTTGAGTTTCACTTTGCGTAAAGTCCTTTTCGACCAATAGGAAGGCTCCATTGCCTCCATTTCACTGACGCCTGAATCCAACCATGTCCAGAAAGTTGGTAACAAATATAGGAAAGTCCTAAACATTCAATTACAAACTTAGTAAAGTCCAAAACTTGGTAACAAAACTGGGAAAGTCCATCTTATACTTAAGGTTTTACTCAAAAGTATTGAACTGAGCGTGATGAACACTTGTATTTCCATAATGTATTACATTCTGCATATAAATAATGTTTAACATTAGAATAGTTACCTGTAATTATTAAAATAATCGTTTTTATCGTTTATTGAACATTTTGGCACTGTGGCCTTTACCAACTTTGATTGTATACCCCTGAATTCATTCATAACTTCAGTGTTTCAAGCATCGAACTTTTAACAAGAAATGTATTCTTTAATACTAATTTTCTGTTCATGAGTAAGCTCTGACCTCAAACTGTAGTATATAAAAATAAAATCTTTAATTACTATTAGTATCTTTACTATACCCGTAGGAAATCCCAGTATTACTAAAAACGGTAATGGATGAATTCACATAAGACTAATAGCTGCATAAAATTTAAGTTAGTCAATTGATAGCTAGTAACTATAGAAAAATACTATTCTTTTAGTATGGTATTTATTTTCCATCAAAAACTAGCAGACATATGCATATATATCTGATTTCTTGTAAGCCATATGCGTTTACTTCAAAGAATTTGTAGGTCATTAAAAAGTCCTACTTTTGTCCTTATAATATTAACTTAAAAAAATAATAAATGAGAAAAAAATGTATGAATTTCAAAAGCCATTTCCGTGTTAAACATCCTTGATATTAGAAAAGTGCGAATATAATTGCATACATACAATATATACATTACTCCTTCATTGATGGAGTAATGTTCTGTTTTCTTATTCGGATGCTATTAATCTTCAAATTATTTTTTTTAAAATTATATGCTGGTATACTTAAGTTTTCAAAAACAAAAACTTCGGAGCATTTTGTCACACTTCATACTTCCACTAATTACAAAAATTTAAGTACGCTATGTGCCGGAAAACTTATTGCATGATAATATGAAAACATGCTTAAATTCAGTACCGTAAACCCTACGAGTTGGAAACGATTGCCGCACGGTAATATGAAAGGGCCTTTAAGCGTTTACTTTAAAAATTAAATAAAGCCGTATATATGTGTGTCTCGATCATAATAGGAATAAGATAAGTTGCAAGAAAAAAGTGAATGGTAAAATAAAAGCGAAATGTATGTATGATAGAAATCAGCAAAAGTTAGAAGAGCTGAAGTCGCCACTTACCCACTATCTAGTAGACAGCTAGTGGAAGGAGAAGAGTTCATTTGTTGCAAGTAAATTATGAAAAGTTAGGTAAAAAGAACAGTTTAGTAGTAATAGTAGTTTCGTTTTAGGTGTAAAGAAGATGAGAAGGGTAATTACCTTAAGCTAGGCATACTTTTTCCTTTCGTCAGATTGCTCGGCGGCTCTCGTGAAATCATTGACGCTGACCGGGACAAATGTTTCTCGCCGGTATCCAGGCTACTGTGATATTCCTTAAAAGAAGGAAGATAAAATATAATCGGTTTACTTCTTTATATCTTTCTCTTCTTACTGCGTGCTCCAGTCTTTTGTCATTAGAAACATTTTCAAGACCGACCTTCTCTAGTGTTCTATCCGACTTAGAAAACATTTTCGTTTCGACAAAAGCTCTTAGGTCTGCCATTTTAACGCGCTTCTTTTTTTCGCTACCTTTTCGTTCGCTAATTGTACTCGTATCTTCTGCTTTTCCACCAAAAGGACGAAAGGGGGATTCTTCGTCAAAATTGCAAAATGATCTCGACCCTAAGTCGAATTGTACGCACTTACCAGTCAGAAGGGCTGATGGCTCTGGAATCTCAATGTAATCTTTAGCAGTTGAACTTCCGCTGGGACTATCGCGACTGTTAGTTCCCGGACCTTGATATAGCGATATTTCAATATGAGGAATGGGAAGGGAATTTGAGCGTCTTCGTGGTTGCTGCGGTGGTTCAACGGTTTCTTCACCAATCTCATGTAATCTTTGGTGGACAAATTTTTGAAGTTAATCTATATTTTTAAAGTATATATTTTACCGATTATACAAATAGTGAAGACCCCAGTAAACGCCTTCTTCTTGCCAATGGGAAATAAACAAGCAGCGTAGAACTGCAACGTCTAAATAAGTAGCAGCACCAACATCGTATTTGAGAGATTTTTCATCAGTATCAGACTGATCTTTTTCTGTGGATGAGCTACTTTTGGTTGTAGTCGTTGAAGGCTTACTTTCCTTTTCTTGAATTTTATCCGTATCAAAATCAAAACGAGTTGTATGCTTATCCGTTTTATCTCTAGAGTAAATTGATTGTTTGCTTCCCCTCCTACTTTGAGACTGCTGCAATAAACTTGCATCGGCCTAACAAGAAATTTTATAGACAAAATTGTTATTTAACTATATAAAGAGAAGTACAGTGTAAAATGATGGATCCATTATGTAAGGTCCAGAAGGTAAACGAAATATAACCACTCTTTCCTCCTCCACACTTGAAGCTTCTTCAGGTATCGTTTCCGGGAAAACAAAATCTTTTGGAGAAGATACCCATGAACCTTGCTAGAATTTGCATAAAGTAAAGAGTGATATAATAAGTGTTCTATATTATTGTAGATATGGGGACTAGTGTTCCGTCCGCTCGATTGTGGCATCTGTGGCAGGAACACCAAGCCGAAGTTGCACTGAAGAGATCGGCTTGGTGTTCTGGATCGAAAGATTTACGGACGTTTGGGCTCGTTTGTCTCTACGGGAGAGCACAACTCTCAAAAAAGTAAAGAAATATATCCCCATATCGTTGGATTATAAGCGACACCAAATCTGACCGTTGCCAGCCAGTTCGGTGGACAATTAGGCAACAATATGTTACCTCTTCTTCATGCTTCGCTGGATCGGAAAATGACATGCTCTGAGGTGAGTCTGTAATTGGTGACATAACGTCTTGGCCGGAAGATGGTTTTCCTTTAATATAAAATAATACAATATAATTTGAGTTTATAAACTGATATCAGGTCTTTTAAAATTGATTCAGGATTTTCGACGAAAAAAAGACTTCTTCTCAAAATACAAGATATCATTTAATTCTTAAAACGTGTTGTGATTTCAAGAGATGCCAACGTTTTTGGGTAGATTTTATAGAAACAATACCAATTGCAGAAGGTCTTATTTTCATGATGTAATTTTGGAAAATAAATTATAGAAAAATGCATGTTAAAAGTCCTTGTTTTCCTGGAATACCGCTTTCAAAATTATTTTGTGTATTGCATATACATTTATGCTCATTTAACGTCGTTTAGACCTGATATATTTTGTATTTTTTAAGTTCTCTCTTCTTTTAAATAAACAAATTTTTAAAATAATGTTATATATTTTTCAATTTTTAAGCAGATTTCATAGAACTATGGTACTATGTATTACATCTTACTTCATGACATGTTTCGGGGAATAAATGATGTCAAAATTAATGTTAAAGAAGATTAATACGCAAGTGAAATTGGTAATTTTAGTAGAAAATATTTGAACGCAATAATGTGATTTCTCGAATTTATTTAAATATTCATTCACTTAATAAGATTAAGAAACAAGTTTTAATTTCAAACTGAAACCCCACAACATTAACCTGAAGAAATATGTTTTGTTCTGCGCGAATTCACTTTCTCACACCAAAGCCGCTGATCCTCACTGGGTCCGACAGCGGGCACTCACGTCCCTAGGAAGGGTGATTTGGGGTTTTTCAAATTAAAACACTTTATTTGCGCTTAATCATTTAGTCCTTTATTTAGCGCTGAGAGGAAAAAGCCTTGGAGATGGCATAAAAAACCTCTTGATACAAACTTTAGATCAGTTCTTGACAACAGTCGATCGAACAGTGACCAGACACAAAAATCTTTTTAGTTCTTAAAAGTAAAATGCAGGCCTCAACAACTGCGACTGAAGCAAACCCTTTTTTATGACTTCTCCCGAAATACTTTATTACGGTCGAGTCCTATTTAGGTTTACTATCATCTCTGTCGCCGTTTGCGAGTCTTGTAATCTAGGAAACGCACATGTTTCCTTACATAGTCTGGCAGTTTATAATTACATAAAGAATTCTGGCTCCAACTTCTAACGTTGTTGCCGTTAAAGATTATCTTAACAAATAGGCGCCTTTCGCCTTAACATACTGCCCGCCTCGCTACGAGTCAGTAGCGAAACATTAAATATATTCGTTTATGTAATTGATTTAGAATGAATTATAATACATTTTTTTTGTGTTTTTTATCGTAAGTACATATTTGCTTAATTCTATTTGAACATAATTGCAGTGAGTGTACGCATATACTGCCCGCCATGCATCACTTATACATATTTAAAGGAAATTGTAAACTTCTAAAATTCTTAATCTATGTTTATATGTACGTAAATTCTTATGCTAACAAATTAATTGCTGTTAGTTTTGTTAGTACTTGTTGTGAGAATCAATCGCTCATCTCTTCTGAGTCTGCAGAGCGCAGTGGTAGTAAACATATTTTATTAATTGCTCGGGTAAAACAAGATTTTGCAGTTTTAATTTTGACTACACGAACTAGTCCATCTTTGCCTGGAAAGCACTCGATTACGCGGCCTAGTTCCCACTTACATGCAGGTAATAAGTCGTTGCGGATCACCACAATGTCCCCACTGGACAAATTTTTAGATTCTGTTCGCCACTTAAGCCTCTGCTGTAAGTGCAACAGATAATCTTGACGCCACATGCGCCAAAATTGATCGCGCATTTGCTGAATGCGTTTCCATCGTGACAATCTATTTCGCTTGTCATTACATAAGTCAGGTTCAGGAACAGACATTCCCAAGCCGCAGCCGAGGAAATGGCCCGGCGTGAGGAAGCAGAAATCGTCAACCCTATCGGTCATAGGAGCAATTGGACGCGAATTTAAACAAGCACCAATCTGAGCAAGTAAAGTACACATTTCTTCAAAGCTCAGAATCTGGTTATTTATGACACGTTTTAAGTGATGCTTCACGCTCTTCACACCCGCCTCCCATAATCCCCCGTGATTAGGAGCAGCGGGTGGGATAAAGCTCCATTCTACGCCTTCTGAAGCAAACCAAGATGCTAAATTTTGGTCTTTCTTAATTTTCGCGAAAGCTTCTCGTAGTTTTCGTTCCGCTCCCTGAAAGGTAGTACCATTATCGCTCATCATAACTGCTGGCAAACCATATCTTGAAATAAATCGTCGAAAAGCAGCAAGGAAAGCTTCAGTTGTGTAATCAGATACAAATTCTAAATGTATGGCTCTGGTGACCAAACACACAAATAAGGCAATGTATCCTTTATGTGCGGCTCGACCCCTTCCAGCTACCGCGCGTACCATAAAGGGTCCAGCATAATCAACCCCGGTCTTCGCAAATGGTCGCGATGGCATAACACGATCACTTGGTAAATCTCCCATTTTTTGAACACATGATTTTTCGCGATACCGCGAACAAATAATACACTGGTGTATACATGAACGAATCTGATTACGTCCGTTTATTATCCAATATTTTTCTCTTAACACCCGTGACATTAATTGGGCTCCTCCATGCAGCGTAGAGTAGTGAACAGCCCGTATTATAAGTTTAGTTAAATGATGTGATCCAAGAATGATCGGATGAGTGAGAGAAAATGGTAATTGTGCATTTCTCAATCTACCTCCTACTCTAAGTAATCCTTTTTCGTCAATAAATGCGTCAAGTGCTTGTAGTGCTCCTTTAGGTAGATTTTTCTTTTGATTTAACTACGCTATTTCTTTACTAAATAACTTCTCCTGGATATGCTTTATCCAAAGATTGGATGCTTCCTGGATGAAGATACAAAAGGTTTTAGATTGTTCTTGGCCTCGATGTCGCGCTAACATATGCTTTATTCTCGCTGTGAATCGTAGAAGTTTCGGCCAAGATGAAAATCGTTGAGCTGATTGCTCAGTTGAATCGACTTCCCGTACTACTTGTGTAGTTAAAGATGCTGATTTGAGCTCAAGGTTAGATTCGTCGGGACCTGATGACTCAAGCGTCGGCCACTTCGTCTGAGGTTCAGACAGCCATGATGGACCGTACCACCATAAATTACTAACAGCTAAATTGCTTGGTGTAACTCCGCGGGACGCAAGATCCGCGGGATTATCTTCGGAAGGTACGTGTCTCCAGCTAATTTCCGGGAGGGTTTCATGAATTTTCCAAACACGATTAGCTATGAATGTCTTTAATTTGCTCGGGCAAATTCGCAACCAAGCAAGTACAATAGTCGAATCTGACCAACAAAAACAAGGTATGTTTTCTTTCGGTAACGCATCTTGAACACGAGTAAGGAGTTTAGCTAATAAGACGGCAGCACTTAATTCTAAACGAGGTATTGTCATTTCTTTCACTGGCGCGACACGAGTTTTGGAAGTTAAAAGCGTAATTTTTGAACCCTCTTCTGTTTGACATTTCAAATAAATAACCGCAGCATATGCTTGACTAGATGCATCAGCAAACCCGTGCAGCTCCCAGTTACAATCCTCGATCAAACTCCCGGTCCATCTTGGGATGGATATTGTCGCAAGACTAGAAATATCTTCGTAAAATCGTGACCATTCTCTTAATAAATCCGCCGTTAATTCTGTATCCCAGTCGATACTGTTTCGCCAAAGTTTTTGCATAAAAATTTTTGCCGTTATGACCGCAGGCGAAACCCAGCCCAAAGGGTCATAAATACTTGCAATTATTGATAATACCGAACGTTTGGTTATGCTATCGATAGGTTTTAATTGTATAGTAAAAGAAAACTGATCATCTTGTCGACGCCAATAAATTCCTAATACTTTTGTCGGAGAATCCTCAAATAATTTGGTAGGATCACGCGCGCGCATATTTGTCGGCAGATCATGTAATAAATCTTCTGTATTAGATTCCCATTTACGGAGAGTAAAGCCTCCGGCTCTAAGCAGTTTTATTAATTCATCGCGTATGTTTCGACATTGTTCTATAGTATGTGTACCAAAAAGTATATCATCCACGTATATATCGCTACGCAGAACCGCTGCTGCAATTGGAAAACGTTTTGATTCATCATCGGCTAATTGTTTAAGAACGCGCATCGAAAGATATGGAGCGGCTGCGGTTCCATATGTGACGGTCTTCAATCGATAAGTTCGAACTGCACTTTCACCTGGCGGCTTCCAAAGAATACATTGATACGCGGTATCTTGAGGCGCGATTTCGATTTGACGAAACATTTTTTCAATGTCTGCTAAACATACATAACGGAACATTCGCCAACGTAAAATAATATCAAACAGCTCCTGTTGAAGCTTAGGACCGACGAACATGCAATCATTTAAGGATTTTCCGTTCTGTGTGCGGGCTGATGCATTAAATACGACGCGAAGCTTTGTTGTTGAGCTGGATTCGCGAATTACCGGATGATGCGGAAGAAAATAGCGGGTCGTGGGATTATCAGAATAACAATTATCTGGGGCCATATGCCCTAATTCTAAATATTCGCGTAAAAAGTCATGATATTGACGATAAATTTCGGGTTTTTTACTCAAGCGAAATTCTAACTTGCGATAGCATACTAGTGCAGTACTATATGATTCTCCTAAATCCGGAATCTCTTCTTTAAATGGAATGCGGACTTGATATCGGCCATCTTCGCGACGAATTGTCGTAGAATGAAAAATATCTTCGCACTTGATATCCTCTTGAGAAAGCAAAGGCTTAGTAGGAACCTCCTCAGTCTCCCAAAATTTTTGTAATAATTTCTCAATATTATCAACGCGTGATAAGTGTACGAACGCTGTTCCGTTTTCATTGTTGGATACACTTATTCGCCCGGAAATTATCCATCCAAAAATAGTTTCTTGAGCAACTGGTTCATCGTCCCGTCCTATTCTTACCCCTTTACGCAAAATTGAACTGAGAACTTCCGCTCCAAGTATCAGTTCTATTGATTGATTTGCGGTAAGATTGTCATCAGCTAGTTCTAAATCTGCGAGATGATGAATTGAACGAATGTCGGAATTAACACCGCGATTGAACTTTGTTAATTGCTTCAATATTAAAGCTTCTATGTGAATTGCCGGCGAATCAGGACGTCGTCCCCTCACAATCAAACTCGCACTTGTTCGTACATGCTCAGCTTCCAATGCTCCGATACCATGAACCACAACGTTTGTAACCTTCCGAGGAACCTTTAGAATTTTACACACTTTTTGTGAGACAAAACAAGATTCAGATCCTTGATCAATCATCGCGCGAATCACCATTTCACGCCCTTGGGGAACAGATACTCGCAGCATGGCTGTTGCGAGAAGTACGTTTTGAGACTTAGATAGTCAGGAGGAAAATGATGTACTCGCCTGTTTCTTTTCTGGAGGTCCCTCTTTGGACATATCAGCGGTTGCCGAGTCAATACTACGTTTTAAATCTATACTGTTATGCAATAATGAATTATGACGTTTTCCGCAATGAATACATGATCTTTTGTCAGCGCAATTAGACGATAAGTGATTTGATCGCAAGCAATTAAAGCAAACGCGTAGTTTCCTGACAATTTTATTACGTTCTGACAGTGCAGCTTTACGAAATGTCGGACATTGAAATAGCGAATGAGTATTTTTACATTGCGGGCATTGATTTGCATTTGAATTTGAAGTATGAGCATGCATCTGCATACGCGATCGCGGTGGTTGTGTTTTTAAAGAATTCTGAAACTTCCTTGCTGTTTCATCGCTCCTGCAAATTTCTATTCGCTGCCATACAAATTTTTTAAAATCGGTAAAAACGGGATCGACCGTTAACGTTTTTGAATGTTTCTCCCATTCTGTCAGTAAAATTCGATCAAATTTCGACCGCACTATAGTTAACAACAACCCCCCCCATTGGTCCACGCCGGCACCAAGTCCCTCAAGGGAGATGAGGTGTTCCTGAACTTCATTGATTACCCTCTCGTAATCATTTGCATCATTAGCCCTGATAACCGTTTCAATGTTAAGCAGAGCATCACAGTGAGCCTGTCGTAATAGGCGAGTATTATCGTATCTTTCATTTAGTTCTTTCCAGGCGCGATCGAAGTTACTTTCCGAGGCAGGCAAGTTTTTAATTATTCCCGCAACATTTCCAATTAAACTTCTTTTTAAATAATTTAATTTGTCTGTTTTTGATAGATTTGTGTTAATTACCATTGATTCAAAGGTATTTTTGAAACCTATCCACTGCGCTCTATTTCCGTCAAAAGTCGGTGGATCAAGCCGACTCAGATGGCCTACTGAGATAAACGAATGAGACTCACCGGATTGTTCAATAGTAGCCGGAATTCTTGTTGAAGTCATCGGTGCCATTGGTGTCTCCCTGGGAAGAAGCCGATGTAATGCCAATCGTGCACCTCTATATTGTTGTCGGGCAGCTTCGAATTCGTTGTTCTCGAAGAAAGGCAGTTGTCTTCGTTGCTCTGGAGTCCATTGAGAGCAAATTTCGTAATAATTTGCTTGACAGGCATCCCATGTTGATTGAAGATCATCAAGCCGTAATTTAATTTCATCCGTTGGCGGAGTTAAGGATTCATCCTGTGTCTCCTCATGGATATTCGCGATTTCCCCTAAGCGTTCAACTAATCCGACGACACTCAGTTCAAGAGCTTGCTTTTTTGGAGGCATTTTTGAAGGCAAAATCCACTTCACTGCTCGCACAACTCTTTTTCTTCACAGTATTTTCACCGCGATTATTTTATTTTATTTTTTGGCAATATTTATTGTCACTTTCTAATTAATTCACCATAAACACCACTTCCACTCGGTTGCCAGTGAGATTTGTCTTTTTAACTTATCCGGCTCGAAGGACCATAATGTTTTGTTCTGCGCGAATTCACTTTCTCACACCAAAGCCGCTGATCCTCACTGGGTCCGACAGCGGGCACACACGTCCCTAGGAAGGGTGATTTGGGGTTTTTCAAATTAAAACACTTTATTTGCGCTTAATCATTTAGTCCTTTATTTAGCGCTGAGAGGAAAAAGCCTTGGAGATGGCATAAAAAACCTCTTGATACAAACTTTAGATCAGTTCTTGACAACAGTCGATCGAACAGTGACCAGACACAAAAATCTTTTTAGTTCTTAAAAGTAAAATGCAGGCCTCAACAACTGCGACTGAAGCAAACCCTTTTTTATGACTTCTCCCGAAATACTTTATTACGGTCGAGTCCTATTTAGGTTTACTATCATCTCTGTCGCCGTTTGCGAGTCTTGTAATCTAGGAAACGCACATGTTTCCTTACATAGTCTGGCAGTTTATAATTACATAAAGAATTCTGGCTCCAACTTCTAACGTTGTTGCCGTTAAAGATTATCTTAACAAATAGGCGCCTTTCGCCTTAACAAAATATGATATAGTCCAGTTTAAAGTCTGGTTAAATACGTTAAAAGTCCCAAATAGTAGTAGTTCTAGAACTAGTTGAATTCCCTGGGTATTTAGCCAGGTGATGGGAAAGAAAAATCTTATGAAAATGTGGCAATATCTTGTAAGTTAGCAACAACAGTTGCAAGTAAACGTCAATAGAATAAGCCTAAATACAAGTAACACAAGTTTATATCTTTAAGAAGTAGGGTAGTCGAAAGAAATATTAAAATTCACCACTTTCACCATGTTCAAAATAACCATTTCTAATTTCGCAGAATGGTTCCAGACGAACCTGGTCCTAATCATTTAGTGGGATAGAAGATAAACATATTTTCATGCCATTATTTTGAAAACGATTTGAAAAATTAGATATTTTTTTGCGGGGAACGAAAAATTTGTGAGAAAGGATTAACAGATAGAGGATAAACTGGGTGGGCTATATTATAAAATTCGCCCGATGTAAATCTTTTAAGGATTTTTTTAGCAGTAGACAGAGGAATGTGTGAGAAACACCAACCCATAAAATCTATGGAATCCATGCTAGTGAATTTATAGAAAATGGGATTTGCTTAAAAAATGATGAAAATTATAAACAAATAAAAGGGATATTGGGAAATCCTGGCAACTTTTAATATTGAAAACTCATAACGAATTACTACGAAAACTGAAGAGTTGGTTTTGGAGAGAAATAACTCTCTGTGTGAGATGTATAATGGAGCAATAACAAAATTTTCAATTTAATAATTGTAAAATAGTATTAGCAAATAAGACTTTTGCGCAAAAGTAAAATGCATGCCATTTTCTGGTAGTGAGAGACGAAAGTTGTTTGTGAGTGCACCCTTAACCCATAATATTTTCTAGCGTTACGTCTCAAAGCAGAAAAAAAATAATGTACTAGACCCCGCTGTGGGGAAAAGAGGATGATCTACAAAGTAACAGGGGAAGGCTCAAGCAAACGAAAGAAACTCGGTGCAGGGAAAAACATGTTCATGGCATAGTTTAAAAACAATCGCTGAAAATATATTTTTGTTTCATTTTTGTACAAAGATGGGTGCGTTTGGATTCCATGCTAGAGCTTATGAAAAAAAGAGATGTTTGAAGAAATTCTGCTGGCTAAAATTTGGAAAATAAGATGGGATGGGAAAGGCAGAGTTTTCTTTTAAAAGTTACGCGATGCAAATTGGTTGAGACTTAGTAAAACGGAAAATAAGGAATTGAAAAAAATGAGGATATTCGCTGAACGAATTGCTTATTTATCAATAAAATAAGAAACATATTGTGAAATCGTACAAAATTAGACGGCCGAAATTCTATTTAAAATTGCTACGAAAACAGATATGCAAGTTGAAGTAGGTCATGTAGAATCAAAGTAATATAACGTCAGGGTTGTGAAAGTGCCTTTGTTCGATACTAGGCCATGTCAAAACCGCCCTACGCGTGTTGGCAAGTTTTTTTTGTGGGAAATTTGGAAGCCGTCAAAAGGCGAAGTGTTGGCTCGGTTTCTTGTGCCCCGATCGCGATGATCATCAAATACAAGATGTGAAACTCGTGACCTTTTTTTCCTTATCTTTTTTCGACTTTGGTCTCGTTACTCCACCGGCCTCGCAGATTTTGCTAAAAGTAGATAGCAAAAAGGGCTCACCGGTGAGAGAAAGACATATGTTTAAGGGAGGTGAAACGAAAATTTAAACCACGTTTCATCACCGCACACGTTTCACAAGCGCACACGTTCGAATACTTTGACTCGCCTTTAAAAATGCACAGTGAAAAAATGTAAAGAGCTCGCATCCGTATATATGTTTTGAGTATATTACCTGCCTCTTCGCCTTCTCTGATTTAGGATTTTTGTATGCCTGAGCATTGCGTAGGGAAAGCACAGCATGGCTGAGACTTTGGCCCGCCTTTAAAATTGCATAATAAAAAAAACACTGCACATTATTCTGTACAGTGTAAGTGCTATACATGAGGTAATAATTTATGATCTCGGCTTACACTCTTACAGAAAGAAAGATTCTAATTATATTTTTCTGGAACTTCTTTTCTTTTGGAATATCAAAATAAGGGAAAATAAGGAGTAAATTTCTTGTGAAAAAGCGTCGATTTGCTCTAAATTCAGGAAACTTTATAGAGTTTGAGAAACATGATAAGGAAAACCTACCCCCCTCCACCCATTTTCGTAGACAAAAATTGAAGATGAAATTCATAGTGTTATCCCATTTGTAAAATCAAAACTTTATCTTAAAATGTTAGTTGGGGGAGTAGGGAGTTAGTAAAATGTGAGTGGATAACTGAAAGGGAAAATCGCTAAAAGTCGTTAAAATAAAACACATTTGTTGGAATAATAAAAAGTAAGACAAAGAAAGACTCCTTTCACAGCATTCAGAAAGGAGAGGCAGATTTCAATGTGGTCTTCTTAAAATCGAAGGAAGAACCGTGTCCTCGTAGAAGGAGAGGCGGTTTTGATCAAAATTTTATTTATTTATTACTAAGGTCGGGCGAGTTAGGAAATGCAAACAATTGGTCAAAGGGAAGAGGATCTGAACTTTTATTTGCACCATTCTTGTGTACATGATAACTTTTATATATTGCAATATCTACTTAAATCAAATTTTGCATATTCTTTCATAGAGTCATATTACAATATATTTGAAAATTTGGTCATTAGTCCAGAGAGTGGAAAATGCGTTTCCTAGTGTATTTATTTGATTAGATTTTCTTAGCGCTTTTAACCATATTTTAAAAAATTGTAATAAAATTAATTCTGTTTCTCCGCGAATTTGATTTTCCGCGATTAGAAAATATATTTCATTACCTTAATGCGTTGAAAGTGACACTCAAGTGTATTAAATATACGAATTCGCAAACTCGAATCATATTATTTTAGCTGATTCCTCAAATGTCGTACCAATCTCCTACTTTTATATGGGCAACGTATATCTTTTACGCGAATTTGTGGGAACTCACCTATCTCGTAAAAATAGAATTGAGTGTATGAATATTTCTTCGGTCTGCTGTTGCAAGTTTTATTTTTAACGGCAGTCAAAAGTTATTTTATCAAAATAGCTTTTTCAATCTATGAAGTGAGTGCCGTTAGACTCGCTTCAGTTTCACGAGTATAAAGAATTGCGTTTAAAATTGATAGTTTGATAAGAACCACAAAATAATTCCTGTTTTGATCAATTTTGATTTATGTATAATAAATCGAGAAAGTTTAGGGGACTTACCGCAAAAATTCATCAATGAATTTGAAATTCAATGTACTTTCTTTGCTATTGATGTATTTACAAACGTGATTCTCTGCGATACGATTTTTATTTAGTTTTTTGTGATAGTAATGAGGAAAAAAAAATGAAATTTTCACTCACGCTTACTCTAAAAAATTCTACTTTTATTTTTTTTACCATCTCTTCGAACAAGGTATATAACATTTTTGAGTTTAAATCCATCTTAACAGGCGACACAAGTGCCAGAACACTTGCGAAGTATATGGCGGAAGAACACTTCTGAACAACTAGAAAATGACTACACTTTCGCCAGAAATTCATTAACATTTTTAGCCTACGTCCGGAGCACACGGTTTTAATTTTCTAAAACTTAAATATCTCTAGAGTATAAAGAACCCGATTTGGTTAATATTACACTTAAAGTTCACAGCTTTTAAATACGGGTATATGAGGGCAGTTTGTCAGTAACTTTTTGAATTTCCTGCAAGCTCCGTCATTTAGTTAGTGTTTGGCGAGCATTGAAAACAGATAACCTCGTGAATATTAGGGAAATGGAAAGTGCATTAAGCATTATGTGTAGCCACCATTGCAAAAATCCATAAATTGGATTACGAACTGCTACCCCAATCAGCATATTCTCTCAGTTTCTCTTCCGACTATTTCCTGTTTTCAAACTTAAAGAAATGGCTAGCCAGTAAGAGATTCGGGTCGAATGAAGAGGTCATCACTGAAACAAACACCTATTTTGAGGTCTTCCAGAAAACCTATTATTTGGAAGGAATAAAAAAATTAGAAAAACTTTCGACTAAATGTATAGAGCTAGGATACTATGTTGAGAAATAAAACACTTATTTACCGAAAAAAATACTTTTTATTCAGAAAGTCACTGACTTATTAAACTGCCCTCTTAGAAGATTTTGAGCAATACAAAATTTTCGTGACGTAGGAATTGCTAAATTGCTAAATTAGCTGTGAATTGAGAGTTACAGCTCGAAGTGACTTGGCATGAGGCAAGATTTTTCGCAACAATTTTATTGTTTGCCCGTACTTAAAGAAGTTACTTCAAAAAGCGTGAAAAGTTAAAGCAACTTAAAAGTAAAATATATAGACTTGTTTATGGGTCAACTTGTAATTATTCTTGAAATTGACTTGTTTTTTGTATTAATTTAAACATTTTTCAGTTTCAACTACTCTTCCCCAAAATTTTAGTGCTCAAGACTTCGACGACCACTGAATGCCTCAGTCCTTACAATACCGGGACAAAAAACTTGATCGCGACGAAGACGAGAACAAAAGTGGTAATAAAATAATTTGTTTTAAAAGTGGATTATGTTTTAAGAAAAAGATATTACTGTCACCCTTCCTTAAGGGAGAGTAATCCTTGATTCCCAACACTCTTGACCGATTTACGTTATTTGTGAACTTAGTATCTATATAGTTATATTGCTACGAAGAATATGTTTTGTAATGTATAAATTTGATCAAAATCGATTAAGATATGTGCGGCATGGTAGAAAATTAAAATATGTATATACATATATGGTAACGTGAAAGTTTTTTCCTCCCTTCCCCAAACATCGTCAGCGTCACAGGAACCCTTGTGGGATCGATCGTGCGTGCGTCTGCCTTTCTGGCTATCACATACCTTTTTCTCAAAAATGATCTAACGTAGGAAAAATTTGGTAAAATATTAGGGCCTTGAAACATCCAGATATTGTTCGAAAATTCTGAAATATATATATATTTTTTTCATTTTTAATGGGAGTGAGTTGTACTTTTTAAAAAATGTTTTTGTTAGTTTGTTGTATTGTGAAAGGTATCAAGTATTTCAAAGATTTCAAAACTATTTTATTGATGAATTAGTTATAACGGGTGACAACTAAAATTTGAGACAAAGTTCAATTCATTTTGTCACAAAGATCCGTCAGATTTTAAAATCTTTTGTTTATTTAGCCAACTACTTGAATCCTCTCTATTATGCTAAAGAGTTGTCAGACTTCTGTGCATAAAGCTAGTAATTGAAATGACATCAAAGCAGGAGCATCTCCGTGAGCGCATTGTACAATTTTACAAAATTAATGTAAGCCGTGGTAAAGTGTTTACCGTTACACATTTTAAAACAGAAGGAGTATCTAAAAGTACTGTATATCGTGTTCTAAAGAATCTAACGAGTGAAAGGAAAAAAGGATCTGGCAGGAAAGCCTTTATTATGGCAAAAAACAAAGTTGAAAATTTAAAGCGTAAATTTAACAACAAGAGTGGCGTGAGTCAAAGAGATGCAGCTCAAGAGTTCAATTGTAGTCAGCAATATATAGAAAAAGTATTAAAAAAGCTCAACATCAAAGTGAGGAAGAGACCGCAGAGGTTGCCCGAAGGTCGCCAGGAGCAACTGCCGATGGATGTTAAAAAATTAGGGAAAAATTAATTTTGTTTTGGATGATGAGAGTTATTTTAGTTACCGCATTACGCGGTAAAAACCCAAAACTACCTTACACTTAAAAATATACCATTTGTTCTAAAGGAGAAAAATCCATCTAATCTTCCACGGTGCCGCCCAATTGAAGATTTTTTTGGTGAACTTGTTTCAAAAGTTTACAAAAATGGATGGAGACCTAAAAATATAAAGCAGTTGAAAACATGCATTAGAAAATGTATAAAAGAAATTGATCCCAATTGCGAATTGTCGCCGATAATGGACCTTTTTCTACAATCCATTAAGGAAAGTGGATGGTATTTCGTGTGTCTTCAAACAATACAACCATTTATTTAAATAAATTTTATTAACAAAATCTTAGCGCTTACTCAAAGTCATTCCCAAATTTTAGTTGTCCCCCGTTAAATTATAAAACACACTAGACTCCCGTTAAGTGCTCGCGTTGGCGGATGTATAAAAAAAAGAATCTGGGAACGCACATATAATTGAAGCTCTACTCAACGCTTTATTTTCAAGCTTCAAGACAAATATAATATTTCGATTTGTATTCCTTCAGAAGACATTACTTTCTTTTATTACTTTAATATAAGGAATAAATAAATTAATTAATAAGAAATTAATCGATAACGTTTTTATTAATGTTCCAGCACAATTTGGTACAGTTTTTAGCAATCATAGGCAAATTTGGTTTACATTTACATGTTTTAAATTCCGTCGATCTACTGTTTGTTGATAGGCTTCCGGTATGGAATTTTGGTTCGTTTAACATGACATTTTCCCACATTTTTTTCCGAAATACATGTAGCTAATATACCTATTTTATATTTTTAATAAATTTCCCATCTTATGACCTTTACAAGAAAAAGTAAAAGATCGGTAAAAAAAAACCTGGTCGTTAGAAAACACTCACTATTATCTTATTGTTTTATTGTCCTGTAATTGCAAACCAGAGGTAAGTTTAATGGAATTTATGTTATTATTGCCTTAGCCTCTATTAGCCAGTTCTCATACTAAAGTTCCCTGAAGTTCTGTTACTTAATACCTGATGGAAACATTGCTTTAAAATAGAGTCAGCAAAAATATCGGTTATGTTATAGTTGAAAAACTAATCGGGTTTTCTTAAGCTAATATAATTGAAAAATTACCGAATTCACTTTTGAAGTATTAACACTGATATTATTTATGCAGCTACAAAAATACGGGAGGGACAATATGTACACATATATCTACAAAAAGTACACCTTAAGCAGGAAATTAAGAGGAAGTTATTTGCATGCATCGAAAACATCGTAGGACAGTTTGAGCTTTTATGAGATATTAGGATTAACTTAAATAAGTTTTAAATTAAACAAAAAGCACTTTGTAGTTAATTTTAATTTAACATCATTAAAATTAAAATTTTTTTAACTTATCACAAAATGTTTTCCACCAATAAATTTTCACGCGTTTTCTTTGTGTTGTACCTTCTTGAAAAGGTAATAAGATGGGAAATTTAATAAAAATAAAATATTGGTGCATTAAATACATAAATTTCGGAGAAAATGTGGGAAAACCCTGAATTTTAGGAAAATTATAAACATTTTCTCCGGTTTCGAAAGTGAGTGTAACTGAAGTGGTAGATAGCAGATCAACATTGTTGACTTTTTCGAAAAGGACATTGCGATAGTAGATTATTGGTGGGGTGCGACACACCATGAAAAATTCGAATTTATGAATCATCCTGTGACTTCTGAAGAGTTAAGGTACCAAATTTCTGCGTAAGATTTTCTTTGTCTAGGTCGGATATGTACTTCGTTCCACTTTCCACAGTTTTGCAAATGGTATATGAAAGACTCTGTATATAAAATAGGAAGTTTGTTTGTTGCTCAATCACGCCTAAACGCTTAGTGTGATAATTCTTATATTTTTACTGAACTTACTACATATTTCGATTTAACACATCAATTACTTCTTATTGATTTTATTGATATTAGGGTGTTTTTAGATATCCTAACTGAGTTCTTGCTGAGTTTTGAACTTTAAAATTCAGGTTGGCTGGCCCAAATGCCTCCATTTTGCGAAATTTAACAAATTTAAGTGAAAATTGGTACTAAGTGTATCTTGAGATTACTAATTTCGAATCTACTACCAATATTTCGAAATTAAAAATGTCAAGTAATGTTTTGTTTTTAAATTGAAAGGATTGTAATGCAAATTAGCGTAAAGGGAAATTGGTGATATTAATTTCGGCGAATTTCATCTGGCGATCAAAAAATTAGTTTGAAGGTTAATTAAAAGCCACTAATTTGGAAATTAAAAAGGCGAATCAAATATTGTGAACGATTTTTTTTTTATTTCATTGAAAGGATGTATAAATTGATGAAAACGTAAATCGGGGGGAGTAATTTTAAATCTACACATTAAAATGTGGAAATCCAAAATGGTGGATCCAATAAAGCAACCACAACCTTTTGGAATAGGTACAACGAATTTGATTGAAATATAGTACTAAGAGACCTGATTTAAAATTCCCACATATGTATGTTCATAAATATATGGTATAGATTCGAAAGTTTGTTTACTTAGATAATTTTTGCTTAATCACGTCTTAACGCTCGGATCTACTACATTACTCATTTTTTGGTTGAAGCTACTACTTATTCCAACTTATATATAAACTACCTTTTGTGCATATAAATTATTGAGTTTAAAAGTGGCGGCCAATGAATGTAAATTTCAACCGATTGCCTTGAAAATTGGTATTTGAGGATTTTTGGAGATGCTAGTTACGAATCCGCTTCTTAAATTAAAAATGGCGAAGGGTTCAATAAAAATTATTACTGAGGATATTTTGCGGGAACTATTCAGAAATTTAGATATTAAATATTAGATTTAGAACGGCGAATATTCTCTCTTAATGCAACGATATAATAGAAAATGCAAAAAATGTAAACAAGAACTGTTTAAGAAAACGTTCTTCTTAATTGATTTTTTCTTACACTATCATTTTTATCTGCTTTATTGTATTCTAATTTGTTTGAATGAATATATTTGAATAGGGCTATTGAATTGGGCCACCGTAGCAAAATAAGGTGACTATGGGTGTATGTCACATCCAAAAATTTTAGTAAAATTCCTAAACTGGCTGAGGTATCGAACTTGAGCAATTTAACTTTTTAATTGAATAGTATGTAAGCAAACCAGGTGTAACCGAGTTACTCAGCTAGTATATATACTACACATGCTTGCATTTGAGTGGGAAGTTTGTTTGTAGTTTACTTCCAATATGAATCATTCATTTTCCAAAATCTTTTCATCAGGTAGATTGCAATAGGTAGTACTTCATATGAAATCGACCTAAAACGATTACAGAATAAAATTGAAAGATTCGGAGAATTTCCTTTAGTACAGGAGATCTGTTTATAAAAACTCTAAAACTATCTATTATGTAAGAAACGTTATAAAAGCAAAAGTTTTTATCTTACTTCCGGGAAACGCTTCAGTTGATCCCTTAGGTGTTGGTGGGCTTAACAGGTTTCTGGCTTTAGGTTTAACTGATGCAACAAAACATGGTGCTCCAGGCGCTTTATACTCCCACATACCTTGCCAAAGTTTAATTCCGTTCTCAAGACGGAAATTTTGAAAATCTGATTCCTTTAGATGGTGAATAATTGGCGCAAAAAGATATACAAATAGCTGTAAAAAATATGCCTTTTAGATTATCAAAAAAAGTATGTTTGTTGTAAAATACAGTAATTGTTGGCACCGAAAATAAATACTGATTAGTTTTTTGGTCGTTTGGTAAATTCGCACATTCCTCTTCATCTGCGCATTCCTCTGATGCATAAAGAAGAATCCACTGCATCGTATACAGAAGCTTTATCTCAGCAGCACCCATAGTCTGAAGATCTTTTACCCTGTTTATTATAATTGATTATATTATAACATCTTAAAGTCAATATCGAATTGTTACCTGTTGTGTAGTAAGGCTGCTGCACAATGCATCACATGGGGCAAGGCTGCTTGAAGAAGCCTCCATCTGGATATATCGGAAAGTCCTTTTGTTAACGGTGGTGAGAGACCGAATTGGATGTTTTGAACAAGAACTTTTTCAAAAGACTAAAAAAATGCTATATTTAATCTATACTTATCTAACAAATACCATTCGAATTCTTTACCTTGCAGGCTTCTTTGAGCTCCTAATTATTGAAAAACAAAATGTTGAATAATTTTTGAAATTAATTAATTCTTAATATGAAACAATTTCATATAAAAGGGGAACACCTTGGTTAATTTTCAACTTACATGATGTCCTGGTGCATGTTGGCAAAACTATATTGCATTTATGAAGATGTCGCATTGATTTTTACATGTGTGTGTAAGCAAGAGACAAATACAAACATATGACATTTATAAAACAGTTAGTGACATATTGTACAAAACATTTTATGGAAAAAATGTAAACAACACTCATTCATTCAACGTCTGCAGTAAAACAAACACACAAAGCATTGGGGTAGGTGTGACCTTGAGGTCCATATGATCAACTTCCCAGTATAGGTTTTATAATTTTTAGCAATAATATTAACACAAAATGTAGTAATTTTAAGAAGATTTCATAATATTCATTCTACCTTTTCCAGTTCTTATGAGATAAAAAGCTAATTTGTAATTCTATATTTACTTTAATATACAGGGCGTATTTTATTTGCAAAATGAGAGGGTTCAAAAATCGGATATAGGTAAACATAAAATCGAACGGCAGGGGAGGGGGGGCATTTGAACCTTTTGAGATTCTATTTGTATCGATGGGAAAACCAAAATTAATTTATTGGTTTCAATTCACCAAAAAGGACTCCCAACTGACCTTGCTATGCTACGACAACTTTTCTTTAAATATCACGATGAATTCGGTATTACCCCCCAGAAGGTTTCAACTGATCTTGCTACCTTCGCTTCCTACGTCAGCTCCCGGCTCGTCTCCTATCTGAAAAAGCCGCAATGATTATAGGAACTATTTACTTCCGCAGACCATGCCCCCATCGTCAATCGCCTTTGCCTGTACTAGAAAAATGTCAGAGACTTGTGCACCAAAACATGGTAAATAGCAATGAATTATTCTGATTTCACTGTCTTCTGCCCTGACGATGGTAGTGATGACTGTGATGATGGTCTGAAACCCTAAAGGGGTTCCTCAGGCTGTGAATTCATTTACATTAAAATCACTCTAACCCGCAAGCTGTTGTTCATACTGTGCCCCTACATTCATCCCTCTCAACCGCTCAAGGTCTCTAAACTCACTACAGATATGATCGATTCCGTCTTCAACATTCTCGGTCCAAACGGCAAAGTCATTGCTCTTAGAGAATTTAATCTTCTTTCTTTCTTTCTTTTATCTTCTTAAACTTCATAATACCCCTTTGAATGCCCTCTCTGATAAGGAGACTTTTTTCATTGATCGTCTCGCCGACTCTGGTCTCTGTCAGATCAATAGCATAACCAACAACCTCAACAGACAGCTTGATCTGGTCTTTTCGTCTGATTCCGTTAACTGAGTAGTCCCTATGACTCCACTCCTCCACTTTCGATGTATATCCTCCTGCCCTCCACTTTTATTTACTTGAGCCCGCCTTTCTCCATACTAACTACTCGACTCCTTACTATTTCACTTTTCGTCTGGGTTACTTTGACAAATTAAATAACCTACTCGCCAAATTTCTCCTACCTTCAGCAACGCTGATTCTAAGCTTTTCACGCCGATATCCTTGACGTTTTCTATACCGAAATATTCGCTTCGCTTTGCCAAATCTATTCCTTGTCAATCGTCAAATCCTTTACCTCAGCCAGTCTTTCAGCGAGCAACGTCCAAGCCTGACGTTAACTATTTACTTTCATTTCATGCTTTCTTGTTTTTAGACCTCCTTTGCTTCCATTAGTATTGGCTCCTCTCAAGGTAGCCATTTAGGTCCGTTGATCTTCATTTTGCCTATTAATGATGCCGCGTGTATAATTAAATAATCCGATCTGCGCCGACGATATGAAAATAAATATCCTCTGCCTCGGACTCTCGAATCTTAATGGTCGATCTTGAACTTTTTATTTCCAAACGCCAATCCATCACAACCCATCTTCTATTTGACGAACTCATCCCATGCATGTCCTCTCTACGTGACCTCGGTGTCATTTGCGACAGTGAGCTTAATTTCCGTGATCACATTGATAGTTTAGTTTGCCAGACCCAGCCAAAACATTGACAGTGAATTTATGCTAAAATGATGTCGCCCTTGTCCTATGTGGGTTAGTATACTACAAGCTATAAATATTGTGGAAGTTTGTGGTACCATCCTCAGTAAATTGCCATTCATCTGTTCAAAGAATTCGGTCTAGAAACGCTCTATTCTCTATGTCGCATTCCAGAAGCCAAGTGCAAAACTACAATTTTCACTCGGAATTTCTTTCCAGTAATCCTTGTAGTGGCATATGGATCTAGTCTTCCTGGATGAACTTCCAAACTGTATATGAAGACACTTCTAATCGTCTACGACTCTTCTCGTGCTCTTTTCAGGATTTTGCTTGGCGAGGCTCATTATTTGTTATTTTACGTCAGCAGAATACTGTGGCGTTGCTGATTGCATACTCCTCCTATTTGACGTTATACTTCCGGTTTCTCTTAATCTCTGGAAAGTCCGCGAAAGTCCTATTTGGGATACCCGTCGATTTGGGAATCTCATTTGTTTTTCCCAGGCTGCCTCCCTTTCGTTTCCGACGACTACACCATAAATATAAATTATATTGGCGTATTCCTCAAAAGCGAATTCCGCCATTTTTTAATTATTTTAGCCTGTATTTTTTTCAACTATAGATTTTACTGCTTTTATACCAAAATTTCCATCAGGTATTAGTAACAGAGCATCAGAATGTTTGTGTCATAACAGGTAATAATGAGAATAAAATGAATTCCATTAAATATTTTATCCCGATCGTTTTTGAAGACAAATTTTTCGCTTTACTTTTTTTGTGTGAAGGCGAAGGTTATTTAAGGACAGTTTTATCTACCTGTATTTAACCTGGACATGTTGTACCTTTTTGGAAATATAATAATAATATGAGCAATTCGATAAAAATAATAAATAATCGCATTAATTCCATGATTCTCAGAGTAAATTCTATGAAAACGTGAATTTTAGGAAAATAAGTGTACCTGTAGTGAGTGGTGGTGTCACATTTTTAGAAAGAACAGATAAATAATGATGTGCATACCATGAAAAATTAGAATTTACAAATCGCCCTGCAACTCCCAAGCGGTTGAGATGGATGGTTGGATGGTCATACAATTTTTTATTTGTCTAGGTCAGATCTTACATCCCACTCATTTGGTGAGTATGCCACCAAAAAACACCCTGTATGCATACTTGAGTATACTGAAGTGAAGAAAAATCATATAATTACATAGTACAATCTGTGTTCTGGAAAAGGTAGTAATTTATTATTTAGTCGTACTAACCGGATGTCGAAATAAATTACGCATTTTTGGTTCAACTCAGATATGGGGTTGGAAATATTCAAAAATTGTAAAAATGCCAACAAATCAAAAAATTGGTCAAGAGCGGGTTGAGCTCGCGCAATGAGGGTTCCGTACCACAACTTTATTAGTGAGTAATCGACCAACCAAACTTAAGGGAATATTTTCGTTACTTGGATCGATTAATTTTAGGAAGCAATAGAAATGAATTAAGTTAAAGGAATTAAATTGAAATATTATTTTTTTCTTTAAACGTCTGGAAAATAACGGTCGGGTGGGGGCTTCATTGTTCTTCCCAGAATTTGTTTTTCACAAAGCCCCGAACGAAACAATTTAACAAAAGTCTATTTTATGGTCAACTTTCAAACAGATAAAGGCAGGAGTCTTAAAAGTAAAAGTCTTATTAGTATGAGTCGTCTTACAAATTAAAAAAAAAAACATTTGTTTCAGAAATTATAAGACTGACGAAAAAGGTGAAATTTTCCTGTAAATTTTCCCCCCCCCCCCCCCTTTTCAAAGATCTAGTACCCAACAAAATTAAAAAATCTTAGATTACGTTATTTTGCGATCCTATAAGGGTTTCGCCGACGTACTTAGGTTGATCATTGTTCATTCATTCAGGCAATTTTACGATTTCACGCATTGGATTTATGCCAATGTGCGTGAAGTTAAATAATATGCAAAAAGAAAAAACACGATTTTTTCAAACTTTCAACTAGATATAACCACGTAAAGCACGCCGCTGTAACCAATAAAAATTACAAGAAATTACAAGCCCTTGATCGTTTTACTATAACCTAAATTCTACACGTATTTTGATTTAAAAATTTAAAGGAAAACCTAACTGAACAGTGTGGGTAGGTCACTATAAATGTTTGGTCGTTATAAGTAAAGTCGTATTAAATGCATTTTATTGTAAATATATATACAGGGTGTTTTAATAATCGTATGCCAAAATAAGTGGAATGAAATCTGACCAACACAAACAAGAAACTATATGGCAGGGGAGGCCAATTTAACCGTTTGAGAGTTACAGGCTGATTCATAAATTCGAATTTTTAATGGTCTACTCGTACACATTATTATTTTATTTTTATTTTTTGAACTACTCATCGCAACGACATTCAACTCACGCCAAAAATATACTCTTCAAATTTCCTTTCCAAAAATGTCAACAATGTTGACCTACCATTTCTTACTGCAGATATTTATTAATTATTTCAATTCATTTAATACATACAAGATATGGAGTTAAAATTAAACAAAAATAATGATAAGAGAAAATAGGTTCACGTAGGAGTTAAAAATCATGTTTAAGGCTTTGTCGATATGCAAGTCGAGTGCGGCAGAGTTGTTCGCCTTCTGTAGTTCGATCACATCCAAGGGAAAGATGAGAAAAATACTTAACGCCACGAGGGTTTCTGTTCAGGGATATGCTGTGCAGGAACTCGAGACAATCAATGGAATCGGATAGTATTTGATAGACGAAAATTAACTATGTCGACATCATTACGACGCGTGGCAAGAGACTGAAGGTTAGTTAATTTTAGACGGTTTTATGTGTTTATTTATTTCGCTTAATGCTAGCTACAAAGAACTAAAACGTAATCAATTTAAAGGTAATAAAAGTAACTAAAACTACATACAATAAGGGCCAGCAATGCAGCAGGAAGAGACGGGAGGGGTTAATTTGAGGGATTGTTTGAAAGTACCTTTATCGATGTAGAAATCGAAAGGGATGGTCTAGTTAACTTTGCGTAGCATTCTTGTAAAGGCTCAAAGTGACCATAGTTGGTATGATGGGTGTCTAGGTGGAAGAATGGAAAGGATGTCACATTGCGGGGGTTGGTATTGAGCGAGATGCTATGTAGCAATTCTGACCAGTCTATGGAGCTAGTTAGGACTTGGTGAAGGTATAGTATGTCCGCGACGTTCGCTACAGGCTGGAGGCTAATTAATTTCAATCGATCCTCATAAAAAGGAAGATTAAAATTATCAATCCAAGGAAGACCACGCAACGGGACACGAAGGAACAGCTTTAAACCTATTTATGAATGTTGGCTAGAAGGCTGAACAAACCTGAGGAATATTCAAGTAGGGGTTTGGCAAAACAGAAGTAAAAAGCTTTAATGGCATAGGGGTAATAGAATTCCTTGGACTATCGTTTGATAAAGGCTAGAGCTGAGTTGGCTTTGTTCACAATATAATCGACGTGAGAACGAAAATTGAGTTTGCAAACGTAGATAATGCCCAAATCACATAAGAAACTAGGAGATGGAATGGGTCCACCAGAGAGAAAATATATCCGAAGAGTATTGTAAGGAGCAAAAGGTTGTGGTGGTCTATCCGAGGAAGGTTGCGTAGTGCGAAGCCAATAAATCTACCTTGAACGGATTCGGATGATGACCAGACCTGACAGGCGCACTAGAGCAGGGGCCTCATAAAGAAGATGTAGAGTAACGTGTGATGTGAGGGTTGGAGAATTCTTTAAACTACCTTTTAACAAAGCCCAGAACAGAGTTTACGGTAGTTTGTTCTATCACAAGCAAGACATTTAGAAATGTTGAGATCAAGTACGGAAATTGTTCAGGTCGTTTTGAAGCAGCCGAATGTACAGATGACTTCAGAATATCGTTGATGGACAATATTAAAATTAAAGGACCAAGGTGACTACCCTGGGGAGTGCCGGAATGAAATATGAAGGGACTAGAAATCGAGGAGTAGCAGCTAACTCTATACTGGCGACTATCGAGGTAAGAATTAATCCATGAATTAAGGCGTGTGGGCAAACTGAAAGAGTTTAATGATTATAATGAATGCCAATATCTCACAAAAATCTCTAAATGTCCTCCTCTACTTTCGATGCATGTCATAACTTTCTTCCAGCTCCCTCTTTAACAGTTTTCATACCGTGAACCGCTTTCGCGTCGAAAAATACCAACGCATTTCGCCGATCAGACAGCGGCTCTCTCACAGTCTCGCAGAAACGCGTCTTGTACGCAGATTCCTGTACGTCGCGTCGCTACTACTATCAGTCCCGAATAATACATTTCGTATTTTGTTGTTGCCCATTATAAATTAATAGTATATAAATATATATTGGTGTTTCATAAGACAAGTGCGATCGCGCTTCTTGGTTCCTTCGATCATGTTTTGTGAAAAATCGCTGGTACGGAAACGGTTAAGGTGTATTGTAGCCAGCCTTTCCCGTATTTTCGTCGCTATAGTCCAAATTCTGCTATTAAATCCTCTCTGATTTTATCAGGACTTGCGTAAACTTTATTTTTTTTCGTTCCCCATAAGAAAAAGTCAAATGGAGTAAGGTCTGGAGATCTAGCAGGCTAAAGAATCAGTCCACCTCGTCCATTCTAGCGTTCAGGAAATTGTTCATTTAATTTCACCTTCACAGTGTTATCAGAATGTGCCAGTGGTTCATCGTGTTGGTAAAACATTGACTACATGTTATACAGAAAGATATCTTTAAGCAGTAGTGGATTTACCAGGAAGCAAAGGAAGCAATTGCTTGGGGCCCCGCTTGGACAGGGGCCCCAAAAATTTAAAAATGTTGAAAATACATTCGGAAATTAAAAAAAAAAAATAAATAAAAAATGCAAAATGAAAAAATCCATGTAAACAATATCGATTATTCATTGTCCTCAAACGAATTTAAATTAGTTCAAAACTGTATTTCGCGCGTATAGTTGGCGCTTCGGTCGCTCGTATTTCGTGTCTTTCGTTACTTTTTATCGAAAAAGACAAGCTTTAAAAACTTGACTTTGATGATGTCATTTATCAATTTGCGACTGCGAAAAGTAGGAAAAAGTTGTAATTTAGTTCGTAAATTATAAGTAAACTGTATAATATATTGATTTTGCAAAATTAACTGGTTATTTATTATTTTAAAATATTGGGGGGGGGGTTAATTTTAGAATGAGGGCCCCGAAAACCTGAGGTTGCTTGGGGCCCCGTCTTAGGTAAATCCGGCACTGTCTTTAAGTTGTTCTGGTAGTATATTCTCCAAAAAGTCCGCATAATTATGGCTATTAACCATTTGCGCATTCCCGCCTTTCCCATTACGATTTTCTCCCGGAATCTCCTTTCAGTAGTCCTTGTACTGGGATATGATGGTATGAATATTATTCGATTGATTCGAATCTTCCAAACTTTAGCTGAAGTCACCTCTAATCGTCTTGCAATTCGATGCTGATTATTTACTGCTCGACGTCGAATCTTCCGATGTTCCAGATAGCGATTTCTTGCTATTTGCACTTGCAATTTCTGTTTCTATGAATCTCTGGTAAGTCCACGAAAATACCCCTCTACATTTCCCTCAGTTGCGTTTCTGTCTAATATATTGTAAATATAAATTATATTGGAGTATTTCACAAAAGTGAATTCGACCACTTTGAATGCTTTCCACCCTAAGAACACTCTTAGTTATCGTTTGGTTTTTCAACTATGATCGATGTTCTTTATGACTGACCCTTTTCTCTCAGTTATTAGTAAGAGAGTATGGCTGGCTAAGACAAGATAATCATCACTACACATTATAAATTAAAGTCATCCGACGCGTTGAATTTGTGTTCGTTCGGACTAATTTCAGAAACTGCTGTATAGATTTTCATACAGTTTCCACCAATAGGAAGAGGAATTATCTGGGCAACTAGTGGTATGTTGATATTTAAGAATTAAGTCGGAAATAATCCTCCCTTGTCCTAAGTGGCGTGCGCTACGTAAGTAGTTAAAGTTACACGAAAGTAATGTATGGTGAAATAGTTCCCCTCAAAATGTTCTAAAGAGAAGTCCGCTAAAACATATGTCTCTATCTTTTAAGGTTGACTCACAATAATAATTTTATTGGCTTGAAAAAATATTTTATTTGCGAAGGTGTTTTTATAGACATAATATTAATCCTTATCTAAATAAATATGTTAGTCACCTTAATTTCCCCAAAATTGCCCTGTACACCATTACATTAGATGAATATTTTAGAAAATATCACAGAATTAAAATAACTCACGGAACAAAATAATATTTTAACGACGACGTACTGTTACTGTAGGCAATAGTGTTTTTTTATCACGCATTTTTAAAGGCGGGCCAAAGTCTCAGCCACACTGTGTGCTTATGTATGGTGTTAGTGTCGTCCCTGCGCAATTGGCTCAGGCATAGGAAAATCCTGAATTAGAGAAGGGGAACAGGCAGGTAGCATGCGCAAAACAAATACCAGTAGACGGGTGCGAGCTGTTCACATTTTTTCACAGTGCATTTTTAAAGGCGAACCAAAACGTGTGGTCTTGGTGGCGAAACATAGTTTCAATTTTCGTTCCACCTCCCTTTAAATTTTAGCCTCTCTCTCACACGTGAGCCCTTTATTACTATTTATCTACTTTTAACAAAATCTGCAAGGCCGGTGGGCTAACGGGACAAAGGTAAAAACGAAAAACAATTTTGCAATTATAGGGCAATAAAACATAAACCAAGGTTTTCTAAGGAAAAAATGTTTTATCTCTGGGCTTTTTGTACTTTTTTGGAAATGCAATAAATGGGCAAATTATATGAATTGCGGAAAAAATTCGGTAAAAATGGGAAAATTAGGAAAATAAAATTAATTTTTTAGAAATTCAAAAGTAAGTGTACCTGAAGTGGCAAGTAGTAGGTCAATATTAATGTTTATACCAGAATTTGAATTTATGAAATATCCTGTATCTCCCAAACGGTGGCGATGTCATCTCTCTTCCTCCTACCCCCTCCCCCCATTACCAATTTCTTAGCAATTATGATAAAGTATAGGTTAATGGCATTTCATATTTAAATATATATTATGTGTGAAAATGTATCAAATGTAAATTAATTTTCCTTACTAATAATTAAATTTATAGGAATTTCAATATGCTTTTTTTGTTTTGTTACAACAGTTGTCGACTCTTCAATTCAATCTCTCGTTTTGCTTCAAGTGTACAGAGATACCTTGGGGGTATATTGATTTATCACCTTCTCATTGTGTCGGTCTTGGCGGGCACAATAATGGTTTACTCTTATAAAAATGATAAAAACACATAAAATTAAATTAATAATTGATTTAATTAATGAAATTCCTTTGCATCCAAAGACTTTTTATAAGCAATATATGAATGGCGCCTCAGAGACCACATCGGAGTGCAAAGGGTTAATTTATAAATAATAATAATAAAAGCACGGGATTTTAAAAACATAATAGTACTTTTTTACAGTATATTTGTTTGAATGCCTGGACGGAAGTTGATAAAATTTCTGATAAAATGAAAGTGGTAAAAAATACTGAAAAATTAAAAAGGAAACTCTAGCGTCGATAAATAACATTTTAATGTAAAAAAACCCTAAAACCCTTCCTTTTGTAAGACTTTTCATTATTTTGCGGCCAAGCAGCTATTACAAAAATCAATAGGTAACAAAAGGAATTTTGTAAATATCGCTGCGGGGGCTAGTGTTTTGGAGTTAAATGACCTGTTTTAATTACAGAAAATTAACAAACAAAATACCCGGCAGTTAGCCATTTTAGTACGATTTCCTACTGTTTTACGGATAAGCTGCTGCTAAAAATTAATAGCTAAAAAAATTAAATTCGTAAATTTCGTCTCTAGGGCCCAATTTTTTGGCGTTAAATAAAAGCAACCCACCGAAAAAAATATCATTCGTTATATTTAGCTGTAGTTACACTGTAGTGACTTTGAAACATGAAAATGAAAGAAAAGATTTTGATTAATATTTTCGATCCTTTTGGAATAACTTCCTTTTATACTAGGAAGTTAATAAATACCTGAACTAATAAGATTTTTAAGTAATATAATTGATTCAAATATATTCAGATCGTCAGATCAATTCGCTAACAGAGCCTCAGATAGCCATCCGCTGCTTCAGCCCAAAACAATTAATTTAAGATAAACATTAATTCTTGTAGCATTTATTTGTAACATAAATTGATACACATATGTGACGCTGTGCTCAGGCAAAAGAATGGAGGCGTCACATTATGTGACACTGGTAGCAAAAATATACATAAGCTACACAAATAAAATATAAAATATATATTTATGTGTCAAACATTTATGGAAGTGTATGAAATATTTTAACAACAACGATAGGCCTTTATGTACAGATCGGCCATGATAAGTTTTCCTGATGGTAGGCGTTAAGTTGGATGATGATCATGATTTGCACTGCAAATTGAAAGTTGTTATTCTCTTACCATACAACTGGCCTCATGTAGTTTTCCCAATTTTGGCCGTATAAATGGTGCTATTTGCCGCCATAGAAAGGTTTGTACTGGAACTGGCAGACCAAGGTCCTGAAGGCCGTCATCCATGGAAATATTTTCATATATTTCGTTGTTGGCACTCATTTTAAAAACTGTTTACTGCATTTCTGTAAAAAAGGTGAAAAATAAATAATAAAAAATGATGCCTGTCAGTAAATTAGCCATTCTCAAGCCAAATCGATTAACTGTTCAAAAAGGTGGAGAACACTGAGGAAATTACATATCTTTAATTTAAAACCTCGTTTTAAAATAAAAATCCAAACAAGTTTTATTAAAGTTTCTTTTTTTGCAATACAATTACAAGTACACAACAACAAAAAACTAATCGCAATCAATTAGATTTGAAAAAAATGTGACCCCACACGGTCGAAAATTTGGGGACACATTCTAATATTTATTGCGGATTAAAATGTTCATAAATATTACAAAAAATAAATAAATTGGGGGTCAAAAATTATGCTTTCAATCTTAAAATTAATGTATTAAATACATTATAGAAATTTCATTTCTATATATTTAACTAAAAATTTCAAATGAATCACCCCTTATTTTTATAGGTAGATTATACGAGTATTATAAGGTTTTCTTCTATAAATAATTTTTAATATAAATGTTTTAAAAGGTACACTTGCGTATTAAAAGCTAATCTATTAAGATTACAACAGGTAATGTAACAGCGTTGGATTAGTTTATGAAATTATTTTTTTTTCCGTTTTAATGAATGAATTTTAGATATATAGTAAAGGGTCTTCCAATAGGGACTTCCGAACTTTGACAGTTGATAGCGGCCATATTGTTGAAGCTATATCTGTCAAATTGGCTGTCATTTATTCAGTCTGTTTTGCCAAATCACCATGGACGGATATAGCGTTCAACAACACGTGCAAATGATAAAATTGTTTCATCAAAATGGGTGTTCTGCTCGGGCAACGTTCCGCGCGCTTCGCCCATTTTACGGCCGCCATAATCGTCACCTGCTAGCGCTATAGGTCAATGATTACCAACTTCTTTTAGCCTGAATTGGATGATATGGACACCAACAACATGTGGTTTCAACAGGACGACGCTACGTCTCACACAGCTCATGCCACATTGTACATTCTGCACGAGCGATTTGTGAGCATGATCATCTCACGTGGAGGTGATGTGAACTGGCCACCGAGATCGTGCGATTTCACTCCGTTAGACTTTTTCTTGTGTGGTTTTTCTTAAGTCGCAGGTCTATGCGAATATGCCAGAAACCAGAGCGGCCCTCAAAGCCAACATAACCCGTGCCATCGGTCAAATTCAGCCTAATTTATGCGCCAGAGTTATGGAAAATTTGACATTTCAGATTCGCGCCACCAAGAAAAGCCGCGACGGACATTTGAACGATGTAATATTCCGTACCTAATGGCATCGATAGGCCTTTCAAACAAATAAAAAATTTCGATGATATCTCACACACACTTTGTTTTATTTAAATTTAAAGATAGAAAGTGCTTAATGAAAGACCCTTTATATATTTACATGTATGTGGAAGCTTTCCTTCTTTACCTGAAAGTTTAATTTACGCATTGGAAATTCTTAAATAACCAATTCTGAAGTAGTGAAAAAAGCAACTTGTTAAATTCAAATTCTCTCGCGATTAATTCTTTAAATCACTACTAGAAGAATTAGCTCCATAATAATACAGTAGGGGACAATTGACTCCTCCCTATGACAAAGCTGTACAAAAGTAGTGATTTGACTCTAAAGAAAAGGCATCTAAGCTGAAACTAGTTCTTACTCCTTACGAACTAGTTGTACTTTTAATTCTAAAACTAATCGAAGGTACTACTGGGATTCAACATTCATCCACAGGCGATCAAGTTTAAAGGTTTCTGTGTTAGTAAGTAATATGCTTTTTCGCGGTCATTTTATGTAGAATTGTTTCCAAGGTTGAAATGAGACCAGAATTGTTGTAATTTATGGTAGCGGTTTTCCTTAATTTACCTGAAGTAATTTTCTGTTACCTCAATGGATTCTGATTGTAAATAAGTTGCATGTCAAAATCGATTTATATAAAAAAAAGAATTCGCAAGCTCAAAATGTACCTGAATTTAGCCGGTTTGGTACACTGCGTAAATGCATTAGAATTCTCTGCATGTATCTTACCATTTACAAGTACTTACCTAAGTATCTTAAGCAAAAGAAATGTTTTTGTTAATTTATTTATAATTTCTGTAGCCAAAGTTTTATTTAGAAATCGAATTCGAATGTAGCAGCGTTTAGATAATTATATATACATATATTAAATTTATTTGAATCATCTTAAAAATAAATCCGGTTAATAGAAAACACACGATAAAATAAGCTACAGAAATGGTTGGCATTTGTGAGTAAACATCTATAGGCGTAAAATATCCCACACAGGCACAAAATAGGCATTTTCTTTAAACTTTCTTTTCTTAATGTTCTTAGGCACAAAATAAGTATTTTCTTTAAAGTATGTATTTTCGTCAAAAACAATTTCACTTAATTAGGATACTAAAAGCAAAGATTTTATAAAGCAATATATATCATTAATTACACACCTCTTCCAAACTTGGCACTCATAGCGGAAAAGCTTTTAATAAATATTTGCCGTCATGTTTTCAATCTATCAAAATTTCTTTTATTTTTAGCAGAAACAGAAAGTTCAATTTATGTCATCCAGAGTGTTATTCAACTGGCATTTTGCCAAGAGATATTCTCCTTTCTGTTTGTGAGACTAAAAAAAGTAGTAAACCCATACTTGACTGAATTGTTAATTGTTTGAGATTAGATAATATGTTTATTTTTTTTATAAAAAGCTACTCTTTATATGAAGCTTAAAAATTTAAATTTCGAAATACCCGAATCAATCAAAAATGGTTCCTGTTCTAAAATAAATAAGTTTTCTATGGCAAATAGAAAATTTTCATTGGAACCAGTAGTGATAGTTAATGCTCGATCAGATTATCACAATTCACGAGCCGACATATTATTGGAATTAAAATATTTGTCAAAATATAAAATAAAAAAATAAAACGGCATCCCTTTTCAAAGAACATTATAATCTAAGGCATCATGCACTCAACTCAATTAAGAAAACAGCATATGCATATACAGTACAAGAAAAACAAAACCTCCAACATGTTTCCAAATTACCTATCACCCTTGCTTATTGGAGACCTTTAGCCAATTATATTTAAAAATCTATATCTATCTATAAGATGGCAAGATAGATAAGATACGAGTATATTATCTTTAGTATAATTGTCGTAATCAAATAAAATGAAAATATGACGTGTATCATTAGACTGATTATTATGTAACAATAAAGCGTTGTTGGGTATTGGTGCAGTACCCATTGTATCGATTGTTACTTTAATGAACGTATACTGTTTTATAAATATTTTTCAAAATCGATCAAATAGGGTCATAAAATACAACAGGAATGCATTTTTGTTGAACATTTATTTTGAATTTATATCTAGGTGAATATTTCCTTTTAAAAAAATAAGCATATTAAAACTTTCATCAGATATTTCTTTAAAACTTTATTACTTTTAAATATGTTTTTTATTACTTCGGAGTTCAGAGAACGGTTTTTCAACAATTCAGTTGCTTCGAACCGTTAGCGAATCTACCTACACCCGCACTCACAACCATTTTGCGACACAATTGGCTGAAATACTACACATAATTGTGATAACCAATATTCTGTGGACTTTATTATAAGTATATAATAAAAATAAAGTATTTCTCTTTTTTTACGATTTTTTCAACATACTATATAAGGAATAAAAAATTGTATTCACTTATTTTAACAAAAGGCAAATTTTACAGGTAATATTATGTTGCATATGGGACAGATATTTAGAAAAATAACCGCGCCTCAAAAATGTCCAATATGTAAAACACTTCCTAAAATATTTAAAACGAATTAAAAAATTTAAATGAGTAATATAGTATTTTACGATATTAGGTATGTACGGAATGTAAAAGAAGTAATTAAAGAAATGTTATGAGACGAAAATAGAATTTAAATCTCATTTGCCAATAAATATGGCGTCTAATCTGAAGATATAGTCCACCAATATATTTTTTGGTGAGCCACAGCTGTAGTGTTGTGAGTTACAATAATTCGTTTGTGCCAAACCAAAACGTTCGACATTTACAAGCCGTGAAGTGGTCCGGCGCACACACACTTCTATAGTGCAAAGTGGTCTGAATCTTTAAATATGTAAATTCCCAAAAGTTGTATGACGGACGAATTAAACATGGGAAAAATTCGCAAATTAATGCTTATATTCAAAAACGACTTTCACACACGATTAGCCCTAAGAAATTACCCTTTTAATTCGCAATACATTTTACCACATCTTCAAACAAATTATGTAAAATGTTTGAGTTTAATTCCAAATCAACAGGATAAACAAGCTCCAGGCCACCAGTTGCAAAGTATACGGCGGGAGAACACTTGGTTCCGAAGAACCGATAAATTGCTACACTTTCGTCAGAAATTCATTAGTATTTTTGGCTCATATAAAGTGGAAGGTCCTTGTGTTTTTAATTTCATAGCAATTCTATGTCCCTAGAATACAGAAAATCCTGTTTGATTTAATATTTCTGCAGATTTCACTACGCCGCCATACGAATTGGTCTAAATGTCGCGAACTGTCAGACCACTTACACTCACGGCTTGTATGTAAATATCGAAAGTTTTGGTTGAACTGATCTATTTCAATACCAATCATCTTTAGAGTTTCTTGTATAAAAATATCAATGTAAATGTATGCTTTGCAAGTTAATGGGCCTAGACCTTCTATATTTACATGCCGTAAACTGGCTTCTTGCTTTGGAGTTGGATTTGAATTGAAAAATGTTATACTTTGTTAGAATATGTGATATAAAAGGAATTTTAAAGGGTTGTACAAATGGGTTAACGTATGTCTCTTGGAGCTTTTTATGCGAACCAGTTGACACAAATAAATAGTTCAGAGAAATAGTTCCTACAAATTTCAATTGCAATTGTTTGGAAACACAATTATTTATTTCACAACTAAATTTATTATTTTGAAAAGATTCTTAAAACAAGAGTTTAGTTCGCTACATTTGTAACCCCTGACTTGGTCCCCAAGTTTTAATTAAATTTTGAGCTAATCCTTGCGAGACCTGTGCCTCTTGTGGTTCTCCGGGAACGTATTAACAGTGTTAAGAAATTTTCCTCCTCATCGTTACTGTTGCTCCCATTTACTAGGTATACCAGAGTGTTAGACTCTTGACTCTCCTACATCGATACTTCTGCTTTCGTTTCCATTCATCATTTTACAATATTCACCTTGCTTGCTTTCATATTTTTTCAGCTATATGAGCTCTTTACCCTCCAGAAGGAGCCCAAATCTTCTCAATTTCTTTTAAGAGGGCATTGACTAAAGTGTTGCAATATATCAGACCACTGGCCTTTATATTTTTTAACTTGAATATATGTAGTTGCAATAACTGTCGGCAGAAAAGTGCGTGGACTTCCCTTTGGATCTAGAGCTCTAATCACGGGTGACATAACCTAAAATAAACATTATACTCGTATACAGGGAGCTCAGATTCTACGTGGGAAACGCTGTACCAATCGATCTCTTGGGGTGTCGTGGACAAACGTTTGTTCCTAAATCCCCAAAAAAATCTAATTCTTGCCGCTAGTTTAAATGCTTATAGAACTTTACAAGTACACTGCAAGACATCGAGCGGAGCTGTTCAAAAAAAAAAAATGGAGGAGGAGAGGAGGAGGTGGAAAATTACCTTTCCAATGACACAAATCACAAACATTTTAACTTTAAGTTAGTTGTAACTAAGCAACGGACTTGAGTTAACATCAGACAAATATTACAGAAGTTAGTGAATGGTAATTGAAGTTCATAATAATTTTTGAGTTCGATTTCATTTTTAAGTCTAGTCTTTTTAATACTAGTTAAATCAGTAACTACGTTAATGACGGATTAGCGTATTAATGAGTTAACACCCAACTCTGCTATTAGTACTATGTCGGCATAAGACCAAGAGCTAGGATAGAAGCATACCAATCGCAAATGTGTGTAGTTTAAAGGTATGTATGAAAATACGTTTGTTACATTTATCATTTGTTATAAGCCACACATTTGAGTTCACTGTTGAAAAAAATGAATGCTCAAACAGAATGTGGCATAGCGGAGCAACTATATTAATTGAAAAAGAAATTATTGAAAAATGTGAATGTTTCACGCCAACTACATTTCGGTCTGTACCTACATAATTGACACCGACCACATGTGCAAATGACGTTTTAGCACGCTCATATCGAAAGTTAGGACGAAACGACCCCTGGCTTGGCTCACCAGCAACATAACACAACGCAATTATTTTGATCCCGCTTCAGATATAATTTAAAGAATGAATATGAAATGGTACTCAAAGCAACCAAATTGTTTTATTCATTGGATAATAATTCAACCTGCAGAAATACTTTTTAAAATGTAAAATTAACTTAAAAATCATCACAGAATTTTGCATCGGAAATAGTATTACCAGAAAGGGATAGAAATTATTAAAACCTGCGGTGCAATAGCACTAACAGTTATTAAACTTTACAACAACATCTTTCTCAAGCTGATTCAGATAGTAACGACGTTTAAACACTAATATTAGGGACTAACACAAACTGATTTAAATTTATTTTGTTTCGTTTATATTTTGATGAAAATTAACGAGAAACAGCGTTTTGTGTTATTATTTTAGGTATATTATTATTAGTCAGTTAGGGACTAAGGGAGGAATAAAAAATAAAATAAAGAAATACTCCAGGCGGCATCTATTGATGGGTAACACAAACAATATTGTTTGTGACATCTATATGTGAATAACAGAAACATGACAGTATTATTTCATTACACTCAGTCATTCAGAAAATAGAATTCTTTGATTATCGCTTGGATAATTTTCTTTTGCCGGGATAAAAGGTATTCCATATGTTAAACTTACTAACATATAAAAACTGAACTTGGTAATCCCGTACAAAAACTCAATTAAAAAATGAAACTTAATTTTGATCGTATTTTAACTAACTTGCTCCCGCCTAAATTCCGCCGACAAAAAATCATAATAAAATTTCATTATAATATTCGAATAAAGTTGGCGCCACCCTGATTCTCCCTCGTTTGTTACTCGAGCGAAGTGCCAGGAAACCAACAATCTAGACATTAAAAAATACTCGTACTTATTTAGAAGAAAGAAAAGTATCTTGTTTTATTTATTTATTTATTTATTTATTTATTTTTTTTTTGAGTGCTCTCCTTTAGTTATTTTTTCGAAACGGCAACGATTAAAAATAGTCCCGCAATTTTCAGGAATAAATATGTAACACAAGATGTCTGGAATCATTTTCCCTAGTAAAGTTTAACGCTGACCAACAGCACCTAAATCTCCAGCTGATTTGTGTTCGGGACATTTATGTGAAAAAAATAAAAATTGAGCGCGACATAATAGAAATCGCTTTATAATAATTTGATCATTTGTTATTCAGGACTTTTATTTAAACATACCATAATTGTTCAGTATTTGCGAACATTTTAAACGTGATGATTTGCCTAAAAAGGTTTGAAGCTGAGATAAAAATGGTCTCGTTTTTCATACACGAGTAAACAGTGCAGTTCCTATATGTCAGTGGAATCCTTGCTGATATAATTCCAAGTTTCATTTATATCAGTCTAGTAGTTCAAGCGTGATACGTATATAGACAGGAGGACATACACGACACCGTTACAATTTTATTTTATATTTATTTTATATATATGTAGATATGGATATAGATTGCTGTTTCCGTAAGACCAGCAAACAACACGCGACCCGAAATGAAGAATAGTCAAAAATAAGACAACATTTAAATTCGATTGAAATTTTTAAATATTCCCCTAGTTACGTAAATTACGCCAAAAATGTATATGGGTTTGAGCAATATGAGAATAGAGATCCTTACCTTAAGATTACAAAGGCAATAGCATAAAACACTTAACTGGGGGAGGTAAAATCTTACAATAGTTCACACAGCATAGTCCACAAGTGTTGAACACGCGCCGCCATGGACGCAAACTCCAGCCCAGATAAGAAAAATTCGTCCATATTGAAAAACTTTGTTATATAACAGAATTTTCTCTACTGGTTCAGAAAAATTATTTTTTATTATAACCACAGCTCTTTTTACTTTTATTGTCAAAAGCATAAATGCACTATATTATCTCGTAAAGAACGCCTTATCAGCGCCAAAACGCAAAAGGGCAGGGCACGCCCATTAGTCGAATTAAGGAAAATTTCTATCCTTACGAATTTTCTCTACATAAAACAAATTTTCTGCACTAAATTCTCGCTAAATCACGGGAAACGCAAATTGCCCGCTAATTGGTCGCCCTAGCGATTATATTACCTGTGGATTGTGAAAAATTTGTTTGCACAATTTCACTTAATAACACTAGTTGGCACGCGAACAGGAGCTACGTCACCGCTGCCTTAATGGAGCGATCGGGAATGGCGACTGAGGCTGTAACAGGAACGAAAAATGTGTGACGAAAATGAGCAAAAGGGACGCGTTGGGGGCGGCGCACCCTCGCCAGGCCGAAACATAAACAAGGGCCGACCTGTGCTATCCTCGATTATAGAGAAAGCTGCGTGCTGAAGATAATCGATTCATTTCAGCTGGAAGTTGCACGTGCAAAGCGAGTTTGCGCTGATTTTGTGCCGGTGAATTTGTTTGTAAACAAAATAGTAAGTTAGGGTTATCCCTGTACTTTGGGGTGGCTGGGTTAACCACGTGCAGAACATGTGCTCCATGGACTGAAATGCGATATGCAGGCAGGTGTGTTCTCAATAGCGGTTGCACCAGCCGCAGGCATCCAACTCACCAAACATGTGCTTCAAACATTATGGGTGCTTTTAACAAATTTTATTTATAATAATAATATTTCATTTTAGCATTCAAAAGTAGTTACGAGTATGTAAGAATTTTAATGATACTTTTTCTTCTTGTAGGACTTTGGCGGGAGAATATTTATATAGTTATAATTTTTAGAGAAAAGTTCGATATTATAATCTAAAATTTTTCCTGCATTGTTATAATTTATTATGCTGTAGAAAAAAATATGTGATTAAATTTGGACAGTTTGCAATAATAAAACACTTGCATTTAATTTGAAGATTAGTTTAGTTTTTAAACTAGTTCGGCAAAAACAAACATCAGCATTGCTATAAGATTCATTCTCTTATCTGTTTAGCGTCATTTGGCTGATGTCCTAATTTAGTACGAACTGTTTACATTTCCTTGTTCAGAAAATATAATAAAATTGCAGAGTTCTCTCTCAGCAATTTCTTACAAAATGATCATAGTACACATTTCCTCTCTCTCGAAAACCTTTTATTATAATTGCCATTAATTGGATATTGCTTCATTACCTTTGTTAATGAGGTTTCATCGGCAAATAATACAAGAAATCGTAACGCGTGTGTTCAGTAAAAAACAGTATGTGGAATAATCAATTTATGACTTTCCAGTAAATGCTCCATCATTATATTTTTTTTTTTTTTGGAGAGGAGAAATACATTTACGTACGTGGATGGCATGGCCGGCTAAAATCCCGTTCCCAACGTCTCAGGATCTCTACCCCGGATCCGTTTGTGAAACATTACTTTAGGGTGGAGCCATATTTTACCCGTCTTCCTGGAACCCAATCCGTTTGGCCCAAACCCTGACCGGCCCGCTACGTCAACAGGCGCTCCTTGTCGGCGTCCTGCTTCTTCTAGTGAAGGATTCCTTTCACGAAAAGGGCAATCCTTCGCCAGAAGTCCCTCCCCTACAACATAACCTCGACTATATTGTCAGGGGTCATCCTAACCCAGCTGTAGGGGGTCGATATCAACATCAACGACATTATTTGGTTGACTGAGCACAGTGATGTCAAAGGTAATGTTATGATAAGTTCGCTAGACGCGGAATAATCTACCGGAAACAAATATCTTACAACACGTAGGGGAACCTTTAGCCTCTCGAAAGATGCAGATAAATTGTATGAAAAGATCGCCGACAATATGAGGAAACGCGAGAACACGTCCAAAACGACCAGGCAAATCTGGCCAACATTTGACCAGAACATGTCAACCGAGCTTATTTCACTTGGAAGGAAAACTGTCAGTAATTGAATTCCAAAAAAGGTGGAATGAAAGATCTGACCTAGACATCTCAATCGTTTGGGAGTTACAGGGAGATTCAAAAATTCCAATTTTCCAAGGCACGCACATCATTATTTTATTTTTAGTTTTTTATGTACTCAACGCAACTCACGCCAACTATCCTAATGTGCTTTCCAAAAATGTCAATAATGTTGTCCTACCATCTACTACTGCAGGTACACTGTCGAAACTGAAAAAAATGACCTTACCTTCCATAAAATTCAGATCTTCTCCACATTTTCTCAGAAATTCGTGTAATTAATGCACTTATTTATTACTTTTATTGAATTGTCCATAGTAGGTATTAGGGCGGTTTGGCCCGACGTCTGTGACGTCACCAGACATCGTCTGTCTCTCTCTTTTTTATCTGTCTATCTCTTTCTCTCTTTTTTATCTGTCTATCTCTTTCTCTCTCTGTCTGTCTCTCTCTTTTTTATCTGTCTATCTCTTTCTCTCTTTTTTATCTGTCTATCTCTTTCTCTCTTTTTTATCTGTCTATCTCTTTCTATCTTTTTTTTATCTGTCTATCTCTTTCTTTCTCTTTTTTTATCTGTCTATCTCTTTCTTTCTCTTTTTTATCTGTCTATCTCTTTCTTTCTCTTTCTCACTACAGGGCCAGACATCCCCGTCTCTCTCCCTTTCACTACAGGGCCAGACATCTCTCTCTGTCTGTCTCGTGTTAGATAGCAGCTGAAGCCGATATCAATACCCGAAGCCGATATCAATACCCGAAGCCGATATCAATACCCGAAGCCGATCTCAATACCCGAAGTCGATCTCAATACCCGAGGTTGATTTGGTCGGCTGGCCAGACATCTCTCTCTGTCTCATGTTAATAGCGCCATCTGTCGCGAGAATTGGATAACGCTGGAAATTTAATGAATTAAAAAGCAGGTTGGGTGGTTCTGCGATTTGAACCGGGGATTTGTAGCTTCAGAGGCCAGTATGTTAGCCACTGGGCTATTGGGGTTTCTTGTCATTGTCGTTTAATTTGTGTATATAAGGTGTTTTGGACGATCTAGCGAAAATTAGTCATGCATCTCTCTCTCTCTCTCTATCTGCTATGAGAATTTGGTAACGATGGAAATTTAATGAATTAATTAATTAAAAAGCAACTTGGGCGGCTCTGGGGTTTGAACCGAGGGGGAAATTTAAAAAAATGAATTAAAAGCAGGTTGTATGGGTTCGGGATTTTGAACCGAGGGAGAAATTTAAAAAAATGAATTAAAAAAGTAGGTTGTATGGGCCTGGGATTTGAACCGAGGGATTTGTAGATTCTTGTCGTTGTTATTTTAATTTAAGCTTTCTTTCGATCATGCCGATAAATATTTGCTTCGGGACCTGGTCGGGATCTGGCCACATAACATGTATGAAATCCACGGTTCTATTTTCTAAAAACTCTGTGGAGATATTATTACGAAAACGGGGGAATTTCAAAAGAAAAAAGGTAACGGTTGGGGGCTCTATTAAAAAAATTGATCGTATCGAGTTTTATAACATATTTAGATGTAAATAACTTGTATGTTTGGGCAATATCTCAAACACAACCCCATTCTAAATTTGCATGGGCTGAAGATATTAATATCACTACACGCGGGTCAAATTGATAAGCGACTGCCTTTTACGAGTGAGGTTGTTGACCGTGTTGATAAGTTTTTTAAAAGCTTGGCGCTTGTTCATGAGATAAAAATTGGATATCAATGTCAAGGTTGGGCGAGTGAAGATAATAGAGTTGTTTTTAGTAAGACTTTTTAAGAGTGTTTTAATTGTGAGAAAATTATGTTTGAGAAATATTTTTTTTTTCAAGTAGGGAAGGTATATCTCTATGCTGCGGTGAGTATTTCGATTAAAAAATTTTGGAAGTTTTTCCTTGCGGTGAGTATTTCGGTTAAAATGTGGAAATTGAGGGTTTAGGCGAATACTCAATAATGCTGAAAATGATAAAGGTGGTGTAAAATAGATATCAATTTCGTATAAAACCCCCAGTCAATAACCTCGCTCGTAAAAAAAAAAAAAAAAAAGAACAGACCCGCCAAGTCAATCGCTTATCACAGCAAAATACCCATTCACTTTACTCGAAAAAGGCCTAGCACATTTTTTGTTTGTTTGTTTTAAATAACAATGTAATTTAGAATAAGTTAAGTACTCTGAAAGATCTACAAAAAAAAAAATGCATGGGTCATTATAAGATATGTAATAATCTAGGTATAGAGTTTTAATAAAACATTTTTTTTAATTTAAACAATTTGTTTATTTTGGCTAGAACCATTGTTACATTTCAGAAACTTCTCCATCAAAAACACATTCTCTTGTGCACAGATTCCTTGGTGGATTAAGCAATGATATGTATTAGGATTTTCATATTTGAGAAAAGAAAGTTTTGGGCATTGTAGATCTTCCTCCATGTTGATTACATCTAAAGTTTGTCCAAATAATTGTTTTATCCAATATTGTTTTTCACACCCTTTAACATATATTGTTTTATTGTTTAACAGAGGAGTTATCAACGCTTTTAAATGATGATAGGGAATGTATCCATCTCTCCAGGAAAAACCGTGATGATGATTTTGCATCCATTTAGCCTCTCGAATTTTTGATGGGGGTAGCTCTTGAAGTCCGTATGGTGGTAGAAATACAAAGTGTTGTATTCGGTTTTCATTTGTTAATATAGCCATTTCTTTCACAATCAGTTTGTTATTTTCATTTTTGAATCCTTGGATATCGACGATTGCACATATTTTACTTAAATTATTGCCCATTTTACCTAAATAATTTTTTGAACTTCACTGGTCAACGGACTGTATTCAACTACCCGATCGTGAAGCAGTAAACAATAGGCTGATGTATGTGGCGGAATATTTTGATTACTTTTCAAGTGAATCCGAATGTCAACCGGCCCCGATTTTATTAATTCGTTTTGATGTGAGCAGTCTATAACCACAATTGGAGCCTCATCCTTGAATTTTTCTCTAGTTAGAAGAGGTTGATTTTGGCGAGAATAGTATGATTGTTGGAATTTTACATACATATCATATAGTATGGCATAGCGGTTTCGATCAAATTTAATGTTCATATCTTCATATGGAAACGTTTCAGAATTAAGATGTACCTTAACATCTGATGTATCGCAATGATTAAATTTGCTGGCATCTTCAGATTTATTGTTTTTACGATTTGTTTGCAAAGCAACTACAACAAATCGTGGTTTTTCTAGTTGTGAAGATGTTTTTACAGACCATGTATGTTCTGTAGCCTGTGGTAAAACTGGATATTCATAGATATCCCAACTACGAAAACTCATTTGGATCCGATGTCCAGAATCAATTGTTTTTAAGAGAGCTAATTTTTCTCCGTCAGCTACAGTTATATGAGGTACACGCCATTGAAGTTTAAATATATCAATTTTTACGTCATCATGTGTTGCAATAAAAGCATTCTCATCGCTTCTACTTCGAATCAATATTAATTCATGTTTGGAATTCACAATAATTTTTCTATAGTCTTCAGCAAACCCTAAAAGCATTTTTAGGGGGATGCAAAAATTGAAAAATCCTTTTTCTAGTGATATTGCTTCATTTGGTGACCAGCCAGCATTTAGAAGTGTACTACTTTCATTCTGATTCAAAGATATATAATTTTTTAGTGTTGTAGCGAATCCAAGATTCCTCGTTCTGTCGATTTCTACACCATTTAATTCATAACGAACTTCTTCAAAAAGATATGCAATAGAATTATTGGAAAGATTTGATGTTATTGAGGTAGTCCCATCTGTTTTCGTTAGAGCCCCCTCGATATAAATAAAACTTTCACAGGGTAAAATGTATAAATCCTGATGTTGTATAGAAATTCGAATTTCATCACTGTTTTTATAAGAGGACTGATATGGGGAATAACTATGATATTCAATTTTTGTAATTGAATTATCATAAGTAATTCCTTGTGAAATATCTAAAGTCTCACTCATTTTTGTTTTTCTTTTTTAATATAAATCCTAAGGATTTTAAAACTCTTTCGTTTGCTATTGTTAAACTCCTTCTAGTCTGTAACGTTGTTGAGAGCTGACTACTAGGTAATGTACTTTTATAGCCGCTTTTATTGAGCGTGTTATGTATTAACATTTCGCGGTTTTAGATGTAGTCTTATCGTTATAGTTTCACCTCTAAAGTTTATTAAATCTCCGTTTTGATCTATTAATCTGAGCGCAACCGACTTAATTCTCTGCACATTCACTGGTAAATAAATTACATTCTTCGGAACTTCAATTATTTTATACCCTGGACCTACTTTGGGTGAAAACTCATGCAGTGTATGCACCTGTGTGTTATTTATATATGAGCCTGATATAATATTGCACTCAATTCGAATTACATTCACTTTTATTATATTTACTGGTAAATCGGATTCGTTTAAAATTTTAGGTTCAAGGATCCGTTTACTGAACCCCAACAAGGAACCAATCGATTTTTCTGTATTAAAAAATACTTTTTCTGAACTTTTAACTTCACTTTTGAGAGTATTATTATTTGCCTTAATAGTAATAACTTCTTCACTACCTATTTTTTTTAATTCTCTATTAACAGTTTCGGAAATGTCACTAATTTCGTAAGAACCTTCAGGAATTTTAATAGTTATGTTTCCAATACGAAGTAAATTATTCTTGCTATCAACATTAGGGATTGAGTTGTACGTTTGAAAGTCAATTAAACCACAAACATAATCAGTTTTCAGCTCCAAAGATGGAAAATACTCAGCTGTTAGTACAGATGAACTACCACTTAAAGTTAATGTTAATGACATGGTTGTTTGGAATAAAATGAGACTTTTGATTAAAAAAAATGTAGCTTTATTTATGACTTACAGCGATTAAACAAAAATTCTAAGCATAAATGACCACAGTTAATTGTTTTATAATTTTGATATGTATCATAATTGTATACTAAATTATTATTATTATTTAAATATTTAATAACTTCCTTAGGTGGTTGCAGATTTCCAAAGCTATCAAAATATTCGCTTTTCGTTCCATTTTTATAATATGCTACCCAATGAGTTCCTGGTCCAGAAATAGAGTCTAAATTTATAATGCCACATTCATTCTTTCTTGCTTTTTTAGGAAGACTGTCGCGCATGAAAACTCCTCTAAAGTTTGGTAAATTCTTAGCAGCCTGTTGTAGATCGAATTGATTAAGTGGTCTTTTGGGTAGCAGTTTTAATAGTTTTTTGATGGTGGATTTAAATAAAGTCCTAAGCCCTTTCTATAGGGCTTGAGGTACAACCCACTACCGGTTTTACCTAGAGCAATTGCCTCCATTGCTTCATTATGCCTATTGGATTCTTTAAGTTGTTTTCGTGCATCAACAGCATCACGAACTACTTTGGCTATTCCAGCCGCCCCTCCTGTTAATGCTCCTAAAGCAGAAAGCCCAGCAAATATTGGAATCAATGGTAGAATTCCTCCAATTTTTGGTATAGGAATAATACGAGGTGTTTTTATTTTTGATTTTTTATAACCGCGAAACATGGGTTTTGTAGCACCTAAAGCAAGATTTATTGCATCATTTATTGAAGTAGGTTTCTGTGATTTTAGAATATTTTTCGCTTCACGAATTCCTTTTTGAAGTGATATCCTCGATTTTGTTATCTTCTTCTTCTTCTTCATCCTCTTCTTATCTAGACCCATTCCAAATTTCACCTTTGTTTTCATCGCATTTGTAATGAGCCAAGAATTTAAACGTTCTCCAACTGAAGCGTCGCTAGATTTAAACCTTTGCCAGGCCTTTCCTAATAGAATTTTATCTGCTATATGTCGATTTTCTGTATCTTTATGCTTAGAGTAAGCAATATCGTGTTCTTTACAGGCGGCGTCAAGTGGATTTATACCCGAATCGCTACGTTCTAATCTTTTTTGTAGTTTTGTTCCGGGTCCACAGTATTGATAACCGGGGAGATGAAGTTCAAATGGTAAATTGTTTATTACTGTATTCAGTAATCCTTTTCCAGCTCGTCTCTTACATTTATTGTATTCCAGCATTCATAACAATATTACTTTTTTAATGTATCTCAAGCCAAGGTTGTATTAACGCAGGTATAAGAAGCGTATTTAGTATAAAATATATATTAGTTGCAATAAATCCTTAAAGGTTTCGACTTCAAAACGTGAAAAGCAGTAGCTTCTCTTTAAAGTAGCGTTTACTTTGAACTGAGGTAATACCTTTCTATGTTAAGAATATATATATACCTACATAATGAAATTTGTAAAACAACAATCAGAATTACCGATATCAAATATTGATTTTAAAAGCGGAAATAGCCTAAGAAAAAAGCATGGAACGCTTTTACCCAACAGTATACGAGCTATAATTGTGGGTCCATCAAATTGTGGTAAAACAAATCTTATGCTTGGTCTTATAGAACACCCAAATGGGTTAAGATTCGAGAATATTTATATATATTCAAAATCATTACATCAACCTAAGTACAAGTATTTAGAAGATTTAATGAAACCAATAGAAGGGATGGGTTATTACACATTCTCCGATAACACTGCTGTTATAACACCAGAAAAAGCTAAACGAAATTCAATTTTCATTTTCGATGATGTTGCTTGCGATAAGCAAAATAATATTCGCGCATACTTCTGTATGGGTCGACATAATGAAGTGGACAGCTTTTATCTTTGTCAAACATACACACGTATACCGAAACATTTAATACGTGATAATGCCAATTTCATTATTCTTTTTAAGCAAGATGAAATGAATCTTAAACATGCTTATGAAGATCATGTCAATACGGATATGCCCTTCAATATTTTTAAGCAGGCTTGCGCAGAGAGTTGGAAAGATAAATATGGCTTTGTAGTGATAGATAAAGACAGTCCTATTAATAAAGGTCGTTACCGAAAAGGGTTTCATACATTCATCCATATATAAATACGCTTTAAGCAGTTCAGAGAGCAGTTAAAGCAGTTCAGATATCTGTTAAAAGCAGTTCAGAGAGCGGTTAAAGCAGTTCAGAGAGCAGTTAAAGTAGTTCAGATATCTGTTAAAAGCAGTTCGGAGAGCAGTTAAAGCAGTTCATAAAATGAAGCATAAGACAAAAGGAGACAAAGAATATCAAGAAGATACTATTAGGAATATAGTAAAAATAAGAAATTCTTTGAGGAAGAAGTTTCAAATGTTAAAATCAGGAAAAATTCATACGGAGTCTCAACTGGAAGAAACATTCAAACCTATAACAAAACCACTTCATAAACTTGTTACAAAAGTTGAGGAAAACTATAAGATTGATGTAAAAAATGAGCCAAAGAGTGAAAATGATGAACCAACAACAAGTCAGTTGAATCAAACAACTAAAGCTATTTTCCCAGAAATAGAACACACCAGTACACCATTAATAAAAAGAAATCGACTCGCCACATTCGATAATGACTCTTTTATGATGACATCACCACCATCACAAAAATTACCTGAAAAAGAATTAAGTTTTAAAGAAATGATAGTAGATAAATATATGAAATTATATTCTGAAAATAGTCCTGCTATTGATACTACATATGGTGTATATTTTGATGGCAGTCAGTGGAAGATAGGAAATACAGTCTTTGAAATCAAGAATGACAATTTTATAATTGGCGGGGAAGAATATAAGATAACACTTGGTTTATGTGAATTGCTATTTATGAAAAGACCTGCAGCAAGTTTTTATACCGAGGAAGACTTAGCAAATTATACAAATATTATTATTAGCAGTAGCGCACATAAACGAAATTATGATCCTAGTAGTCAAATAAGCGGAAATAGGGGATTTAAATTTACAAATATTATAAGCAAATTCAATTTACGTGAAGGAAAAGGTTTAATGCAGCTACCTAAAAACAATATTGATTATATATATTGGAATGATCCCAATGAATTGGTAGAAAGGCTACAACTTTTAATAGCATCACAACAAGCTGGTCATAATAACCATCATAATGAGATCGTAGCCATAGTAGAAGAATTAAGAGAAGCTGCCATCATTGAATAAATAGGATAGTCACTTTTCTTCTATGCTTATAATAATAATGAGTGTTGACAAGTTTGGACGTTCGAGTACGAAATTTTTAAAACACGGTTTGTCAGGTCCGCGTGGTGAAAGGGGTCCGACAGGAGCTGATGGTAAAAGAGGTCCACCAGGTTCACCAGGACCACCAGGAAAGCCAGGAATAGGATTCTTATTAACAAAAAATGGGGATTATGATATGCAATTGAAAACACTTAAATACCTCGCGCAACCTATAGATGATGAAGATGCCACAAATAAAAGCTATGTTGATATTATCAGTAGATACCTTAAATCCGAAATTGAGAAAATTGAAAAAGCAAATGATAATCTAAATGATAAATTAGATACAGCAAAAGAAGAATTGAGAGATTTCATAGGAAAAGCTATTGAGGATACAATGAAATACATTGATATGAAGATTAGTAATATTAATTTAGTTTTAGAAAAGTTTGTAAATGTAGAATCAATTACAATTAATACTCCCAAGAGTGAACATAAGAATAATGAGTAAAAAAATTGTTGTCAATGAGTTGCACAAGTCTGCTAGGAGGAATTTTAAAAGACGTCGCGTAGTTATTAAAGGTTTGGATGATCTATGGCAAGCTGATTTGGTAGAAATGGGATCATATGCCTCTCAGAATAATGGATACAACTTTCTATTAACTGTTATTGACACATTCTCTAAATATGCTTGGGCTATACCTGTTAAAAGAAAAACTGGAGCTGAAGTTACTCAGGCTATGAGAACAATATTAAAAGATGGAAGACATCCTAAAAATTTGCAAACCGATGATGGGAAGGAATTTTTTAATAAAAATTTCGCAGAGCTTATGAAAAACTACAAAATCAATCATTATTCTACATATAGTTCTCTTAAGGCGTCAATAGCTGAACGATTTAATAGAACCTTAAAGTCTATGATGTGGAAAGAATTTAGCATGAGGGGATCATATCGATGGATTGATATTATAAAACAATTAATTTTAGCATACAATATGAAGAAACATCGTACTATAAAAATGCGTCCCTTTGAGGTTAACGATCGCAATGAACAACAGCTTATTTCAACAACATATAATCATATAAAAGTAGCCCCAAAAGCTCGATATCAAATTGGAGACTTTGTTCGAATTAGTAAATACAAGCACGTGTTTGAAAAGGGCTATACACCAAATTGGACAACTGAAATTTTTAAAATCAGAAAAATTCAGCTAACAAATCCAGTTACATATCTCTTGGAAGATTATAAAGGTAATCCGATACAAGGTGGATTCTATGAACTCGAACTTCAGAAAAGCAAAAATCCTACTTTATTCTTAGTTGAAAAAATTGTAAAACAAAAAGATGATAGGGTTTTTGTAAAGTGGTTAGGATTTTCATCAAAACACAATTCTTGGATTAATAAAAATGATGTATTATAAAATCAAAACAACAACAACAACAGCAACAAAAGAAATTGAAGAGCTTGGGGAAAAGCAGAATAAACATAAATGTTTTAAAAAATTTGTTAGTTTTTATTTTTTATTATTATTAAATCTAGTATTATATATTTGTTTCCGATGATATTCGTTCCATATTGGCTCTAGAATTTTATTCAGCTCGTTGATCCTTTGTTGGAAGCGATGTCTTTCAATAGCATGCAAATGCCATTCTCCCTTACGAGCAGCTCTATAAGCAAAGCCCCATGTAATCATGTAATGTATCTCTGGTGGTGTTGTTGTAAAATGCACTTTTTTGGGTGTCATTGCTGTTACTTGTTTCTCTCTCTCCTATTTTAACCAGCTTCCACAACAGGATAGACAGCCTCTTTTCTTTAAGTTTTTGTAGAAATTAATCAAGTATAACACTCTCTTTAAATGCATATCCACACTATGACATTCACATGTATCGGGACCTTCTGTTGCATCATCTTTAGACCATGGACAGCTTGTGTAGTGCTCACCATATTTCGATTTCACCTTGTCTACATTTACAAATAATTTCAAAAAATCTAAATGTTCCTTTATTTCCTCTTTATGTTCATCACACATTATTTCAAAGCATTCACTTAAAAATTGTTCAATATTCATCTTTCTATGACGGTAGACGAATAATAACTAAGCTCACTTTTTTATTTAAGATATATTCATTTGATATGTCTGTCTCATTTTACGTAGATCTAGTAAGTCTACATCAGTTTTATAGTTAGGATCATGTTGTTTTATCAACTCAACCTCGCCATTACTTAAAATTCTCTCCGTCTCATATTCATGATACTCATAACAATTTATTTTCAATGAGCGAGCTTCATAATTGCTATCATATGTACACCGAACTCTTATTGAAATATCATCATCAAATTCAAGCATAAAATGTCTATAAAAAATGTTATTGCTTTCAATATATCCAGCAATATACAACTCCTTTTTAATTAATTCTTGCCTAAATCCCTCGATAGCTTCCTCAACAGATACAAATTTCTTCTTAGACTTCTCAGTTTCAGAATCCTCTGATGATGATGATGTTGTTGTTCGCATTGATGTTGGTGGTGATGATGTTGTATTATTATTAGTATATGTTAGCAGTCGAAAAGTTAAACCAACTTGTACTTGATCATTATTTGGAAGATTTAATTTAAAATCTATGTTGCTCACACCATCATTCATAAGGTTTATATCTAGCGGTACTGGTTGTGCATTCGCATAGAATACAAAGAGTGTTAAAAATAAAATAATGTTTGGATGCATTTTGATTTATTAACTTGCAGCGTGTGAATAGTCTGCACTCTTTAAAGAAACTAATTGATGTGTTCAGTTTCCATAGAATTTATACTCAGGCTTTGTTTTAGCTGTTTCTCGAGCTTGAGTTTCATGGGGTGGTTCCATTTCCAATCATCTTCATCGGCAAAGACGCAATTAGCTGGAAAATGATTTGCTGACTTGTATCTTATTGAACCGTCTGGAGATTCCCCAATTAATACGATCGTCCCTCCTAATAATACGAATAATGCATCTTTTAATTTTCTCATTCTTTTTTAAAAAAAGTTTTATTAATTACCACGAACTTCTATTTTAACATGTTGCGATGGTGTAAATTTGAAAATATAATGAAGCTCATCTGGAATAGGTTCTCCACTTCTCATACGTAGTATTAGGCATCTATTACCATCTTCAGGTGTCATATATAGTTCGAAGATATTATGTGAATCTACGGTTACATTAACAATTCTGAAGTTTTTCCAGGCTCCCTCACAAACGCAAAACTTGTTTCCAGGTCTTATAGTCTCACACCAAAACATGTTTATTATGGAAAAACTTTAATTATACTAATGGGTTTATAATAAATCATGATCCTTTTATTATATTACAACATTATGAATAAAATGATTCAAACCTTATTCGATAATATTGTGAAATTCAACATGATTCAAAATTTCGCAACATTGTCAAACTAAAATCAGTAATTCGAAAAATAGTGAAAAATCAAAAAATTATATCCCCATCACATTAAAGTCTATGTGCCCAAATTTTAATAAAAATGAACAACCAGAGAAATCGAATGTTTCCTATCAATCTCTTCAGAATGAGAAAAGTGGTGAACAAAATCCTGTTTTTAGAAAATAATTGTAAAGTGAAGTGGAAAGGTAAAGTGGAAAAACAAAACAACATTATTTACTTAGATTAAACTTTATTTCTGAGATAATCTATAAATTTGTATAAAAAACAGGGTTAGAAGTAGATTTAGAAAAATTTAAATTATATGTGTCCCCGGATGTTCCATGATAACTGACAAAGTATCCACCTTCGTTGAGTCTTTCTATTGTTTTGTTGGATATATTACGGAATCGTTCCGGTAAAAACATCTGATGATCCTCTAGCTCCAACACAATTCGATCTCCATATTTCGTTGAAACCTTCCCACAGCCTAGAATAGCATAGGTTTTGAAGGGATCCATCTCCCGCGCTTTTAAAAGAGGTTTATAATTGCAGCCATTCAACTCCTTCAGGGTTATAAATTCCTGGTTTAAATTTGTTGAATCCATTGTTAAAAAAAAAGAATTATAGCACCGATGTCTATAACTTGTTCGTCGAAGACGTTGGAAATGATACTTAGCCTCAGAAAATATATTTTCCGCTTATAAAGACCTTTAATATCAGCAAAAAACCGCAATATCCTTCCTGAATCTCCATAATATCCGGGGTTTAATCGAAATACTCGCCGCAAGGAAAAACTTCCAAAATTTTTTAATCGAAATACTCACCGCAGCATAGAGATATACCTTCCCTACTTGAAAAAAATATTTCTCAAGCATAATTTTCTCACAATTAAAACACTCTTAAAAAGTCTTACTAAAAACAACTCTATTATCTTCACTCGCCCAACCTTGACATTGATATCCAATTTTTATCTCATGAACAAGCGCCAAGCTTTTAAAAAAAACTTATCAACACGGTCAACAACCTCACTCGTAAAAGGCACTCGCTTATTAATTTGACCCGCGTGTAGTGATATTAATATCTTCAGCCCATGCAAATTTAGAATGGGGTTGTGATTGAGACATTGCCCAAACACACAAGTTATTTACATCTAAATATGTTATAAAACTTGATACCCATGGCCTGGATGTCGATACGATCAATTTTTTTAATAGAGCCCCCAACCGTTACCTTTTTTCTTTTGAAATTCCCCCGTTTTCGTAATAATATCTCCACAGAGTTTTTAGAAAATAGAACCGTGGATTTCATACATGTTATGTGGCCAGATCCCGACCAGGCCCCGAAGCAAATATTTATCGGGGTGATCGAAAGAAAAACTTAAATTAAATAACAGCAACAAGAATCTACAAATCCCTCGGTTCAAATCCCGGACCCGTACAACCTACTTTTTAATTCATTTTTTTTAAATTTCTCCCTCGGTTCAAAATCCCGAACCCATACAACCTGCTTTTAATTCATTTTTAAATTTCCATCGTTACGGAATTCTCATGACAGATAGAGAGAGAGAGAGGAATGTCTGACTAATTAACCAAATCGGCTTCGGGTATCGATATCGAAAAAAAAAATTCTATTTTTACTTCGCTCGATCCTGGTGTAAGAATAATGCAGGTCAACCAAGTTCTTATCAATCAATCCAAATCATAGCCATCATATTCCATCATCCATCTTCACCAGGGGCAAATAAATATTTTTCAATTCATTCACACACATATTTATTCACACCCCGGTCGAAAGAAAACTTAAATTCTATTTTTACTTCGCTCGATCGTCCAAAACACCTTATATACACAAATTAAACGACAACGACAAGAAACCCCAATAGTCCAGTGGCTAACATACTGGCCTCTGAAGCTACAAATCCCCCGGTTCAAATCGCAGAACCACCCAACCTGCTTTTTAATTCATTAAATTTCCAGCGTTATCCAATTCTCGCGACAGATGGCGCTATTAACATGAGACAGAGAGAGAGATGTCTGGCCAGCCGACCAAATCAACCTCGGGTATTGAGATCGACTTCGGGTATTGATATCGGCTTCGGGTATTGAGATCGGCTTCGGGTATTGATATCGGCTTCGGGTATTGAGATCGGTTTCGGGTATTGAGATCGGTTTCGGGTATTGAGATCGGCTTCGGGTATTGATATCGGCTTCAGCTGCTATCTAACACGAGACAGACAGAGAGAGATGTCTGGCCCTGTAGTGAAAGAGAGAGACGGGGATGTCTGGCCCTGTAGTGAGAAAGAGAAAAAAGAGATAGACAGATAAAAAAGAGAAAGAAAGAGATAGACAGATAAAAAAAGATAGAAAGAGATAGACAGATAAAAAAGATAGAAAGAGACAGACAGAGAGAAAGAAAGAGATAGACAGATAAAAAAGAGAGAAAGAGATAGACAGATAAAAAAGAGAGAAAGAGACAGAGAGAGAAAGAGATAGACAGATAAAAAAGAGAGAAAGAGATAGACAGATAAAAAAGAGAGAGACAGACGATGTCTGGTGACGTCACAGACGTCGGGCCAAACCGCCCTAATACCTACTGTCCATCTTATTGCCTTTCCAACAAGGTATAGCATGTGGTGTGGGCATTTAATTTGATTTTTGTTTTTGTTATTATTATTTTTCTCTAGACGCCCGTGAGCCTTGGGAACCTGCGTCACCTTACCTACATAGGTCAGCCAGTTTTTTCAATGAGGAGGTGGACTGTTCGGTAAACTGAGGCACGGATAATGGGGGACTTGAGGAGTGGCGTCGGGGATAAATTAAGAATATGTGTATACAAATATACTGTGATTTTTTTTTATACTAGTAATGATGTTGGCTTAGGTAGGGTCTTACTGCGTTGGTTTGGGTGTGGTGGGATAATTTGGTCGACGAAGGTTTGTGCTATTGTTTCCGCTACTGCGTTCAGTATTGCGTAGTAATCTAAGAATATTGCCAGGTTATTCTGAAATTTTAGGTTATAAAGGGTTTTCCAATAGGGACATAACAATTTTGTATTTTAATACGAACGCACCCATAAACGTGTGTGATGATCTCTCAGCGTTAAAACGTCAAAGTTAACATTTTTATCATGGTGAAGTTCAGGAACGAACAACGTTGTGAAATTCACTATTGGATATTCCTGTGCCATGAGACAACGTACTGGTCGAAGTACCGAAAATATTCCAGCCGTAAGGGCTTCAGTTCAAAATGGGCCAAATCAGTCGACTTCACTCCGTGCACAGGAATTGGGAATCTCTCAAACCACATTGTGATGAAGTTTTAGTAAAGATCTCGGTTAATATCCTTACAATTTCAAATTAACTCAACTCTTGATCGTATGAAACGCAGGAACTTCTTTGATTGGACTCTACTAAAATTTGAAGAAAATCCTAAATTTTATCGAAAAACTATCTTCAGCGACGAAGATCGTTTTTGGCTTAATGGCTTATGCAAAATATGCATTATTGGACAGTAACAAACCTGCATATGCTTCAAGAGATTCCATTACAGCCACAAAAAGTGATCGTGTGGTGTAGATTTCATGCCGGAAATGTGATTGGACCATATTTTTTTCGTCGCTGCAAATGTCCTCGCGATGGTCATAAGAACGAGGTAGAAATGCTTAGTTGAATGTAACGTGTACCTGCATTTAGAAGAAATTTCAGGCCAATATCTCAATTATTCTGTGTTTTATTTAAATAAATAGTGCTATAATTTCGAGATATCAAACGTTGTTAGGCTATATCGTAAATTCCTAATTACCATTAGCATTTTATACTGTGGAGATGCCTTGTTTTTAGGTATACTCGTATTTCACATTTTTTAATGTATTTCGATATGTTGCAGCATATTTTTCCATCGGTATTTACGTTGGATTCGTTTGTTTTAATTACTCCCTAATGACCTCCGAAAGGTGAGTCAAGATAATTCCGCAAGATTTGAAATTTCTCAAAGCTCGAAAGTATTTCCTTTATTTATGTATTTATTAATCGCTTAATACAAGCTACTGACAATAAGTTTATTTAAATAATAGAATAAATTAAACACAATAAAAAATTAAAACAAAAAAAAAATTTAGAAAGGGACAGGCAACATTAGAAAGGACATCCTGACAGATGATTTACTCAGGTGGAAGTTAAAAACGCGATAGGAGTTGGCTTTCCGAAGCATTCGCGTGAAAGGCTCAGAAAGTCCATAGTTGGTACAATGATAAGCAAGGCGAAAGAGAGGGGCCGAACGGAGGTTACGGATTGGTGTGGATGGAGTAGAGAAGGACAGTCAATCTCACCGATAAGCAGGTGATGAATGAAGGTAATATCAGCAAAGTTCCGCCGCTTCCACAGCTGCAAGTTGATCAGCAAGAAACGATTTTCGTAGGGGGGAAGGTTTTGATGCTCAAACCAGGGAAGGTCACGTAAAGGGAAGCGAAGGAATCTATGCTGGACACCCTCAATCCTATTTATGCTATTGGACTGAAATGGAGACCACACTTGGCATGCATATTCAAGGAGAGGCCTGACGAAGGCAACAAAGAGAGATTTGGCAACGTAAGGATCAAGGAACTCCTTGGACTAACGCTTCACAAGCACGGAATTGGCTCTAGCAATCACGCTGTCAATGTGTTCACGAAAGTTAAGTTCGCTGTCACAAATGACACCTAGATCGCGAAGAGAGGATTCGAAGCAGATACGTTCATCACACAGCCGATATACTCTGGGAAAAGAAGAGTTGCCTTAGCAATATTATACGTAAATATGAAACAAACAAAACATATTTATACAAATAACAATAAAATGTTCGAAAAAGTGGTGCAGTTAGGCCGTTTTACGGAACACGAAATATTTGCAATGGGCCTATATTATATAACTCATTTTTGTTACTCTTTTTATGAATCGGTAAAATAAAATAGTTCTTCCAGAAAGGTGGGAATTATCCATCTTTCAGGTACTTTTGGAAAATTAATGTTAAGCGTATGACATTTCGTTAATACTCGTTGATATGCCTTCATACGGAATGCTATATGGAAAATCAAGAGGATGCTCATTGATATGTTTAAAAACATCAAAAGGAATCATATTGAAGGATAAATCAATAGGAATAGTACTTTTTTCAAGAGGTTAGAATTATTAAGATCAGGATCGAAGTTAGGGGAGAATGGCTTCTCAAAATATATATATGGATTGTGTGATGTAACCTTGGAGATGGGTCCACGAGAAACGAATTTTTTTAGTAAAGCCTCTGAAAGCCAAAAAGAAGTATTCAGCAAAATATGAGCCAATTCTTCAGGCACGTGTAAACTAAAATTAAGCAGTTGGGCTAGAAGCTTATTTCATTTTCCGACAACTTACATTTTTGGCACAGATCACTCGAGACTTGATGTGGGAAAGGATTTCTTTAGAGGAAATTTCAGAGTCAAGACTAGATATACTCGTAAATACAGGTGGTCGCTTGGAGATAACTTTCTTCGACGTTTTCTTCAAAAGAAGGGTTAATTTCTTTTTGAGAAATTGTATCAAAATGAGGTTCTGAGTGAGGAAGGGGTACAAAGTCATCTAGAGGAAAAGAACAACAGTATCTTCCTTAAGTGTGTGGACGGGGGCAAAGCGAAAATTGAATTAATTTGCGTGAAACGTGAAACTAAATAGCCTGCCTTCAGGCTTATAACTAAGTGGGAGCTTAAAAGGGGACCGAAAGAGCACTGATGAAAATTCAAGCACACATTGTACCATATTGAAGAGAGAACAAATAGACGAGTACCAAACCATTGCTGGGAGCCACGAAACAGAAAACACTAATTAATAAATTGATTGAAGATTTTCCTCTGGGTGCAGTTCGAATTTTCATCGGTTGGCGGTATTTAATTTGTTAAAATTATAAAAAAATATTGTTTCGAGTGAGATAAGAATTTGTCTAATGTACCCTGGAGCCCTTTCAGCAGATGGATAATGGGTGCCACCACTTTGTTCACTCAGATAAAGTATGCTGAATTATTTGTGTCATTTAAGGTGCAATCAAAGGCAATCCTAGGAGTTTTAATTGCAAAGTGATCCTTATCCAATATTTCATCAATTATTTTAGGTGAGTGAAATAATTTATGTATTTTAAAAGAAAATTAAGGCGGTTAGTATCTTTAATAATGGAAAATTTAAGTTTTTCTTTACTCGACTGAAGGCGCACCGAAAACTAAAACTCTCTACGAATTTTCCATTTCTGTTTTTAAATGAATTTTCGCTACCAACTATTCTTTTTAAAAGAAATGTTTCACTTCTCTCGGCTTACTACCCGCCAGACTACCATGGCAACTAACAACATAAACTCATATAATAAAAACTATAAATTCAATGATGTTACAATATAACATATATATATGGGGCCTCTGGTAGTTCAGTTGTTAGCGCGCTGTCCTACCGTCCCAGAGGCTGTGGGTTCGAATCCCACGAATAACCATGGTCTCCTGCGCTACGTGGTAACACAATGGGCCAAAATTGGCCTAAGTGTGCCTTTCTAGGCAGCCACAGCAACCAACCAACCAACCAACAATATAACATCAACATCAAATACAGATAATCCAGGAAAATGATTATAGTGTACTAACACGTCATGTATGATTAATAGGAATTATAATTAGGCTTGTCAACATCAATACAATATTCATTTGTTCCAGAAGGAAAAACTTACCTTATCTTAGTTACCACCATAAACAATTATTTGCACCTCTAAGAGCCCTTAACAATTCACATACACGCACCACTGACCGCTTTTACTATATTTACAAACTGACATCAATACAAAATTAGGTGTCTTTTAAGAATATCCACGCAAGAAATATCAGTATCGCAAATTAAAAGATACCTAATCCTGAGTTAAAGTGAGTTTTCAACATGAGATTTAGTTTGCTAGCTAGCGTGAATTTTTATTTATGTTTACGTCTTTCACCATAAAAATAAGTGGAATGTTTTTAGCGATCCAGACTACTCTGTCCTATACTCGTATATTTATATAAAATCTATTTGTGCAGTCTGTGTAAAATGGCAATAAACATCAAAACCGAAAAATGGCAATAAATATCAAAACCGAAATATATTAAAAAAAATCTTTTCACATCTTTCCTTCACTACTTGAAATTTAAGTTTATCTTCTTGAATCTGATCTGATTGAGATTGGAGTTTAACGAACAGGCCTAATGAGTTGTACATATGCATCTACATTCCGCGACAAAATGATGACCTGCCCATAAATTTTACCTGTTTCTTGAGCAGGTAAAAACATATATTTTTTGCCTGTTGTAAAGACAATCTTTGAAAAATGCTGGTATACATAATAATTTTTCTTTGAAATTACTTTTTAGTAATTATCTGGTGTTTCCTAAAAAATTGGTCCGTCAAAATGATGACCCAGGTAGCAGTTATTTTCGGAGAACGGCAAATAAAAAGGACATTTCCTTTTCTAAAAATACTTTTATTACTTTTTAATAATGAGTGGAACTCCCTCTTAAATCTATTACCTCTTCCATACGCTTTGGAAGAGATTTAAACAACAATTTTAAATATTTTCTAGGAATTAATTTCCAAGCCTCCTGAACAGCATTTTTCAATTCATTTATGCTTGAGAATTGCCTGTTTCCTTGATAAACATACCCTAAACATTTTTGATAATATTAAGATCTGGAGACCTTGATGGTCATTTCAGAAGCTCTATATCATTTTCTTAAAGATAGTCTTTCACTCTTCTGGCGGTATAAGTTTTGTCCTGCTATTGAGTTTTCTTGGCTCCTTATTTCTTTGTCGATTAGCTGTATATAAAAATTGCTGTTAATTTTTCCAGAAGAGAATCGTAAAATCATCTTTCCTTTGTAACCTATTCCTGCTCAAATCATTATTCCTCCTCCTCCCATATGTGGTGCCTTCCTAAACAACTCCATTTTCCGTAAATCGTGAAAATAATACGACCACCCATCTGGTCCATCCAAATTAAACCTCTTTCGTCGGTAAAAATTACTCTCCTCCATATTTTCTTCCACCTGAGATGTTCATGAGCAAACTTTGAACGTTTCTCCTTATGTTTTGCCGTTAAAGGCGGATATCCTTTGAGTTTTCTTCGTTGGATGTTCTCATATTTTTGCAAATTCGTTGGACATTCCTTACGCTTGTTCACACACTAGATCTGGTTGTAATTTCTCTAACTGTAAACGTACTGTTTGACGCCTCTCTCAGAATTGCTTGCTTCTCTCTAGAGGTTACAGCACGAGAACGACCAGGACTTTTCTTTGAACCGTATTTTTCGGAATCTTTCAAAAAATTTGCAATCACTCGACGACTTCTCTCCAAATTTTCGCCATATGAGAAATACTTTGCATTTATTTTTTTAAATTTAAAATTTTTCTTCTTTCAGTCTCGTTTAATTGTTTTCCACTGCCCATTTTTACTGATGATAACGTACTTACTTTCAAAAACACACTGATATTTCATTTCACAACGAGTTCTCTATTTATATCATGTTACCAAAATCGCTCATTTTATTTTAAAAGTAATATTTGTTACCGGGGTCATTATTTTGACCCACCACTTTTTTAAAAAAAACACCAGATAATTACTCAAAATTAATTTCAAAGAAAAAATAATTATGTATACTAGCATTTTTCAAAGATTGTCTTTACAACAGGCATTAAAATTTATGTCTGTACCTGCTCCTTTTCAAGAAACAGGTAAAATTTATGGGCGGGTCATCATTTTGTCGCGAAGTCTATGTTGTCAAAACTACCCGCCTCCCATTCCCTCTTGCGTGCGCCTAAACGGGCCATATGTGTGATAGATCAACTCAAGAATTTGTTTACAAACTGAGTTTTGCAACTATACTTGCGAATTATATTAAATGAAAATTTCACGAATTTACTGTGTCTAAGTGTTGTCGCATACTACACATAATATAACGTGCGTGCCATTTTTTATACAGGGTGTTTTTTAGTAGGTGTGCCATATGAATTCAAAAAAATTATAGGCCCCAATCAACATAGAGAAAAAAGAAAATTTTTATTCATTTCGTTATTGTTAATAATTATATTCCTTTCCTATATGAAAACTCTGGTTAAAAAGTAAAAATAACACTTAGTTCCAGAGTGCACCAAAAATAAGAAAGCAATTTAAAAATTAAAGGGTGATTTTTTGCTGTCAGGTTTTTCAGCGCTCTGTTTTTGACAGTTCACGCGTGATTCGTGGCATGTTGTAAAGTTAAAGTTGTCCAGTTTGCATTGCCATTTCATCATGGAAAGACTTACATCCGTACAATGCTAACAAATTATTGAATTTTATTATCAGAATTCGTACTCTATGAAAAATATATTTTGCGCACTTCGACCATTTTTTTGGTCGTCATAATCGCCCTACTGAGCAGACTATTCAAGCCATAGTTACCAAATTTCGCACCAATTTCACGTTATCTTCACTACGTGGAAGATTTTACGCAAGGATCTTGGTTTAAAAGTGTATAAAATATAGCTTGTTCAAGAACTGATGCCGGGTGATATGCTACAGCATTTTATTTTCGGTGAATGAGTCTTGGAAAAGCTTGATGCAGATTCGCTTTTTTACCAAAAAATTGTCTTCAGCGATGAAGTACATTTCTGGTTGAAGGGACACATTAATAAAAAAAATTTCCATATTTGGTCCGATGAGCAGTCAGAAGCAATACAAGAGCTGCCAATACATCCTGAAAAATGTACTGTTTGGTGTGGTTTATGGGCTGGTAAAACATTAGTCTGTACTTTCTCAAAGATTGCGGTAAGAACAACGTTACCGTCAATGGTGCTCGCTATCGTGCAATGCTTTCCAACCTTTTATTGCCCAAAATACACGAGCTGAAGCTGTTTGACATATGGTTTCAACAAGAGGGTGTCACATGCCACACAGCACGAGAAACAAAGCACCTATTGCGAAATAAATTTGGTGAGTAATTGACTATTTTGCAGCAATAATTAAAACTATTTGCCTGTATACGCAAACAAACATTCCCGATAATTTTTGAAGTCACTTTGTTCGTTTTACGACTTTTGCAATTACAGGGCAAGGAAACAATAAAATATCAATCAAGGTTTTCTATAAGGAACAGCTTTTCTACCTCTATTTAAATTGGATATGTTGTACCTTTTTGAAAAGTTAACGCGAAGAGCAATTTTATAAAAATAATATATTACGATAAAAATAATTAATTACGTGAATTTCGGAGAAAATTCGATTAAAACGCGAATTTTATGAAAATGAAAAACATGTTACCATTTTCGAAAGTGAGTGCACCTGCAGTGGTGGATAAGCATTGTTAACATTTTGGAAAAGACATTAGGTAAACTTTTAGCATGAGTTGGATGTCGCTGCGTAGAGCAAACGATAAAAGTAAAATAGTGATGTGCATATGAAAAGTTTCAATTTACGAATCACCCTGCTGAAATGGCCCCGCTCCCATAAAAGTTTTTGATTGGCTAGGTCAGATCTTTCATCCAACTCTTTTTTTCATATTCACTGAAAACACCCTGTATAAATTACCCAAATTCTAGTGTCATTAGACATTTTCCATACAATAGAAAAAACATTAATTTTTATTAGGGTACACTCAAACGCAAAAAGAATAACGTTAAGTTTTATATATCGAGCCTGTAAAAACTATGCAATGGCTTAGGAAAATAAACTTAAACTTATGTAAAGTTTTCTAAGGCAAATTAAATATGTTAATTAATTAAATAAAATTAATAGAAGTATTAACTATTAATTTTATCTAAAAGTAATATTTAAATACAGGCGATATAAATGAGACACAGTAGTGATCCCCGCCGAATTGATTATTTTTATGAAATCTAATCTAAGCATTCTGAGGCATTATTTATCGTCTAATATCTGAAAATATAAGACAGACGAAATAAAATATAAAGAGTGTTGGTCAGTGCCTGTGTTTTGGAAAAAATATGAGTTTATCAATTTATGGGAAAATTTTTTGAATTGAAGAAAGCTCAAACTGTCTACAGTATTAATTTAACGTTTTACAGTAAAAATATTCGAAAGGCAAAATAAAGAAGAGTGTTGAATCCTCTCGAACAAATTTAAGTTAGTTTATGGAAATTAATTTATATTTTTAGAAGCGTTAGTAAATATTTTAATCATATATTGAAAACGTGGTTCATCAATAATTAAAACACTAAAAGGGCTAGAAATTATGGAAACAAGTGTTTATCCCTTTCAGGTGGAGATTTTTTGGAAAAGATATAAGGAAATAAATTCCGGATAATTTTTTTGGAATTTTTTACATTCTTAAATTCAGCCGCTAACTAGCCGGTAATTTCAACTTCGTTATAAACACCCCTTAAAATTTACACTATTTATTCGTGTTTTAAATTATTTATGGTAATGTCTACATACATACGTATGTCTAGTTATCTAAAAAATATATTTTACAATGCAGATTTAATTTTTTAATAATTAATATTTTCAATATAAATAAATTACTCAGCGCGGTCTTTTGAATTTTATTCAAAATGAAATTTTCGATCTTTTACCATTTATCGTTTACCTATGCAGATTGGTCTTATAGCGAAAAATTATTATTAACTTTGTCAGACTGCGACCCTTTTTACTGCTATAGAAGCTCTGACTACCAAGTTTGTTTAAATAAATTTGGAATAGCTTTTTGGCTGGGTGTACTGTCTTAATTTAAACATAATATTCTGTTGCCAAGAAACCAGAAAAAAGAATATGGACATTTTCCCTAAAAGAATTTTGATAGTAACTCAAGGTATTTTAACATTTTGTCATTTGTTTAAGAATTAACTAAATTTACGAGGATATCGAAATCCATGTATTCTTTATCTTCCAATTCGGGACTTCCCTTTCGAACAAATTACTATTTGGACAGCCGGAATAGAACAACATTTCTTGAGCGTTCTTTTTCTTTTCTGTTTTGTTTTGGGTTTTGTATTGGAATTTCTTTGCAACAGCATAGCAGCCTTTATAAATGATAATTACAATGACAATAAATATATATGTCGATTTATATGGTTTTAACTGCATCGATTTCTGAAAGACTACATTTAAGTACTCCTGTTTCATGTTTATTATTATAATCATTCATCAATGGAAACCCGATTTGCCTAGTCTCAGGGAAATAGTTAGAGCATCCGTTGAAAGAATGTGGATCTGTGTCATAGCCTGTAAAAATAGAATACGATCGCAAGTGTCCGAGAGGAGTCGATTCTATCTTTCCAGAGTTAGACAAGCTTTTTGGTTTCGGTTCTCGTTTTGGTATCGTATTGTGGGAGAGTATCCAGGGACGCACTGGGTTTTTGCTAAGAGTCCCCAGCTATATCACAGGAATACAACACTTTTCAGGTGTTAATGAAAACGCATCTTTTGAGCATAAAATTAAAAATAGAATCGCTGCGAAAGACGAATTTATCCGAAGGTGAAATTTTTCGACCGAGCATGCTCCGAACTACCGTCCAGTTCGCGAACGTAAAGTATTCAGATCACTTTGAAAACTCGGTTCGTTTTAATTATAAGAAGACTGATCAGTCCGAGTTTATCCGCGAGTTAGTTAAGTTAAAATCATCCACAAAATGGTGAGGGAAATTTTTTTGAAATTTCTAGTGAAAAGTTAGCTAGTGTTAAAACTCAAGTAAAAATAGAACATATTTTCATAGGAAATAATAGTGGTTTTCGCGAATTAATTGTAACTACTTTTATTTTACAGGCAGCCCACGATCTCAGCAAGCGTGATGTTGAAAGTAAGTCCTGACAATATTTTGTGAATTAGATAAGTTTTAAAAATAAAAGTATAAAAAAAAATATTTTTCATAATGAAATAATAAGGTGCAAAGTGGTTAACTAGTATATAATAAAAAATATTTTCTTGTGGATAGAAATAGAAACGTTACGGGAAGTTTTGCATTACATATTTCAGCAAAAAATTTATATTGAAACAGTATATGTAGTTTATTTATAGACTTCCTTTGATGGTGTTATGTATATGTGTTTCGTACCTCGTCTTATTTGGCTACTGTTCCCAGTAGATTTATTGTTCTAATTTGGGATCTGTATCAGATTTCTATGATCGCTAATATTAATCGAAGATGATATGTTTAAGCCTATATTAAATCTTGAAAATTAATTGCAAAATTTTCAAATTGAAAAATAAATTTTAAAATTTCTTTGTGTTCTTCAACTGTTATATAGGACATCAGAGCATTTATGCTGTTTATATTTTTACTTCTTTAAATGATTTCTGTCGGAACGATTTCCTTGTAATAATACCCATTTTGTAGACGTGACCATATATGGAGTTGACTATTTTTTTACGAAGTGTTTATGCTCATAATTGTTAAATATATGCATTATCTTATTACTGCCCTATCTATTTATTTATTTATTTATTTATTTAACGCTTAATACAAGCTACGTACAATTAAATGAACTTAAGACTAGCGCTAACCTAAGAGACTAAAATTAGAGGACAAGGCAGATTAGGGGAGACTATTTAGGCTGTGCCTGAGAGAATTTTTACTCAGGTGAAAGTCGAAGGAAGGGAAGGAGTTGGCTCTTCGAAGCATTCTAGTGAGGGGCTCAGAAAGACCGTAGTTGGTTCGATGGTAGGGAGGGCGATAGAGAGGGGCTGAGCGGAGGTTACGGGGATTGGTGTAGAGATACTGTAGTAGACTCAGTAGTTTATCGTTTATGTTCCCAAAACATGTGAAAATACGAAATACAAATACCATTCAATACCTGAAGATATTGAGATATTTTACAATTAAAGCAAATAATATTCTAAAAAGCTCGTTATAATATTGAAATTTAAATATGTATGAGATATATTTCTACAATATTTATTACATTATAGAGTTTAATTTTGTTTTGACTTTACATGAATTTATTTGTTGTTGGTTCACATCTATTTTTGAACTAATAATATAGCTCCATTGATTATAAAAATGTTATAAATAGATTAATACAAAAAGTTATCACGTTACGAATCTAGATGTCGTTCCCTGTACCATTTCTATATGTCGTCGCAAAATAAGGCTTTTTTGCTTAAAGCTCGGTATTGCATTTTCAGTTCAAATAATTGCTCTTCTGCCTTAAGAAGCAAGTTTATTTATTTTGGATGTATTTTTCTTTCTTAAAATTTTGCAGGAATATCTCAAATGTACAAAACTAGAAGGGTCCGATATTCTATTATACGATAACTATTTAGTGTTAAATATAGAGGCAGAGAAAATAGAACTAAACAACATGTGTTACTGCAGCAATAAACACTTAGTTAATCACAAATAAAGAAAGACCTCGTTTTAAAAAATCGTGTTTTTGTATATGTGTGTCAGAAATTCAGATCTAAATGTGTACTTTTGGCGGAAAAATCAGAGATCCCATTATTCAACATTTTAATGTCCCTTGATTTTAATGTTCATATTTTCAACTTCAATTTTTATGAGAACTTTTGAAATATTTTTAAGCGCATACTTCAGATTTAAGATTAGATCTTGGCCATTGCTTTAATTTCAAATGCATTGTAAGATGTAGATGCTTATTTAAGAAATAAAAAGTCCATATGACTTTTGGGAATTAGTTATGAAATTCATAATATATTTTTGACAACACTCTATTTGGTCCTGTAAAAGACCTAAATGTTTTAACTGAATTGCCAATTTATGCTGGATTATTTCATATTTTTTGAAGTTTTTGGAGAGATATTTACCATATCATTAGCTTGAACATTTTTCGTAATAGATAACAAAAAAAATATAAAATTGAATTACTTTTCAACTTTTCTTCGGAAATTTTCTAACCTGTCGAACATTTTGGAATAGTATTCCATAGGTAAATCCATATTGTCTTCGAACTCGTCACAATTTGTATTAATGTTCTTATATTTAGTTTGTAGAAATTTAATTTCTCAAATGGGTTGTAAATTTATTAAATTAATTGAAGCAAAATCGGCGTAAACTGTATTTGCTAATGGTGTCGAATTTCGAAACATAATTTACTTTAAATTTGGCACCCTATATACCATACATATATGGTAGTTGGATTCAGTTGCGCTGCTACAGTGCCGTGGTGACTCGTCAGTTTAGGCAGGGGAGACAGTACCTCTTCTATCATAATCAATTTAAAATTTTTAAGATTTAAAAAAAAATATTTTAGAATTATTTTTATACAAAAAATGCGAGCTGTACAGAAAACAATGTCACGTCACGTAGCTTGTTTCACGCTTATGCTCATGGGTGTCAAAGAATGTTCAACAGCTCTCTGGATCCCAACGAAATTAGTGAAAAAATATAATACACACACAAAAAGGGCTGTAAAGTTAGCCCAGCTGATGAGGGCTGAGAATTCTATGTGTGCGTGCCCAAGTCGGCTCTCCAAAGGTCGCATGAACAGGCGGTATAATGATGATACTTAAAAGAACTTCGTCACGTTAGCTTATAGGAAATGGAATGCTTGCAGAAGTAGTTCTGTAGTTAGTTATGGTAACTATATAACTATTATAGTTGCTAACTATGTTTTAATTTGTATTACTTGTAACATTTAGTGTCACAGCGAATAACCCAATTACTCGATGGAACACAGTAATGCAAATTTACTGGTTACATTTAAACTGGTTTATGGAATTAGTTGCACAATTAATAATTGGGAACTAAATTAGTTACTGATAAACTCGGAAATTGTAAAAGATATAATTTTCAAACATTACGAGTTTTCTGTGGGGATATTTCATCAAATAACAAAATACTTTTACCATTGATTTCAGGCATTTCCGCAAACATATTTTTTAAAAGGTCTATAATAATAGCAATAGCAAAAAGTCCAGTTTCTAATCGTAAAGCAGAATGATGAGATATTTTATGAAAATATAAAGTTTTGGCAAATGTTTCTACTCGTACATCTTCACTTCTAAATTTTCTATTGTTTCTAATGTTTTTGCTGCTATTAAATTTTTTTGGTATACGGGAAATCGCTTACTTTTATCGATAGTTCCATTTTGTCTGGAGAAGAAAATTGTCTCATTTAGTATCTTGTACTCCCTAGAGTATAGGTTTTGTCAATTGCGCATTTTTTATTCACCAAGGCTTCCTCACAAAAACTTTTTTTTATTCATATGTGTCTTCTATGATCTCGGGGGACTTTAGAAAATGATATCCATGACCAGGTATTATGTCAAACTTTTATATGTAGAAAGTAACTCATCTTGCAGAATAAACTTATTAAACTAGATCTAATACAAGAAAAACAAATTTAATGATTAGAAACAAAATCTAAAACAAACTAATTTTTAAATCACAAACTCAATAATCGTATGAAAATTAAGTTAACATGGATATTTTCAATTTCAGATGTCGAATTTATTTTCGATATTATGTCCTCACCCGGAGAGGGTGCCATTGATGCCGTCGACCTAGGAGATGCTCTTCGTGCCTTGAACTGCAATCCCACACTTGCCCTTATCGAAAAAATGGGTGGCACAAAGAAAAAGGGTGAAAAGAAAATCACAGTAGAGGAATTCCTTCCAATCTATTCCCAAGTTAAAAAAGAAAAGGAGCAGGGATGCTACGAAGATTTTATAGAGTGTCTAAAATTGTACGATAAAAATGAGGATGGTCTCATGCTTATGGCTGAATTGCAACATGCCCTTCTTTCCTTGGGTTAGTTAATAATTAAAATATTATGTAACTTCTTGATGCATTATTTAATACTCAGGTGAACAACTTGACGACGAACAGGTTGACGAGCTATTCAAGGATTGCTTGGACCCTGAAGATGACGAAGGATTTATCCCTTATGCACGTAAGTGTATCTGGCCACTTTTTAAATTATATCCAAAAGATAAAACGATAATATTGCACAATAGATTTATTTTCTTCGCACAATGTTTTACCTTTTGTATAGTTAAAACTCTTTGTGGTAAGAAAGTCACTTAAATATTTTTTCAAAATTTTTCATGTATTCCACGTATTGTCCCTTGCACCAACCTACTCGGCACCAATATGTATATGCCCCACAAACCATGTGTGACCTAAATTTGTCTTACCCTGAACCCTTACAGCTTTTCTGCAGAAATTGATGACTTCACCAATCAAATGGTGAAAACCTTATGTAAGTATAAACGAAATACTGATCGAACCTTGGCTTTGGCTTTCAGATGCTTTAAAACTGAACAATATTTTTCTGCTAATGAAGTACGCGGTATCTATCCTTTTTGTCCTCCCTGTGTTATAGCTTATAGCTTTGTAGTATTAAAAGAGAAGCATACTTTGCACCTATCACTCAGTATAAGTTTACCTTCTAATGTGAATATTTTTTGCAATTTTATAGCATTCCTCGCAAAGATGTGTGAGAAGACATTTGAGGAATAAAATACCATCTTCAGACTTTACATTTAACATCACATCCTGGAATATATTTTTTAAAATAAATTATTTACATTAATTTCGTTTTATTATTGTTTTTATTTTAATTTAATGCAACAATGTATGTAAGATTAAAGAGATATACAAGAAAAAATTACAACGATGAAAAGAGCAAATTACGTGGATGGCCATTTTGAGGAAGCTTTGTAGGAAGTTGATATCACCTTCATTTAATTATTCGAAAATATTTTTGTTAAAAGCAAATATCACCAGCAAAACTTAATTAAACAGACGTGCGCGATAAAATGTTCTCAAATACGATTTGTACTAGTAACGATTGCCAAGGAATTCATTTATTATAACTACAATTGTTTACGAAAAAATAAATAAACTATTGAAACCTAGACAAACAATATTCGTTTATTTATGCTTTTTAGTGTGGATACCTCATTTCCAATTGGATTGTCAATGATTTTATTTACGTACCATACGAAAATGATTGGTTTTTGTTCAAAAATTCGTTCAGTAACGATGACTGTGAATAAGTTCTTACTTGTAAACATTAGAATTCAGTTTAATATCCATAATTTACTATGCCTTCATCATTATATGCAAGTTTGCATACTTAAATAATTTTCCGTGGAGTGGAAGTGTTAAATGAAAATTAGTAAATTGTAGTTTAATGTAAACTCAACTGACAAAAACATTGCAAAATTCTTAAAAGTGTTGCTCTTTTCAAGTGAGTGAAAGAGGTAGGAAAGAAAGGAGTAGTAGGCCTAAATTATATTTTTAAAATAAGGATGTAGTTCCTTATTTTAAAAATATAATTAAGGCAACACTATTCACTATTCACTGTCCGTATTCTGAAAATTAGAACAATTTTACAAGTTTTTTCAAAATCCATTAGATTCGAGAAAATTTAATAAGCATTATAAGTTATGTTAGATTGATGTTAGTTATCGGAAGACAGCACTTAGACCCATTGTGATACCACTCTTAAGCAGTGGCTCCGATGAAAATCAAATCCACAACCTCTAGGCTCTAGGCCCCAGCTTGCTCGTTGCCAACGCATCACACTACCAATTATGCTATCAAGGCCCCAAAAAATAAATAATAATAATAATATGTATTATTGGAGGTGTCATCCAGTGGAAAAGACCATTCCTTCCAGATATACTTCCCTAGAGAGGGACCCTTCGCTTGTCGGAGTAGCCGCTAGGGCTGTTACTTCACCTATGTAAGTAGCTAGAAGCAATGACGCAGAAATATGAAGTCAGAAATGGAAACAACTCCATTCAGCAATAACTCCGATCAGTGAAAGACCAATTTCCAGACTCTGCCGTTATTGAATTTTTAAGACTATTATACTATACTACTATAAGAACAAATTCTTATTTTAGACTTACTTAAGCTCGCTGTTCTGATTAGTCGATACTTTCTTAATACTTTCTTTCTGTCCCATTTGCTAGTGATTCCCAGCGGTCAGCGAACCCTTTGCGCTCGAGCGGCGCCCAGGCGGTTTGATGCCTCCACTCGTGAGAATAGCAGTTTAAAGTGCCTGTAAGACGTTCCCCTAATAAAGCCGATCTTGCTGAGTATTTCAAGTTGCTGCAATTCGCACATGTTTCGGGCAATATGGGTGGTACACTTGTTTACTATTTAACTTGACTCACTTTTTTCGTGCTGTGCAAGTGACGGATACGATTCTACACATTTCACGTGTGCTCCGGTCTTATATTGGTTGCCGGATTATGATTTATAGCGATGATTCACAATATAATAAATAAATAACTATTATAACATCATTATAATGTCACGTACAAAACGAGCATACAAAAGTATTGACCCAATAACAATAATAAAACAAATGACTTAATATTTTATGGGATAGCCCTTAGACTTCGAAAATTAGAAATAGTTAGAGTTTTTAGGTCATATAATGGACCACATTTTTTTAGCGCTGAATTTATTTTATTCCATTTCTTCTGGACTCCTTTTTAACATATCCTTGTTTAATCAGTAATCATATATATTTTTTTAATAAGAACATAACAATTTTGCATTTAAATAAAGCACAGAATAATTGAGATATTGGGCTCAAATTTATTTCAAGTTCAGTACACATGTTACATTTAACTATAGAATTCGATCTTGTTCGTATGACCACCGCGATCACGTTTGCAGAGATCGATTGATTATTTGGACACACTTTTCCACTCTTTCCTCTAACGTTGTTAGCTTGTTGGCATACACCGAAGACTTAAAAAAGTCCAACGCTATTAAATCGCATTAGCAAGGTGGTCATTCAACCGGACTATTTCTTGAGGTTACACGGATCCTTCCTCTTCAATAGAACAATCTTTTCACCAGCTGTATGGCTTTTTGGAACCATATATCGCTGATGTCAATTCCATCCAATTCTGGATAAAAATAGTCTTCCAACATGCAACGATAGCGACTTCATTGACCGTAACATGGCGATCATTTTTATCGATGAAATAATATAGTCCAATCGCACCCCCAGCATGAAATCCACGCGGTCACTTTTTGTGGTTATAACCGAGTCTCTTGAAGTACATGTGGGTTTGTTGTTGTCCAATACGCATATTTTGCTTATTGACGAAGAGCTTCATCGCTGAAGATGATTTTTCGATGAAATTTAGGATTTTCTTCAAACTTTAGTAGAGTCCAATAGGAGAAGCTTCACCACTGTAAATGATCAATATTTGCATATTTTCAGTATTTTGACCGGTGCATTGTCTCACTGGCACAGGAACATCAGGAATAGTGAGTATGTTGACTCAAATTTATATTTATAGTACGCATATCCTGTCTGACGTTCTTGGACCGAATTAAACTACAATTGTTGGTGTAATAATTGACTTACTCGTATTTTTATATTTATTCCTGCAATTTTTGATATTTCTATTCACAATCAAGGAATATCCAACGTAATAGTTTAGTTTTAAATTTATTGAATCAACCAGAACTAATACAACTTATAATGCCAGCGGGAAACTGATGGTATCAATATGTGAAAGTACAAGAAAAGAACCTCTCCTGAATCTAACCTAGAAGCAAAGAATGAAATATGCAACTTACCCACTTCTGTCAGCATTAACCGATTAAGCTTAGTGAATTCAATCGACTATTTTGAATTTATAGAAAAGAAGCTCCTTACTAGACTCTTTAAATTAATTAATGACAGGTTTATGGAATGGGAAGGCAGATCGTAGAACAGATTTACAATATTAGGAGAGAATTTCACTTCAAGATTGAGTTATTATTTAATACTCTCAAAACTCTCCAGGTGGATCTCGTATTAGTGGTTCTAATATGCTAGCGGGCATCAATTCTTCAATCGAATTCAAACAGCTTTCTCGCACCACAGCTTTTAGTGCAAAGAGCTCAAACGGGGCTGCATCTTAGCCACTAATCATTAAATTTCTCTTCCGCCAATGAGGGAAATGCTTTCCTCTACAAATTCCAAACTGTGGCTCAAGTGGAATTAAAACAGATATATCAAGTGCAATTAAACAGATATATGTATATAATATTTCTGATGACTAGGAGATTTGGGATGATTTTGAATCCATTGAAGTGAACGCTGATTTTGATCGGCCGACGAAAGATGAGGGCGATTATGATGCGGCTTAATACAACAATGATGTCATAATGAGGAAGAGGAAGATAGTGTTAGGCAACTCCTCTATTATTGCCCAGTTCTTGCAGTTCGCAGAAGCCCTCACTTGGGCACTTCTTTCTTTGATAAGCAGTCTGACCTGAGCTCAACTAGCGTCCAAGACTCGTTTCTTGTTCATCAAAGACACTAAGTGGTTCTCCGGTTAAACTCTGAATCGCCCCGTATGGTATCACAACGGGCCTATGTGTGCCACCACTAACTAACTACGATTTGGAGAACTTTCTGTAGAAGGGGTAAGCTCCCTCTGGATTTTATTGAAATGGGCGTCATTGTCGACTCTGAATACTACCAGAAGGAGAATCTTCAAGCCTTGCAAAAGCAGTTCAGAAGTGGTGCGTTGAAAATTTAGTGGACTTTTTGCAAAAGAATGAATGGCATAATAATTGGGAAGATATGCTAAAATGCTCTCAACATCAGTAATATTAAATGGCAATAAAAAATTTGAATTGAATTTAACCATGTGCTAGGATATCGCAATTTCTTTTTGGATTCAAACGTTTTGAATACCGTGTAAATCAAATTTACCTCAAAGTTTCTACCATCAAATTTTAAATAATTTTACAGTAGAAAGCTTGTGAAATAACACTGTTTACATTGAAAAATTCTCAGAAAAATAACAATATGTTTATTTCTGGAAATGCATTTACATCAAAACATTTTTAAGCAGTCAAAAATGTTGTATCTTTCAATTAAATGTAGTTACACTAAGAGAAGATATTTTCAAATATTCAATTAATTATTGATCAAATTATGGCAAGATGCAAAACGGATGGAATGGAAAATGTTTCTTCTGTGCAGAACTGCACATTTCTTTAAATTACCTTTAATAAACAAGTACTACAGGTAAGATATTTTATTGCTAACCGCCGGGTATTTTTTCGCGCCAAATAAACTGTCCGCAAGTATTTCTATAATATTGTTAATTGTTTTGTCGCAATCGATATTTAAATGGTTTAAAATAATTAATTCGCAATACATATTACCAAAAACTGTCTTTAACTATTACTTAACTGTGTGATATTTCGACAACGGACTCTAGCGACTAGCGGAATATGAAATACGAGATATCTCGTCATCCATTGGCAATGTGTTAACATATTAAGTTATGTTATTACCGAAAAATTTAATTATGATACATAAACCAATTTAACCAACAAGGTGATATTGAAATAAAGTGATATTCGCTTTTCCCGTTTTCTAAAAATGCTTATCACACAGGTTTTACGCAATATAGCCCCTTAATTTTCATGCTTCTTTTACAACCCTATTAAAGTCGCTTATTCATCATTTACTTTCGGAAAGCTTAGTTCATTCTCAAAGATTCCGAAGATGGCAGTGGTCTCAGTGAGAAGATAGTTTACAAGAAAAGTCTGAGTGTCCCATAACTTTTGCGAAAGCTTTTCGTTTGCAGACCTGCGGTCGGGCAATCAGCATTTCGGCTGATAAGAGCTTCGGTTAATCTAAAGCAAAAGAAGCGTTCACCTTTCCGAAGTTCAGTCTCAGATTACGTACTAAGTCGAACAGTGGCTTCGTGCCGACGCCAATAGTATTGCATTTTAAAATTTAATAAGAGAAAGCTACCATTCATAATTGAATTAAAGAATCGTTAAATGCCAAAAGTACACGATTTTTGCTGATAACATTTTCGATTTGCGTCGATTTCGGCCGAGTGAAAAAGTCCTCGTTCCGTTCCATCCAGTGTAGTGATTTTGTTTTAAAAAAGCCTTAATTGGTTTGAAATTTCCGTTGAGGAAAATAAGTTAATTGTTAATTAGAAGAAGTTCGTGAATATTAAGCAGTTTTATCACTGGGAAAAGTTGAGGATACTTTCGAGAAAAATGGCGGATGTATTGGAAAGCTCGGCAGAAGCTGGGAAACTCGCCAATTCTGTATCATTACAGGAGCAGCATCACAGAGAGGAGCAACAAAATGCAGGTAAGTTTTTGTCATGGCGATTTCTTTTCGCCGGATACCGGCCTCGGTTCCCATTTGAAATAATAAGTAGACATTATAAAGTAAATAAACAAACTTGAATTGGATTAGCAGAGGGCACCCTAATTTAGGCTGTCGCAGCTGAGATGAGCTGGTTCAGATGCGTTGATAACATCGCACAGTTGCTTGCATTCCGAGCAGAGTTTCTAATATTGCTTGCTACCCGGAAATTAGCATGTTAAACAAGGCTGAACTAATTTTAGGTGCCAACTCAGTTTCATAGTCCGGTCTGGCATAAAAATCAAGCGACACATTATAAACAATGATGTCATTCGCGGCAGAGGTATCACGCATTAGTTAACGATTATAAAAACATAAATTTTGACTAGGTTTTTTTAAACCTAAAATTTGTTTTTATCCCCAGCACCAGATCGCCAATTTCTACAGTCTCAAAAATTTCTCAGCTCGAAATTTTGTGCTCCTCTAACGTGAGATCAAACAAAAACAACGGCTAGTACAGGCTTGTGGTATATCATAATACTTAATTTTGAACAGTGGCGCAATCGCAACCTGCTTTGCCACCTCAAGAAGGTTAGTGAGAAGCTTATAAACTTGTGGCGATTACAATTTTTTTACGCGCTCAGAAATTTTATTTGAACTCGAGACAATCGCAACACGACGATCAGTTGAGCGGATGAGATATGGCTGGAGTATTGGCTACAGTCGTCTTAAAGGCATATTCGTAAACATTCGCTCGATGAATTCCATTTTCTCGCACCTTGACTTTAATGTCTTTTTATGGAAACCAAAATATATTTAATATATATAAAGATGTGACGCTCCCAACGTCTTTTTTTAACACAAAATTAATGCAATAAAAGAAAATTACCTGCTTGTGATAAAGCTGTGCTGTTTTAACTGACAACGACCTTGAACTTGAATTATTGGAATTTGCTTTAGGAAAATAGTTCAAATTAAAATCCGCCAGTCTCCATTTGTGCTATAAGCGCTTTGCCAAGGTAACGAATTACGCTTCCTCTTTAGTTGACTGTTTTATCTGTTTAACGTTATACGAGTACAATTAACGTATACCAATATTTATATTTTATATTATTATATATTTATTATGATTTCCTTATATGCTATAAACATGTGCCAATATACATTTCAAAACAATGAAAGATTTAATATAAATGAATGTTCTTAGATATGTTTCAATACTCTCGGGATGTAAGGATTATATTTGTTGAGATATAATTATATGGGATCTTATAATAAGATCAGAATCATTCTTTATATGTAAAGAAAAAGAGAAAAGCCAAATCATTTTCATTGTTATAACAATATTACTGATAAAAATAATTTTAGAATAAACATGTGAATTTGAAATTAATACTTAAGAATCATTTATTTGATTGAATTTATTTCCATTTATATAAATGAGTATTTGTTAAAAGTTTATAATTTTTGTTCAAAACAAACGAGTTCAGTTTTAAGCAAAATATAAATTCAGAAGGTATTAGCAAGTATTTTTTTAATACGAATAAATTGATTCAAATAAATGATATGAACATATATGTTTACAGTAAACTCTCAATAACTTTGGACGAATTGGTCATTCTCGCGGTAAGAAAATCATATATAAAACGTACGTTAGTACTACCTAAAAATGGTATTACAAGGTAAATAAAAGTAGTTCGAACTTACAGTTCAATATTTTTATCTAATCATATATGATATTATCTGATTAGACTTATTTTATGTATGTATACGATGTACGATAAGATATATTTATACATATTATATATATATATATATGAAGAACCAAACTTGATTTAGCTGCTAGATATGTACCATTATAACTGGCGAGATATATCATAATCATTCTTGATACATATTTATATTTTTTTTAAATTTGTGAAAATTTAAACCTTCATTCGATGCTTATACCTTGAATCATTCACAACCTGCTAATTATAATTCGCCCCCCTCCTCCCTTCCTTCTTCTTCGTGCCAGCCTCCCTCTTATCAGAATCCACCCGTCTCCTCTTCTCCTACAAAACCTTCGTTTATTAACCCCCTTCTCCCACCGGTTGTGAGCTCAGACGGACGTTATCTGTTGTGCCGCTTTCGAAACCACAGGATGTATGATAACGTCCGTCTTTTCCTAGCCTACCTCCACGACAAACCAGGCTCTGTTTGTCTCGACGGTAAAACCAAAACCAATGTGTTGGTTTCAATTAACCAGGAAGGCTTTCTCACTGACCTGGTTACTCTTCGCGAGCTGTTTTTCAAGTTTCACGCCGATTTAGGAATTTCTCTAGTCACTTACGTCAGCTCTCGGCGTATCTCCCACCTCCAAAGAGCCCGGCACGATAACAAATATTATTATAGTTCTTAATCCGACCGGCTCTCCTTTTCCTATCACTCGTCTACCCCCAGTCGTCTGGCTACGCCCACTCCCCTAGTTGTCTTTCCCCGTACTATCAAAATGTCAGTGGCTTGCATAAAAAAGCTTCCTCAGTTTTCCACAATGCTTTTCCTTTTTCGCATTTATAGTAACGAATTATTTCCCGCGGATTTTTCTGTTTTTCGTGCCGATGCCTGCGACGACGACTTAACCCCCTCTAACCGCGGTGTACTTCTCGCTGTGCATAATAGTTTCGGGGCCAATGATGAAGCATCGTCCTTGGCGACTTCAATCTTCCCCTTCTTGAATGGCGTCGGTCTCATGACGATCTCTACTAATCCCTTCTAACGCCCTCTCCGATAAAGAGACTTTATTTGTCGACCGCCTCTCTGACTCTGGTTTCTGCCAAATTAGTGGCATAACTAATAATCTTAGCAGGCAAATTGACCTGGTCTTTTCCTCTGATCCTGTTTGGTTGACACTCGTAGCACTCATCTTTTCTCTGCCCTCGACCAGTATCATCTTTCACTCTTTCTAACCTTTGCTCTAGTACCCCCACATCTCCACTCTATTTCTGAGACTTCTTACCACTTCAAATTGCTGCAGGGACGACTTGGCAAATTAAATTATCTTCTTTGCCAATCGTCCCCTCATTCAATCACAACTGAATCAGCTTTCCGTTGTTGATGCCCTCGTCGTTCTTTTTACCGAACTCTTCGCCTGCCTGGCCCAATCCTTTCCCTATCAACTTCGGAGAGATCATGCCTCCTCCCCCTCATGGTACAACCAAGAATTTCGATCCCTTCGGCACAGGAGAAACAAACTATGACAACCTTATCTCCTATCTCGTTCTGACCCCGATTTATCCAATTACCTCTCTGCGATTTCCCTTTTCTCCGCACGGAGCGAATCTTCCTATCACGACTACCTGAATCGTAAGCAGTAAACCCTTATCTCCGATCCTAAACGTTTTTAACAATTCGTTAACATAAAAAGAAAATCTAGTGACTACCTCTCCACTCACAAACTTAACGACACTTCTTCTCTCTCCACTCGGATATTTCCATATAAGCGATATGAAAATCTCCAAACGGATATCCTCTACCTCCAACTCCCGACTGCTTCAGGATGACCTCGACAATTTTAGCATGTGGTGCAAAAAAAACTCTCTTGAGTGCCTTAATGTCTCCAAATTCCAATCCATCACTTACTCCCGACGAGCCTCTTCTTCCCCCAGACTATAACGGCTGTCTGATGAACCTATCCCCTTCGTGTCCTCTCTTCGCGATCTACGTGTCATTTGTGACAGCGAACTTAATTTCCGTGAAACATTGTCTGCATGATTGCTAGAGCCAATTCTGTGGTTGGTTTCAGGAAGCGTTGATTCAAGGAGTTCCTTGTCGCCAAATCGCTATTTGTTACCTTCGTCAGGCTTCTCCTTGAATATGCTATGTGATGCAAGTGTGATCTCCATTTCAATCCAATAGCATCAATAGCATTGATTTTTTTTACTCCCACCTGAGTATGTCATCTCTCAGGAATGACCTTAACAGTCCCTCTTAATTTTGTCCGTTGCATTCTCATTTTTAATTTATTCTAATATTTAAGTAAACTTATCGTCAGTAGCTAGTTTTAATCAATTAATAAATAAATAAATAGTAATAATGTATGTATAATTATATCTACAAACACATAATTTTAGGACCAAACATTGTTTTTGTTAAAATTAGTAAATAAAAATTTTATAAAATAATTAAACACAGACAAAGATTTCATGTACATTCGTTGTCACTATCTCTCTTCTTCTTATCAAGAATTGATGGGCTAGGAATTAAATTTATGCCCCAAATCAACGTATGGTCCAAAAATTTCTGGCAGCACTACACATATGTGCAGTCTGTTTGGTAAGAACATATCGACGATTTCTCAGAAAGAAAGGGAAAGGGACAGAAATATTTTAAGTGGAAGGGATGAGTATTATCTATATATATATGCGTCATGCTTAAAGTCTAATTTGCGTTGAACTTTTACTGTTAAGTTCGGTGTTCAATATGAGTGCCTTATTTTATAAACGTTTTGAAGCTGTGTTTTCTGCTTTCATCCGAAAGGACCTAAATGGATTTATGCCCATGTAGCGAGATATAGTATATTAAGAAGGATGCGTCCTTTGTAAAGAAGTGGTGTAAGAAGTTTTATAAAGAAAAAACCTCGACGACGTGCCAGGAAGTGGTAAAACTAAAAAAACATCAAAAAACGGAGACATCACTATTTTAAAGCTTTTTGAAAAGAATCCACAAATGAGACTGAGAAGAAAATTAGGGAAAAAGTTATCAACGTGTCTTTCTATACCATACGCGAAAGAATAAGGGAAAATGCCATTAAAAACCGCAGTACTACTACAAAAAAAAAATACTTTTGTCCGGAAAGCACATCGAAGACCGTTTGAAATGGGCTAATGAAAATTTGAACCGCAATTGAACAGTCGTCGTGTTCACTGACGACGAATCATCATATTGAGCATATCAAGAACCTAAACGAGTATGGTTAAAAAAAAAACCCAATAAAAGTTCATGTGTGGTGATGCTTCTGTTCGCAAGAATTTGGAAAATTGTTTGCTTTTACTGGAAATCTGAATGCAGAAAGGATGCTGCAAATTTACAAAAATGGGTTACTACATAAAGCCTACAAATTCTTGGTTTGGAACAGGAAACCGATCGGGGGTTTTGCAAGAAGACAACGAACTAAAACACAGAAGTCGTCTTTGTACCGAATGGAAAGATCAAGAGGACGTTAATGTCATGGAGTGGTCCTCACAAAGTCCTGATGCTAATCCAATTGAAAATGTTTGAGCATTTATGAACGCAAAGCTGCAGAGGAAAAATGCTTTCACTTTGCAACAACTTAAATCATCGGAAAGGTCTACCACTAGAATATGCTGAAAAATTGGGTGAAAATATGAACAATATATGTATGGCTATAAATAATAAAATAACAGTGACTGCACCAAATATTAAATGTCTTGTGCAAAAGATAATAAAGTAAATATTCAGGAAAAAATAATATTTTGTTAATTTTTTATCGCATTATTGAATTTGGAGCTATACGCTCTTACCAAACAGATTGTATGCATATCCAGATATGGTTCGAGACAGAATTTAGATATAATCAGATATATGTATGTAGAAAGATTTGTTTATATCTGTTTATATGTGTGTAGTAAGATATAATCATATGTTTTTACATACCACATAATAAGATATAATCATATTTTCTTATATTTATATGTTTGCACACAGAATTTAGATATTATCAAATATAGAAAGATCTTAATCCATTTGTTTATACATAACTTTTTACACGGGCATTCATAAGCTCTTTTCAAGTTTCTTTTTTAATCTGAATAAATTTATTGAAATAAATATTACACAGTCTTGGCAAAAAAAGCAAATTAAAAATAATAAATCAATCAATTTTAATTATTACAACAAGTTCTCACAAATAATAAAATTGCGCTGGAAAAAAACTAAAGCAACATCATTAAAATAAAAGAAAATTACGATAAACAAATAAATTTTAATATTGAGTGAGTCCGTTTTGTCTGATCACAAATTGACATTATTTTGGCTTGATAAAATAGGGCTTTCAATAGTTTTTCTTGGAATTTGCAACAACTCCAATTAATTGCTTCTGGTTGGTGAGCCTCTGTTCCCTCAGTCCTCTCTTGATAATGTGCTACAGATTTTCGATTTGGTTTAAATCCGGCGGTTGCGCGATCAATTCAACACATCAAAATATGTTTTCCTCTGATGTAATCACTTATAAATTTTGCGTCCTGTTGATTTTTCCTGAATACTGCTGGCTTAGACGCAGGCCGTTACAATAAGGGATTGTTCTTTTATATTTGTTAATTTGCCACCTAGTTTATTATTTGCTAGTTATCGTTTGTTGTTATAATATTATGAAAAATCTGTAATTTTTTCCAGTTATCATGAAAAAAAGATAAAAAAGAATTATCTTTGAAAAGAAATCTGTTGGAACGTTGAAGCATTTACTTATTATTTTAAAAAACAACTTTGTAGTGTTAAGTTACTTTAGTTTAAAAAAATTGTTACCGTAAATTCTCGGAATTTTCTGATAATTTTGGACCAATTGGATTCTCGAGGTGGGAAAATCACATATACAATGTTAATGCAGGGAACAAAACAGAAGTTCGAACACTTTTTGAGGGTTTACTACTCGGCAGTAGTTAATTTTTCTGACCAATCTATTACCAATGTCCCTATTTCTACTTCTTTACCTTCATTCGTTCACAGTTCAGAAAAATCCTCCTCTAAACTCTATTCATTAACTCCCGCCATCCTTTTCTGTATTGTCTAAACCATCATTTATTGACCCCTTCTCCCCCTATTATTAAGCTTACTATGCGTTCCGCCTACTATAGTAATAGACATTACCTTTTGTCCCGATTCCGGGATCATAGAATTTACAATAAAGTACGTCTTCTCCTATGAACATGATAAACCCGACGCAAACAGAGTCGAGGGTAAGACCAAAACTAACATTCTAGTTTCTATCCACCAAGAAGGTCTTTCTACCGACCTCTACTTTTCGTCAACTCTTCTTTAACTACCACGAAGCCTTAAATACCCCACATAAATAGGTATCGAACGATTTATTAGCTTTTGCTTCCTATGTCAATTCTAAGCGTGCTTCCTCTCTTCAAAAAACCCGCATTGACTCAGAAAACTAATTTTGCTCCTAACCAATCTCGCACGAACACAACTTCTCGCCAAATTGCGTCTCTTTGTATTATAAAAATGTCAGAGGACTGCGTTCTAAAACCAGTGACATCCTCTTGAAGTCCCAGTTTCTTCCTTAGGATATCTTCGCACTAACGGAATCTAATTTAACGCCCGATATTAACAGTAACGAATTATTTTCGTCCGATTTCGCCATCTTTCCAGTTGACGGTAGCTCAAATAATTCTGGTCCCCCCGGCCACGGCGTTCTTCTCGCGGTTCATAATTGCCTCAGTATGTCCTAAATTTATCACTCCGATTTGTCCTTGTTCGAATCGGTCTCTATCAAAATCACCGTTAATCATCGTTCTCTTTTAATTCTATGCTGATACATTCGTCGCTGTCAGCCTCTCGTTCAGGGCCGTGCCTGGGTATATGGCCGCCTGCGTGCCAGTCTGTATGTCCGCCCCCAGGATAACATTAAAAAAAACTACTTTAATTTTTAATGTTTATTATTATACACAGGGCATCAAACCGGGAAAAAAATCAGTTTTTGGTTAACCGAAATCGAGAACGAAAAAAAATATTGGTTTTGTTCCCAAAACCGGTTTCTGAAAAGAAAAACCGGCTAAAAACCGGTTTTATGAGATTTATATGTTTGGATGAAATTTAAGAAAAAAAAATGCACAAAATAAACATTTTTTTATTTAAAATTTAAACAAAAATAATAACATGAAAAAAATTATGGTATTGGTTTTATAATCACAGACAAAATTATCAAACATAAAGAACATAGGAATACGATAATTTAAAATCCTAGGTGTCGCTCAGTGACAATTTAAAATTATTTGATTTTAAAAAATCAAATCTTACGTATTATTTATTGATATTGAAAATAGTAAAGGTTTTTGGTTAATTAACCGGTTTCATAAAATTAGGTTAGGTTACCGGTTAATTAGGGAAATCTTTCAATCTTTCAATTATCGCGATTGAAAGTGAAATTGCTGAATCTTCACGAAGCAATTATTAAATAAAGTACATATTAAAAGTTAATCCTACGGGATTTTTTACTGACAAAATCGTCAATTGCTTCGTGAATATTTAAAGATTCAGCAATTTCACTTTCAATCGCGATAATTGAAAGATTGCTCATACGTTCTTGCGTCATGGAAGTACGTAGGTAATTTTTTATGATTTTCAATTTAGAAAAACTACGTTCTCCAGACGCAACTGATACAGGCATGGTCAATAATAGTTTTAAGCTTGTAGATACATTTGGAAATGAATTTTGTAAATTGTGTTTGTACAAATACTTTAGGAGTTCTTCGGGTTGTTTCCTATCTTTTATAATTATTTTCAATGAAATTAACTCTTCGTATAATTCTGCTCCGTTTATGTCGCACGATTCGCCATCCTTGAATTTATTATGAAAGTCGAAGCAACTTTTTTTTATGTCGTCCTCTCCTATTTCAACAAATTTATATAAAAATCCGAAAGACTGTTCGAAATTGGATAATGTTTCAAATCGGGTAGTAACAGATGAAATGGCTGTATCCAATATTACATAGAAAAAATTAATTTTGAAATTTTCTTTAGCAGTTAACTGAATATCCTCATCTCCTTCATAGTCAAATTGTTTTCGCTTATGGCGTCGACGTAGATTAATTTCAACAGGAAATTCCGGTTGTATTTCAAGTGATTCACATAATTCATCAGCAATTTTCAAATACTTTTCGAAATTTTCATCATTTCTAATACTTTGGAAAAAAATTAAAATATTATTAATAGATTCAGCACATGAAGTAAGATTCCAAGAAACGGTCTGCATCATTTTACTAATAATATTTACTTTTTCTAAGATTTCGTACCATATTACTGTGGAACAAATAAATTTGTACGATTTAATTTTCATTGCCAAACATTTAGCTTCATGTTGACCTATTGGTGTTGAACATTCTTCCGCTAGTTCTATTAGGCTGTCATAAATTTCACCTAATTCATGACGCAGTGGTCTAATCGCCTTAATCCTTGATTCCCACCGGGTTACGCTAACTTGTTTTACTGTTAACGATTTTACATGTTTTTTTAAAATTTGCCATCGAAAAGGTGATCTGGAAAAGTAATTGTATATTGCTGACACATTACTAAAAAAATCCACAGTTGAAAAAGAAACTTTCGCTGCATCATTGACGACCAAATTTAATGTATGCGCGTTGCATGGCATAAACAAAGCTCGTGGATAATTGTCCAAAATTCGTTTCTGCAATCCAATATGTTTTCCAGCCATATTTGATCCATTATCATACCTGGCCTCTCATATCGTTAACATTTAATTTAAGAGAGCTTAATTTTTCAATTAAAAAGTCGTAAAAAGCTTCTCCAGTACTTTTTTGAGCTGGAGAAAAACCAACGAAATTTTCTCTCACTTCTACTTCGTCATTTTGAATATGCACATATCTCAAAATTATTGTAATTTGCTCGACATGTCCCATGTCCGGCGTACAATCCAAAATTACTGAAAAATATTTGGCGTCTTTTATTGCTGACAAAATATATTTTTGAATTTGCGCTGCAAGGATACTAATTATTTCATTTTGGAAGCGATTTCCCGCATAATGTGGCATATGGTTCTTTAAAGCAACTGATTGTTGAATGCGATTTATGTGATCTGCCATAACATCATCAAATTTTCCTATCATTTCAATTGCTTTTAGAAAATTTCCATTATTGTTTTCATACAATCTGCTCGAGCTACCTCTAAACGCTAAACCCTGTACTGCCAGAAATTGTACCACAGATATCATGCGTACGACAATTTGATACCATCGTTTTTTCTCTGCGTCATAATACCGTTGCAAATTTTTATCAATTGTAGCTTTGTTTTTTAAATTTAATTCCAAATTTTTCCAATTGGTGCAATTTCCGATATGCAGCGATGTTTTTTCATGACGAGATAAATTATCAGATGTGTGTTGCCAATCATTGAAGCCTTCATTAACTAATTTTATTTCTTGTTTGCCAAATAATTTACAACAGAAGCAAAATATGGAATCCGTTTTTGGAGAATAGATTAACCACTCACGATTAAATTTTTCACCATTTGGCATTTTTCTATAGAAATAAGTTGATGAAAATGATCTTCCCAATTCATTAATTGGATATGTAGATTGTTTATTTTGTATGGGTCCTTTTTCGATTAATATATCCAATATTTTAGTGGTAATTGTTAAAGGCCAGCAAGCTGGATCATTTAAATCCATACACATAGCAAAATATGCTTTATCAATTTCAGCGGTATCGGTATTGTATAGATCGATATCCTTATTATCTTCTGTTTCCATTTCGTCGGTACTACTAGTATTGTCATTAGCCTTTTCATTTTCGACAGATAATTCATTTTCATTTTTATCGCAAAACAAATCATCAATTGGATTTAATTGGCTACTACAACTACTTTCCGGTTCTGGCGATTTTACTAAAAACTTTGTTAATGAGCCAAACATTTTTTTAGCTTCATTTTGCTTTTCCTCTCGCTTTCTTTTATATTGCGCTCCAGACAATCTTTTCGTTTTCCTTTCAGACATTCGTAGGCCTTTAAAAATGTTTAAAAAATAAAAAATTAAAAAAAAAAATTAAATAATAATTAAAATAAATAATAAAATAGCGCAATTTAATATTAAATTACTTAAAATCTATAATTAATGTATATTTTAATGCGCATAGGATGACATGATAAGAAAATCATTTATAAGCTTTTTAAGTAAAACATATTTTTAAACATAAATATGTCAAGATTTGTTTTGAAAATGAAAACGGAGAGGAAAATTCAACCACATATAACTGTTTTCTAGTTCAATGTCAGGTAAATTTCTTCCATTTAATAACAATAACATTGCTATTATAAAAAGGAATCATAAGCTTAATTTAAAGAGTTGCTTTCGACTACACAAGTTCAAATGCTTGATTTTCCATCGGCGGGTTGTGAGCGATTTAAACAGAGAATCTCGTATGCAAACAAACAACTTTTAATTATTATATAAATGCATTCAAAATGAGAAAGATATTCATTTTTTAGTATAAATTAAGGAAGATTTTAAGTAATTTAATATTAAATTGCACTATTTTATTATTTATTTTAATTATTATTTAATTTTTTTTTTTTAAATTTTTTTTAATATTATTAAATATTTTTTAATATTTATTTAAGAATTTCATATCAAAAGGCCTTTTCCCTCCAAAAAGACCCGCCAAAATTTTACATTTTTTGTGTATTACCTTTTTCAGTCTTTGTCGAGTAAATAAACTTTTTATTAAATTTCACCACACGAACACACAACTAAAAGTTTTCAGGAATAAAGCAATTTATTTTTATTCGTTAAATCAGGGGTCGGCGCGACCGTGCACGATCGAGCTGATTTTCGAAAAGCTCCGCCTCCCACCACCCCCTTACGTTCTCACTTCCGCGCGATACCTACAAGCCTCCAGAGCCTCAAGAGCGTAGTCTTAACGTAGTGTAATGCGGGGCCTTCATATTACGAAAATATTATCAAAATTACAAAAATATTATTCAGTTTTAAATTTTAAACTATTGATTTTTAAATTTTAGATTTTGCTTTAAAATAATTGAATGAAATTTTTGTAATTTTGATAATATTTTCGTAATATGAAGGCCCCGCGTTACTCTACGTTAAGAGTACACTCTTGAGGCTCTGGAGGCTTGTAGGTATCGCGCGGAAGTGAGAACGTAAGGGGGTGGTGGGAGGCGGAGCTTTTCGAAAATCAGCTCGATCGTGCACGGTCGCGCCGACCCCTGCGTTAAATTAAAGACTTTAATAATATCGGATCACACACAGGACACAAAAAACGATTTATCCTCGCTAGTCTATAGACTAATACGACTAATAAGACGAATAAGACCGCTTACGCGACGCCGGTCAATTGAAAAAACTATTTCGGCTCTTCGCTCGTGCAATGTTCGAAAAAATTCGGATTCGCTGCATGACTAGGTATATAAATACTACAACGACATAATCAGTTTTTATACATTTCTTATTTCTGAGAAACTCTTTTTAGATAGATTAGATTAGAGAAACTGTTTTTACTTCGTATCTTAATGAAAACAAACCGATTGTATTTTTGCCCAGTAAACAACTTGTAACGATTTGGCCGCCTCTTAATTTCGGCCGCCTGCGTGCGGTGCACGCAATGAACGCCCGTCAGGCACGGCCCTGCTCTCGTTGCCTACAAGCATATTGTTGAAGCATTCGATGCCCTGTCTGCTCTTGCAAATTTCCTCGATGATATTGTAGTCCCACGCGACTTCAATCTCCCCCGACTACTTTGGTCCCCCGCCGAAGATGAATTCTCTTATCGCGCCATTAATGTATTCTCATTGACAGAATCCTTATTTATTAATCACTTCTCTAATTCTGGTTTTTACCAAATTAGCGGTGTCAAATATAACCTTGGCCGTCAGCTCGACATGATATTTTCTTCTAACCCTCTTAAACTCTATTGTATTGAACATAACCACCTTCTTTCCTTTCTTTCTTGAACTTTTTCACCCTCCTCTCTTCCTTCACGCTTCTCCCAATACTCCGATTGGTTCCGAGCCGCGCTTCCACTTCGTTGACATTTTTTACGGCATTCTATTGAATAGTATATCCCAATGTGTTCCATTTAAGCCTCTAAAAGCTCACTCTTCCTCCCTGGTGTGACAAAGAGCTTGGATCCCTCCGCAACAAAAGAAATAAACGATGGCAGTCCTACCGCATTTCTCGATCCGACCCAGACTACTCTTCTTATCTTACTTTCTCTTCTGTCTTCACCAAACGTTATGAATGTCTTTACAATGGATATCTAGACCGCATGCAATTTAAACTTACATATTTTCGATCCTAAGTAATTTTACAATTTTATTAATATAAAAAAGAAATCCAATGGATACCCGGCAAACCTTAAACTTGGCGACTCTTGCTCAGTTAACCCGACTATCATAGCTAATCTTTTCGCTGACTTTTTCAATCAAGTTCCTGATTCGAATCCTACATGAAAAAGTGGTCGCAAACATCCCTAACATCAATTGACATTAATCCTTCTCTTTTTGCCTACAACCCTGACCCCGACGGGATGCCCGCAGTCCTCTTAAAAATACGTTTCCTTGTCCAACTTCTTTCTACCTTCTTCTGATATCTGAAGGTGTTTTTCCCCGATGGAAATATTCTTTTGTCCCTATCCACAAAAAAGGGAAATCTCTAATTACTGTTCCATTGCAAAACTTTTCGAAAACCGCATCTACGACTCTATGTCCTTCTATTGCAAATCCATTCTTTCCCTGCCCAACACGGTTTCCCAAAAGTTAGATCTACAAATACCAACTTGACAGTCATCGTGTATACGTATACTGCAAGCTATGGAAAATGACGAAGAGATCGACGTTATTGCCACCGCCTTTGGAAAATCCTTTGACGCAATCCCCCATCGTCTCATTGTTCTCAAACTCAGTATGCTTGGTTTTCTACCTTGTTTTATTTCCTGGATCAAATCGTACTTTGATAATGGACATTACAGGGTTCATTTTGATTCAGAGATTGCTCACCCCTTTACTTCTCACTCTGGCGTCCTTCAAACTTGGTCCGCTAAGTTTCATCCTAACTATAATGATGTTGATTTGATAATTAAACACTTCGATATTTTCATTTGTGCTGATATAAAGATTTTCAAAAGTATTTCTAGCGCATCTGAATCTATATCCCTTCAAGAAGACTTACTCAGCTTTTCCACTTAGTGCTCGAAAAACTTTTTGGACCTTAACATCTCTAAGTGCCAATCAATCACCTATACCTGCAAACGCCTCCCCACTACTCCTCGGACATATTTTCTCTCTGGTGAACCTATTCCATCTGTTAGTTCCTTACTTGATTTAGGTGTTATCTGCGATAGCGAACTCAATTTTCGTTCCCACATCGATCATACCGTGAACAAAGCCAACTCAGCTCTAGGTTTTGTTAAACGATGGTCCAAGGAATCCTTTAACACATATTTCACTAAAACTTTTTACTTCTCAATACCCACCCCCGCAATTTGAGATCCTTTCCACTTTTCCGCCTAGGCACGCACCGAACCAACTATGGTCACTTTGATCCTTCACAAGAATTCTACTCAAAATTAACTATACCACCCTTTTTGATTTCCACTTCGATAAAGGTATCGATGTTTATGTCAGACAATATGTTATATGATTATATCTAATAATATGTAATCATATGTATTTATTCCGATATAATTGGAGACAAAATTTATATATAATCAGAGATATTTGATTATCTATCGGGAGACGAGCCTAATATTTGTTTGGCGTTTCGTTCCGAAACGAAAAGCCAGTCATCATACAGGCTCGATTAAAACTCTATAGGTAAAGCATAAGCCAGTGCAACAATATATGTATATTTCCTATATTTGATTGCGTTTAATACAAATTTCATATAATCTGAAGTAATCAGTATTTAGAACAAGCTGAAATAAATAACCCAAAAATAAATATATTTTTCACCTAAATTTCTAAAAAGTTTTAAATAGTGTCACTTGACAATCCTCTGATACTACATACTTTCAACCTTGAATTCTACGATTTTACTAGCTGTTTGAAGTCGGTGCCAAAGTCTGATGGATATTGATCCAATACAACAGTAATGAAGACTTTCAATTTATCTTTATTTCAGTATTTTTAGTGTTAATTATCTAATTTCTATTATATTTTAATTATATTTAGCATTAAAATACCATCATTTTAAAGTCATTGTTGTATTCCATTATCAGAACACATCCAAATACGAGACCACCCCGGAAATACATATGCTCGTATTCTATCAAATGGTATACTCGTGTCTGTAAACACTGTTAAGTACATTCGATGACTGTTAGTTCGAAAAACAAATGTACGCACCTATGATGTCTACGTTGATAAGAAAAGGGCATATCATGAATACAATTATATGTATGTATAACATCTCGCCCACTTCAAGACCAATCGCATGAGTTTTCGCAGCTTTGCCACTTTTATGAAAGCTAACATAATTCGAGTTCATCAACTCACTGCATCCGAGGCAGCATTATGTTAAATCAGTCGGCCAAATACTAATAACCAGTTGTCGACGAACATATAAGAATGGGCCAGCCAGCGTACACCTTTGCATGTACTCGCAAGACAGGCATTGTCCATTAGGAAACGGTCTTGATAATTCGGTCACAGTACTGCGTTTCGCCAGCACGTAGTCGCGGGTTGCAATAGTTACCATTCCTGTCTATGCTACTTACTGTTCTCTAAATAATTGAGACTTAAGTCTAATGCAAGCAGAAGTGGGGTGCGTTCTCTAAGAAATTTTTTTATTGCAGGAGGAATATGGTATGTTTAGAAGTCTGCAGAGTGTGAAACTTATCGTGCACATATTATAATTGAGGTCTTCTTCAAGCTTATCCACGATGAGTGTCATAATTATGCAAAGCGGGCCAAATTAACATTTTCGTGCAGTTAAATCAATGTTCTTAGAGGTGCTCTCCCCCAGCTAATCATAATTCCGCTTTCATATCATTGTGACGGACACTCAGTGTAAGCCATTCTGGAACCGTCAAGTCAAGTAAACCATTTAGGTATTTCCTCAAGCATAAGGCATATTAAATGTTGTTTATTTTCACTTTAAGAAGGGGAAGAGAAATTTCAATTGTTCTTTGGTTTTTCGGATGAAACATGAATGTTAATGAGCGACTTTCATTTGATAGAAAAATAACTCGTTTCTATTTCCTGAAAAATTATAGAAGTTAAATTTTTATATACGTTAATGCTACTAGAAAATTAAGGCAGAAAGCACTATTTACGGAATATTCCTCTTATTATTTGGATATAATAAATAAGCAAGCATATAAATGAACTGAATTCATATCCAAGGTTTGCAATCGCAAAAAATTATTTTTATGCACATTAAGTTAGTAAGTTTCTAGCTATAGTAACATGTATAACACAGAAAGACGGTTTGTTTACGATAAAAAAGTAAAAGCGCAGGTGCGTTACGAGCTAAATTTAATTTCTTGGTTTGTAAATACCGTTGAGTAATAAGAGATTAAAAGAAGTCATACCATTAAAATACATTAAAAAATAATTAAAAAGCTCTCTTGTGTGTACAATAATCGATTCTGGAAAATCCTGCATGTCGTTTAATTTTTCTGCGGAAAATGTTATTTACAGGAATAACGTCAAACGGAACCATTTTTCTAAAAAACCAAAAAGTATAACAATTAATATTATTTTTGTGTACTTCAATATATGCTTAATGATTTAAAATTATTGTTACCCACAATAATTAAGTTCGATATATGATATGTAAGTTTATGCGGGTAAAATTAAAGATTTTAATTATTTTTTTAGTTAATAAATTTGATACTGGTATTTTATTTTCAGCTTTAAAGGCTACTGTACCGTGCATAGGTACATCATTGAAATCTACAAAATTGTTTCTTAAGTTTAAGATGGAAAGTATTTCTATTGAAAATACTAATTATTTTTATTTAATTTTTTGCAAGCTATTTTTGAATATTAAACAAATTCTATAAATATATGATGTATGTATCTTAGCCTAATTTATTGAGCTGTAACGAACATATTAAGAATATGCATTAATATAATAATACATATTATATTAATATAATGTAATTAAAGAGGTATTGCAATGTACAATTTAATATTCTAAATGAAAATCCACGATATGGCATCATATAAATATTCTGGTTTCGTTTTTAAGCAGACAAATGGCTTAATCATTTCTGTGATTACTAAGACTTTGTAAATAACTAGTGCTATATGAGATTAACTTTTCTTTAGCTTTAGGGGTCTCAATGGTGCGTTTACTGTCCATCTCTGCGATTCCGATTGGTATCTTTACAAGATCTCAACATTGCAGTTGTTTGATAGTTGGATTCCGTATTGAAAGACCGCACTCGAATCCAACGACGCATTCGTACTATAGAAGTTCAGCACCGTGATATAGGTAGTTCGCTGGATATTTCTTTCGAATTGGGGATTTTTCTATTAGGGTTTCGACTTTCCTGGCTTTTTTATTGGATATTCGCTTTCCTTTTGAATTTTAATTTATCTTATAAATTCTTTTTAAATTATGACGTTTTCGCACAAGCTAATAAGTTGGATAAGACACTGCTGGTTTATGGCAAAGCGGAGAAATTTTTTAAAGTGCTAAGAGTGCAGTCCAAGCCGAATGAAACAGTAGTGCGAGCACGAACAGTAAGAAAACCCCTGCAGACTTGATTTCCTTTTTTGTTTTGCGTAGCTTATCTCGTGGAAAGTATTGACGATTAAAGTCTTATATTATTAATTTAGAGTAACATTTCATCATCTAATATATGATGCTATTTTTTAAATTATTCCTTATAGAGAACTTATTTTAAAAGAAAGCAAAACCAGAAAATATAATCTCATTATTTATAGAAGGCTTCAACTTTGATTAGAAAACTACGTATATATTGGCATACCCCTGTTCAAATCTTAACGCAACAACCTGTATATATGCAAATATATATATGTATATGGAATCAGTCAAGAATGCCGAAACGTTCCAAATTTTAATGAAATTTTGTATGAACACTGTTTTAGGGTTGAAACCAATGAATATGCAAAAAATTCTTGTCGGCAGGCTACACTTCTCGAGATTAACTCATCTATCTGAATGCGTTTCATCAGCCACTTTTACAGTATCATTCTCATAAGTTCATTAGAATCAACAGTTTCCAACATGAAACTGACTGTCGGAAGATGGCCATAAGTATCGTAATAAGAGCTTTTGTTTTCGACCGGCTTACAATGCCTTTGTCACATAAATATGTATATCAAGATCTAAAACTAAACAAATGAAATGATGACTCCTCGAAAGAAGTTGGTGAACTTATTCAAAAAGATAGTATATACCAATTCCTCGAACACATCTATTACTAGTATTACAATATAATTGGTGACACTGCCGTCCTGCCCTCGCAAAATAAAGCATTAGAGAGGACATTTTTATTTGGGCGCGTATGAGTTCACGTATATCATATAAATTCAAAAGCTTTCAAGAGCCCCTCTTTGCTTAAAGATGTTAAATGTTCTCTAAAAAAATCAATAAGTTCTCGGAAAATGCTGTGGACCGCATTATATAGGTTTTCTACTTACAGTTGTTTTGCAGACCGGGAAGAGGGAAGTTCAGAAGAAGCTTGGAGAGATTTTATTTTTCGTATCGATGTCGACTAGAACGACCTCTCTTGCATTTTAAAACATAAAAGCTTTATAAGCTCTAAATTTACTGCAGGGATTAAAAAACAATCATGTAATTGTGGGCGAACATGGTAGTCCACCTAACTGACGCTTAAAAAGCTTTTGGATTTAAATTTTAAGGACAACTATTTCCATTAGATACGTGAATGCATTTACGGCAATGTACATTTGTATGTTCCTACAATGTTTTTGTCAATAAACTTAGAGTGTCAAACCAAATGCGCAATACATTAGTCAAGGTATACGTGTCCAATTTTTTTTCTCTACTCAAAGCAAATAAATAAAAAGTCTAAGTTTACATTTTTTTACTGTGCATTTTTAAAGGAGGGCTGGAATATTCGAACGTGTGCGCTGCTCTGGGTGGTGAAACGTAATTTCAATTTTCGTTCCGCCTCCCCCTAAATTTTTGTGTTTCTCCCACACGTGAGTCCTTTATTAATATCTCCTTTTAGCAAAATCTGCAAGGACGATGGGATAACGGAAGCAAGAAATAAAGTTAACGAAATACGTCACGAGTGTCACATCTAGTATTTCATGATCTTTGGGCACATAGCGTGCCTGAAACTTTGGCTCGCCTTTAAAAATGCATGGTAAAAAAACGCTGCACACTATTGCCTACACTGTAAGAGCTGTAGATGAGAATATTTGACTGACTATTCTTATCTCTTTCGGTCTTATTGGAATTTAGATACAGTATCAGAAGGAGTAGGTCTTTGCTACTTTATTTAATGGGAAATTTGTCCCCAGGCAGTTTTAGAAATTCCATATGCGTTAGAGCTTTGGGCTTGTATAGACAGTGTCATATCTTGTACTTCATGATTTGTGCTTGTCAGCTACCAGTATTGCTCCGAGTATGGTATCAGTCTGTTCGTTCCTACCTTTATGCCGTCTATTACTGTGTCTACATTAGCTGCAACAAACAAAATGTTGTTCTGCCTGCCTCATCGTTTAAACTGTTCATCCCTCATGACTACTTCTCTGTGCTATTGGACAAGAAATTTTGGCCTAATAACATTATAGTTAAGAAGTTCGCACCGTTACAAAAATATCGTGGCCATTCATTCAAAATGCAAAAAACTGATCTGCTTACTCAGTATCTATATGCCAACGTAATGGGTTTGCGCTCTAGACTGCACCATTTTTATTTTTCTGTTGCAAATTTTACCTTCGCTATTATCTGCCTCAGGAAAACCTGGTTGTCTGCAAGATATCCTAAACGCTGAGCTTTTTGGTCCAGAGTTGTTTGACGTTTTGACGAATCTGCAGAATTTTTTTGTGCATCTGAGGCATCGTTCACCCGGCAACGCGATCTTCTGGGTAGCATTCAAGAATGTAATCTCCAATAGGTGAACTCTCAACGAAATAACTCTGGAAAATTGCTTGACTTGGTCTTTACGTCCAACGATTACACTGCGATATTTAAATATATTACACCTCTAGTTAATAAATCGCATTATTATCGAGCTGTAAATATTAATTTTTGTATTTTATAATGTCAAATATCTAATGATTCCGATTTTTGGTATTTGATTCAATTTTCGCAAAGCTGATTTTTTAAAGCTACTGTTTTAACAGAAAGTGATGTCGATGTCGTTACTTCTAAATTTTATGAGATTCTTTCTGCCTATTTTGTTCCGTGTATTCCCATAAAATTTAAGAAGAACACAAATGCGCGAATTACATGGTTTGATGATGAATTGACTTAAGAAACTCTAAGAGTAGGGGTTGAAAGAAATATTCGGCGACTAAGATTCATGCTGACTATCTCGCGTTTTGCTCTCTACATAAGCAATTCTTTTATAAGTCGAAAGGAGCTAGGGATGATATATCCAACCTTAGGCCAATTGCCAAACTCTCAGCTTTATCTATGCTTTTCGAAGCCATTGTTTGTAATGTTTTATACTTTCACTGCAAACTTAAGAGAATGGCATCATAATTTTGTAAATAAAAAATCAACTGTTTCTAATTTTTATGCTTTTCTTCTTTTTGCGGCAATGAGATCGAACATGGTGGACAAGTTGATTGCATTTATACCGATTATCAGTAAAGCCTTTGACAGAATTAACCATCAGGCTTTGATCCTTAAATTAGTGAAATTCGATTTCCTGTAGTCTTTTTGGATTTGGTATCATCCTACGTAAGGGATAATTTTCATGTGGTATCTTTTCTTGGTGCGTTTTCACCATCTGTCCTTAACATCTCTGGGATTCCACAGAATAGTCACTTGAGACCTCTGCTATTTATTTTATTTATAAATGACGCGAATACTGCCTTATCTCATTATAAAATTCTTTTATATTCTGACGATGGTAAAATTTTTCGTACTATTTTTTCTGTGTGGTGTGCCTTAAATTCTTTGCCATTGAATGTGGGTTAATATACATTGGTATCTTTTACACGGAGAAAAATTCTGGTTACCAATATTTCGTGGATGGTAGTAAACTTTCACATCTTAACTTGGTGAGACACCTGGGTGTTATTTTTAATTCTAAGTTTTGCTTTGACGAGCACATAAACATAATTATTAACAAGGCCAACTCACTATTGGAATTTATCAAGAGGTGTTGACCCACAACCACCCATTACAGGAACACTCACTTCCAAATTTTCATCGAAATTTACGTAATTAATGCACCGATTTATTAGTTTTATCAAATTGCTCATCTTATTATTATCTTTCCAAATAGGGGTAGAAAAACCTGATCTTTAGAAAACTTTTAGTGGTATTTTATTGTTTCTTTGCCCTGTAGGAATGGAATTAATTTTATTGCCGTTATTAGTTTCTCTTAGCTAGCTATACTTTTGTGTATCCTGAGGATATGTTACTAATATCTGACTGAAATAATGAAAAATTTTCCGAATTCACTTTTGAGGAATCCGCCGATATAATTTGCATTTATGCTCTAGTCGATGTAAAACAAAAATAGGCTGTCTGAGAATACAAAAGAAGATTCCCAAGTCGACGGGTACCCCAAAAAGGCATATTTTCACGGACTTTCTAAAGGTTAAGAAAAATCGGAAGTACTATATATCTTCAAATAGGATGAATCCGATCAGAAACAACGCAAGATTCTGCCGACATCGAAAAACAAATAATCAGCATTGTCAGGCAAAACGCTGCAACAAGATAAGTCGCTAGACGATGTATGTACATATATATACGAGTATAACGAATGGGTGTATTAATTGCATGAATTTCGAAAAAATGTGAAGAAAAGCTAAATTTTAGGAAAATGAGAAACATATTTTTCACTTTGGGAAGTGAGTAAACCTGAGGTGCGTGGTGGCAAGTCAACATTTTTAACATCTTTGGAAAGGACGTTAGGATGGTAGATTTTTAGCGTAAGCTGGATGTCGCTGCGTTCAGAAGATTAAAAGCTACAAATAAATTAGTGATATGCATGCATACCGTGGAAAATTTGAATTTCTGAACCATCCTGTTACTCTCAAAAGGTTGAGAAAGCTCCATTCCCTGCCATACAATTTTTTTGTTTGCCTAGGTCAGATCTTTCTTCCAACTCATTATGGAATACCCACTAAAAGACATTATGTATACCAGGTGTACCTGTACATATAATTTTTATCAGTTAGGAAAACCGGTAAGGACTTTCCGATACACCTGGTAGTTTGCTCTCACATTGTGTTGTTGATGTTATTGAATTTTCAATTTTTAATCCAAACATCTGCAGTGAGAGGAAACAACAAAATAATGTCACTGCGAAGGAATGGCCTGCAATGTATCCAAATACTAATACCATTAAAAATGTATGGTCGTACATGAAAATGAAGCCCATAGAAGTATAAGTCAGTATACACGGTGAAGCATCTGTCATTCCATATTAAGAAGATATTGCGGTCTTTAACAAATTAATATGCAGAAAAGCTCGTAGGAAAAAATGTGTTAAGCCATATATTATAGTGATGGAAGTGATTGGACGATGTGTGATGTTGGTTTTGGACAAAAATCATGAAATACTAGATGTGACACTCGTGACGTATTCCCTTATCTTTTTTCGACCTTGGTCCCGTTAGTCCACCGGCCTTGCAGATTTTGCTAAAAGTGGATGGTAATAAAGGGCTCACGCGTGAGAGAAAGACAAAAATTTAGGGGGAAGCGAAACGATAATTAAAATCACGTTTCACCACCCAGAGCAGCACATATGTTCGAATACTTTTGGCCCGCCTTTAAAAATGCACAGTGAAAAAATGTAAACAGCCCGCATCCGTATATATGATCTGAGTGTGCTACCTGCCTGTTCCCCATTTTCAATTCAGAATTTCGCTATGCTGGAACATTGCCTGGGGATGGCACTAATACCATGCATGCAGAGGCACACAGCGTGCCCGACTGTTTGAACCGCCTTTAAAAATGCGTGATAAAAAAACGTTGCATTTTATTGCCTACACTGTAAGTGTTGTAGATGAAAATTTGTGGCTGCCTATTCTTATCTCTTTCGTTCTTATTGGCATTTAAATAAGGCATAGGAAGCAGTAGTTCTTTGCTGCTCTCTCTAATGGGAAAATTTTCCCCAGGCAGTTTTAGAGCTTGCATATGGGCTAGAGCTTTGGGCTTGTATAGAGTGTGTCACATCTAGTAGTTCATGATCTTTGGTTCTGGGTGTTTTCTTCCTCTTTGGTGACGAAGGCGACGCCACAATAGCCACAATAGTTCAGGTCATGTCGTTAGGTAACAACCCGAAAAAGTCGTCCGATTTTAGAAATTTTTTTTTTTTACTTGGCTGCCCAACAGCAAAGAAAGTGTTATGTTTTTCGTGCGTGTGTATATATTATTCTCTGAGCGTAATAAAATCTGACTGTTTTATGCCACTGATAAAAATATAATTCTGAACTGCCGATTGACAAATGAAAAATGAAGTAATTTTATGCTGCAATCCTAACTATGCTCAGCAAGCAAGCACGATAAAACCATTACTCTCCTTCTGGGTTAATCGGGTAATAGCACATTAAAAAACATTCTATTTTGTTTAAAATTAAAGGAGTAAGTTGTCATGAAGCAGCTATTCGTAATTTCAAGTATTTTCAAAAGTTATATCTTACATTAATAAAAAAACCGCTCAAGAATCAAATATGTATATAAAAATATATTTCTCTTTTTTCTTAAGCCACATCTGGGGCATTCCGAATTTTGAGGTGCCACATATGGTATCTGATTGATTGTATTGTAAACAAAATTAATAATTTGGTCATGGTTAATGGCAACTTATCTATAATTTTGTTATTATTAATTAAAATCAGGAAAAGTTAGCACGTAATGAATTTTATTTCTTATTTTGGACTCAGCGTGCACAATTGGGTGTTGAATAATTCATGTGTAAAATGTTAACTTTTCTAACTATACGTTTTTTGATCCGACCACAAGATTTTTCATTATTTTCTGATTTCATTATTAAAATCAGATTATCAGATGCGTTTTTCTTAGTTTCTCTAGCAATTTTTTGCCTTTTAGCTCGGATAATTTTTGTCGTCAATTCTTTTTTCTGTAACCGTGGGATAACTAATTGATACCCACAAATAAAAAAAGTCTAAGTCTAAGTCTAATAAGGCCCCTAATTTACACTTAGATCGAATATGCTACCCAAGTTTTCTAAGAAGCTTATCACTCTATTGCGAAAGTAGATTTCCATCTTAACACATTATTAACCGGAGACGTGATATGACGTCTTTTAATAACGTTATTGACCGGGGTCGTCATATGACGTCATCCAATAATCCAACGTAATTGATTGAGTATTACACAATTTGATTGTGGTTATCGCACATGCACTAATTGCGACAATTATAACTGTAGTCAAGCGGTCAAATAACGGAACATTTCTTATATATATACGAGTATATAGGGTGGTTTTTAGTGGGCATGCCAAAATAAGTGGGTTGAAAAATCTGACCTAGCCAAACAAAAACGTGTATGACAGGGGGGCAATCTCAACCGTTTGGGAATCTAACGCGACATTCAACTTTACTATACCAATGTCCTTTCCAAAGATGTCAACAATGTTGACCTACCACCGCCTATTTCAGGTACATTCACTCTCGAAATTGTAAAAAATGTTTTTCATTTTCCTAAAATTCAGCTTCTCCGATTTTCTCCAAAATTCATGTAATTAATATACCTATTTATTATTTTTATCAAATTACCCATATTACCCCTTTCCAAAAAGGTGCAACATATCCAGCTTAAATAGAGTACTACCTCTAAATCTAATCCTTAGAAAACCTTAACACCAGGTCTTACTGTTTTATTGCCTTGTAACTGCAAAACTTGTAAAGCGAACAAAATGCCTTCGATAATTATCGGGAGTGTTTTTTTAGCATACATAGGTACTTTTTATTGTTGCAAAAATAGTCATAAGTCATAAAAAGGTTAATGTAACTTATTTTATTTGCGCAATTAGCTTGTCTTAGCCAACCATACTTGGAATTTTCCCGACGCTCTGTTACTAATGCCTAACCGAGATTTTGCTATAAAAGATGGTCAGTCAGAGAGAACATTCAACATAGTTGAAAAACCAAGCGATAACTACGGGTGTTCTAAGCTGAAAATTTAAAAAATGGTTGAATTCATTTTTGAAGAATTTAATAAAAATAATAAATAAGTATATTAATTACGTGAATTTTGAAGAAAATACGACGAAAACATGAATTTAACGTAAATGAGATCCATATTTTACATTTTCGAAAGTGAGTTTACTTGTAGTGGATGGTGGTAAGTCAATACTGTTGACATCTTTGGAAAGGACATTATTATAGCAGATTTTTGGCGTGAGTTGGATGTCACTGCATTGAGTTGATTAAAAGATAGAAATAATATAGTGATATTCCTACCATGGAAAATTGGAATTAACGAATCAACGTTTAACCAAACGGTTGAGATTGCACCCTCACCCATTCCCGTACAATTTTTTGTTTGCCTAGGTCAGATCTTTCAATCCACTCATTTTGGTATGCCCACTAAACAACACCCTGCATAATTATTCCGCCTGTGTATAAAAAGCCCTCCATCAATACTGCATTAAGCGAGATTTATCACTCCACCAACACTACAGTTATGTAAATATTCCCTCAAAGCTTTGACGGAGGTGGAACTTATCATGGGCACTTCTCAAAGGTAATGCTAGACAACATCTCGTCTGATTTGTCGGAAGTCAAGAGTTTTAATTACAGACGTTCGAAGATTAGAATACTTCCAAAATACTAAAGGCATAACGCACGGATTTCCGTTGGTTTTAACATCGGGCTGAAAAGAATACTGACTGAAAGATTAGCTGAAGTAATGAGCTAAAAAATTAGCTAATAGTTGCGGCTCGGATAAGGAGGTGTTTGCAAGTTTGGGTGTTTAGGGATAGCCACTGGATTTTCTTTTAAAGATGTTGAATTGGTAAAAGCGTTTAGGATTAAAGATAAATGTAGATTGCATACGATTGATATCGTCACGGTTGGAAGAACAAGGTGGCCACTGGAAAGTAGTTAGCAGGTCGGAATTGGAGTGGGATAAGAAATAGGCTTACCACAGTTTATTTCTCCTATTCTGTAGGGATCGGAATTCTTTATTATGTCACAGGGCGATGAGGAATGGTCAGTATAGAAAACTTCATGGACATCACTCACAGAAAGCTGAGAATCAGTTGTGATGAAGAAGTAATGATTGACGAGTTAGGATATTTAATTTGCTGAACTTACTCTTTCGGAAATTAAAATATATAGAAAGAGGAGTTAGTGTGGAGAAAGAGGTGTTCAAGAAAAAGAGGAAGTAAAACTGGTGGGTGGTTCTCATCAAGAGTGGAAAGAAGATAATTACTCATACTGAACGGAGATCAAACGAAAAAAATCAGATTTAGTTGTCTGTACAGCTTTTTGATTATACCGCTGAATAACGGCCACCAGAGTAGAAGAGGGGGCGACGAAAGATGTGTCTTTGTCAAGAACTATCATCATTTGGTCGTAGAATATTACAGAGGGAAACGATATAAGTAAGTTTAAAACTGCGCAAGTTTTGGTGTGTAAATATCTGACATTGGCCATGGACAGAGGAGAGGAAATTGGAAGAAAGTGGGCTACTGAAAGGGTTAGGTTAGGTTAGGTTAAGTTGCTGTGGCTGCCTAGAAAGGCACACTTAGGCCAATTTTTGGCCCATTGTGTTACCACGTAGCGCAGGAGACCATGGTTATTCGTGGGATTCGAACCCACAACCTCTGGGACGGTAGGACAGCGCGCTAACAACTGAACTATCAGAGGCCCCTACTGAAAAAAAAAATTGCTCCGATCATTGCGGTTTTTTTAAAGGTGGGAGACACGACGGGAACTGGCGTACGAAGCGAAGGTTGCTAAATCGGCTGATACTTTTTAGGGAGTAAAAAAGTATCGAATTCATCATGGGATTTAAGTAAGCTTAACTATCGGTGTTAAAGGCAATCCATGAAAGAAGGCATAGGTGTGCATGAGCAAATTGACTCAGGTTGGAAGGAGATTGGTCCCAAGAAGAAGAGGAGGAGGCAGGAGTAGAATCAGGGGTGTTCGCAGTGGAAGAATTAGTACGTGTTAATGGATTTACAACGGGAGAGTTCATTGTGTGAGATTTCACAAAGTTCGGGTATTTAGTTAAGGTACAGAAATTGAAATTGGGAAAAACACTTGCCTTAAACTGCCAACTGAAGTTCGAACTAAAAACTGGAATAATGACGGGAAATTTGACAGATTTCGTTTTGGTGGAAAGGGAAATAAAATTGTTTATTAATCTGCTGAAGAAGGGTTGGGATGATGGATGAGAGGTTCGTTTAGAGGTAGGCGTGTACCTAACAATGTTATGACTATTTTTAGAGTTAAGTAAATTGTTATTAGTTGTTTTAGAGGTAGCGAAATTTATATCTAAGTGCTTAGCACTAGGGTTAAACGCAAAAATAGACGAAAAGCTTACGGACTTAGAGACCCATTTCAATATCTTGATAAAACCGTGGAAGGAAGTGCAGCTGAAGGGGCTAAAGAACAACCACGCATATTATAGATGAATAAGCACCCTGAATTTAGAAGGGCTGTCAGGGTTGGAACGAAACTTCACGCTGAAGATGGGTGTGATGAAAAATTGGCTGATAAAGAATTTTTATATCCAGAATACTTCCTTTTGGTGAGGGGCACCATCCACGAGAAATAAACAGGAGGCATCGGAAACGTCTGCGCTGGCTCAGCGCAAACATATCTAGTTTGAGTTTCGAATCACTTGGACGGTCGAAGCAACGAAGGAGTGATGTTACAAATAACAGTATGAGCATTAGGGGCAGCGGCGGCATGATGCGACGAGAGCGTTGCAACAGACGTCGTAGAGTTCAAGTCGGAAGTCTGGACACGATGGAAAGCAGTATGAAGTAGAGGGTAATGCATCGACAGGGTGATGTCAACGATGATGGTCCCGATGTTCGAGGTAGCAACGGTTGCACGGCAAAGCGCACAATTTTCATCGATTTCATCTCCGAGATCCTAAGGCGACAGCAGAGATGACGAGTCACTATGTCCCAAAATGATGCGTAGATCAGTAGAGATGGACCCCAGCAACTCAGGATTAGCAGTAGCTGAGATCGCTCCTAATCTGCTTCATTCTTCGTCTAACGTCTTCCGAAATAGAAACCGCTGAGTGTAAGCTGTCTAGAATGGTCTGCGTAGAATTCCTTCTTAGATTCAGCTGTTTAGGTAAGAGAATTTTTTTTTAGTTTATTGTTGATAAAAGCAAGATCCTCAAAGAATGACTGGAAGGTAGACCAGTTGGACAGAACAGATTGTAGTTTGCCAGCCAGTAGTAGAGAATGGAGCCGAAAGTAGTATCCAGATCATTACGGATATGATATGGCTTAATTTTTGAGCGTTCGTTCCACGTTGAAATGGCGGCAGCCAAAAGTGACTGAGCGCCATGTTTTAGGAAAACTGTATGAAAAATTTGCCGACAAACGCCATCGCATTCAGTAAGATCACCGACTAGAATGTCATTGCTCAGAAAGAGTTCGGAGGGACAAGCAGCAAGACAAAAATTATAACCGAGTCAACGATAATAGTAGTAAAACAACTTGGTGAGACAGGTGAATCACAAAAAGCGGAAGATGAAGTGCATCAGATACCCTAAACTTCGCAAACACAATAGCAATGGTAGGTATTAAAGGCGTATTATTATCTCCATTATTATGAATGTAGTGATATCTAATGGTCAACCTTGACTTCCTTGTGTCATTGCAATACAATGCACACTCTGGCTGTCGTTAATGACATTGATTGGACCTCCATGTAGACCCAGTTCCATTAAGAGATGTCTGAAGTAAGATGCATCTGTAGATATGTATTATCATTTTCCCAGTCAGAATCAGTGTAAGGAAACATCTGCTGTTCGTCTATAATGAGTCGCTGTCTTCCTGATCCCACTGAGATACGTAAGTATTGTACTTGCATTGCCACATTACAGTGCTATTTCTTAGGATTGTCGTTATGCTAGGGAAGCATGTTCCAAGTCCACCAAAATGCCGGTGTTCCCAGCTCCCGGATTTAGACAAGTTGTCCTTCAACACTTGATATTCCGCGACGTCGCTTGTCTCTATTATTAAATCACGTTCTAGTTATCTGTTCGCAACACCTTTAATGATGCAAACATTTATAGTAAGATGACGGCTGTTATACCTATTCCTTTAGCGCACTATAAAGTTGCATTTTGCACTGAAGTTCTGACTGTTTGAAAACATAAATAGCTTTATTCAGCTTGCAGACTTTATTCTCGTCGAGCTGGAAAATTCTGGTTGGTGCATATAAACTTCAGTGTCGAGCTCTCCTTTTAAATATGCGGCCGACACATCGATATGGTAGATCAAGTTCCTTCCCAACTACTATTGGAAAAGTTCATTTTATCACTCTGGCGTTCGCAACAGGTGAATAAGTATCTGTATAATCTCTGGGCAATTAATCGTGCTTTCCTCCGATCGATTGCACCATCAGGATTAAATTTAGTTTTTCAATAAAGAATTTCCTCAGAGGCCTTTTAACCAATGTCCACGTATTATTTTTGGCTAGGGAATTATATTCCGGTCTGCATGACTTTATACCACACAATTCGAGCGTTCCATTTCTGATATTTGTCGCATGTTCTTGGGGTTGACCACACGGATATTAAATGACTTTTTGTGGTAGAATCGTATGGCCCATTTTTATTTCGCATTCACTTTTTTTGCGTCCTCATTTTATACTTTCGTATCTACAAACTATAATATTTCCAAACGTTCTGCATCTTTTTTCCTTCAGAAAATACACAATAATTTTGCGACTATATTCGTTGATGAAGCTTACTAATTATTTTGCTCCGTCTCCATCAGACCACAAACTTCTTAGTGTATAAGCTTCAGTAGACCACTCGATGATTTTCTTCCATCTTTATAGACGACTTTCTTAATTGTTTAGATCTTATGTGTGATGCACCCCCTGTGCATCCTGTGCAGGGATTCTTCATTTTTTAAACTATTGGCAAGTCTATGAACTAATCGTTAACGAGCTTCACATAACTGTCAGATGAAACGCGCACATTTGGGATGTTGCTCCTCTATTCAGATACCATAGTTTTGATGCTCTCCTGACATGCTGTGCCCTTCCAACGCATTCCTTCGCTATAAATCCGCAATCACTCGCACATCCGTCCAGTCCCAAAGATCATGAAATAATAGATGGGACACTCTCTATACAAGCTTAAAGTTCTAACCCATATGCAAGGTCTAAAACTGCCTGGGGAAAATTTTTCCATTAGAGAAAGTAGCAAAGAACTACTGCTTCCTATGCCTTATCTAAATTCCAATAAGAACGAAAGAGATAAGAATAGGCAGCCAAAAATTCTCATCTACATTACTTATAGTGTAGGCAATTAAATGCAGCGTTTTTTTTATCACGCATTTTTAAAGGCGGGCCAATCTGTCGGGCTCGCTGTGTGCCTCTGCATGCATGGTGTTAGTGCCGTCCCCAGGCAATGTTCCAGTATAGGGAAATCCTGAATTGAAAATGGGGAACAGGCAGGTAGCATACTCAGAGCATGTATACGGATGCGGGCTGCTTACATTTTTTCACTGTGCATTTTTAAAGGCGAGCCAAACGTATTTGAACATGTGCGCTGCTCGGGGTGGTGAAACGTGAATTTAATGTTCATTCCGCCTCCCCCTAAATTTTTGTCTTTCTCTCACGCGTGAGTCCTTTATTACTATCCACTTTTAGCAAAATCTGGAAGGCCGATGGGCTAACGGGACCAAGGTCGAAAAAAGATAAGGGAATACGTCACGAGTGTCACATCTAGTAATTAATGATCTTTGGTCCAATCCCTTCTTTATCTGTCTCATTCATTTAGATTTGCCATTACGTTTTCGATGACCAACTTCCAGCAAACATTTGTGCTCGGAATTTAATTTACGTAGGTCGAATGCTGCTGATAATCTTATAATAAACTATCTAGCAATACTCTTGCCAGAAGATTGTGGTGCAATTTTGCCTTCAGTTCCATCAGCTAGTTGACTATTGTACATGTTCCTACATGATTGGGCTGGTGTTTTGCGCACATTTATTAATTTCTTAAATTTCTCGATTCCCTTCTTTCAAGAAATCCCAAATTTCCTTTGAAAATTCAAGGTTTCTTACCAGGGATGCTATATCTCGCGTCCCACTCTGAACATCGCAGTATACAACGCAGAAAAACCAATTTAAATTCCACCTGCTTGATTTGGTAGCCATCGACTCTCGGCCCATAACCTGTTAGACTGAATAAAAGGCCTAGAATTAGAATAGATTAAGTTTACTAAATAGTTTCTGAGGTATAGAGTATATATATACAAAAGTCATGGTGTCATAAAATATATATACAAAAGCCTGGAAGAAGAGTCTATCAACGAAGGTCTCATTCACATTAAGTGTATGGATAGAGGTGCTATTATTTGTTCTTTATTATGACATAAATATACCATAAATGACCTCCCTTCACTTTTCAACTCTACCTGTCTTCTCTATGCTGATGATTTAAAGTTATATAGAACGATTGAACAACTTGCTGATTGTGAGGTTCTACAAAATGATATTGATGTGCTACAAAACTGGTGTAAGGATAACAAACTCTCCTTAAATGTCAGCAAATGTTGTTGTGTTTCCTTTTCTAGAAAATTTGATAAGTTAACTGCTAATTACACAGTAGGTGAGGAAGCTTTAAAAAGGCAAAATAACATCCGTGATTTGGGTGTGATTTTCGATTCCAAATTATTGTTTGACAATCACATTGGTAGTATAACGAGGAAAGCCCATCGTTTGGTCGGTTTTATATTAAGGGTATGCAAGTCATTTAAATTTTTATCTTCCCATTTGACCTTGTATACATCTTTAGTTAGAAGTATATTAGAATATGGCTGAACTATTTCGAATCCTATTTATGAAACTTATAAGCAAAAGCTGGAAACGGTTCAAAGGAAATTTACGCGCTTCCTACTGTACAAAGTTGAAGGTAACTACTTTGAATATCCGGAACGATTAATTAAGTTTTCAATTTGGTCTCTTGAAGATCGTAGAACCTATCTTGATGAAATGTTTTTATATAAAATAGTAAACGGTCATGTAAATTGTTCGGAATTGGTTAGTTCACTTTGCTTTCATGTTCCTAGTAGACCTACGCGTCTTAGCTATACATTTTATATTGGAGTATCTCGAACTAATTTACGACATAAGTCTCCTCTGGTACGAATGCAAAAACATCATAATGAACTATTCAGTCACATTAACATCTACTTTTGTACTCCTTGTTCCTTTAAGTATAGTTTAAAAAATGCCATCAATGATCGCTTAATTTAGGATAGTTTAAAATCTAAATACCTCAATATCTGAATTTGAAATTTAAAATTTATATTCTTCGAAATCGTCTACCATCTGTTGCCATTCTAATCAGTTACTATTCTAATTTTATTATTTTATTATTTTTTTTAATTCTATTTCCATTTTTTGTGTTTTTGCTTACTATTTATAGTATTATAAGAAAATGCACGGAGTTTCGGAATTTTGAATTTTGCTTTTTGTTCTTAGTGCACATTGCTTTTATGTAGGAGTACTCTTAATTTAATGAAATATATTATTATTATGTTGTAATGCGGTATCATGTAATAGGCTACTTTGCTGTTTGTTATCGCTAAATAATAATGAATAAATAAATAAATTATGTTCGTTCTTATAATTTTTTTTTAAATAATCATTATAAGTGATATTATTATATTTAAATTATTATATTATATTATTTATTTCAATTTGTTATTTTGCAAAATAAAGATAATTATTTTTTATGTAGGTACTACCCTCTTTTTCTGAATTTGAATTTGCGAATTTTAGGACAGGAAGAAGTCTCTCTTGGTGATTCATTCTCTGGGACAATTCTGTTGTACGATGCGTTGTTTTTTTTTTGAGTTGTGTTTCACCAAGTTAAATAGGACACCCGGTATATGAATTTGATGCATATAACAACCAAGGAAAGCTATGGATCACTTAACATGCTCATTATAAATACAATATCTAATCTATGCAACAATTATTTTTAGAGGAATCGTGATTTTTGTCAAATTGAAATTTTAAGAAGTTATTGATTTTAGGGTTTCTGACAGCCTGCAATAACTATAGGGTCGGATGCATATCAAACACTTGTGGGCACTTTTAATTGAGCTGAATGGTTTAACTTTATTTTAGTTATTAAACTTGACCAAAGCTTCGAAGCAGGCTGTGCAGGTAAAAGATGGACTCTGTTTGTCTGGTCCCGTGGTAACTATCGTCTTCTGATTTCTTGCGCGCCAAGCGCGCTGGGTGACAAAAAAAGGCAACTCGAAAGACAGAGCTGCCACATATTATTAAACGACAAACGGTTTTGCCACATTTCTGCCCTCTATATGCGACAATGTTGTATTAATTATAATTAAATATACTTCAATACTTTTAGAATTTGTCTAATTTAATATTTTATTCTTTATTTTTAGGTAAACACTATCAAAGATGTAAGGTGAGAAGTTGGCTTTTCAGAGAGTTTCTTTTCATAATAATGGTAAATTGTTTAAAACATGTACATTTTGTAAACCATATCAAAATATGAATATTTAAAAAGTTCGCGGTGTCATAATAAATGTATTGAATTAATTGAACAGTATATACACGTTTGAAGAATAAATTATAACTAAGAATAAGAATTCCACAATAACAAAAATCGAAATTTCCTATCAGTTGTACCATATAATAGTATTTCCTTCCTTCCTTAATATTTAACAAATTAGTTAGGAAACTCAAACGAAGTTAAATAAATCATTAATCGCTTTCCACCTTCTATACTGGAAAGCATATAATTTTGCTTATATTCGGAAGTTATATGAATTTTGCGTGTTGAAGCGTAGTGAAGGTATTCTTATCTGAGCACGACTATATGAAAATGGGTCCCTTCGCTAGAAGGAGTGCCCTTCTGTACTACTTACAGAGTAAGGTCATTGCAGAACATTATAATAAACAATAAAATTATTTTTAGCATTTTAATCCATATATACATTCCTGCTTACAACTTTTTGGATTAATTGTAAATTTGATTTCATTTCTTATTCTAAGATTTTTTTTAATTTGTTTTCCGATTTATTGGTTTTCTTTATCTAAGTGCTATTTATAGCACATACTACTACCGAAATGAGAATAGTCTTGATTTTTCTTATAAGAACAAATTATGTCTACAGTCTGTAGTTTTTAAGTTGAAGAAATGCTAAAAGTATATGTTTAACAGAATAATAACTGAAAATGCTATAAAATGAATGTAAAATAATTTCTGAAAACTACCTTCAAAACAGCAGCTTATTGAAAATACTTATCGAAGAAATATTTGCGCTAGTTAAATTGAATCGTGTTCATGTATTTATTGTACACAAAAACAGAATTGCTGTGTCCACGTTATTCCTGTAGACAAAAAAATAATAATATTTTTTGAATGTGTAACATGTACTACGTGTATAACGAAAAGAGTAATATTTCGGTGTTGAAGTCTACTGAAATTATACTTTTGCAAATGCAATATATAGTCGCTTAGGAAATAATTGATCGCATTTCAATCAAATTCCTTCGTTCGAATCAAAACAAGACGTGATGTCAGTGTGCCTTGAGAATGGAGAAAAGCGGGCAACCGCAGCCAAGTCACACAAAGGAAATAATGGTTTTGATACCACAGGTATTGGCGCAAACTCCTTTTTTATCCGAACAAAAGAACTCTTGGGGCGAACTAGGAATTTTCAAGTCAGTTGAAGATTGCTATTCGGGAAAGTAACGCCAAATAAAGTTCGTCCTCGAAACGGATTTTAATAAAAATTTAACTTAATTTAAACCCAACAGGTAATCAGGGGAAAAAAATCGCCTTTTTAGTTTTCACTTATAACAAACAAAAACTTGGAATTGACATCAACATCAAGTAAATTGTATTTTTAATAAAAGTTTCAAAACTGTGAAAGGTGCGAAATGTTATTGACCAAAAGAGCCCTTCCGGCCAGGTAAAACTTTTATTGATTTTGTAAAAGAAAAACGAAAAAAAAAGTGGACATGTGGCACGAGGAGAGATGTAAAATCAGTCTCGCCGCTCAACAACTACCCCTTTCACTTTAGACAAGAAACTAGCGTACATTGTATGTTTTATAAATACCTTCGACTTGATCAGTTGATTCCAAGATGCAAAAACGATGAAGTAGTAATTTAATTTCACGTTAGATTTTGCTATCACATTTTGTTGAAGTTCTTTTAGTTTTGTGACTTCCACTTCGGCTTTTATCAGTATTCTAGCTTCTTATAAGCGTGAACACGCAAGTTTAATTAGTTTACAAAATAAAGTGTCTCAACCCACACGAAACGCGATAGTTGCCCAGTGCCAAAGTGTTAATTATTCATACAAATTTTACTTACCAACTGCTTTATGAAACGACTTTTCAATAACAAAGTTTTACTACATGTTTATTTCTACATTTTACTTTTGTTTACTTTAAATCATTTGCTATTATATGGGAAGGTTGATAAAAGATTCAGTCTAAAGCGTGACACCTTAAAATTATATTAATCCAGAATTATTAACATTGTATATTGTGTGTTGGAAATACACTTAATTGTGCTTATTAATGTGAATATGACGGGCAGGTCAAAACTAAATAATATCCTTTTTTTGGGTTATATAAAAGATCTTAAATAGAAAAATAAACTGTGAAAATATGAAGCAGGATTGATGAAAGGAATGAGATAATTTTAAATTTAAATATTTGTTTTATTCAAAATATGGTAAATTTAAAAAACTGCCTTTTTATATAAAAATATTGCAATGCTTGGTCCTTTTTGATAAAAAAGATGAGTTTTTAATTGTTAAATAGAATGAGGGAGAAGCGTACTTAGTGCTGCTTTCATTAATGATTACACTTAATAAAACCATATTATTACCAATTATAGCAACTACCGAACATAATATTTGCACAATCAAATCTCACATATAAATGCTATATTAAAATAAAGTCTAAAAATTATACTTTATTATAAATTGTATGCAAATTTCGAGAACAAATTGGGTAGTGACTTTTTCAGATAAATAATAGCGAATTTGGACTAGGACTTTTGATGTTTAGATGTTTCAGTAAAAATATTAGTTCAATTTTCTTAAATGAAAATAATTTCTTCATTCCAATTTTTAGACATATGTATATGTTTCTCAATCATATTGTAGTTTTCATTACATTAATAATGTATTAAGACAAATCACTATTACGCAATATGTTAATAATTACGCAGTTTTTTGTTTCTTCCAAAATGCATTTAACATTGCAGGATTATTCGTTCGAAAGAGAACCCTCTGAGGCTTTTTCAATTCGTTTACTATAGTGAAAATTAGGCAGGTTTAAAATTAAAATTTGTGAAAATTTAAGAAATATGCAAAGTAGCTATGCGATCATACAGCAGCGATTGCTTTGCATTTGTGATATTGGCACACGATAAGACGGTTAAAATAAGTATACTTAAAAAACTTCAAATTGAGAAAGAGAGAGTGATTTTACAGGGAAGGAGAGAGAAAAAATGTTGATCAGAAGGTACTTCGCGCAGTCGATTGGTATATGTTGGGAATCATTTTGCCTATTAAAGCAACCAATCAAAAAATCATTAAATATATCTTGCTTTTTATAAAATTTACAACATGATCTGAAAATTGATTTTTGAAAAAAATTGCCTTGATGATTCTTTTTTCCTAACTATACGTGATTTTGGATGTAGCAAAACTAGGAAAGATATGTATGTACCTAGTCGTGCCATAAATTCTGTCACAACTTTAAAGAAGCATAAATTCTAAACAATAAAAGATAATATGTTTATTCCAACGAAATTCATTTTAATAAGATATTGTTAATTAATTAATAAAAGCTTTACTCGAAATGACCTCCTTCAGCTTTTATACAAGCTTTTAAACCTTATGGCCACTGGTCTATAGCGGCACGCATGGTATTCAACGACATTTCATTTGCTGCTTTCACCAACGATTCTTTCAGACTGTCCAAATTGCGGTGGGGAGTTCTACAGGCCTTGTTCTCTAACTCTGTCCATAATGCATAATCCAGCGGATTTAAATCTGGGCTCCCGGATGGCCAATCTTCTTGTGCAATAAAATCAGGAATGTTGTTGCGAAGCCACTCCTGTGTGCTTTTTGCTTTGTGAGCAGGAGCAGAGTCTTGCTAGAAGACCCAATGTTGTCCACCGAAGAGAGTTTGCGATAAAGGTTTCACAGCACCTTCCAGCACATTGGTTTGATAAACCGCCGCACCGGTTTTGACACCTTTTTCGCAAAAATGGAGTGTTGTGACACCTTTATGGGATACACCCCACCAAACCATTACAGAAGCTGGATGATGGCCTCGTTGTACCCGGGGAACCGTTTTTTTAGCTTCTTCTGACAATGTTGCATAAACCTTATCATTTTTTTATTAAAAACTTGCTCCACAGTAAAAATTTTTTCGTCGGTAAAGAGGATGTTCTTATGACCATTGGTTGTGTGCCAAAGCAAGAGACTCTTGCATCTTTCCAATCTTATTTCCTTTAACCGTGGAGTCAACATGAGGGCTGTTGACCGACGATAAGCCTTCATATGAAGATCATTTCGAATGAGTCTACTCATCGATCTTGCGGAGATTTCCAACTCCCTCGACAACATTTTTTGTTTGCGCAGTGGATTTCTACGGATGCGCTCTCGGACAGTTTTGATGGCACTGACTGTTCTAACGGTACGTGGACGACCGGTCCTTGCTCTATCATCTATGCCTAAGGTTTCATTAAATCGTTCTATGATACGATAAATGAATCTTTTTGTTATTTTTAGCGGTTTCAACAAATTCAAAATTTCAGAAGCATTTTTTCCACACTTATGGAGTGCTATTGCAGCGATACGATTTTCTGTTACTTCCCACTCCATGATTACGAGTCAAAGACTGTCAACAAACTGATCAGAATATTACGCCGTACAGTTCATTTGTTACAAAGTGCAACATAACGGTACAATTACAGGCTAATTTCTGAGAAAGCGCGCATTAGAAATTGTGTGACAGAATTTATGGAAAGACTAGGTATATAATCTTTGCACAATAGTAATGTTACAACGGTTTGCTTGTTTATTGATGATTTTATTAAGATTAATACATAGAATTCAATATTTTATATATATGAGTATTCAACTTACAGAAGCAAATTATATTATATGTTTTAATATATTGGAGAAATAATTTTGCAACAAGCAGTAGTTCATCTACAAATGGTATGCACATGAAATTAATTATTTTATTCACATTTACAATACATTAAATTAATTATTTTATTCACAATTACAATAAATTAAATCATTTTGTATTATATGTATATGTTAAAAAAATGGCCCATTTATTTAAGTGCAACCCTTTTCTAGATTACCTCTAAGAATTTATACCAGCTTCAAACTTCTGATTCGCTCTATAAACGCCTTCCTAATGTACTTATCATTCATTGTAAAGGTGATGGCGAGAAAGTCATATCGAAAACAAACGAGGTTAGAGAAATCCAAAATCATAGTCGAAAATCTTTAATAGCATGTAATTGACATATGAAACTTTTCTAATTTATATTCCTTTTAATTGTGATTTGTACAGCCAAAAGAGAGGAGAAACTAGTTTTCGGTGCAAATTACACGATAGGTTTCCCCTTCGAAAGTATATTAGAGGAAATTAAAAAAGAAAATATCGTTGGGCTTACCAGCCTATTTATGGTTTTATTTGACTTTCTTTTGCACTGAGGACTGCTGAAATGTTTTTGATTTGCATTGTATCCAAAAACCTCACTTGAACAATTTTTAGGAATTTCTAAAATTTCAACTGAATTGAATCCTAGAAAGAGCAACAAATAAAAACAGACTTGCGGCAAAATTGAAAAGACTAGGTAAGAGGACATGCATCATTTAAAGCGACACCAATCCACTTAACTATTAATTAATGACAACTTGGAAAGTACAAATAGTCCTAGTCAAGAAAACTATGATTTTGTCTTCCCGGCGCCCATAAAGTTGGTCTTGAAACTTTGGTGAAAACTCCTCTTGTGATCATTTAGTTACTGAAAAAGTATGTTGCATGTGAAATCGCAATGAATTAATGAAAACAAAGTTCACAGTATGCCTGCATAACACTCCCGTTCAAGCTTAAGAAATTATGGGGTGGTATGGGTCTATCATGCAACGTTGTAACGTCTTTTCTCAGTTTACTTTTATTTTGTAAAGAGGAGCATTGCCTTATTTACACCTTCTGATAGTGTCAGTTACTCTATAGTGGCGGAATAATACTTAAATCCTAAATAAAATGCCCAAAAAGTGATAAGTCAATGTAGAGGACTTTTCTTTTTCAAGGTAATGTTCAACCACAGCTAACATGCTGCTCATTTAACGTGGATTAAATAGGGTTTATTTTGTTTTATTGCTGTGGAAATTGCATGCAGCTCAATTTTATATGGCTTCTTATTTATGTGTCATTGAAATTGTGGGCCAATGACCATTCCTAAGCACGTGCCATATTTTATGGATTTTAAACTTAACCCGAAAGTTCGATGCTCTCAATAGATTTTTTGACTAACTACTGCTCAGAACAGTATTAAACCTTTTTCACAAATTTAATAACTATCTGTATATGCATGTTGTTTATGTAACAGATGTATGTTATCATTAATCTGCATGTAAGAAATTAAATATGGCGGAAACATACTTGAAAGTTTGAAGTTAATTTTCCCAAAAAAAAGATCGATTGATCTTTTTCTGAAATATAATAGGGGAAACGAATACTTGTATATTTATTATTCCTAATAAGAATTAATATTGCTTTTTTAATGCTGCCCGGAAAAGATTTTATGATGCACAGAGTACAATAAATGTTGCACAGCACATATAGGAGCGATCAAATATTTTTTAGGAGTTGAAATCATAATTATTACGAAAAGAAAATTGTATTTAGATAATGTTCCTACAAATTTAGCGAAATTAAAGTGACTTAGGCGCCATCTCGATAAGAGAAGGTACAACGTATATGAACAGGCTAATGGTAAACAATTTTTATTGAACACTTTTTTGTTTTTAATATACTTACTACTCGTTCGTTTGTTTTTGGGCTTAGAACAACTGAGACAATATTATTTAGTTTGCACTGTGTCATGCTATATGCATATATTTATTTTATTGCATAAATTATCATATTTTGTAGCATATCGTGCAAAGTTATTATCGTTATTTTATCTCTAATTTTCCGTACCTTGTCCTATAAATTATTGGAATCACAAATTTTCCTATATGTATAGGAGAAAACATAGACTTAGGACTTGGTCTATTCGTTTTTCGTGTAGTTCCTTCTTAAGTTATCCATATTCAGTAACAAACCAATTAAAAGTATATACACCGTAACATCTAATATATGTTTTCAAATATTTTGCAAAGGAAGTTCTCATGGCTTAAAATGGTAGTTTTTACTTACTTTTGTGAAAATATTTCACATGTTGGAAAATTAAAGATTTTGGTCTTATTAGATATGAACTGAGGATAAATTTCAACAGAGTGGTCTATCTTTGTATATGTTAGAAATGCTCCGTTTGTGCAAATCTGTTTCAGCGATTACTTCAGAAGTGAAAAAATTAGTGTGATTTAGTTTGCCAAAAATGAATGCCAGAAATGAGCCCACCTGCGCAACGACCAGATTTATCTGGCCCATCTTCGACCGCAACAGGTCTAGAAACTTGGTCTCGCTCAAGAGAGCCGCTATCAGCAACGTAGTAGCGGTCATTACGGGCCACTGTCTCATCGGCAAACATGCCAATAGGATGGGGGTGACCACGCATGACTTCTGCAGAAGTTGCCTCAATGAGGAAGAGGAAGAGAACATCCTTCACTTCCTGTGTCAATGCCCAGCACTAGCGGTGCTGGAGAAATCGGAGCTTGAGCTCCACTTTCTTTAATGATCTGTCGGAACTGAACTCCATCAGGATTAGAAGCCTGGAGCAGTTCATTAAAGAGTCCAAATGGTTCGAAGGCTAGTTATTGGGGGCTTCGTCCCACGTGGTATCACAATGGGCCTACCTTGGCCTAAGTATGCCTTCTTTTGGCAGCCACTTGAACCTAGAACCTAGTTTGTCAAAATGCGGTAAAACCCCATTTTGATGCAATAAATTATTCGTTTTTTGAGAATTGTGTTTGTGAAGCCATTGGTGATGATATATTTTTACAATATATTAACGGTTAATATAAAATTTATTGTTATATTGTATATTCTACCTCAGTGAAAATGAGTTTTTCTATTTAAATTAAAAAAAATGTCTAAATTATAAACATGACACAGAATTCATTCACAATTCAGAGTTTATGCTTATTAAAACTGACGTTGCTCCTTATACGGCCAAAACACAAAAACGCACTATTTAGTTTTCTACAAACAAAACAAAACCTGATTTTTAACTGCATATACGTTAAGTTAGTTAGGTTAAGGAGGTTGCACAAGGTTTACTTAGGCCAGAAGAGTTCCGTTGCGATACCTTTAGAACCATTCGTACTCAGATCGGAAGAAAGACGAGCCCAGATGTCGGGTTCTACGAAGCGAAGTGATATTCTCTTCTTCCTCATCACTATATCAGTCTTTAATCCGCTGATATTTCCCATTTTAGCCTTTTGGTCATTCCTGTAGATTGGGATGTTAATGGAATTAAAGCTATAGCCAATGATGACTTGAATTTCCTAGGGATTCCTTGTTTAAAACGATAATCGCCTGTCTTGTGCCGCCTTTAGCTTCCCCAACCTTAGCAATCTTCCAGTTACCATGATGTCCTTGGGGTCAGAAGGTATGGCCGGGATCCAAATCCTCTATCTAGGACCTTCGTACAGATGTCCAGTGAGATGATGCCCTCAAGATTACTGCGGTCTTTGATCGCCCAGAGTAGATGATCCTTCGCATTATCGCAGAAAGAGCAAGCGGTATGGGGCTTATGTTTGTGGGTGGGGCCCGTTTTAGACCTTTTGGAGGAGGAGTTTGGCTTGTCCTATGAAAGCGCTACCTCTTCGTTAGAAGATCAAGGGTTCTGGCCCTATATTGGGCAACGGTTTCATTTGACCACTCCAGAGAAACTTCCTTCTTTGAAAGCTCCTCTAGCAAGATAGCTTGTTGGCAAGCTTAAGGCTCCGAACGAATACAGCCGGTATTACATCTTGACCCCAAATCATCCAATGGGCACGGGTTGGCATTGATTTCTTACATCAACTTGGCCGGACTGATCCTTGTATGTACGTAATCACGAAGGAAATTTTATTTATTCCGTCCAACAACAATAAGTCATCACACCCAGCAAAAACATGACCTTATTAAAATTCAGCCGCTTCTAGGAGAAGGTTGTAATCGAACTATCAACAGTGGACACAGTTGTGGCACATGTCCATGTTGCGGCACGTACACAGAAATCCTCCTGTGTACCTGTTAGCTGACGGTACAACAGCATGTAACTGCAGTACAAATAGTCCGTTTGTAAGTATGGTCTTTGAAATGTGATTTGTCTAGTGTCGGTTTCACTGGAACCTAAGCCCGATGAAAAAAATACATCAACCAACTAGTGAAAATCTAGAAAAGCAAATTATAAACTTCCGCGCCCACTTTGGCATCGCAAAATTTAACTCTTTGCAAATAAATTTGCTACCGAGTAAACCTCGATTCGATGAAGTGGAGAGAATTTATAATTTTGTTAAGAAGTCCTGGTCACTCCGAAGTCAATCTTTATTTAAGTAATTAGTTGAGCACCTAGAATAAAAATGTGTTATTAGACAGCAAAATCTAAATTCACTAAATTAAATACAGAACTAGCACAAAACTTATTATAATTATCACATGTAGCGGTTAAACTGCAATTAAAATACTTTTATAATGCAGAGACGCCAAGGGCTTTTCCTAAAAATTTATTATCTCACAACATTAACGACGAAACTTCAATCTAACCGTTTTCTGGACGTGTGGAGCATTTTGGAAATATTAAAACGATGACTGATGCCGATGCGGTAAGAAAGTTAATTTCTAAATAAAGAGCACATACATCTCATGTTCATTAAAACTTTATTTTCTTTGAATATTTTTTAAATGCATTACGTCACTGAGAAGAGTACTCTTTATTTTAAATTAAGCCATTAAAAAATTTATGAAATGCTTGAAACGATATAAGAGTTCGATTTCCGTGAGATATGAAAATGAGTTTGTCTTCGTAATTACAGGAGAATTAAAAAAGATGGATATCGACAGAGGAGAAAAATAGTGACTTGTAACCTATGCAAAATATTTTATTATTGAATATTTCCATTTTTTCCAAATCGGAAATCGAGCTGGTGTCGCCCTACATACTTATTTGGGTATACTTTTCAAATAAAATTTTCAAAAAGAGGCAGCCTTATCAAAAGTTATCTCAAATATGTAAGCCAAATGAAGTACCACTATCCATAATGTATATATCGCCTACATACAATTGGCGAAATAGCATTTTCGGATTTCTACATATCTAAAATAGGTTTTCCTAACTGCACAATATTCTTGGAAATAAAATATTAATTGAAATTTTACATTTATATATCTTCTTTTATTATATAAAAAGCTGTCAGGTCCGTATTTTTCAATTTTGCGCCATGGGGGAATATGATCAGCACTCCAGTGCCAGATAGAAGACTTAAAATAAAGACTACACCTGATAAAACAAAAACGCACTTTGTTTGTAAAGTTATTTATTTGTCTTAGAGTCAGACATTACTAATTACGAATATGAGCAAAAATACATGTTTAATTTTTTAGAATCCTATTTAATTTGATATTTTACAAACTATTTGTGATAACCTCTTATTAAACGCTATTTTAAGTTTCCAGTACTTCAAAACTTCGAAGCCAAAAAGAAATATTAAATTAATTTTCTAAAATTGCATAACCCATTGAGAAAAAGGTACGAAGAAAGTAATATTTTAATTCCGGAAATATTTGTGAACATTATTTCTGCTGAGCCTGAATTTTCACGCTTTCTTAAAATTTAAATTCGCTGTTGAATGTGTAAATAATAAAATTAAGGAATAATATCGAATTAAATTTTGCTTTGTGGCAATCTAGATAGTAAGAAAAATTTCCTCATATTATCCGATTTATTAACCCTTAGAAGACTAATAGTGTATATCGGGCACATTTCGAATTTTAAAATCGTTCAAAATTCTTATTTAAAAACATATTTGAAAATGCTCTGCCCTTTTTTGGGTCATTGAATCGTTGCAGTAGTAATTTTAACCAAAAATTACTAAAAATTGAGATATTGGTTTTAGGAATTTTAAATCTACATTGTGAGTCCAAGTAATTTTTCGCTACCGTCTGCGTTTGTTTTTTCCAGGGAGTGCACTGCGTGTAGGTTGCACAGACAATTTGCACCCCTTTGTGTATTTTGTGAGTATGTGATGTAAACATGTCCATGTTGAATACATGTTATCATCTTAAAAAAGACGGATTTAAATAAAGAATGATTTCTATTACGCTTAATTATCTACTCTGCATCCAATACTTCAATATCTTCATTCCCTTCATTAATCTCGTATTAATTAGTCCTACTCGCATTTTTATTTGCAGGATTACTCATTATTTTCATTTCCTAAATTATTACCATATCCAAGGTGGCGCAAAAGTTGTCACACAATTTTCTTAGGCTGTAATTTTATTATGTGAATGAAAAACTTTGGTTTTGCTTTTGGGTTGTGTTTCTTTGATGTTTATTTTTTTTCTATTAAGCGGCCAAGTGGCCGCCGCCAGAATTGATGATCATGCAGGACCGATTTATGGCATTTTTCATCACTCTTGACAGGACTTTCGACGATATGTTCTCGCATTCCTAACGGATATTTTTTTTAGGGCTTCAAGAGTTTGAAGCTTATTGACATAGACTCGTAACTTCAAGAAACCCCATAAAAAGAAGTCTGGAACGGTTAAATCGAGCAATCTTTCCGGTCAGTGCAAATCACCGAAAAGCCAGAAATGCAGCCCTCAGAATTTTGGTTGTAGCTCATGCAGTATGTACCGTTGTTCCATCTTGTTAAAACCATATGTTCTCCAGTCCCAATTCATCCATTTGAGGAAAGAGAAAGTCGTTGAGCATGGTTCTGTAGCGCTCGTCGTCCACAATAGTCGTTTGGCCCGCAGCGTTTTCGACAAAAAGGAGGCCCGAAAGCGCCTCCAGCATAAACATCACACCGTATGGGTGTAATGGCTCTTCGTGGGTTATACGCTTATTTTTAGTGCCTCGGAAGCGATAATTTTGCTTATTCACATATCCACTAAGAGATGGAAATGGCGTAGTGTTTGCCCAGTTAGTGTCGGCCGACCGGGAATATTGCGCCTAAATTCGCGCTGCGCCAACACCACTGACGAATTATTCCGCAAAAAAATCGTAACAATCATTCGTTCTTGTATATAGTAGTATAGCATAGGAATATAGCGATTCATGTCTTATTTTGTATTTGTTTACTTTACAAATGTCAAAGCAGAACTGACATGTGCCGCCATTTGCAAAAATTATAGCATCTTCCGATAGGGTGATGACTTTTGCTCCACCTTGTATATTACATTAATTAACAACCGATGATGTAGATTACAGAAGGCGGGCATTGTAACCCAGCACTGAGACCATGCGGTCCATTGTACGAACCTCAGTAGAATATCTGTCATCCGTGTTAATCTCGTTGCCCTACGTGAGCCGTAAGACGCTAGGTTCATTGAACAAATGTCAATTGTGGGCAACATTAATACTTGTGGCCCGCTTGTAGTTATTATTTATGCGCCGAGTATTTCAACTCTTGCGCTAAAATAGAGGAGACAATCACAAAGAAGATAGGTGATTGATTCCTCACATTCGCAAATGCATATAGGTGCTTTTTCAGCCTGCAATGTCCCGTAATGACCAAAGATCATGAATTACTAGATGGGACACTCTCTATAAAAGCTTAAAGCTCTAATCCATATGCAACTTCTAAAACTGCCTGGGGTAAATTTTTCCATTAGAGAAAGTAGCAAAGAACTACTGCTTTCTATGCCTTATCTAAATTCCAATAAGAACGAAAGAGATAAGAATAAGCAGCCAAAAGTTCTCATCTACAGCACTTACAGTGTAGGCAATAAAATGCAGCCCGACAGATTGGCCCGCCTTTAAAAATGCATGGTAAAAAACCATGCATTTTTAAAGGCGGGCCAATCTGTCGGGCTCGCTGTGTGCCTCTGCATGCATGGTGCTAGTGCCGTCCCCAGGCAATGTTTCAGCATAGGGAAATGCTGAATTGAGAATGGGGAACAGGCAAGTAGCACACTCAGAGCATGTATACGGATGCGGGCTGCTTAAATTTTTTCACTGTGCATTTTTAAAGGCGAGCCAAACGTATTCGAACGTGTGCGCTGCTTTGGGTGGTGAAACGTGATTTTAATTTTCGTTCCGCCTCCCCCTAAATTTTAGTCTTTCTCTCACTCATGAGCCCTTTATTACTATCCACTTTTAGCAAAATCTGCAAGGTCGGTGGATTAAGGGGACCAAGGTCGAAAAAAGATAAGGGAATTCGTCACGAGTGTCCCATCTAGTAATTCATGATCTTTGGTAATGACACTAAGCGCAAAGTTGATGCACTCCACTGCATTACCCATTTGCTCAAACCTTTGTCAACTCCTTTTAAAAGAATTTTGAACTATTTACAGCCCTGTCTTACATCCTATCTCCAATTTTTGATCCTTTAGAGCCCATTTTCCGAAAGATTGATTTACAAAAGAAGATGCTAGTCCCACGCACGGCTAGGGGCCTATCACGGGTTTGCTTGACCTTCTTTGACCAGAAAGTTTTCAGTATTGCTTCCAAAGATATTGCTATGACCAGGGATTCATATGGCCGATACGTTATTTACAGCCGCTATTTGATTAAGTGAATTTTTGCAGTCGCTAACGATATTGTATCTTGAGGATACTATTTACATTCAAGAGTGCGGCCTGAGAAGATAAATAAGATAATAAACTATTTATTTTAAAATTATAAATATAATTATATATAATTCAGACCCTCACAACAAGCCTTTTCATTTGATGTGTCACACGGTATAGTTTACTTTTTTTTAATTTTCTAATTTTCCGTCCGAGAATTTAATTAAAGCAGCATAAGGATCTTCAGAACAGAGTTAGTGAAGTGAAAATATACCAGGTGTACCGGAAAGAATTTATAAAAACGCATAATTTTTAACAAAATGGAAAAAGTTATTTATTTAAAGTATTAGCCATTCGATTCTACACGCTTTTCTTGCAATTTATGAATGTTATCCCAAAAAAAGCGTTTGTCCTTTGAGCCAAACCATTCATCGAGCCATTTTTCGACTTCTTCGAAATTTGCAAAGCGCTCTTCAGACAGCGCGGGTCCCATTGAAAAAGGTGAGAATAAGACGAAGTCAGGTCTGGCGAGTACGGTGGGCGTGATAATACGTCCCATCTATCCGATTTCAATATGTTTTTCACCAGTTTTGCTGTGTGTGAGTATTAATTGCTTCAGAAATTCATAATACACCACTCCACCACCATATTGCCAACAAACACAGAGCATTGTCTTCTTTCCGAAGCAATTGGGCCTTGAAGTCGATGGGCCCAATCATAGTCAATAACTATGATTTTTTACGTCTTGGATTTTCGAAATAAATCCATTTTTCATCACCCGTCACAACCCAATGCAATTGACTTCCTTTCGTACCGTTGAATTAGCATTTCACAAATGATTTTTCGATTTTCCATTTGCCTGTTATTCAGTTCATGTGGTACCCACCTTCTCAGATCTTTCCCATTGCTCGTAAGCGGTCACTAATCGTTTCTTGTGCCACATCTAACGTTTCTGCCAATTTTTCTTGAGTTTAGGTTGGGACTTTGCCCAATAACTCCTGTAATTCCGCATCCACAAATGGTTTTGTTCTACCCGAACGTTTAATGTCTTTCAAATCAAAATCGCCAGTTTTAAGTTTTCGAAACCACGTCTCACATATTTTTACGTTTGGAACATACTTTCCGTAAGTTTATACCAGCAAACGATGACTTTCAACGGCTTTTGGCTTTTGATGAAATAATGCATGTTGCAAATGCTATTTTTCAGGCGCAAAATTCGACATATTTACAGAGCTATAACACTACGACGCTATTATGCATGGGATGAAACTTTTGCTTTAAGTTTAATGACAGTAGAATAAAATGACTTATATATCAAAATCATTTTATTCCATACTTGCGGCTAGCAACATCAGTTAGAAAAACCGGTAAAGACTTTCCGGTTTACCTGATAATTGCCTTCCTAGTACTTCGTATCGCAGCATATATTTTTATTAACCTGACCCCACACCTTTATACAGACTTTATCAAATTAATATAATAGTAGAGGTAAATATGGTTTTCCATTCCTTTTTCAGTGTTTTCATCAGTTCTGGTTCATTTCGGAAAAGTTGTCCTGGAACTGGCCATTTAAGGATCTTGAAAAGATTTTCAAGGGGTCTTAAATCTGGTGATTTCCGCAAGAACATTAATCCCATTCTCATTTATCCAAACTTTACCAGCTTCGTTGTGTGTTTCGGGTCATTATCATGCTTAAATACCTGTCGAAGTGGTACTTCCAAATCGGCATATAAAAGCATTTGCGTCTCAAAATAGTTTTGCAAATAAAACAACCCATTTTTTGTTTTATTTCACAAAAGTGACTCATTCCGTTAGTAGAAAACACTATCATCACACTATCTTATCCATGCTTGTTTGTGGAGTTGCATTATCACGGATTTAGTCACTAAATTGATTTAACTGATTATTAGCTGCGTAACCGTTTCATCCGGTGTATTTTAAAAACTTAAGACTTCTTATATGCTCAAGTTTGATTTTTCACCCACTTTGGAAGTGTTGCTAAAATCGGTTAAGGTTACCACATAACTCATACCACCATGATTCAAACCTGGAAGGGTTTTTGCATTATAATGCATTTTTATTTTTAAGTGTTAAATAAATATAATTCAGTTTTTGTTTGTTTGTTTATTCTCTATCTCTCGGACAGACGTTAATTGGACGCACGTACAAAAATACACATTTAATTTAAAAAAAACTTATATGTTAAGTGATATATTGTCATAGGCATGTATTAATATCTGAAATGTTTAGTATACCATATATAATGTGATAATAAAATCCTTTTGTTATTTTATAGTATTTTGGTAGTAGATTTGTTAAAATCTACTACAGTCAATATTGAATTCTGAAAAATCTCTATGACTCTTTTTTCAGCTATAGGAACATAGTAAATCCATATACATATTTTGCCAAAATAACATGACTCCTCATATTGTAGAAATTTCTTGCCGCCTTTTAACACGTTCCGTGCCAGAATTTTCAACAAAGCTTTCGTGAGAGACTTACATATAAAAAGTCATTTAGTAAGAGAGAGCTTTCATTTGTGTACTGTTTTCGGTACACGTGGCAGGGAACGTGTTAAAAGTGCTTATCTTACCTAATGAGTAAGTATATATATATTTATATATCCCCCAATTTAATTTACATATTTAGCAGGCTGTTGGATTGATTGCAATTGATACAATTTGTTGTCAATTGTCGGATATTTTCTTCTAATATAATAATCCATAAAATTCATACAATTATGAGCTCAAAGGAATTTATCAGTCGCTTGGGACATTTGCATAGTCGTATATTGAAAATATCTTTTTTCTGTTCCTTTAGTTTCTTTCTTTTTTCTCTATAAATATTTAATAGACTAATGTTTGTTATTTATTTAAAATATTAATTTTAATTTTTGTTCTCACAGTACATAAAGTACAATAATCTGCTTTCATTTTGATGGTTTTATTATAGCTCCTAGAACAATAAGTCTTTTTAATGTAACTACTCTTCATTGATGATTGAAACTAATCGTGTTCTTTATCGACGACAAACTTCCATACAAAACAGTTTCAGTATTGTGTAATCAATAAGCGATTTCGAAAGTAGGTCAAATTACAAATAACATTTCATGACAAGTCCCTGGCTTGATAAAAACTGTACGTCATGAATATAAATATGACAAATGTCTTTCGTCTAGTTTTCAATTATTCCCTTTGCCTTCTGTAACGTATACTCCTGAACTCTGATATGTAGAACTTATGGTAAAGTTTCTTTGAGATATTTTGCCCTGTCTGGGACTTTGAGCTAGCTCTATATCGTCGGGGATAGTGCAAATCCGCGAATCTACCATACGTAAAGGCCGCGTATCTGCAATAGATCCAGTTTTACAGAGGAAGGTTAAAACTTAATAACTTTATTAATTCAATGAATTTTAAGCTCATTTTTACATAGAAAGTAATTATTAATGTGTTCTATCTCTTGTTAGAAAAATATATCAATTTAATATGTAAATAATTAAGGCCCTACAACAATTACGCGGATTTGCTTCAATTGGCTACATTTTGTCAGATACGCGCAATTATCCAATGCTAGTTTCGCGGATTTGCACTATCCCCGACGATATATATGTCGATCATAATATTTCAAGCACTCAATGTTTGCATTTTTGTAAGAATAGCTAATCCCATTTTTGACAATATTACCTTCCCTAACTTAAGGATGACTTTTAAACTAACACCAATAGGAATTTGCTCGCACCCTTGGTATTTTACTTTTAGACTAATAAATAGTTACTTTGCGACTATACTCTTATTATGTATTTCTCCTATATATGTTACAAATGCTTCCGTTTTCAAAATAAAAATAAAAATCTAACTATTTTTAAAATTGAACGCTTTGACTGTTTCCCGTGGAACTCGGTGTTTCGCTATATGAACAAAGTTATGTTTTTTTATTTCATATAGCTTAAACGTTAGCTGACTTAGTATATTGAGTTCAAATTCAGCATAACAGAAAGTAAGCCCTCGATCACTTATAAAGCCGGTATGAGAAGATTGGATTCCGAAGAATCAAAACTGCATTTTCGCCAGAAATTCATTAATGGTTTTAGCTTACCTATCTAGGACAAAATCACTCTTCAAAATCATGGTTATCAATTTTGTGATTCTGAAAGTAAACGTGAATAAAACACACTTCTGATTGAGATTTTGATCCATTGAAATAAAATTCAATATATTTTTGGAACCTTGAAATTATGTGTGGAATGCAATATCTTTCAAATGTCCTACATGGGATATCTTACAGGCTTGGAACCTTTTGAGATTATTTTCGATGACTTTTTTTTTCGCCGCATAAACACGGTCCTTTGCGTTACACAACAAAAAAAGTCCAGCGGGGAAAAATTGCATGATCTTGGTAGGCAATTCCCATGATCAAAACGTGAAATTACACTTCGGGTAAATTTCTAGCACAACAAAGGCAAAACAGAACATGTTGTGTGGCTTCTTTCGTCGTGCTATTGAAACTATAATATCTTCATATTCACACAAAAAACAAACGGTAATCATGTGGTTGAGGCGGTCAAAATTCACGTTTTGTGTACAAGCCAATCACACCTGCAGGACAAATTTCACACCATACAATAACTTTTTGTGTATGCAATGACCTTTCTGCAATTTCTTGTAAATTTTGACTAAAATACGACTTTGCGTTTCATCACTGCAGAAAATTCGAAGCGATTCATAATTTTTATAAAAAGTTTTCACTATTATCACATGTCCAGTGATTGTTAAACAATCTATATTATAAAATGGCATTTAACTAAACATATGATGCCTTGGATGTCAGTTGCACGTGATATATGTTACTGAAAGAGGACTGGTAAATCCGGATACAGAAATAGAGGAGCCTGTGTAATAAAAATTAGTCGCAACCACAAACATACATATATAATATATGTACAATGGACCGCTCATGTACACGATTTCCTTAATAACTGATGGTGCGATTTTTGTTCCCTCCCTTTCGATCTCAGGCAGTGACAACTCGTGAAACAACGTTTTTAAAATTGCATATACATATACCATATATGTTGGATAATCGATAAGTTCGATTTTTGATGCTTGCATTGATTTGGCTTTTCATGGATGTGGATATAATATTTTTGAAACTCAAGCATTTAAACAAATTTTATTTCCTGTTTTTAAGTTTAAGTTTAAGTTAAGTTTACCAATTTACAACAGTATTGAACTCTAAAAATTTAAAAACATTAATGAAGGACGAAACCTTGAAAGTAAAAGGAGATACTCGTATAACGAAATTGTGTTCAAAGAAAATAATAAGTGTTAAATTGGATGCTGCAACTAGACTTGGAAAGTCTATATTAGGTAGGTTTACCAGGTGTACCGAAAAGTCCTTACCGATTTTTCTAACATAAGTCGCTAGCCATAAGTATGGAATAAAAAGATTTGACATATATGCCATTTTATTCTACTCTCATTAAGCTACAAAAACAATAAAAGTTGCATAACTCTGTGAATATGCCGAATTTCGTGTCTGAAATAGATCATTTGCAATATACATTTCATCAAAGAGGCCGTTGAAAGTTATCGTTTGCTGATAGAAACTTACAGAGAGTATGCTCCAAACATAAAAATATGTGAGACGTGGTTTCGAAAATTTAAAAGTGGTGATTTTAATTTGAAAGACAGTAAACGTTCGGATAGATCAAAAACATTTTTGGATGCGGAATTGCAGGAGTTATTGGACGAAGGCCCAACCCAACTTCAAAAGCAATTGGCAGAAACGTTAAATGTGACATAAGAAACGATTAGGGACCGCTTTTAAATGACAGACATATGAAAAATCGAAAAACCATTTGTGAAATGCTGTTTAAACGGTACGAAAGGAATTCATTTTTGCATCGGATTGTGAAAAGTAATGAAAACTGGATTTATTAAAAAATCGTTGTTCTGTGTTTGGTAGAACCAGGGTAGTGTGGTGTATTATGAACTTCTGACAACTGATGAAATAGTTAATACAGATCGCTACAAATAACAAATAATAAATTTAAACCATGCGTTAATGGAAAAATGTCTAGAATGGGACCCACCCGCAGCAGAAGTCCTCGTTTTCTACCCAACAAAAATTTATTATTAAGTGGTAATAAGGTCACTTGAATGATTAAGTTAAATATCTAGAATTATAATAGACAAGACTTTTGCTAAACATATAATGTCAACTATAAATAAAAATGGATTACTAATTAAAACTCTGCACTCATTTATTAATAGGTACTGAAAATTCAAGCTATACATAATGTTCTATGGTGCTCCAGTTTGGTCTCAATGTTCTCGTACTCATCTGAATAAATTACAGACTGTACAAAATAAAATTCTGAAAATTTTTAACAGCTTTAGCATTTCTCCACATACATAGATTTAATTCATGATAGAATTAATACCTTAGCTAAGTTTTACTAACACTGTGAACTGTCAGACAATCCTCTCATCCGACAACTTGTTAGTAATTATCTGTAAAGTTTTAGCATAAGTATGATTAGGATTAGTGTTAAAACAAAATTCGAAATATTTTGAAAATTTTTTACCCAAAATCTGAATATATGTATATACATTTATTTTCCGTTAGGCTACATTGTAATATTATTATTATATTATAATATATTGAATTATTATATTATATGAGCATATATAAATGTCTTTTGAATTTGGAATGAAAATTAAAATGAATTTATTCCTTCTTGTTCACACTACACTGTGTCCAATAAATTCGAATACAAACGTTTTTCTTGTTTACACATGAAACATCTCTTTTTAGGTCTTTTTTTTTTGTTTTTGAAAAAAAACCTTGTGAGATTTTTCGTGACTTGAGAAAGACAGGAATAAAAAATCTGTGCACTGTACGCAGAAAGCAACGTATTGTCCTCATACCAGAGCAAATTGGAAAAAGATATGTCGTTCAGTACGGATACAGCTGGAAAATTAAGAATCGGGAAGTCTTCGGCACTTTTGACATTCACCCAAGATCTTGGTTTAAAAGCTTACAAAAAAAAACAAAAAATTCATGGAGTTTTATCATCATCCAAAAAAAGAGAACTAAAAGAGATTGCAATATCTTTTGCTTGGCACGAGGGCGAGTTTGTATTTTCCGATAAAAACCTCTTCGTTTTGCAACAAACACACAACTCTCAAAATGATTGTGTATGGTTATTAAGAATTCAAGACATTCTGCAAAACGAACCTTATTACATTAGGTACCAAAATGCTTCATCAGTTATGGTTTGGAGAGCTTTATGCGGAATGGGTAAGGTCTCTCTGGTTTTTATGAATAAGAGGGTTAAAGTCAACTCTGAATACTACCAGGATTCTTCAAGTCGTGTTCCAGGCTGCAAAGAATTAATTGCAAACGACATTGCTTTCAGCTTGACGGCTTCGCATACCGCAAATGAATTTCAGAAATGGTGCGTTCAAAATTTAGTGGATTTTTTGCAAAAAGATGAATGGCCTTCGCAGTAGTCCTGAATCCCTTATATTTTTCTCGTTGGACTACATGATATCAAAACTCAAGGACCAAAACTTCAGTAGTTTAGAGCATTTCAAGCGAGTACTAATTAACATTTAGGAGGACATGCCCATATCACTCATGCGTGCTGCTTGTAATTCTTTTGAAATTAACTAATTAATTAAATTTACACGTCGTGTGTTACGATATCGCAATTTCTTTTTGGACACCGTGCAATATCGCATTTTGAGGAGTCAGCTGTGAGTTTGAATTATCAAACGCATAAAGCACATAAAATAATAACTCCCAAAATTATTCAATAATTTAATAATCCGTTTTACATAATAAGTCCTTCATAAGGAAAGGAAGCAAACATGTAATTACCCAGCTATGAAATACCTACATCTGAATTTCACACAATTTCTAAAGTTTTATTTAATGATGATAATTGATGTTTTAGCATCCCATATCGCGAATTTTTATTTATGCTTGATTTATCGATACAAATCAAAAAAGAAAAAACCTATAAGCGTAATGTCGATCCTTATAACTTTTCGTTTTTCTTTTCCACCAACAAATTACAATTTTTAGCAAAGATCTTGAGCGAAACGATTAGATCCAATCATATATGTATGTATTATTAGGTCCAGAATCTTATATATGTTTGGATCCGAATACTCGACGGATGCAAACGAATCCGAGCATATCTAAACATACCTCTAGATATATGATCATCTATAAAAACATATGGGTAGATATTATTATATATAACTATACATATATCTAGATATATGTTTTTTTTATTATCTATAGCTTTTTATTATCTATAGCTGAATGATTTCTGGTAGATAGATGAGAGCAGTAATTTGACGAAATATAGGTGCAGTGGTAGCACACCAAGCTTTACATTATCATTGCGATGTTAACCTTTATTTCGTGCGCTATAAAAGTGCGCTAAATGTAAATAACAATTTAAAAAAATATTTTAAATACACTCCGCACAAACACTAGCAATTACGTGTACCCTCGTGTGTACCCGTTCGGGTATATATTTCGCTAATATAAACTTTGGGAATGCTCGACTATCCCCGGGACACAACACCTTCGACGCCAAAGATCCTCAAATCCAAGATGTGACACTAATGACGTATTTCCTTATCTTTTGTCGTATGGGAAAACAAACACTATAACACAGCGTGCCCGAGACTGCGTTTTTTTCCCATGAATTTTTAAAGTCTCGGGCACGCTGTGTGCCTCTACATGCATGCTGTTAATGCCGTCTTCAGGCAATGTTCCAGGACAGGGAAATTCTGAATCAGGGAAGGGGAACAGGCAGGTAGCACACTCAGAGCATATATACGATTGCGGCCTGTTTACAGTTTTTCACTGTGCATTTTTAAAGGCGGGCCAAAATATTCGAACGTGTGCGCTGTTCTGGTTAGTGAAACGTGGTTTTAATTCATTCCGTTTCCCCTCAAAATTTTTGTCTTTCTCTCACGCGTGAGCCCTTCATTACTATCCACTTTTAGCAAAATCTGCAAAGCCGGTGGGCTAACAGGACCAAGGTCGAAAAAAGATAAGGGAATACGTTACGAGTGTCCCATCTAGTATTTCATGATCTTTGAAGCTTTCCTATGGGCTATACCCCGTGAAAACCGGCACCACTCTGGAAATGTTCACACAAGTACGAGTATTCTTAAGAAGCTCATGCGTTCTTCCTAGAACGTTCTCAGATGGTTCTTGAAACGATAGTCCTAGCCAGCTCCTTCCCCGCTTGTTACCCTCTATCTTGCTATATGTCGGTACCCAAAGGAGATTATGGCATTTCCCAAAAAAGATTAGACGCTCACAACAGCATTCCACCAATGATGGCACACAAACCGAATCCAGAGTTTTGATAGGGGCAATCGAGTCTGTGAGAATTACTAAATTTAGTGTAGATATTAGGTTGATTAAAGTGTCGCAGTCATATTTTATTATAGCGAAGGAAGACGAAACGACCCCTTAACTTCGCGTGTCTCACAAAAATTCTGGCTCTCACTCCTTTCAAGGATTTGGACTCGTCTGTGAAAATGTAATGGTAGAAGGTTCACGAGACTCTACTCCACTTTAGTGGGGAGCCTCAAACTTTCCGGCAGTTTGCCAATGCAGTCCGTACGGCGAACTGCTAGCTCCTCTTACAACAGGCCCAGATACTTGATGGCGAGGAGGTGCAAAAGCAGCAGCTCAATGGCCACGAGGTGTAGCAGCATATTAACCCTTTGACCCATGGTGGGACGTAAAACGTCCCACCTTACTCAAACTCGTTTTTTTCATTGAAAAATGAAATATTTTCGATAAAAGTTGATACTCTAGGGTTTTTGGGGTCGCTGAACTCGAATATGAAGTCAGATTTCCAAAAAAAAAAAATGGCGGATGCAATATGGCGGATCAAAAGTTAAACTTTTTTCGAAATGATTTTATTTTCATCACTTTATGGCAAAAAGTCATATAAGGGGGTTTTTTGAATTGCTGAATACAAATCTGACATCATATTTTCAAAATTCAAGTTTCATAGAAAACATTTTTTTTTTTTTATTTTAATCCGCCATATTGGATCCGCCATCTTGAATTTTGAAAATCTAATGTCAAATTCGTGATTTGCGAGTCAAAAAACCCTTATATACCAAGTTTCATAGAAAACAGTTCATTTTTTTGGATTTTGGTCCGCCATCTTGGCTACCATTTTGAATTTTGAAAATCTGATTTCAGATTCGTATTCAGCGACCAAAAAAACCCTCATATACGAATTTTAGTGCAAAATGATACATTACAGAAATGTATGGGTCAAAGGGTTAAGGTCAATCGCCAAACTGCTTTCAGGTACTTTTCCTAACCAAATAAGGTAATTTCAAACAATGAAAAATTATAAATTACGAGTATATTTTATTCAGAAGAAAACTGATATGTAAAAAAGTTTTATATGTTCGTCCGCCATGCTTAATTCGCCGTATTGAAATTTTTAACAATATATATATGTACATACATAATTTTAAGCTCAGACATAAATTGCACGATTTTGGTAATCTTCATGGACGTACCTAAGGTGTTTGATAGAAACAATTTAAATGATATGAAGAAAAAAATCTCAAAAATTGTACTATTTTTTAACTCAAAAAATGTTGACAAAGAAAAAATGTTTGCCGCATTTCGTCAGCAGATTCTGAAAGAGCATACTTTAAAATACCCGAAGACGAATTTTTCATATAAATTTTAGTTATATTTTTGGAGTTTAATACCTTCAAAATTGCTTGTGCAAAGTAGTACAATCCTGATGTTAATGGGTTAAGAGGCTCAGTCGAACAAGATCACATCGCTCCTGCAGTGTCCACATGCGGTTCTTTGCACTCTACCCAGACTTGCGTATGTAAGCTTTGTCCTGCCAAGTACAGATGTACAACACCTGTGTGCATCCATCAGATTATTTTTGTCAAAGGCTTACTCTTAAAGGTAGAGTAGCTATGCAGACTTTCCTGATTCTTACATCGATATTAAGTCTCCATCTGAGCAGAATGCCACCCAGGCCCGGCGATTTGTACAGAGAGAAGATGTTTCAGGGATTACGTAGGTTTTAAGGAAAAAAGAAGCATATTTTCTATAATACTGTAAACAAACAAAATTAATTATTTTATTTTAATTTATAGCAATCGAAAGAACATTTAAACAATATTTCATAAATTTTTCATTGAAAACAAATTAAAATACGACTCGAAAAATCTGCGGAAGCGCCTTCTAAAGAAGTACTTTCGAGTTATGCAGGATATCTCGTAAAGGACAGATCGTTTTCTGTTGTAGATTATAATAGCTCGTGAATGAACTAAGGATAAAATAAAAACAATAAAATTTGAATTTAAAGATTCATACAAAAATGTCCATTTTTGGCAAAAGTTGGGCCACGTATTGGCTTGTAAATTGGCGTCGGGTCCTGGAGACCGAAAATGGACTTTTCGTTTGAGCAGTGTCGGTCTCAAGAACCGACCAACTGTATCAAAGTTAAAAAATAAATGCTTTAATATCAATCAAATTTATTAGAACATTCTAAGCAAAAATATGGTATGCCGTAGATTTACATGCATTGCAAAATATGATGATTTTTTGGTTTTGATGAATTTTTGGTTGCTTTCCGTCTTAATAGCTTTGCCTTTCTATTATAATATTCCGGTCAAATGCCCACTCTGCCGACTGAACGGAAAGAACAATAAAATCGGTGCTCAACGTGTTAAAATACCTTGCCTACCGAGTATGAAAACATTGCATTAAAAAAATGCGTTTAAAGTTTTACGACATGAAAAAAATTGGAAAAAAATATTTTTTTTTCACTTACTGGAATCGATTCCAAAAGCATAAAGTAAACCATTTGCTGCAGCTGCATTATTTAGAACAATCCTTTTGCCTGCCTACGACAGATTTCTCAACTACTACGTTCTTCTCTCTTCTCAGATGCGATGCACATCTGTTTTTTTTAGTATGGCTGGCCGAACCGGAAAGGATTTCAAACGTTTTTTTAATATTATTGTATTAAAAAATTAACGCAAACCCCCTTTTTTCTCTTAATTTTCAAAACGCATATCCATCGCATCCGTTAACGCTACCAAAATTTTTTAAAAATGTGACTGAATAACTTTTAATCGCTTAATATGAGATTTCTTGCGGAGTCGGAATCTCGAGATCTATGCTAAGGTGGATCCAGTTTTGATCCGAAAATGATTTCAGATCGGACACTCCAGTTTTCTACGTTAAAGAGGTAATTATAGTTAAGTGTGTCATCGAGCATTTTTGCCCAGCCTTCGAGTTCCTGGATGCTAGGAAAACAGAAGGGCGAACCAAAACCAACACATTTTTTTTAAATTTCCTAATTTGCCCTCCAAAACTCATTTATTTACGTTACATGTCCGTTTTTGGGTCGCAGATGTTTACAAAATTTCAGTTTAATCCAACTTAGTCCAGTAGATTCGGAGCATATTGGCTATAACAGACGAATAGACAGTCAACGAGTGATCCTGTAAGGGTTCCGTTTTTATTATTCGGACGTACAGAACCCTAAAAACTCAAACTAATTGCATTTATAGTGATTTCTCCAAAGCCTTTGATAAGATTTCACATAAGGTGCTGGTTTTTAAGCTCTCCATTGATTCTAAAGTTTTATAGCTTTCAATGTCATACAATATTTTAATATTTTAGTAAGAGTTTTGTATACTTTTATGTGAAACCAGTTTAGTGAGTGGACCCGGAAAAGATGGGTGTATACTCCCCAAAGAAATTTGCAAATCTACTTTGGTTGAAGATAATTGAATAATACGATCATTAAAAAGTATTATATTTTAAGATTGAAGGTAGAAATAATTTTTACATAACTTGGGCTAACTTTTCATATTAAAAGGTTATTATTTACTATTGAGTGGCCAATATTTAATTATTGTTATTATTTTTGCTTCATCAAACCATACCGTACACCCAAGCTGAACTCGTACTATTTTACAAAATCGTGTTTGAAATCGAAATTGTAGGTTAGAACATCTGGACCAAAGCCACCATATCCATCACAGTATCAAAGTTCCGTTCGTCCACCAATAACCCCTAACCAGGCAGTCCGTCCCCCTCCGCCCGCACAATTGCAACAACAATCAAGCTTTGATGGACAACAGCAAAGAGCCGTTCCTCCACCTCTTCGTAGAGCTGATAGTAGAGGAAACATATTAGTTAATCAGTCTCGTCCACCAATTGGCGTTCAAAGTCAACCAATACGAACACCAACAGGACAACCACTCAGACCTCAGGGAGGTCCAAATTGGTCGAATACCGCTAACGCCGCATCTCCTCCCGCAAACCGACCACCTTTTCCCTATGGCCCTCCCACGCAGAATATTCAAGGTAGACCACCATTTCCGCGAATCCCTGGTCAACATCCAGTTACTGCACCAAATCAACCCCCTTTTCGACCACCGTTTCCACAGCAGCAACCACCACAAAGACAAAGTGCTTCCGCACCAGTTACCCCACCCAACCAAAATTTACAAAATCAAAAAATGCAGGAATCAAACAAGAAACGTTCCGACTCGTTTATGAACGATGACGATGATGTTATCATTGGTCCAGCTACTACACCGCAAAAGGTAGCTCAGTTGTCAGATCCAATGAGTCAATCTATCTACGGTTCCCTCGATAATCGAAGCAATATTAAAAATGATGACGCTTCCATAAAGATGTCGCAAAATTTAACAACTTTCACTGAAGAAGCCATTAAGAGTAAACCGGTATCTAATAGCTACGAGGATTCCTCGAAAGACCAACAAAATGAAAAGGGGCAGCAAGAGCAAACAACTCCAAAAATGCCTGCTGAAGGTCAGCAAAGAACTTCAAACATGGATAGACCGAGGATCCAGAAGATGGCCAGTCGTGGAGCCATAAACCTCACACGAAAGTATGGTGCCGAGGACGCTGAAATGAGGCAGCAGAAAGAGTTGGCTAGTAGGCCTGGATCTCCCATAAGTAAACGGGCACCCGCAGAAAATATCAATCGAATGTCAGCACAGGACATCATGCATCAACCACAAAAAGAGATGAAACAAGATGCTGTACGGAAACCTGAATCAGCGAAGAAAATTGTTGAACGCCCTAAAAGTAGAGTATACAATAAGAATATTACTAAACTTAGTAACTTAGAGAAGCCAACTTTTAAGTTTTCTATTACAATACTCGACAATAACTTATTTTTGTTCCTTACAGAAGGTGACAATGACAGCGGAGTTGATGAATCAACGCAAGGAAATGTAAGTACATGGTAAATTAAATTAAATATATATTGAGTTTTGTATATGAATGATGCAATAAATTGTTTGCTCATACCCTTCCTTGACGCATTCTCTTTTTGTTTAGTTACGTCATTCAACCTGCATTTGAAATGCAAAATTGAGTTTTAACGTAAATAAAAGTAACCAGGATATTTAGATGGAAAATCGGTAGAAAGCAAGGAAAATTGTTACATAAAAGCTAAATATATCTTCATTATAATTTTTAATTAAAATTTTGTTTTCTAAGACAACCAGAAGAAAGAGGTTGATTGCAATGTGATCATTAAAAAATAAAAATATAATTTATTTATTATTATTATTGATGAGGTTTGTACTTTAGTCGAGTTAAGAATGCAAGCAATTGAGTCTGTACTTCCTTCTCTATATTGTTCTTTCGAGAACGATAACTGCTATACCTCTTAATCTACCTAATTAAATCAAATTTACTGTGTACGTTTATTGGGTAAAAATCCAGAGAGTTGGAAATATTTTTCCTTATATATTTTATTTGGGTTTCTTAGTTTTTTAAGGGAGTAAATTCATGTTAAAATCAAGTGAGTTTTTTCAACTTTATTATTATACGTTTTATCATCTTTTTAAACAAGTAATATATAAAAAAAAAATTTTTAAAAAAATTCTTTTTTTATTGTTGTAAATGATTTATAAGTTAAAATTGAAAAAGTTAGACAAGTACAATGATTTTAGTGATGCGTGGGTGGAAATAAGGGATGCGGGGGTGGATTCGCTCGGGAAACACCACTAACTTGTTGTATTGTCACCGAAGTTATACATGTTCGGCAAATTTCATTGAGTTTGGTAAAGTCTAAGTATAAAAATTTTGCATTGCAAGATTTGACGACACGTAGTGTAAGTTAAATAAAAGAATTTAAAAAGCATCCGACCTCTAGGAAATTCTTCGTGACTTCCGCAGGTGATTTCTTCACTTTGGAAGGTTAGAAACAAAAACTTCAAGCGAATTTTCAAATTGCATCATTATGGCTATCGCTCGTATAACAATCAATCGATTAAAAACAAATTGAAAAAATTGCGATGATTTCGGGCAAGCCGTGTTAATTTCAATCTAATTTTTTTTAATATGAAATTTTTAAATAAAATCATTGACTGTAGTAGAGGCAATGTACTTTAATATAATAAAATTGACTAATACATTAAAATCATTTATTTGATTGAATTTATTTCTATTATATAAAGAGTAGTAGATGCTCTATTTTTTTAAAGGTATTAATAATTGTGCTATAAATTATAAATGACCTCGAACTCTCCAAAGTGGATATGAAAAAAGATAACTTGAATAAACTGGCGATGAACCTTAAATGGATATTATGAACCCATCTCGAAATCGCTTCGGTTATTTCAGTGAAATCCTCACATGTGCGAAAATACTCATGTAATAAATCATTTCCAAAATCATTGTGCGAACACAGTAACAGGCATACGTATGCTTATGTATCCTCCCTCAACTTACAGTAAAATATCATGAGTTAGTTACGTAGGTGGATAGGTACGGCGCTTCGCATCGAAATAGACAATTAGCTCCGGAACATTATTCCGCAATTGATTGCGAAACAGAACTCCTTGAATTATGTACAATGGTCACATCAAAATCTCAGGAATGATCGAAACCATCTTCACGTGTAATAAGCTATCACAGGAAGTACATTGTCTCCCATCTATAAATAAGCCACGGTTGGAGGAGCACAGTCTGACTCGATTGAACAAACAAATCAGTTGAACTGAAGACAACCGCAAAGAAACTCACGTTTTCTGCAAAAGTTCCAAACTATCAAAAAAAAGAACAACACACTACAACTTGTGCCTTAAAATCGATAAAACATAAATTCAATCTAAGAAGGTCGTTTAGGTGCAAAATTTCTGCAGTTTTAGTGACTAGAAATATTCATAAATGGTTCAGAAGTTAAAGGTTAAGAACTCTCTAGTTAAATTTATTAGTGAGATTAAGGTTGAATCTTTTCAATTATGACGTTGGTCGTGTACGGTTCTCAAAGATTACTTAAATTTCAGGATCGAAACGGTCCCGAATCACCTGGTTCGCCCTTAAAATCACCAACAAAGTCAGGAGCATCCAGGCCAGGCAGTGCCACCCCTTCAAATAAATCGAACAAATCAAGAAGTACATCCCGACAGAGATTATTGTTGAAAACTCCCGAACCGGAACCATCGAAAAAAGGTAATATTTACATTGTACTGCAGTGAACCAGTGAAAAGTGTTTAATTTAATTTCATGGTATTGGCAGTTCCAATGAACAAAATTCAAGTGGGACACGCACCGTCGCCTAATCTAAAGGCAGTTAAGTCCAAAATAGGATCTCTGGATAATGCTGCCTACAAGCCGGGAGGAGGAAATGTTAAGATCGAAACGAAGAAAGTAGAAATCAGGGCAGCTCCCAGGATTGAAGCCAAAAATGACAAATATATTCCCAAGGGTGGTGACAAAAAGGTGAGTGATTCAACTTTGTGGAACTTATTTAAATTTTCATCTTCCATAACTTTATGCTGGTAGATCTTTACAGTTTTTACTGTTCGCACATATTTAAACAAAATTCATAAAATTCAGTAGTGAACGCGGAACAAATTTCCAAAATTACTAATTCAAATTTAGGTAATATGAGTAATATATTTAGAAAACATCTCCACAGTAACGATTTTGTGGAATTCTATGTGTAGGTAAAAATTGTACAGTAATTCTAAGTCCACAATTTTATTAACTCACAGTGTTAACATGAAATAATTTTCAAATTTTTCTATTTACACATTTCACAGCTGATAGAAAATTAATATTGTTGTATGTAAAATTCTATACACTAGTTAGTTTTTGCAACTTTTATTAAAAATATCTGAACCTTAGCAATAGGAGGAGGAGTGGGGCACTTTGAGTTTAATGCAGATTGCTTTACAACGAATAAATTGCGAGAAAAATGCTTATGAGCCTGACTCGTTATGATCCATCATATAAAGAGTTTATTATAGTTGTTATCTATTTATAACTTTTTTAAATGCATCAATTTGCTTACTTACGAGTACTTCTTGGCTTTTTTCTTAATAAATGATCTTTTAACACAAGGAAATTAAAATTCAAAGATAGTGCTCCGTTTGAATATATTGTATGTACCTATAAGCAATATTTGATTTTTATTAACTTTATACAAATGAAGAGGTAGATTGGCAAATTAAAATTAAATAGCTTGTTTGTGAAATGAAGCATATCGGGCAAAAGGAGTATCAAAAGAAAAAAAACAGCTACTTCATAGAGAACGTTCTATTAAAATTGCCCCATTCAAAAGTGCTTTCAGTTTATCCACAAGTATTTAGTATTCTTAATTGTTTTTTTTAAATTCACACATTTTAGATAGTTTCAACAAAATTGCAATGGAACGCCAAATCAAAGATCGGATCACTGGAAAATGCTCATCATAAGCCTGGCGGTGGTGATAAAAAAATTGAAACATTAAAACCTGATTTCAAAGACAAAGCTAAGTCCAAAGTAGGTTCTAAGGAAAATGTTAAGCACGCACCAGGAGGTGGAGAAATAAAGGTAAGTGATACCGTCGAAACTTGTTTATTAAATGGTAGTAGGCTAAATTGCTCGTCGCATGCTATTTTTATAACATTTACCGAAGCCCATAACGACATTAGAACCGTATATGAAAAATGCTTGAATTTAACTTGTGAAAGAATTTCCCTAGCGAACTTTTGCATGATGAATTGACTTTGCTAACAAACGCGATTAGGCATGGCATGAGGAACCCTTTTTATTATCATGACACTCATATCGACTTTTTGACTTTATTGTATTTCGTATGAAACATAAAGCGAAAAAAGTTTTTCTAATTTTAAATGCTATCCAGAATATGAATAGCTTAGCAGCTACTACACTTTTGAACATTAGTACAATTTACACCTGCATCCGGTTTATCATACATTTTCGTCTTTTCGCATTTGCAGTTTTCATTAATTTACAGGTGATACCCAGACTTGTAATGTAATAAATTTATTAAATGTTTTTAAAGAAATTACTATGGTTGAAGAATTCTTTAGTTTAACAAAATTAAATCTAGCAGTGTCTGCCTCTCTTTCTGTCCGGGTTTTCTAGATTTAAATATTAGATTGATTCACAAGGAAGATTACGATGTATAATTGATGAATGTTTTAACCGACCTATGATGTTAATATCAGTGAGGTCGAAAAAAAACAATCGTCGATTAGGTAATTTTGGCGTGTGTAAATAATTGATTTTCGGGGAAACGCCGGAGCGCGGAAACTATTATATATATAAATGAATTACATTCAACGAAACAAATGTACATATATGTATTATTAAGATAGTTTTTAATTTTACCTACTTGAGTGTTGTTCAAAGCAGACTCTAGCCGAGTATTTTTTGCGTGATTTGCAATTTATTTTATGGTATTCGTTTTGTGGGATGCATTTCTTTAGATAGTGAATACAATAGGTTTGTTTCAAAATTGACAATTATATTTAAAACACCTGTCTGTCGCTTGTATAATATTTCCCGAAATATTTAACTTTAAAGTTTCGAAATATCAAATATAGATTAAAGATGTTTCAATTTTCTCCAAAAATATGTCCGGACAAATACTTAAAAAAAGTATTAAAGACTAATTCGAGGTTTGATCGAAAAATAATGAAGTTTTATAATTTTACGAGCTTTATAAATGGTAATTTTAGAATTTCACGGACTTTATAAATACGATTTTCAAAATCTTTTTCCTTATCTTCTTAATACACATATCCTTGATATAGGTTGACATGCGCAGCCATTTTTAATATTTAATTTATTGCGACAATCGAAAAAATTATATGTATTTTGGTGTTTTCGGTTTATTTTTTATTTTCGAAAAAGATTGATCAAAGAATTTGTATTAAATTTTGCTTGAAGAATACAATAAAGTACATCATCGGACCGGGACGTAAAAATGCATATAGCTCAAATGAAAGCTTGAATCATCATATAGAAATATGGAATATAAACATTCCATAGTCTTTCAAAAAATATAAGCACAACTTTTTCATAAGCGTGCGCCAATTGTGATCTTCATTCACTATCAATAGCCGACTAGGCTAATGGAAAAAGGTAAATTTAATTACCCTTTTGGGAGATGATTATATATCGAATTTTTCATGTTATGCATATCATTATTTTATTTTTATCAATTGATTTCACGCTAAAAAACTATTATCCCATTCAAAAATGTAAACAATATTGACCTACCACTACAAGTACACTGCACTGTACTTTTTTTTTTGTTTATTAAACGTGGTAAATCTTTTATGGTATATTAAAAAAAATGCATCTTATTGAAATTAAACTAAAACTAACGCCAAGATACTCGTACGTTCTGTTAAAATAAAAATCGGTCCACTTCGTCCAAGCCAACCTTCAGGAAATTGTTCACTTAATTTTACCTTCACAATATTTCAAGCATACGCTGGTGTTCTATCGCGTTGGTAAAACATTGATCTTGTATTATCCAGAACGATTCAAGTAGATCTGGCAATGCATTCTTCAAAATTTCACATAATTTTGACTATTAATCACTTGCGGCAAAATAAATGGTCCTATTATGGTAAATGATTTCCGATGATACCAGCCCAAACATTGATACATACTGAAACGTTGTCGCCCTTATCCCTATGTGGGTTGCTATCCGATCAGGTATGAAGGTTGTGGAGATTTAAGATACTTAGTAAATTGAGATGCATCCGTCCATAGACTTTAATTTAGAAACACCTTGTTCTCTATGTCGCATTCCAGAAATGAAGTGCAAAACTCCAATGCTCTCGGAATCCCTTTTCAGTAATCCTAGTACTGGAATATGATGATAAGGATGTAATCTTTCTCGATGAATAACCTTCGAAATGTTAGTTGAAGATGGTGCAAATCGTCTTGCGAGTCGCCTAATACACCTTTCAGGATTTTGCCTGACGGTGGTGATTATTTGTTGTTTGACGTCGGCAAAATCCTTCGAAGTTTCACATCGCGATTCTTGCTATTTTAAGTTACACTTCCGGCTATTAATGCATATCAGAGAATCTCCTTTGAAATTTCTGGGCAGCCTCTTTTTCGTTTTCGAAACATATATTATTTATGGTATATCATCGTATTTATTCAAAAGTGAATTCAGCCTTTTTATAATTATTTCAGTTTAAGTACACCCCTATATATCGATTGATTTTTCAATTGCGGTCACAATTCTTTCGGCCTGACCCTTTTTATGCGTTTTTTACAGCAATAATTAAAATTAAGTAGTTCGCTAAATAAACATTTCGATCGTCTTCTTAGAAATTTTCTTTACTTTACAAATTTTCCAATTACAAGACAATAAAATAATAAGATATCAATCTGAGTTTTCTAATGAACTGGTATTTCTACCTGTATTTTGCCTAGCATGTTGTACTTTTTGAAAAGATAATAAGATTGGTAATTCAATAAAAATAAATGGGGACAAATTTTAGTAAAATGAAAAACAGTTTTTTCCAATTTCGAAAGTGAGTCTACCTGCAATGAAATGTGGTAGGTCAACGTTGTTAACATTTTTGGAAAGGACATTGCGATATTATGTTTATGGCGTAAGATCGATGATGCTGCATTAAGTACATTAAAAGATAAAAATAAAATAATGATGTCCATGCCATTAAAAATTCAAATTTATGAATAACCTTGTAACGCCACAAATAATTGCTTGTCCGGTGAACATAAAATGTTAACCATTACATTACTATAGCATCCAGATGAATTATTGCAGGGTTTTCGATGTCGCTATAAATTGCATCTCGTGCGTGAAAAAGTGGATCCGATTTTTAAATAACAATCTGCTCCGATGTGGAAAGGCAACACACCGCAATATTTAGAATGCAATTTTCAGTGAAATTAACTTTTAAGAAGCCAAAAATTATGCATTGTTCTTTAATAAAATTTAGTAAACGATAGAATATAGACAGATAGATAGGAGAACCAGGACCATGCACTAACAAATTTTACTATTTTATTAATTTAAAGGAAATTATACTATTTGGAGATATATTTTTAAACCTTATAAAGTATCAACTATTTGTCTATGAATTTTAATAAAAAATCACATATCCTTTGTACTTTCAATGGAGATATCCATTTTTTAAAAAAATTTGCTTGTTAATACTTACCACCTTAGGGTAAGTATTAACATTAGAGCTTTAATATAATTATGTATAATTTCCGGGTTATTTCCATGTTTTATATTTTTATCATATTTATAAAGAGTCACAAACCAAATATTGAACTCTACTGCAATTTCTCTATATTTTCTATTATTATCCCATGAAAAGAAAAAAAACAAGCCGTAATGAGTCTGACTCTGCAAAGTCACAACAAGAACTTCCATATAAGACAGTGAAAATCATTGTCTTTGTTTCATAAAATACAAACGGGGTCAATATTAATATGTTAATACTTGCAACAAGTGATTTGTTATCACTTGCCTTAGAGGTAGATTTTTCACAAGTTAATATTTTTAAGAAAACTACATTGATAATGCGGTAAAATGAAAATAAAATACGATACAAGATGGAATATGCTACCATTTAAAATTGATTCAGTCTCGTGTACATACATATATATATATAATATAATCATGGCAGAAATCAAAAAACTATCGACTTAAAAATGTTTATTTACCTGACAAATTTCACGCATAACTTTTTTCCACGGCATGCGGCCGGCAACATGTCTGTGGTCATTCGTGAATGCCAACAACTGTACGTACTTCAACAAAGATTACCTACAACAAGACATTCGTGACGTTTTTCCTTGTATTTTTCAACCTTGGTACCGTTAGCCCAACGACCTTGCAGATTTTGCTAAAAGTAGATTGTAATAAAGGGCTCATATTATGTGAGAGAAAGACAAAAATTTAGGGGGAGACGTATTGAAAAATAAAACCACGTTTCGCCAGCCAGAGTAACGCTCACATTCGAATACTTTACAGCGCCTTTAAAAACGCAAAGTGGAAAAATGTAAACAGCGCACATTCACATATATGCTCTGAGTGTGCTACCTGCCGGTTCCCCTTCTCTGAACCAGAATTTCACTATGCCTTACATGGGACGGCACGAGAAGCGGAGATTTTACAGCGCCTTTAAAAATGCGTTGTAAAAAAACGGTACAAATTATTCTCTACACTGTGTTATTGATGAGAACATTTGGTTGCCTATTCTTATCTCTTTTGTACTTATTGGCATTTCGATAAGGCATAGGAAGCAGTAGGTGTTTACTGCTTTATCTAAAGGGAAAATTTTTCCCATACTGCTTTAGAAATTCCATATGGATTAGAGCTTTGCACTTGAATAGAGAGTGCCACATATTTTGTAGGTAATCTTTGGTACTTGAATCGTTCTTGTATATTTTGTCGGCAATTGGCCTGTTAATACTTACTCCCGTTAATACACACCCCTTTATGCTTTATGATTTGATAGTATACTGATGCTTGTAATTTGATTTTTAATTATATGAACTTCGGGAAAACAAGCAGTAAAAAAACATGTAATCTACATTTGCAAAGAATAAAAAACAATTTGTCTAAATGATTAACAACGATTACACTACTTTTAGCCATTATTAATGTTGTGTGCTTCTTTTGTTCATATTTTGTAAAAAGAGAGCCAAAACAATAATTGGACGGGACATCTGAGCTGATGTCAATCGCATGTAAACAAATTTGAAATTTTTACTTTTAACTTAAATTGGTCGAAAATATATTAAAAGTAAATCGTAGTTGAATGTCTAAAAGTTTCGCCAACCTGAGACGCGAATTATACCAGTTTCGATGGATCCTTTTAATATTTTCTACTTCTTTTAACATTAAAAGCCTAACAAGGAAGAAGGAAATGAGGCGAGCGTAAGTATAGTACATGGAAATTAATATTTACGTATAATGCATCCGCTTGTAGAGTTGCATTAGTAATTTTACTCAGTAGAATGCTTAGCTTAGTGACAATTTACAAGCAAATTTTGCGCTTTCAATTGAGCAGTTAGTGTATTAACTAATCACATTAGTTTTAAGAAAATTTTAAATACATAGAACTGAAAAATACACAATAGATTATATCAAACCATAAAACCACCCAATTAAGTGCGGTTGGTTTTTTGGTTATCTTCCCTTTTCTTGATACTAACAAAATTGGTGGTATTTTTCAGATTCAAACGCATAAAATAGAAATTAAGGCACAAAGCAAAGTCGGATCTTTGGACAATGTAAAGCACAAGCCAGGTGGAGGGGATAAAAAAATATTTGATGACAAGGAATATTTAAAAAATGTTGATCACCCAGTTGCACTCACCCCACCTTCACAGGTAAAAAAGCGCAAAAATTAATTAAAACTTTTATTTATTTTCCTTTCGCCGCACACATTTTGCACATTGATAACACAAATAGTATTAGAAATACTGTATATATAAAAAAAGATAATTTAAAGTGAAATTAAGTATCCATTAAGTGCCCAAAAGAGCACAGTAACATGAGAATTTAAAAGGCAATAAAATGTAAGAAGAAGAGTTACAAAAAGGAATAAGTATTATTTGCATAAACATAAAGATTACTAAAGAAATGCGTTAACATTTGTTTTTTTTTTCATTCAACTTTTTTAGATAATTAAAAAGAGCAGGAAGAAAAACCATTATTAGTATCTAATTTGCTTTGCCCATGTGGTTTGAATATCGACCATGGAGAAAGAATGTCGTATAATATTTCATTAATATTTATTAATGAGTCTCTCAAATGTTGATTGACAAACAGTTTGCTAAAGGCGGTTATTTCAGTACAAACATAACGTGTGACGAGATTTTGACGTTTTATCAGTATAAAGACTGTTGACACTGATCACTGGTTTTCAAAAATGTTGTCCGTGTTCCAACTCACTTTTTTTGGTAATGAACAACCAGAAATGTCTTTTTAAAAGAATTTAAGGTATTACCGATTAGTAGTACGGAATGCCTAATTTTAATTCCTTGTTAATCACTTTCTGGTAATCGTAACGTACTTGTATTGTCTTCCTATCTTGTAATAGTTGGTATTTAATTACTTTTCATAGAAATTCCAGAATTTATGTTTGAAATATGTTTTGTAGATCACTCTACTCTATTAATCTTCTTGAAACTGATTATTTGTTGTGCAAGACATTCTTAATATATTTTCGAGCAAAATTCATCAACAACATTCATCACATCTTTTATAAACGTTTCAGTTTTGAAAGCAGAGCTCTAGGTTTGTATTGACCTCCTAGGTATCTACATACTTATATCTGGCAATGTTACTCTAGTACTATAAAAACGTTAATGTTGTTGATTTTTGCGATTTGCCATTTAGAGACTTTTTATGTATAAATTCGAACGTATAAATAGAAATATTACATAAATTATAAAAGTTACAGTAAATACCTACTGAAACTTTTTTTTTAAAGGAAGTGGCATTTTACTATTTTATTTTACCTACAAACAAGAGTAAAATCTGCAATGATGTAGAAGCGTGATAGACTTTAAACTTATTGAAAAATTAAATGTTGTCACTAATTTTGCTATTAAGGGATTTTCTCTGACTTCACTTTGTTTTAAGATCAGCAGCCGACTACAATTTTTTTTAAATGCACTCTATACTACCCTGTTAATGGCATAATATTCATTAAACATAACTATCGCCAATTAAAGCCCAACTAACGAATATTTAAGCAAACAATCTTACTTTTGCTTGCTTATTTTATTTATTCTGAGAATAACTTACAAGTGAGCATAAAGCAATCAAAATTACTGTTCTGCATGGTAATCTCGTCTTTAGCAAGCAGTATATGAAAAATCACTATTCTGAATGGTTTTTTTTTTTTACTGAGCTGAAATATCAATTTTATTGTTACATTACTAAGCTCTTCAAAACCATTCGTTTATTATGTTTATACTGGTCAACAAAGATTTTGCATCAGGTCATATGATAGGTTATTTCGATATTTCAATTTATTAGGGCCATTACCAATCTGGGAACGAAAATATTCCAACACCTACGTTTTTTCACAAAAAAAAAAAAAAATAAATATAAATATTCGTTTTTAGCATATTTTGAAATTCGTTTAAGAGTGACTCAGGCGTCATATAAATTGATAACGCCTCGTAAATGGATGTTGAATTGTAAAGTCAAAATTAAAGTAAAATAAATACGAAAAATTTAATTCACAATTTTTTTTGGATTTTATACAGCTGTTCAGAATGAAAAATATGTTTTTCCGAGTTCAAGATGTTTTGTAAAGAATAAATTTCTTATTCGGTTAGCACGTTCCCTACCACGTGTACCGTAGTCGGTACACGCTAAACTGCCTTTGTACGCCAAGCTGAATTTTTGAATTTAAAATGTTTTCGTCTAAAATTTAATTTGTGGTAACACTGTTTTATGTGACGTAATGATGTTTACAGTAATTTTTGAGGAGTGTACTGATAACGGTAATTATGAAAATAATATACGTTCTCTCAAAAACAAGAAAAAAATATGTATTTATAGAAAATTATTAAAGTGGTTACCGTGCGCCGAAAATGGTACACGTGGCCTAGAAATGACACCTTCTCATAAACAGCATGGCAGGGAACGTGTTAATGTTGAGTTATTTGGTATTTCGTATTTCGTATTTATTTAACACGTTGAGCCCCACGTCGGTCCCTAGGGACAGAAAGAAGACTTTTCGTTTGGCTAGTAAAGTTAAGTGCTCGCTCGCTGCAGAAAGCACAGCAATATCGATGCAGGGCTCAACATGTTAAGCAACACTATCAAACATCCAAAATCTTGAGCAGTGTTAGTTAGATTTCATTGGCGTTGTTATCTATATCTATACAAGACAAAAATTCTTTTTACGCTTTTAGAAAAACTTAGGAACACTTCTAACAGGCGGATTCAGCTTTGCTGCAGAAAAAGAAATCCATTGAATCATTTTGATATGGAACTCTATTATACTCGTATATGAATGGTTCACAGGCCAAATTGATTCAAAAGCAAAAAGCGGAGAACACTGGGGAAACAACACACATTTGATTTAAAAGCTTGTTTTAAAATAAAAATTCAAATAAACATTGTTAAAAGTTATTACTTTTACGTAAAATTATTAAGATAATTAAGTTTCAAAATTAACTGTTAAGCTTTTATAGGATTCAGAAATTTTCAAAATTGGAGTTCGTCGATTTGGCCTGTGAACCATTCATATGTACTTCCTAAAGAGACGTCTTTGTATTATTAAACATTACCTTTCGTCCACATATAAATTTATTGTATACTGCGCCAAAACAACAAATTCTTACATAAAACGTTCACATAACAATATCGTTCAGCTTTAAACAAACACGTTGACCTATAAACGATATAAATAAATCAAAATAAATATATATATATAAATAGGTAAATAAATATACTTACTAAATAATTCGACTTAAGTTACGAATAGGTAAATCTGTCCGATTTTAATGAAATTTTGCATGAGCTTGCTGTTTAGTCAAACAAATTTTTTGGCAGTCGGCTTTAGTTTCCAAGTTATTCCATTTTCAATTTTGACCAAATTCAATGTGCACTTTTGCACAGTTTGTTATTTCAGTGATTAATGAATCTGAAAGATAAACAAAAATTAGTTGCTAAATTTACCTCTCAAGCCTGCTTAACTGGGCTTAAGGACTCTTTTCCGGAAACTCTAAAAGTATTTCAATATATCCATATGCACATCATTGGACTTTTACCACCGATTTTAAATATTATTTCACTGTAATCGATAGATTCACCTCGATGGTTTGAACCATACTATTTGATATTATTTCTTATGCCTGTGCAGAGGTCCTTTGTTATGCTTGGATATCTCGTTTTGGCATTTCGAAATCCATAGTTAGGTTGCAGTGGCTGTCCGAAAGTTAAAAGTTGTTGCTGTTCGTCCTGCTTGAATTAATGACTGCACACTAAGAAAAAAGTTTCCGGTTACTCTTGCAGAATAACTTAACGGTGACCAAATTAATTTACCATATGATTTTCTGCAAGAATCTAAAAATGTTGACAGTTCAAAACGATTTTTTTATCAATGTTACAGATTGTAACAATAATATAGATTTCAATAATTATTAATTAAGCATATCTGGAATTCAATTAAAATTAGCCTTGCAATTTGAATCTTCTTGTACACCCTGTTCGCTAACTCAAGTACATCATAGTCGTAAGTGTACAAAGAGTAGATACTCAATTGCTTTTGTAAAGTTCTCGTTGTTGAACCAAAGTGAATTCGTCAGATCATTGAAATGAAGTAGTTGCCGCGAATGAGCTTTCGTTTAATGTTTTCATATACTCACAAAAATTATTGTGTCAAACAATCAATTTAAAAAAAAATATTTAAGATTTGACCTTTTCCTACATTTTTTAATTTGAAAATCTGCATAATTGCATGTTTTCACATGTACAGATGATATTAGTAAACTTTTTTTGCAGTCTCCTTATGAAGAACTTTTTAAAAAATGTTTCCTTTTTCTAAATTATATTTTTAATTTTAGTTAAAGGGAAAGAATTAAATATAAATACAGGCTTAAGTCAAGAATTCGAAAACTTCTCCAATTTTTACAATTTTTGCAAAAATTATGCATTAATCCTGATGTTTACTTACCCTCTTAATACTCGAGATGACGATTTGCCAACAACTTGATGACACTTTACATATCAAGGTTCCCCTTCAATCTTTCCGGTACCGTTTAGAAATTATGAACATGCAGTTCAATGATCACCTCCATAATGCATATAGCTTGCACTTTGTATTTGATATCAGAACCCATAACATGTTGCGGTAAAATATCTTTTCGGTATCATCCTAGAGCGAAGAATCATACTATCATGAATAATTTTTCTCTGCGTTCTCAGAGTTGTATGAGAATTAGCAGTGCGGCGCTTTGTATTTATCCGTAAGGTGGTATGCGCCAATGAAATTTCTGATTATACATACAAGTATTTTTCAAAACTACTTATTGCTTATTATTAGAAAGGATCATTTAATTCATTTAAATTTATTTAGTTTTCATATTTATATTATTTAAAGTAAACTCAGCACAGTGTTATGTATATGATACACACTGAGAAGAAAAAACAGATTGGCTTGTAAAAAATAATATGTCAATAAATTATAGAAAAATTTGAAAAAATTATATTTTCTGCTCATCTTGTATTTCTATCAATTGTTATTGTCTTCGGAAGTATATTACTTTGTCCTTCTGACTATTAAAACAACTGCGCCAACGTTTTTCATTAATTACTATACGCGTAAACTCTAATTTTTAACCGTCTGATAAATTAATTCGTCAAATAAAATCATCCCAATGGACACAACCAACTTGAATGTGATTTTACATATTTTGTATTTAAATAAACTGTTACATTTAAAAGAAAAATGTTGTAAATATAGCAAAAAGTAATGTTTGTTACTAGTTAAATTTTTATTCAAAAAGTAATTGGAAAATCGGTACTAAGAATAATTTTCTTTTTCTAATGTCTCATTTCAAATTTTGACCGTTCCATGACATGAGTTTTGCGATCGTCTTTAAATCTGGAAGTTATCTGGTTATTATTTTAGTTTAAAGAAAGAAAGGAGAAAGGACTCAAGAAAATAAAAGTAGTTAAATGACACCTTTACAAAGAAATGAAAATTCTTTAGAAATATTCAAAAATACAACAAAAAATTTAAAACTCAATATTTATGTTAAAATTCGTTGACGATGAGTTACTTTTAGAAAATTTAAGTTGACTTCCATGCACAATGTTTACGAATTAATGATAATATAATTGTTCATAACAGGGATTATCCTTATGAACATAATAGCCATAACTGGTATCTTCACTTATTATGCAATTATTCACAAGCATCACTTTTTAAAAATAGTTGAATTTAACAAGGAAATGAAACAAAATATCAGGTTGGCGGGAAAATTCTGTCGTATTTTAAAGAAAACATTTGAATCAGTTTTAATAATGTTTATTTACATTTTAATTAATAATATAATGTCCATTATTTGCAACCATTCGTTGCTATCTTTCAGGGAGCTTTCAGTTCCCCTAGTATAGAAGTTATCATCTTTGGACCCAAAATATTCATTTTGGAGTAAACTTCAAAAGAAGTAAATTTTCTTTCGCGTCAAATAATTCTGAAGCTATCGGAATAGATAGTAATCCGATGGAGTAATGTTAGGTAAATATGATGGGTGACTAAGAACTTCTCATCTAATTTCATTCAACTTTTTTTGCGTCACCTTTGTAGTATGTGCTTTTGCATTATTTTGATGGAACACAATTCATTTTCTGTTCGCTAATAAGGCCGCTTTTCCTTGATAGCTGTATTCAATTTATCAAGCTGGTTACAATAGGTCTTTGCATTGATGGTTTGCCCCATTTAAGTAGCTCGTACACTGGATCTCTTCTATTCCACTACAAACAGAACATCACCTTTCGTTGATGAAGATCTGGTTTTCCAATAATTGTGGCGAATCACTCATTTTTCATCTCCCGTATTGAGCTTGCGCAAAAACGGCTCTACATTATGTCTAATAAGGAAAGATGAACAGATTCTCACACGATTCAATAAATTTTTTTCAGTCAGATTGTGCGAAACGCTTTAAGACAAATCCAAGATATTTGATGTATCTCAGCAGTGGAATATTAGATACTTAATTTCTTTGCAATTTCTCTAGAGGTTGGATGAGGGTTACTCTCCAACATGGACTTTAAAAAGTAATTATCGACCTTGGATGGTCGCCCAGATTGACAAACTTCTTTGACACTTAAATCTCTGGAACGACAATTGATAAGTTTTAACAAGCAAAGCAACCGAAGTAAAACCAAATACAATGTCTCAAATGCCATTTTATTCACTCTGTATTTCGCAAATAACTAATTAAGGTTATTGAAAGTATTTCCCTTATATTCCACGAGAGGTACATTAAATAATAAGACCCCACATGACGCATTGTGTTGCCCTGACATGTAAAATTACATGTAGGTAGTCAAATACGACAGAACTTTCCCGCCAACCCTATAAAAATTCAATTCCAATAAATAATTAATTTTGTTTACAACAAATATTTAATATTTCATGAAATAGTGTAGTGTAGAACAAATCTGAAAAAGATACAGTACAAAATTACTTAAAACGCTCTGAATCGTATTTGATATGAACACATTGTTGACCGGAAATATTACACAGAAAATCTTTCAGTGTTTCCGGCTATTTTCGTAATTGAATGTGGAAGAAAAACATTCTAAATAAACTCCAATAAATTTTATACTTAATGAAATTAAATTAAAGTTTGAACAATTTTTTTATAACACGACTAAGCACGGTTATCAAAGCTTTTGCAATATTCTACACAGCTACTCGCCATGAAAAGTCGAGATAACACAGAATTCACGCAATTAACCCTTGTACTTCTCCGCAACTCACACGAAGACAGGGTTAAAATAATAATTTTAAGTTCTCTATTTAATAAGTGTGTGGTATATAGAAGATTTCGATCTAATCAACACAACCTTCTATATTTATAAGCAGGAATATGGCCAAAGTGGTGTGAATTTTAATTAAGTTACCATAAATTATATGGCGAACGTCTTAAACATGGGAAAAATTCGCGGCAGCTTCCAAATTAAGCTCATATCCAAAAACGACTTTCACTCAAGATTACCCTAAGAAGTTATCCTTTTAAGTCGCGATACATTTAACTACACCTTCAAATAAATTATGTAAATTTTTCGTGATCAAATCGTACTCAACAGGGCAAACGAGCCCCAGGCCACTTGTAAAGCACACGGCGAAAGAAACACTTGGTTCCGAAGAACTTATACATTTTCGCTAGAAATTCATTAATATTTTAGGCTTACATATATAGAGTGAAAGTCCAGAACCAGATGGTATCGCAACATGTCGTGGGATCTGCTCTCTGCAAGTTGAAGCCCTCATTGTGCATCTTATACTTTATCTAATCTTTGATTTAATGCAGTAATGATTTTTGTTAAAATGCCTCGGAAAGTTAAAAATCGGGCTAGTGTAGACCAAGCTAGAAAAGAGGTTTGTTTTGAAGTAATTTGTAACATACAATTTAAAAAATATAAACGATAATAAAAGAAAAATATTTGAAACTCTTAACACAATAATTATTTTAAAAAAAGAGGATATTAGGATGTACATAAAACAAGATAAATAATTTAGTTGCTAAATTTTGCTTTCTCTGACATAGAATAAAACGAGTTGACTATTTCTTTCTAATAATAGCAGCTAAGTGTTTTAGCATCGTGCTGAAAAGGTCTTTACATTCGTTTGGTGATGCCGATGTCCATACTACTATTCGTTAGCCGCTTGTTTAACTTTTGCATATGTCTAGCTGGGTTTGTTCTTAGCGCTTTCATCATTCTGCGCCAGAAAGACACTATTGGAGACAAATAGGGACTCCAAGATTGCCACTGTAAAACTGGGATTTCCTATTCTTAAAAACTTTACTTTCTTGACAGTATGGCATGCCGCGCCGTCCTGCTGAAAAAGAATTTCTCCATCACTTGTTTGAAGGCGAGAGATGGAAGGTAAGATGTGTTCGCCTAAAATGTCTATGTAATTTATACTGTTAACAAAGTATAAACTCGCCACTCCTTAAGAGGACATGAATACACATACCATAATCGAATACGCAAAATTTTTCTTATCTCTTTAGAGAGTCAACGTGAAAATCTTCTGCCAAAGTTTGAAGAATTTGGGATCGACTTTCTCCAACAGAAAGTTCAAATCGCGCTTAGTCGCTCTAAATAATTGCCAGTGAGATATGCATGGTTTATGCAATCGATATTGTATTATATACAAGTAAAGAGATGTCGATTTTTTTTTCAATACAACATTGATGACTTTTATATTGCAATTTCATTGGTGGTAAGTGGTAACAGCTACCTTTTGCTTTAATTAATGATAGAATTGAAGCGGTTTAATGCATGATAGCATGATTGAATCAGTGCAGTTTAATACATGATCCCATTACAGAAATGTAATAAAAATAATAACTAAAAAAGTTATACTCAAAAATCTTAATTGACCCGTTGTTTTTAAAGTGGTATAAGTCCATTTTTTGTCATATATTTTTAACAACATTTTCAGTTAAATGTTAGCTATCGCTCGCTATCTCTTTCATTTTGCCTTACCATTTATTCCTTGGTAATGGGTTATCATTACCCCTTAAATATACATGAAAACATGTGTATCATACAACCGATTCCTCAATTTCCCACTGCGACTGAGTCCATTGCTGAGGAAGCCAATATATTTTATCTTTGGATCATTGCAAACGTTTCCGGTTTTAGACCGATGTTACCAAAAGCTTTTCTTCGGCTGAGAATTAGTAATTCAGATATATTGATGACTATAAAAGAAAAATTTCGTACCTTACAGAAACCGTAACCAAGTTTTTTAATAGAACATAAGGGCCAGCCGCCACACCGCTCACCACAATGTCTTAGGCAAATAGTTTTTTCTGAGTCTTGCACTATTAAGTCTCTATAAGACAAGCCCATAGAGGCAATAAAATCTCCCGATAGGGTGGTGATAGTGCATCGATCTTTAATTATCAAGCATTCGTCTTGAGTGAAACCCAATTTATGGAAGCTAATCTCTACTCCGGTATTGATAAGAAAAGTTGTTGTGGGTTTTGTGGAAATGGTAAGAGATAGGGTGAGGGTAATAACATGGTACTAAGAGGTACCTCAATTAATCGTACAATTCTAATTAATGTGATGGGTTGGGGTAAATCTCGGATTCTGTTAGAACGGAGACCAGGCCGAACTCTTCTTCCAGGAGAATTTCGTTTTCCGGTATGCAACGCATTTGCTAGATGCGCCACTATTAGTTCTTGGGACAAATTGTTTTGCCCTAGAGGGGGGCTACAAGCACACCTATAAGCTTCAACTTGAACCTTAATGAATGCTCTGCTTTCAAATGATGATTCGGTTTGTTTCAAGATTTTACGCAGCAGACCGAGAAGATAAACAAAAAATCACTTCCTTAAACTGTTAGCACAATTCGAATGGATGAATAGATGTCTCATTTAAGTTTAAAAAAAATATGTGTGCCCAATCTCTTAAACATCCGCCAATTTAATAACTGCATGAGATGAACGAGAGACGTGTGTACTATATGTAGGTATCTGATTAGCATTGCAAAGATAGGACAAATTAGGGTAGGATAGGGAAATAAGGCAAGTCGGCAACATTAATTTTTGTTTTCATTTTTCTGTGATCAAAATTTTTTCTGAATAGTTAATTTGTGCTAATTAGATACTTTTTAAGAAAAAAGTCGATTAAATTTAACCGGGTCCTTCAATTGTTTAAATATGTTGAATTGAATGTGAAAGTTAAAAATTGTTTTGTTGCTATTTGGAGGGCTTTATTTCCATTTCAAGAAGAAAAAATTTGTTTTATAGCCAAAAGTTGTTTTATAGCCAAAAGTGCAGAATTCATCACAATTTCGAAACACACATAGAGGCTGTTACTGCCTGAGAGGGAATCAAAATGGCACTGGTCGCTTCTATAAAAAGTCATGTACCTGAGCGGTCTATTATCGTACACCAAACTAAAAATCCTGGGCGCCCTGTGACGCATCAGGTTTATAGTTAAAGTTCTCATCTAACGCTTACAGTGTCTCTGATGCCCCCTGGGGCTTAGTACTTTTTTTTTATCGAATAGACCTAAAATCTGTACAATAATTTGTAACTCTTCTATATCACATAATAATTTTTTGAATCAATTCGTACAATTCATAAAATACTGTAGCTTCTTGGGCAATAGCTTGATTAAATTTAGTTCTTAACTCGTAGATGAAAAAGAAGCACTTAACCACGTGCAAGCTAGCTTACAATGCTTCCTTAACTTAAACGTTTCTGCAACATGAAGAATAATAATAGTGACTTACTACCTTCTAGGACTACTTGTATACCTTTTATTGAAAGACAAGTATAATTCTCAATTTGTAAGTTTAAGTTATCGTGTTGTATTGTTTAAAAGAATGCAAAAACTATCAAAAGGATGTCTTACCAATGATTTCTGAGAATTATCAAACAAAAATGTGTGATGTATTTTGTTGTTTTATTTTCATTTCTGTCATTAATTTATGTTAATGTTTTTTATTTTGTTATTTTTCTTTTGTTCCAATGTTTATGACTTTTTACGTTGTTTGCCGTTTTTATTTATTTAACCCTTAACTTTATTATAAAAACATTTCCACAGAGTCCCATACCACCAACGATGACTACTTCCCAAAGTGCTGATGAGAACCTAAACCAGCAGCAGAGTTAAAGTGAGAATGTAGTTTCTTAAACACTTAATCGATTGAATCGCAAATATTTTGAAAGTTTGGAAATCTGTTTTCCGTGTTCTTGCGAGGTTTGACCGAGAAGGAATAACAATAGAAATATTTTTCATACACAACAAATGTTTGTAACCTTAATATTCGTAATTTTCCAATATATATTTTAGAGTACTGGATATTGTGTATAATATTTGAAATGTAACTGAAATGAACTAAACCATTCCTTTTGTATAATTATTCATTTTGAAGGTACCTACTAGCGATTTTTTATACAGTTTTATCGGAGATCTTTTGATCTAGTTCCGAGTTTTCTCCAAAGATACATTAAATTAATATAGAAGAGAGATATTGCTGCATTAATACAATATACCGATCATGTTAAGGGAAATTTTATTAGTAACCCATTTATATTAACAGTTTGTCATGCAAAATCAACAAATATGGAACAAGTCTAGATAGTGTTTTTAATAGGTGACTCTGTAGGAATCAATTTGGTCCCCTAACTCTTAGCTAAAAGTTATGTTGTTGGTTTGTTATAATTTAGCATTATTACTGTTTAAATATAGTTACACCGAAAAGATTCAAAGGCAGTGAAGCAAAGTGCTTTAAAGTGCAGCAGTATGTTGGAATTTTGCTTCAGTAGAACAAATGAAATTTTAGTTTCGTTTCAATACAAGTAATACTTAGTCACTTATTTCATCAGCAAAATGTAAAGTTAGAAATTTTTTTATAATTTTGTAGTAATAAGCACAATATGTAGTTTTGGTAATTAGCTTAGAGGTACATTTACTTGAAGGTTGCGTTTTACAATTTTAAAAAAGCTCTTTACTTTATTATATACAATAGTACACTATATCTTTAAAACAAAAAAGGGGGATTCAGATGCTGAATATTAAATTTCACACAATTTTTATTCTGCAAAAGCACTTTTTGGTAATTGGAAAAATGTAAAAAATATAAAAATATAAATGATATTGCGGCCTTAAAACAAATTAAGCTATTAATTTATTAAGTTATAATCATGCTGTGTATATGGATGTTATAATAATAGAAATAAATATAACACTACAAAACCTTAAATACAGCAGTTGAGCTATTGCTTCTGAACAAATGCATATTCTATTTCTAGTATTGAAACAGTCATGTACACTGCATTGCCCTTATTACTTTTAATATTTTTGTCACATTCCGTTAAACAAAAAGCTTGTGATTGCATAATCTCCCTAATAGTAATACTTACCACATATGGGTTCATCCCTATATATTAACAAAGATTCAATAAAAATTCTAGACAAGTAGTATTACAAATAAATCGATTAGTTAAAAAGGTGTACAGGTTCAAAATTTTTAACTGCAAATAAATAAAATAATCTTAAACATAAATAAACCTTAAACATTTAATAACTGGATTTACATAATTTCTAAAACAACCACTTTAAATAATAATTAAACGCCTGCAAATTTATTGCACTCACGCACCAACTTCCTCTCTTTTATTTAGTTAGAGTCGACTGTTAAGTAAATTGTACCTCTATGTCATGCGAAACAATGAGTTGCGGTGCACCTTTCAATAATTTTACTTTCAAATTAAATTGATGAAGGAGAATTTAAATTACAAGAATCGAAAATGTATTTATGTACTTTCTAGCCAAAATATTGCTATTTGTTTATTTGATGAAATTATCACATATAAAAGTCATATACCATTAGAAAAAGTATTTATACGTTTCACTTTATTATTAAAATAAAAACAAAAGTACGTTATGACAAGTGCTTTTTATTACTTAATTATCTGCGTACATCCAAAATTGAATTTTTTTAATCTCCAGGTTGGCCCATGTTATATGCCCAGGTAATGTATCTGATTTTTCTTGAAATTGTATTAACTAAGAATTTGAAAATTGCTTTTATATTATTTTCGAGCTGGTAACGATTCAGGTAATGCATATGATTTTTTCTAAAAATTTTATTAACTAAGAACTTAGGACTTGGTTTTATATTATTCATCAAATGAAAATCCTTTTTGGAAACTTTAGTTGTAAGATAAAACTGCAATCTCTGATGCTGTTTGATTGTATTTGTATTTGTATTTATTGGGTCTTTATATTATACATCACGTTTACATTAATAGAACTTAAGTCTAAGTTACATTAGTTTTATTTTTTGCTGGCAAAAAAAATGCCCGGCCTAATGCAACAGCGATATCTAAATGGTGGCAGTGAAGTGACTTATAAATGTTTTGCTCATATATAATACATTCTTTTGTTAAGTACGCTTGTTGACGGCGTATATATTTGCAATTTTTTTTCTGTGTGATTGGGAGCGGGTGTGTTAACTTAACCAAATGCAGGTAACAATCAGAGCAAAGAAGAGAATTACAAATAGAGAGTGGTGTTGCTCAAAAGACAAATTTATATACAAAAGATTAACTAACAGCCACCTACACAATGTAGCCAAGTGTAACAAAAAGTATGAGGCTCCAATGTCAACCTAATCTATAACTACAAAATATACAGATATTACAGTAATCTTAAGTCCCAGAAGGGGACTGAGTGCAGCCTAAGGCATTCATAAAATCACAACATTGAATTTTTATTTATTTTAAACATACCGTATATTCCTACTTGCTACCTTTATATGTACTATTACCCATGGCAAACGGGTCACTAATTACAATACAATCAGCGTTGAACAGTTAACCGAAACTACATTTTGTATTTACATAAATCGCAAAATTTCAAGTTCTTTTTAGCCGGGCAAGATCGACCTTCCTCTGACAATTGATCATCTCCTATAATTACAAAGTTTGGCAAGGTTAAAGAAAGGTACAGCTTTTCATTCACTATGATTTTCCGGATAAATGCCCAATCCTACCGGGAACAACGCTATGGTTGAGAGATAGTAATGGCAATCAAGTGGGTTATCTATATTTCTGCTGTATAGATCGTTTATTTATATACAAGGCAGGCCCTCAAATTGCGGCACAGCTTTCAAAGGCAAATAATTAGTGAGAGGGATCATCTCCGAATCCCTATATAGAAACACGTTCGAATAATGTTTAAGGTCCGGTCTTCTGAATCTAGAGAGCCGTGTCTAAGGACTATTCTCTCGAACCACTCAAGCTTCCTTTCCACAGTAGCAGAAATCATACTCCACAAAGGGGAGGCGTGCGATAGAATATGGCAGATCAAAGTTTTATACGAGTACATTAGGAGCTTGGTGCTCGAAAAAGTGTATTTAGAAGTAATCAATGGCATAAGTGATGACACCGCACGTTTACCCTCACATTGCGAGCATGGTAGTAAATATCAGCCGGTGGTGTATTGTTACCCCCAGGTACTTAAGTCTATCAACCAGGGGGATGGGGTGACCATAGTGAAAGAGGGAGAGATACTTGCTTTCTCTATGTGAAAGGTAGGGTGCCCTAGCGGGAGTATTGCGGAACAGATCTGCTTTTGTCCGGATTAATATTTATCTTCTACTTTTCAAATTGTGAAGAAACCAGTTGAAGATGATCGCGAAGGGCCATCAGGGCCTGAAAAGGAAAAGAGGGCTCTGCAAAGAGAACCGTATCATCCGCATGGAGTCACCCAGCTCAGTGGGAAAACCATGCAGGAATATATTGAACAGTTTGGGTCGTAGAATGGATCCCTGAGGGACACCGATTCTGATCGGGAACTCAGAGGAGAACCCCGAGCCCAATCATACATTGCCCATTAGGCCAGACAGGCCACCACTCTTATTGCATGAGGGGGACTCGGTCCAAGCAAAAGTCCTCAAGGTCTGAGAGAATGATGCGATGACGGCGATGAAGAAAAAGTTGGAGGCACCATTATCACCAGAGCGCTTATTATTAGAAGTTCTAATGAAGCATTTCACAAATTTATTTGTGGCAAACAGTTGCCTCTCGGCCGGAGCCGCTGCGCTATTGAGGCAATCAAAATTTACTAGATGGTCTCAATTTCGTCCCTAAAGCTCTCAACCCCCTCTCAAGACCTGTAAAAGCCTCCAGCCTATCCTCCAGATCCCGCAAACTTGCTCCACAAGCTATTCCAGGGAATCCTCGGTAACATTTAGTGTAGTACGTCTCCTGCCCGTAATACGGTCGGTTTCCCTAAAGGCATAGGGGCGGATTGACTTTTTTGAATTCTAACAAAGAATTTACTATTTACATATGAGATCAGTGCATTACGAATGCAGGTACTGAGGTAGCGAATCTGTGAAGATAGCTTGTTATAATTCCTCGAGTCGGATCTACACTGTCTTCTATATATCTTATTAACGCGATGAAGACAGTATTTTCTGGTCTGAAACATTCTCTTGATGAGGGGCTGTTTACAAGGACATCTATTTCATCATTTGAAAGATTCCTATCAGAGGGGAAGGATCTAGTAGTCTTTCAACATCTAACCTAAATAGCCTCCAATCCATATGATTGAAGGATCTCACCGATCGCTACTGCTTAACATGGAGCCTCGAACGCCAGCCCTCAATGATCAAGTTTACCGCGTAGTGGTCGAAGATATACGGATCTACAAGGCACACAGGGGCCTCCGGAGAGGCAAAGCAAGGCGAGGCAGGCAAAAAGCCCATTACAGATTCACTCATGAACCAATTGTGGATCTCATTACCGTTGGAATTTGAGACCACGTCGCCCCAAGCAGGGTGACGAGTGTTGAAGTCACCCCTAACCACCACGTATTCATAGTTAGCCAATAAACCCCAGAGGGTCTGGATGTCCAGAACCAGATCCCGCGGAGGCACACAGGGCACGTAATTCGCACCGAAAAGCATAGGCACCTCTCGGCCCTCCACTGATACGAAAACCTTAATCAGAGTAGCTGAAGTAATATGAAAGGAAGATCTCACAAGGCGGTATCGGAGGTGTTTTTGCAGGGTTATCGCAGAACCGCGGCCATCAACTTATAATTTTCAAGATAAGGCGAAATTTACTTGAGAGACAGTTTACAGAGAGAAATGAGGCGATCTGTTTTCTAGCCTGCAAATCATCATATAGGGTCAATCTCCGCTCATGAGAAATGGAGGAGTTCTCATTAATTGCTGTGAAAGTAAGAAAAAAATTTATGGTAAAAAAAGTGAAATATAAAATTTCAATAAGACCTCAAGCCTCTCCACTGGTAACTGGTAAGTTAAAATAACTCGGGACAAACCTTTTGATCTTTAGCAAAAAGGCAGGCAAATAGAATCCAAAGAAGCTCTCCGTTTCCATTAAAAACTTAGACACTTTATCACCTTTTGAGGTGGTAAAAGAATACCTTTTAAATACCGAAGCAAAAGAAGATTCCATTGCCTGTACACCTCTATTCACAGAAAGGGAGAAACTTAATAGAGAGCAACTGTGTCAAATTCTCACCCGGATGAAGATGGACCGAAAAAAGGACCAAGCTCGAGCAGCAATTTATGCTTTTTTAAACTACTTGCATATATGTTCTCGGCATTTCTATTCAGCCTTGTCATCCTTTATTCAAACTTGGGGTCAACTTCCTTACATATATCTATTAAAACTTTACGTACTGTATTGAACACAAAAACCGGGGAAAGCCAGACTCCTCTAGAGTTACCTGTCCTAATCCTATTTCGAGCGACAGTTGTCCCTTGCTCAGATCCACGCCTCTCCGATGTTCGGGTGGGGCATCTTTAGGCGGCCATCCGGATGGGAAACCCTGATGTGATGAAGTCCTTCCCCCACCGGGGGGACCAGAAGCGTCCACGTCTCGTTGTATAACAGTGAACCTATTATTATTAGGCGATACAAGAGTGGGATTATTTTCCCCTCTGGGAATTGAAGAAGGGCCCTTTATAACTGGCCCAAAGCCATCCAACATCTGTCTGACTAAGTCTGCAGCAGTAAGGGCATCAATGGTACGAGACAACTCCCCTTCAGTAGAGTGGCAGACGACGGGAGCTGCAGGGCCTCCATCCTAGGCGTGACCAATTGGGGCCATTCACTATCCATCTTGTCTTCTGTAAAAGAACCCCCGCTGGGGAATCTCTTACCTTTTTCAACTGCAAAAGATTTAAATTTCTCCATTTTGCTTAGCAAGGGATGTAGCGTACTGCTCCATTTCAGCTCTCCTTTCATCAATCAAATTTTTACAGAAGCCACTATCCAATCAGATATATACAAGAAAAAATGCCCTCCAATGTAGTAAATATAAAGTCTTGGCTCCCTATTAATATCACTTTCAAAGAAACAATAAATTTCACGCAAATTTTATTTTAAAACACGCCTGAAAACCGTCATGGAGTTGGGAGTTACAGGGTGATTTATAAATTACAATTTCCGTGGTATGCATATACTATTTAATTTTTATCTTTGGATCAATGTTAATCTACCGCCACCTCCAAAAATCATGTAATTAATACACCTATTTATTATTTTTATCAAATTGTACATCTTATTACCTTTCTAACAAGGTACTACATAATGTCCAGATTGGAAGTAGAAAACTCTGTTCCTTAGAAAACCTTAACTCATATCTTACTGTTTTATTGCCCTGTAATTGCAAAAGTCGTAAAACAAGCAAAATGTCTCCAAAAATTATCGGAAATATTTGTTAAGCATACACAAGTAATAGCTCTTAATTATTGCTCCAGAAAAGTCATAAAAATGTTAATGGAATTTATTTTATTGCCGTAATTAATTAACAAACCATACTTGCTTGCTTTTTAATTTTGCTATGGCTAAGACGGTCAGTCAGTCATCGATCATAGTTGATAAAGCAAGAAATAACTACGGATATACTTAAAAAATTGTCAAATTCACTTTTGAAATACACGCCGATATAATTTTTATTTATAGTGTGGTAGACAGAAACGAAAGGCAAGTGTTCGACAATACGAAAGAGATTCCGTAATCGACATGTACGCTAAAAATTGGTATTTTCGCTGACTTTCCAGAAGTTAAGAGAAACTGGAAGTGTAACTTCAAATAACAAGAATCGTGATCTGTAACATCGGAAGATTCTGCCGGGTACTCAACGAGAACGGTTTTATGCATATATTAGTAATTATATCGCACAACACGGACTATTGGTACAAGATCATGAGTGAAGATTGGAAACTTGGCGTGGCACTTGGCTTCTGGAATGCGACATAGAAAACAGGTCGGTTCTTTATCCGAATTCTATGGACGAATGAATTGCAATTCGTGTGATATCACACACTTCCATAACCTCATACCTTGTCGGTATGCTAAACAAACATTTCCAGTAATTTCTGAGAATATTTTGTATATAACGGGCAATAAAAAAAAAAAGAAATAAATGCATTACGTAAAATTCCGAGAAAATGTTGGGATAACCTGAATTTAAAAAAAATTAGAACATTTCTTCCAGTTTCCACAGTGAGAGTACCTGCAATGGTAAAGGGCATAGTATTTTTGGAGTGAGTTGGATGTCGCTGCGTTGAGTAGACCAAAAGATAAAAATAAAATAATGGTGTGCATACCTAGAAAAATTCGAATTTATGATTTTGGAGAAAATTGCACAATTCACTTTAATTGTAATTGTTTAAACGGGAAATGGCTATATGGGACCATAGCGTTAAGGAATTATTTTTATTCATTAAAATAGGAAACTAAAATGAAATAAAATGTGAGATATAGTTTGTGAGGCCTCAATTATATCGTATAATCTCAAAAATTCGATGTAGCATACTGTCCACTAAATTTGTTATGATTTTCTCATTAAACGCATTTCAAGCTTCAATGATAGCTACTTTTAAATATCGTAATAATCGTAGAATATTGTCGGTTCTGAGCATATGTATGTATATGGTACTTTACGCGCAAGAATAGCCCGATGGAATTTTGGTCTGAAGAGTATGCTGTCCATTGCATTATTTGAATTCCATTAATATTGAACCATTGTTTTGTCTGACAACTGGTTTGTACCGAGGCATTATCCTGGTGAAATATTATTCACTGAGATTATTTGTTCATTTCAAAAAGCTGTAGTTGCTCTGCAGGATACTATTCATTCGTGTAACAAAAGGTACCAAATTTTGTTCGGATGTGACTTCAACCGATATTCGTACAATTTTTTATATGACTATAAATTTGTCAATAATGGTGCAAAAACTACACACGCAATATAAACCAGACGTATGAGAAGAATACTGTAAACGAACAAAAGGTTCAATACTGGCGAAACATTTCGGTATGGTAATTTTTCCCTACAAATGAACCTTGTAGAAGACCCAAAAAGTCTGTGAATAATGATATTCTGAAAACATTAAGGGAAACGAATCTAATTTTATCTACAAAGCAACTTGTTATCAGAATGGAAGTCTACCATACAATAGTATTGCGAAAAGGTATATTCACTTAAAAATCCCACATTTCATACGCAACACTCTAGTACTTAGGTTCTTTCCGCAGGTCTCTCCAATAACAGTTAAAACCACCAGACCCATCAAGATTAAACTTTTTTTCCTCTGATTAAATTACCTAAAATATGGATTGTTGTTGCAATTAGGAAAAAGAAAAATGTCTTTTAGTTCGGAAGCAAAAACATCAAATTTTAATTTATAGCGAACTTACTTGATTCATGTTTTCACGCGCAAAGTGTAGTTGAGCATTCTTGTGGGGTGACAGGGTCTTAGGAACAAGCTACAGCATTTGTCGCACAATATTTGGATTTTTCTTAGGCACACGGCGTGTCGTCCAACGTAAAACATTCAAAACGCATTCTCTTACAAGTTTACTGTATTTCTTTAAAGAATTACTTGCTGTATTAGCAATAAGACGCTTGTTGCGTTCAGAAATCTTTTTTTTCCCTTCTTTCTTGTTTTTTCCATAATCCTCGACAGATTAATTTTCCTAGCAATTGCGCGGAATATAAATACTTCCTCTTGATGCGCTAAAATCTTATCTTTTCCTTAGTCATTAAGCTACTTTCCGTGCGGCATTTCATAAGCTCTTTAAAGGGTAATTTTTTTACTACAAGCTGTTTCAACCGAATTTTGATCGAAGTATAGCGAAAACCGAATGACTACAAAAGTGGTGCTATAATTGTGCCATACAAAAAAATAGTATTCTACCGTCATATTTTTCTGTGTTTACGTATAGAACGTATATATGTACAAATTGGTTATTTTTCTATTTCCTACGAAAAATTAGTTTAGTGTTGCCGGGGAATGCTCATAAGGTAAGTTTAAAAAAATAGTGTGGTGTTTTAATTATACTTCAAAGTGTATGACACCCTATACAGGTAATTTTTAATACAAAAATACAATATGATTAATACACTTTACTATGTGCAATATATACACATGTAGGCTATTTATTGTAACAGGTAAAACTGAAAAAATCTCTTATTTTGCTTAGCTATGCATAATTAGTTTAAATTGTATTCGATATAGCATAATAATTTATTCTTTCTACTTTAACTACCAAAATTATACAAAGAAAAGGTCATAAAAAAAGGAACTCTCGAATATCAATTAAAAAGTTGCTATAAACTTATACGTCCTTCCATCTTGCCTTAATTTTCCAATAATTCCACACTCTTCCGGAGAACAATAAATATTTCAACCCATCTATAAACAATAATGCAGGATGGGATAACTTCATTTTATTTAAAAATAATTTAATTCACTTTTACAAAATATTAATGAAATGTTCAAATTAGCCAGAACTACTACTATGTTCAAAAAGTAAGGTGAATTTTTAATTTAAACTTCCCGCGTTAACCGAATCGGACAAATGAATTTTTTTTCAAGTTGGTAGGACTGTTAGTGACATATGTGACAAATTACATGTCAATATCATCATTAGTTTTTAGTTTACGCTTGGTTTTGTGAACAAAGAAAAGTGAATTTGGCGATTTTTACGATGTCGAATTTTGTTGAGCAAAGAAGTGCACCGTCGCACACAGCACTGGTTCTTCGTAAATTTTTCGCCGTGTCGCTCCACAACCACCGTATTCGCTTGATTTAGCACCGTGTGACTTCTGGCTGTTCCCAAAGCTCAAGAGACCACTCCGGAGAAATCATTTTGAGTCGACTTTCTAGCATGGCTTCAAAGATTGGAAAAAACGTTGGCATAAGTGTATTGTAGCTAGGGGGGATTATTTTGAGGGGGACAAAATCGATTTGGAAGAATAAATAAAAATTTTTAATTTTAAAACAAAAGTCACCTTACTTTTTGAACACAGTAGTATATTCAACAACAAACATGTTTAATATGAATTACTATACTTATTATTTTGACATTAAAATGCATTTATTTTGAAAAATTCTTAAACTAACGGTATTAAATTACGAGCCTGAGTTACCATACGAAAAAATTAATGTAATTAGATAACTCATCGAATTGTATTAAAAGTGTATTCGAAAGTTTTAAATAGTAATCATAGAATTAATAAAAAATTTATTTTTTCATTTTTGTCTATTATTTTGGCAATATGTGTATATATTGTATGTATATTAAGTCGTCAAGAATGAAACTTGTAGTTTACAGTTTTGCCAACTTTGACAGCTTGGTATTTGAGAGTGCCTTAATATTTTTCTATGCGGTTTTTTTTATTAAGAAGCTACACATATTGCCGGTAAAAGGAAATTATCCTAAACTCCAAAAAAATATTATTAACTTTTTTAAAAACCTGCTGTTTTTGATAAAAGATCGGTCGGAAATTCGTACGGTAATGAAGTATGAGTTCTTACGTGGAACTACGGCATCGCAGACCGCGCGAAGCATAAATGGTGTATTGGGTTCTAGTGTAAATACGGAGCAAACGGTATCAAAATGGTTTGCCAAATTTCGGAGTGCTAACTTTGACCTCACAAATGATCCACGCGGTCGCCCAGAATCAAAGGTTAATAATGACGTACTAAAGGTCACCGTTGAGTCTAATCCATCTCAAAGTGCTTATGAATTATCATTAAAGTTCGGTGTAAGCAAACAAACAATATTAACTCATTTAGCTCAAATCAGAAAAGTGAAAAAGTGGGTTCCTCATGAACTGAACGAAAACCAGAAACAAAAGCGTTTGGAAGCTTGTTTGATGTTGCTTTCTCGCCACAAATCTGATCCATTTTTGAATCGAATAATCACTTGTGATGAGAAATGGATTCAATATGACAATCGCAAGCACCCACTGCGTAAATGATCGTGGCAAAACTACAGGAATTGGAGTTGGAACTTCTTCATCATCCTCCATACTCACCAGATCTAGCTCCCACAGACTACCACTTCTTTCGTAATTTGGACAACTTCTTGATAGGAAAAAAATTTCAATTCCGATAATGCAGTAAAATTGGCCTTCCAGGAATTCATTGACTCTCGTCCACCAGATTTTTATACCACCGGGCTGAACAGCCTGCCGCTTAAATGAGTAAAATCGTTTCTTGTGTTTATAAATTATCAGCAAACTTTGCGTATTTTTCTACAAATTTCACACTTGACGACCTGATATATATGTAAATGTGTTTCAGCAAGAACACAATTTTTAAATAACTAAAAAACGCTATTTTTATAAAATACATACATATATGGTAAAGAATATGAGTATGTATCATTCTTTCAACGAAATTTTGGGAGAAATTTGAAGTAAGGGTCGCTTGATTGCCCGAATTTGCCGTTCAATTTCTTGTTTGAGATCTTGAACCGTCTCAGAGTGATTCGCATAGACCTTACTTTTTAAAAAAAAAACAGAGGAAGAAATCCAAACAAGTTAAATCGTAACTCAATAGCCGGTAGCCGTAACTCAATAGCCGGACGATTATGCACACCAAATTATTACGTAACTTGCGAATCGTCACATTAAAATGTTCTCCATTTTTGTAATATGGTACAATGCGCTTTTTGCTAAGTCTTCCAGCTCTGATTTGACCGCTATAGCTTCTTTACGTGAATTGCGAACTTTATGCGAAGTTGTCTGGTTGTAATGAGTTTATTAATCACTTCATGGTATACCTATCGAGGCAAATATGCTCTGTTTAACCTGCCCTCAAAATCAGTGTAGGAAGTCGGAGCATCTGCCATAAATAACTGATAAGTTATATCATTCAGGCGGGTGAGCATAATCTGGAGAAAACTTTTTTTTCCCTTCTCTTTTTGGTAGATACCTGCTGCAGCGAAAAAATCGTTTCAGATCAATATGTACCCTTCGGGCCCGGTGAATCCGAGAAAAGATGAACAACCTGGGTTATCAATTTAATAATTTTCGCAGTGTCTACCATTTTATTCTCGCAGATTTCTTTGAATGTTTCAGAACGCGGTGGATCAATTATTTCGTAGGATTGATTCAAACTTGATAAAGATGCGTTCACAATAACCTCAGATTCACTCGCCGTGTTCACACTTTCGTGGCTTAAGTCTAAATCTAATTCACTTTTTGCATCTTAGGGATTCTGGGATTCTTTTTTAAATTTTTTAATTTGAGTTTTTCTTTATACACCCGTGTAGCGAATTTGCCCGGCTATTTCTCTAAACCGATTGATCGAGATTCCTCCCGATATAGGTGCATTACTCAAATAAATTCTTTAAGTTAATTGCGTTTTCAGATTTAGGTAAGCAACTTTTCCTGATGTTGCTGCTCCGCGGTGGTTTCACTCCTTAGTTAGATGCCTTGCTGCGGGAGTGGTTTAGAGGTGTTAGGGTTGTTTCCTGATGTCATTTGTTGCGGTTTTAGAGTCAATAAATCCTTCAACTGGCATGAGAAACTCCGCTGCGATGTTTGGAGTTGTTACTCCCTCGGTGACTGAAAGGATGTTGGGGAGATTTTCAGTATGCCACTCCAATAATACTAGAGTCGTGCAAAATGTGGGTTTCCTTATTTAATTAAAAAAAAACTATAAGTCATATTAAACAAATTCTTTAATTTTCGGATTACTCAATTCAAAAACTATTTTTCTACATAATCATCAATTTTTTCTACGCACATTTATAGCCGTGGCAACAAATTTTTTATTCCGGCCTCGTAGTCCGCTACCGCCACTTCCTTCAAAAATCGGTCCATTTCGGCCTTTAGTTCGGCGTCATAGCTGAAATGTTGTCCACCCAAGTAAACTTTCACTTGCGACATTCCATATTCCTGACTAATTGCAACTTAGTTGTCTAGGAATAACGCCGGTATTCAACTGAAATTTGACATCAGTTCTTCAATTAGACAGATAATCCAGACTAGTTCTTTCGTCGCTTCTGATGCCGCTATATTTTATTCTGCTTCAGTTATCGATAAAGTGACACATTCCTGCAATAGCAAAGTTCGCATCGCTATAACAAGTCAAAAAGAAATAGTACAAAAGTATCTGTTTTACACCATTTAAGTGTATCTCCAATGGTTTCTGCAAGTGTCAACAAAATACGCAAATACAATATGAGCCTTGTAGCAATGAGAAAGTACGTCAAGCATCTTACAACCTCTATATAAGAAAACGGTGTAGACTTGTGAGCTTCCTGATTCACCATTTTCATGGAAGTATTTATCGTTGATACAGTGTTCTATTTGGAATTTCTTCAATATCCCTTCCGTCTACAAAGATTGGTCGACGAAGATTGAACCGTTCTTCAACCGCTTAATATTAAGTCACAGAAAGCATCCAGTGTGATTTTTTTCACATCCAGGTTTTTTTGCAGGTATTGCACCACATTAGTCACATTTTCCTCCTTAATTGGCGCAATTAGTTGATCGTTTATATATACGAGTACAGGGTGTTTTAGTGCATATGGCAAAATGATCTGATCTAATAAGCAAAACATTGTACGGTGAGGAGGGGGGTACTTCTCATCCGTTTGGGAGTTACAGGGTGGTTCGTAAATTCCAATGTTCCATGGTATGCACATAACAATTTTATTTTTATCTTGTGATCTTCTCAATGTAGCGACATCCAACCCACACCAACAAACTACTATCCTAATGATTTTTCCAAAAATATCAACAGCTGTCACTACAGGTACGCTGACTTTCGAAAGTGTAAAAAATGTTTTTCATTTTCCTAAAATTCACGTTTTCATTAAATTTTCCCGAAATTAATTAGTGATTTTTTTTATTATTTTTATTGAATTGCCCATCTTATTCATTTCCAAAAGGGTACAACATGTCCAGGTAAAAAAATATGAAAATTTATTCGTGGAAAACTTTTTTCTGGTAAATTAAAAAAAATCGAATTTAAAAAAAAAATTATACTAAAATTAACCCGAAAATATTTTTTGTTTAATTAAAAACTTATTTAAGTTAATGCTAGTAGCTCACACAAACTTCTCAAAATATTCTCCGTAACTTTCAAAAGCACGTCAATAACCTTCCTCTAACACCCCGATTAAGGTGTATTGTAGCCAACCTCTCCTGTATTTTCGTTAATTCGCCGATTCTGCTATTTGAGTAAAATTCATTTTTCATCGTTCTTCATACGAAAAAATCCAATGGAGGAAGGTCCTCATCCAATTTAGCTATTAGGAAATTTTTCATTTAGTTATACCTTCACAGTATTACCAGAATGCACTGGTGCTCCATATTGTTTGTAAAACGTTGTACAAAAAAGTACAACATTTTTTGAAGTAACGTAGCTTTTGTAGTGGGACTATTCGTTGGTGTTTTTGGACTTATTGAATTGTTTGCGATTGATATCCTTGACAATTCCCGGTTTGGGTTCTTATATGTAATTTATACTCAATATACAGACGATCGGGCAGGGAGGGTTCTGCAAATACCCCCTATTTCTGCAAATTTGGGCGGTATGTTCGCGTTTACAAAGGTGAATTCATCCCCCATATATAGATTGCAGCTACCAATATAATGCAAAAAAATCTCACCTCATTCACGTCAGAGCTATTCTATACTGTGTTATCATGGTCTAATCTTTGCAGGGCTTCATGTAGAGGAAGACCTCCGCAAATTTGATTACTAACCACCCACAGTTCTTCGATATAAATCTGTAGGTCATTCTCTAAATCCTCCTGATGGCTGAATAAATCCCCCATCCCGGTCGTAGTAGATTGCGTTTTACTGGACTCATCCAGGGACGGAGGGGCTAATGGCACGAGAGTTTTCTCGGTTTGGTAGACGAACAGAGTGTTGCAGTCAAATCCACAGCTGCCCCTGCTGACATAGCCAAGGGCGGCAGGGATTTTTCGTTGAGGATAATTATTGCTCGCCTCGTTTTATCCTTGGTCCTACCTTCTTGTACAACCTCCCAGTCGTCTAGAGGTTTGGGTTGCAAAACGTGATCAGGGATCCCTGCTTTCGCTCAGATCCGAAGGTTCCGATGAAATTCAACCTGTCGATTAGAGTCTGTTCGGGATTCCTGCAAACTGTCCCACGCCTCTTACGGGGAGGGGCGAAGGAAGAGAGAACGAAAATAGAAACCACGTTTCACCACCCAGAGCAGTGCACACTTTCGAATACTTTGGCCCGCCTTTAAAAATGTACAGTGAAAAAATGTAAACAGCCCGTATCCGTATATATGCTCTGAGTGTGTTACCTGCCTGTTCCCCCTCTCTGATTCAGAATTTCCCTATGCTGGAACATTGCCTGGAGACAGCACTAACACCATGCATGCAGAAGCACACATCATGCCCGAGACTTTGGCCCGCCTTTAAAAATTCATGGGAAGAAAACGCTGCTTTTTATTGCCTATACTGTAGGTACCGTAGATGAGAATATTTGACTGGCTATTCTTATCTCTTTTGTTATTATTGGAATTCCGGTAAGGCATGGGAAGCAGTAGTTCTTTGCTGGTTTTTCTAATGGAAAAAATTTCCCCAGGCAGTTTTAGAAATTGCATATGGGTTAGAGCTTTAGGCTTATATAGAATGTCACAGTAGTAATAGTATTTCATGATCTTTGGTTCAGCCCAATTCCCCTAAATTTTTGTCTTTCTCTTACGCGTGAGCCCTTTATTACTGCAAGGCCGGTGAACTAACGGGGCCAAGGTCGAAATAAGTTAAGGGAATATGTTTGGAGTGTCCCATCTAGTATTTCATGATCTTTAACATTCGATAGGAAAAAAATTTATGTAATTTCAGCATTTTCGAACACTCTTCAAAGAATTTCTGATTGGTGATTTCTTGATTCTAAAAATAGGAATAATTAGGTAGGAAAAGTTAAGAGCAAATCTTTACTACAGCTGTAATGCCCTTCTTTTGTTTTTTAGATATAAAATAAAAATATTTTTTTTTTATGAAAATGCTAAAATCCATTAAATAATTCAGAGTGCGCCATATGGGTTTGGTCGCCGGTTGCGCAAATAGGTGGGATATCTAATTTAACCCTTTGCCTTAAAACAACGTCTGGGAGAAGTGATCCCCTTTCTGTGCCTAAAAAGCTCATATAAAATAATGATGTTTTTGCACGATAATGTTTATTGTTATTTTTTGTTATAATTGCAATATAAAAAAATGGTTTTAGTAAATAGTAAATAGCAAACCAGTGGATTGCGCAAAATTTGGCCTGTAATGAAACTGCTTGTGGTCACGGCGAATGACAGAAACTCTCATCGAAATGAGAGTTTCTGTCATTATTGACTAATAATCGTCGCTCAATTCATAAGGCAAAGGGTTAATATGTAGTTTACCTTGATAAAAAAAATAAATGGATAACTTTTTCTTGGATAGTTGCATAATCCATGATGTAAACTTAAAAGAAAATGGCAGTGGCATGAAATACTCTTCAGAAATTGATTACGTATCTGATTTCCCATTTCAAATTTGAAAGTTACCACTCACCCCAGCCTCAGAATAGTGGATTTCGCTAACTGTTATCACATATTTTATACGTTTTTTAAAAATACTTTAAAGGTATTTTTTTATTTCTCAATCCAAAGTGTACGAGAGGATTGCAAAAACTGCCATTATCACGAATAAAAAAAAATGTTCCAGGCAAAACGTAAGTAATTTTTAGCATAGAATCCAAATTCCCAATACAAAAAATAGGAGTTTCCAGTTTTTTTATATGATCTGTTTTTTAATTATTTTAATTTGTTAAGTTAAATAGTACATCCTGTGTAGGGAAGGGAAAAAGACATTAATTTCGCTATATAGTATGTGAATAACCTGGCATATATATAGGCTGTATAATTCTTAATCGATTCTGATTAAACTTGGCTATCATATCCTTTATTGCAATATTTTGCAACTGGGATGAATGGATCAAGGGGAAGGGAAGCCCGTATCTAAAACTGATTTAGACCGGATTGTTTTTCTATATACTCATTCCTATCGATCAAAGGGGAAGAGGTTGTCGTATAGGTATAACACATATAAAATATATGTTTTTTAATTTTGGAATTAGTGTTGATTATTTTGTTAGTATACATTACAATTAACGAAACTTGTAGTGGAGTATTAAAATTGTTAACATAATTTTATGGTACTTGTGAAACTGATGCAAATACAATAACAGTTGCCTGGAAGGAAAATTTATTTGTTTATTTATTTATTACATCGAGTGTGGGAAAAAGTTGCAAAACAAAAAAATTATAGTTATTTGTCAAATAAAAATCTTAACTAGACAGTTTAAAATGTAAAGATGTTGTACTACTACAATGCAAAATTGTTCGCCCACTCGCTTTTAAATGAGTTCTTCTGAAAAAAACAATAAAATGTTGTCTGGGAACAAAATATTATGCTCAGTTTATTATATGTACTTTTTAATAATTAATAAGAAAACAATAATAATTCTTCATTTACAACGAAATCCAAAAACATAAACAAGGCAAAATAGTTCGTCCATCTCAAAATTGAAGCAAAATAGTTCGCTCATCTCGAAAACGAGTAATTACTAATTGTTTACAATTTTTCGGCTCAATGGAATCCCAAATATTTAATATTCGATCTTCCATCTTCCTGATAGGTTATTGATACATTTTTTTTTTATTTGTGCTAGTTGAATCAATCCATTAGATGAATATTATTCGGAGCTAAGCTATCTAAGCTAGGGTTTTTGGGTATTCCTGGAAAAAAATATTTAGTATATTTAGGAGATTGCCTCTTTGACTAAAGCATAAGTCAAACCTGAACTCGTCACTTGTGGACTTGTGGACTGTAATTGCTTTATTGTCCAATTTTTGTTGGTTTATCCGAAATCCAGCTATTTCGTCTTTTGTCTTACAGATACTAGTAAGAAAGGCTTTGCCTGAAGAAGTTTATTCATAAAAATATATTTTACTTAGGACTGGCGATATCATACCTTTATAAATAGAAGCTATATGCTTTTTAGGTAGATTTCATATGAAATCCTATTTATATCAGCCTACATACATAATACACATGTAGGAATTACTCGAAAAAAGCTACGATTTAACCAAGGGGCATGGCTCGATCCTGCATCTTTTGAATTGGGGCTTCGATGTTCTCTAACCATTGCCGATGCCTTTCCGGACAATTTTTGTTTTGATAAGAAGTGCGATCGAGTTGTGGAATCAGTACATATGTACATATGTATATAAGGTATACCGAATCTTGTAAACACGTTAGAAGCCGTATTCCTGAATTTTATTCAAAATTTCTCTCTAGGGTATTTATCAAAATGGCGTTAATTGGTCAACGGAGGCTATACCTATTTCAAAAAATGATTGTGTACTCTCGAAACTGCATTTTTCAATGGACTTTCGATATCTAGGTCATATTAAAAAATTGCGAGATCTGAGAAAGGGAGAAGGGACTTTCATATCTCTATATATTTTAATTTATTGCCATGTAGATCTAATATTTCTTAATGGATTTGAATCAAATTTGGTTTTCCTCTACAGCAAGCGTGTCAAAATTGTTGAAGTAAACAGGTCATTTAATGCGACAGTTAAGATTATGCCGGCCGTATCATATTCATAAATTTACTTAATTTTTTTTTTTAAGCGAGATTGAAGGTATGTAGATAGCGTAATTGAAACACATTGTATAGTTCGCTGTATTTTACTTAACAATTTGTTATAGTATTGTTCTTATTTAAGCATTTATTTATTTTTATGTGCGTATAGGGAAGAGTGGGGTAAGATAGAGTACCCCCAAATTTTCCTAAGCCAAAAAAATTATGAGTTCGATGATATTATTTTTTCACATATCATACAAATAAGACATTAAAATAAAAATAATTTTTTATAATATTTACACACACTTTTATCGGTATATGCACTTTCTTTCATCAACGAGAAAAGGTAAGGTAAATAAATAAAGATTAATATATAAAGATTCCACGTATCCCATCCCATCGTATCATTGTTCACGAAAATTTAATTAATTATATTCTTTCAGTTCTAGAATGGTGAAAAATCGTTGTTACAAAATTATAAGTCTATACTTCATCAATCATGTTCAATATTTTAGTTATTTGTCCTCAAGCTACTTACAGTATCTTCCTATTATTATTAGTAAAAAGACTGATAATAAAAAATTTTATAAATAAGGTACTAGTTTCCTATATTTATACTTAACAACAAAGTTTTATTAATCATAAAACCTTAAGTGTTACCCTACCTTACCCTATATAAAAGAAAAATAATAAAAATTTATTGTTTTTACCGAAACATCGCTGTATACCTCCTATTAGTTTTTCAATACCTAGATTTAAACAGTAGAAAGCAGCAATCTTCATTTATGCCAGATTGTGGCATTTTCTGTGTAAACAATTCGGTTCAAATTTCAGTTTTAAAAACTACGTAAAATTATATATTTTTTAAAAAGTTATAAAAGGTAATAAACCCACACAAATCTTTAATTAGATCAATAAACTAACGCAAATGTCTTTTGTTAACTGGACTGTGGCGCTATGACTACGATGTGCCGAAGCGAAAAGTAGACTCTGTATCGAGTTTTCAACGTTTTACATTTTTAAAATGAAATTAGCTGAAGTTACTGGCGAAGTCCGTAACTGCGTCCTAGTTTCAGAAAAATTATTAAATAATTTCACTTAAAGATGCTCTGATACTATTTTCAACCTTGAATCCTAAGATTTTAATGTTTAGTAAAGTAGGTGTGAAACCTGACTGATATTAATCCAATAAGAAATAATGGAATGGTGGGAAGTTAACGACTACACTCCTTTATGTAGAAATCATTATAACCCAATGTGTTTTTATTTTAACACTGGCAGCAAGTGGTAAAGAATCCTAATCAAATACACAAGAAAGACCATTCTCCACTTTTTGGTCAAAAGTCCCAATTTTTAAATATATATATGTATATGCGACTAGTACAAATGAAAGTTAAGATCCTCATTCCTTTGAACAACTGTTTGCAATTCCCAGATCGACTGACCTTATAATACAGTGGCAGTCAAAAGTAAGTTTACATGGGATAAATTAGATTTTATCTATTAACATTACGACTTAGTTGCTAACATAAAATCTTTATACATAATATTCTATAGTATTAACAATATGTTAATGAAAACGATTTTTGTTATGTTTGTAAGTTTTTTTGAAAGAATATACTTTTGTTAATTAATTCTAAATGAATGAGTTTAATTATGATTTAATCTCTCTTACATACTTCTTTCTTCGCAGTATATGTACACTTGTAAACTTATTTTTGACTGCCACTGTACATAAATAAAAATTGATGAAAATACTCTCTGCAGTTTTTTAAAGACCAAATTGAAATGTACCTCTTTCTTCTAGCTACTGCCGAAGGGTATTTATATTGAGAAAATTTCACAAGTACTACTTATAGCAGCAAAACGAAATCGTAAACTTCACAAATATCCCCACCCAAAAGTTATATATATATAAATTTAATATAGCTATATAATATAGCACCCTATTTAGAGTATGCCAAAATAAGTGGGATCTAACGTAGATAAATAAAAAATTATATGACAGGGAAAACGGCCCATCTCAACCGTTTAGGAGTTACAGATTGATTCATAAATTTACATTTTTCATGGTATGCACATCATTATTGTATTTTTATGTTTTGATATACCCAACGCAGCGACATTTAAAGCCTACTATTCCAATGTCCTTTCCAAAAATGTTAACAATGTTGACCTGCCACCTGTCCTGCAGCTAGGAATACTTAATTTCCAAAAAAGGAAATATATTTTTAATATTCTTAAATTTCAAGTTTTCAATATTTTCTCCGCAATTTATGTAATGAATACATCTATTTATAATTTTAATTAAATCACCCCTTTTATTACTTTTCTAGGTACAATATGTCCATGCAAAATACAGGTTCAAAAACCTATTCTTCAGAAAACCCTAAATTGTAACTTATTGGTTTATAGCTCTATAATCTTCTACACCGTAAATGTAAATCATATCAGCGTATTCCTCAAAATAATTATTAATTATTTTAACTTAAGAATACCCATTGATATTGGTTGGTTTTTCAACCATTATCGATATTCTTTCTGATTGACCTTCTTTTATGGTAAAATTTCCATTAAGTACGCAAATCACTATTTTTACGACAAAAATTTAATGTCCTAATGAGCTTTTCAAAACTGCCGACAATGTTGACCTACCACTACCCACTGTAGGTACAATTAGTTCCGAAAGTGGAAAGCATTTTTGTCATTTTCCAAAAATTCAGCTTCTCTTAAAATTTTCTCCGAAATTCATATAATTAATATGCCTATTTGTTGTTTTTATCCAATTGTCCATCTTTTAACCTTTCCAACAAGCTATTAGCATATCAAAGTAGAGAACAAATGTGGAAATTTATTAGTGGAAAACTTTATCTGGCAAATTAAAAAAATATCGAATTTTACAGAAATTAAACTAAATTAACCTCAAAATATGTTTTTGTTTAAATAAAAACCGATTTAAGTTAATGCTAATATATTATAGAGGAATGTCCCTATAAATTAAAAAAGAAAAATTGAAAATTATAGTTTATTTAAATTGATTTTTTATTAAGAGCTTATTTTTTAAAAACAAATACTCATCAGAACAAGTTCACAATAAAAATACAAGGAAGACTCGTTGAATTAATTATTTACTAATAACCTAACTTTCTACGCCATAACTGCAAGTTATATCGGCATATTCTTCAAAAGCGAATTCAGTAATTTTTTAATTATTTCAGTATATTTATCTCTTGGTTTTTCTACTAGGATCGATGTGCTCACTGACTGATCCACTTTTATAGCAAAATTTCAGTCAAGTATTAGTAACAAAGTGTCAAGATAGTCCTAAGAGCTAACTAAGACAAACTATTTACGGCAATAAAATAAATTCCATTAACCTCCTTACTTTTCAGCAGCAATACTTAAAAGTAATTACCTGTGTATGCTAAACAAACATTTCCGATAATTTTTGGAGACATTTTGTTCATTTTACGACTTTTATAATTAGAGGGCAATAAAACAGTAAGATACCAGTTAAAAAACAGATTTTTCTTCCTATGTTTAACCACATGTTGTACCTGTTGGAAACGTGATAAGATGAGCAATTTGATAAAAATAATAAATAGGTATATTATTACATGAATTTCGAACAAAATGTGGGGAGAAACATATTTTCCAATTTCTGAAGTAAGTGTACTTACAGACTGTCGTGGTAGGTCAATATTGGTAGCATCCTTAGAAAGGACTTTGGGATAGTAGATTTTTGGAGTGAGTTAGATGTCGCTGCCTTGAGTCGATCAAAAGGTAGAAATAAAATAGTGACGTACATACAATGGAAAAATGGAATTTATGAATCACCCTCGAAGATCATTTTCCAAAAACGCGTCAATTTCGCCTGGTCAGATTAGATTAGGGAAATCCATGTCAGCGCTTTTTCAATTGTAGCATCAGGTAACGGCGAATATTATTTAAAATTATCAAGTCTAGGGCGTATGCAAGCCGAATTTCAGGAAAATATATATTGCTAAAATGTCAGCTGTCCAATGAATGATTCAAAATGCATTGAAACGAAAACCATGGAAATTCATGGGGCAAAGAGGAAAAGTACTGGCCAAACTGATTGGCTCATCTCTCAGACCTGAAAAAAAGATCCATTCAAGTCGCCGAAAACAATTAAAATTAAATTAAATCTTGATACATTTAAGTGAACAACTATACGTTCACACGCAGAAGACTTCGTGAGCACAACTTACATGGAAAAGCCGCTAGAACAGATCCTCAGCTATCTAAAAATATACTGAAAGCCAACATAAGTTTGCATCTGACCATATCAACTAGGATATTCCTGAAGGCATAATAAAATGAAGGAAGATCTTGTGGACGGGTGAAACGAAAATAAATTTATTTGGATCCGATGGTCGAAGTTAGGAAAAGGCCTGCGAACAAAGAACTCCTCCCACAATACACAAAAACGACTATTAAACATATATCAATATACTTGACAATACTATGCTCCTATTTGCCGAAGATAATATGTTATTAAAATGTACTTCTCAGACTGCAAAAAGTTTTTCGCGGATAATAAATTGTTGGTTTGGCCTTCCCAATCGTCCGACCTCAACCCTATAGAGAACTTAAGGCAACAATTAGAAAGTGCTGTTGGAAATAATAATATTAAGAACAAAGCACATTTATGGGATATTGTACAGAACGAATGGGCGTCCAAAACTTGCAGATTTTTGTATGTTTTTACACGTAACACAATTCGGCACTTGAAATACCGAATCAAACGTTTTAAAATAGTTTGCAAAACAAATAACAAATTAAATCAATCGTCAAACAATTTACTTTAAAATATTAAAGATTTTGCTGTTCGCTTTCAGTCAAGTAAATAAACAATTTCTGGAAGTTTTTAAATCGGGTGGGCTAACTACACAAATTTCCCAAACGCAAAATAGTTCGGCTACCGCGGGTTTTTACAGAGAGTTCATATTAAAAAATATTTTATTAGTAATAAACTCATTGCAGTATTAACAGCGATTAACAATTATGAAAATTCAATATAATTCTCAATTAAACATAACAAAATTAGTACTTTAACTCTTAGGTTAACAAAATAGTAGAGGAAACAAAACATAACTCTTCAGGCATAATAGTTCGGCTGGTCAAAAATCGAAGCAAGAATGTTCGGCTACCATTGGGTAACATCTCCTTTTCGTTTAATCATGGATTTCATACGGTTAGGCATAGAGAATACTAACTTTTTACAGTCTTCTTGAGTTATTGAGTCCCATATTTCCTGCAGTTTTATGCGCAGGTCCTCTAACATCCTCGCTGGATTTTTCCTTAATGTCTGCTTCATTTTTACCCAAAGGGACTCAATGAGTGACAAGTCGGGGCTATTTGCGAGCCATTTCATCAAAGGAATGTTGTTTGCAGACAACCAGAATTTTGGGGACCTTGCTGTGTGGCAGGAAGCATTATCCTGGTGGAATATGATTCCTTTTTAGGGGACTGCAGCTTAGGTATAGAAGGTAGGAGCTGATTTTCTAAAATTTGCTGATATTTACTAGCATTACCTGTACCTTCCAGAAACCAAATTTACCTACTCCTCGGGCTGACATACAGCCCCATACCATAAGAGAAGCTGGGAATTTTACGGTGCTTCGTAAGCAATCGCTAAGAAACGCTTCCTTGCGCATACGTATTACTCGACTGCGTGCATCACTTACACATACCTCGAAGCGCGATTCATCACTCTATATTATGGTACATTCTCGATGTCCTTCAGCCCTTCATTCAAGACGCTTTTTCTTTTGCTTATCTGCTAGTAGTGGCTTTTTCTTTCCTTATTTGAAACTTAATCATGATATACCCAAGAGTCATTTGATATTTAATTTCTCATCTTCTAGAAATCAAAGCCAAGTTTTTTTAGTGCCCGTTTGCAAGTATCCACAGAAAGATCTTTTATAATATGACGCTTCCATTGAACAGTTATATCGTGTGCTGTAGCACTTCTATCACTTTTAACAATTTTTTTTTTAAATTCGAAGCTCTGCGCGAGTTGTTAAAAGAGGGCGACCGGGTTTTTTTCTTATATCTACTGATCCTGTTTTTTTATTTAAACTTACGATATCCTGAACCGTTGAACGCGACAAATTAAATTCTTTACTAATTGTGTAGGTTGATTTAGCTTGTGAGCGCTTTCCTTAGATTAACTGATGAAGCCTTTCATGAGATCCCTACTGCAGATCTTTTTCATGTGCGCAAGTGCAACAACGATCAATTTCTCCTGACAGTTTTTTTTCAGCTTCTAACTGTTTATACTTTATTTCTGGAACGTAAGGTTAAAGGATTCGAGAATGGGTCACAAGGCAGTGGAAATCTGTAATAGGAGCTGTTACCCAATGGTAGCCGAACGTTTTTGCTAAGATTTTTGACCAGCCGAACTATTATGCTTGAAGAGTTATGTTTTGTTTTCTCTACTATTTTGAATTTAAAACAAATATTTTATAAAATTTTGTCCACAATTATTTAAATTCAAATATTTTCGTCAACATTCAACAATTCCGCATTCAAAATATCTGGGGATTTCACCTACAATGCACTAAATACACAAATAATACAATAAAAATAGGCAGTACTATATAAATTTCTATATATCTTCTCTCGTCCTTCTCGTAGGTAGTAGGTCGTCAAATTGGCGGACGCCTGAGAAAGGATATTGAGCGGTCCATCGTATATGCATATATACATATATGGGTAGATGCTGTAGATGACAATATTTTGCTGCCTTTTCATATTTCCTTTGTTTTTGTTGAAATTTATATAAGACATGGGAAATAGAAGTTCTTTGCCGCTTTATCTAAAGAAGAAATTTTCTCTATGCCGTTTTAGAAATTGCATATGAATTAGAGCTTTGGACTTGTATGAGAGTGTCGCATTTTATTATCTTTGGTTCTGAAGGTTTGCTCCTATCTTACTTTGCATTTTCTGAGGGAGGTCAGCTGCGTGCTGCTCCCAATCATATTTGCATATGCTCTTACGGGCCATATGTACCATATGTATGTGTGATCGACCAAAGAGCTCGCTTACAAAATTGCTTATAAACTGATTGTTGCAATTCTATATGTGAATTATATTAAGTGAAAATTTCACAAATTGTTATTTTCTGTCTACGTATTGCCACACACTACACGTAAAATAGCATATATGCTATTTGCATAAATTACCCAACTGCTAAAAATAATTGGACATATCTCGTATGATAGGAAAAGCAGTCTTTTTTAATAATGCGAATAGCCTAGTATTTGAGTCTGTACAAAGTGAGAAACTCTACACAGAAAAATGGCTTAAATAAACTGTATAAATTGCTTTTTAAAAAAATGTATATTTATATTTTAATCTGGGGCCTCGAGTGGCATAGCTGGCTGAGCGGTTTGGCTGTGTTATACAAAGTGTGCCATTCCGAGGTTTTGGGTTCGATTCCCATATGAAAACTCTGATTAAAAAGTAAAAAATAACACTGAAAGTCGCCATATGGACTTAGTTCCTGAATGCATGAAAAATAAGAAAGCAGTTTGAGAATTAAATTCTAAATTGTAAAATTAATTTAATTTAATCTAACTAGGATAGTGTGATAACGTTAGCATCTAGGTACGCATAGCCATACCCTATATTGTTTATGGTCCATAAACTTGTACGGTTCTTTACTCTTTTGGATGCAGATGTGCATTATATGCATATGATATTTTCCAATTGTCGATTGAATTCATTAATTAATTTTTCTATGAATTTTCAAATTTCTTTCTTTCTTTCTTAAATAAAGTAACTAAGGTAAGTATATTAATTTAAGTAAGGTTTAACGAATTGTACTCGAAAAGAGGCAATTTAAAAATATCTTGAATCTTCGGAGGTGAGTATTCACGCAGTCTTGTAACGATTTTAAAACTCTAGTCAGGGTAACTTTTGTATAATTTCGAGATACCTCCTACTAAAATTCGGCATACAATATTTCTAAAATATTTTTTTTTGCAAAATGAATTATTGTAATGTTTTATTAAACAATCGATCGTTGAAATTATCCTGGCTGGAAATATAATCAAAATAGCTTCAGTACGAAATTTTGCATTCGGCAGTACATTTTTATTTAAATAATAATTTGGGCAAAGTAGTTACTTAATTTACTGTTTATCGATTAAAACACATTGTGGAAAAATTCTCATCTCTAGGTAAGTACGATAAATAAAAACAATAGGGGGTAGAGTTTCATCCTCATACATATTGATTTGAATTATTTTTGAAAATGTTAACCTTCTGAGTGAATTATTTTGCCAGCTCTTCAAATCTCCAAAAATAACAAGGACCACAACACTTACATCATCAATGTCGCTTCCGGCAGAATGCATTGTACTATCAGTTTCAACTCCAACCACACCGAAGAGACCAAAAAGCGCGGGACCAAAACCTGCCCAAAAAGGGCGAGCTTCACATCCTAAACCTTTCCGTCTTTATTAAAAGTGTTGCGGAAATAGTTTTATGATATATTCGATACTTAGGCTAACGAGAGAAGAAGTCTCCACCAACAAATAAATTGTATTAGTCCAGCTTTTGAAAATTTCGAAATTCACATGTAAGCTTCTCTTTATCCAACTAAAGACAAGTTTCTGTCAGCGTAATACCATCCCACTGTACTGTGTGTTCGAAGCCAAGAAAATATTAATAAGACCTCGGTGGATCCAGTTAAGTATATTTTAACTGCGACAACACTAGACGATTGTGCAAATTTGAACATGACTTAATGAATAATCACTTCCTTAATTGTCACTTGGTCTATATATTTATTTTATCGCTTTCAAATTTATGACTCCTAAATCTTTATCTTCACTAGTCAACTTTTAGTACTAAAGTTGGACTTAGTTACAGTAAAAGTATTATCATCGTGCATAGATTCGTTTGAATTGTATTAAATCTTTCATGTTGCTCATTTTGTTATAAGAATAAAGGAATAAAACACCCGTCAATGATATTCGCTTTATTTCTATTTTCCTTTTATTTTTGCTGATTTATTTTTATGATCTCCGCACAGTGCGGGCACAAGCAAACTTTATAATTTAAGCTAATGTATGTAATCATCGAAGAAAATAAAAGTCCCGGCGAAAAATTAAACTGCCCATGAAAGCTTCGCTCGTGTACCTCGTTTGAATGGGCAAGCGGGTGTCGCCCGAATTTTATATACACTTGGGTTCAATAAAATCGAGCCATCCTACACATTTTACTTTGACAGTTTTTTCAGATATGCACACGTATTACGAAATAATCAATCGAAAGGTTATTTTATTACCTTTAAAACAAAACCAAATTCTTTGAAAGTCGTTCAATTATTACTAAGTTCACGTAGTAAAATTATTTGTTTGTAATTACGAATATGGATGGATATGGTAATCTCTTAGGATATAAATACGGAAGACATTGCTTAAATCAGTATTATTTATCAATATTGTTTTTTAAAAAAAAAGTAATAAAGTATGAAAAATGGATATAATTCCAGAAAAAAAACAGTTCAAGCTATGTCTTGCATCAGGGCATAGTCAGTGCGATGTCATTTTTTATTTAACACTAAGTTTACCAAGGTGTCATTTTGACCCCGTATTTTTTGAAAATATGTTAATTAATCTTATTTATATTAATAATACATATAAGCGCAAATCTAATCTTTCCTGTCTTCTACTTCCAGAGATATGTACATAGTATACCTATTTTTACCAAAGGGGTCATTTTGACCCTTCGAGTTAATTTTATTATATCTGGCAGCTCAATTTATTTGGTTACTTTCTTTTATTCAACAGGCTATGCAAAGAAAAAAATAATGAAAGGTGAAGTAGCTCATTTTTTCTGATAATCACTCAGCAAATTACTGAGCACGTCAGATTATGTACAGAAGTATGTAGAGGTTTCGCGAGGTTTAGGAACGGAATGGAAGCTTACGAAAGAAGAATTTTGTGCATTTTTAGCAATTCTATATGCATGGGGTGCATACGAAACCAAAAATTTGAAGATATCATATCTTTGGTCTAAAAAATGGAGACCTCCTTTTTTAGACAAACCCTGAGTAGGAACAAATTTACAAAAATTTTACACTTTGATAAAAAATCTGAACGGAGTCAACGACTTCAAAATGATAAATTTGCTCTAATATCAAGAATTTGGCGCGATTTTATTGAAAACAGCCAAAAGGGCTTCATACCAGGAACTATCGATGAACAATTATTCCTGACAAAAGCTCATTGTAGATTTACACAATATATGCCTAATAAACCAAACAATATAATACGTCATAAACGGGTTCCCTTACCTAGGCAAGGATGAAGTAAGGCCATCATCGATACCTCTTGATGAATTCATGATGATGAAATTAATTGAACCATAAGTCAATTTATATTTTTTCCAATTAAATACCCAAAAAGGTCATTTTGACCCCTTTGGTAGAAATAGGTATATGCCAACTCATGGTAAACCTAGTGTTAAACATCCCGTCTAGAATTATTCAAAGGAAATCCTTATACAAAGTCTTGCCAAGATGTTTGCAAGGTATAGCATAAAACATATGCCTTCTCAGGAACAAATCACGCCTAGATAATGATATTACCGCGGTTATTTTACTTTATTCTTAATATTGGACAAAATAGGATATCCACACCATAAAATATTTTTGTTGAAACTTCCGCTATCGAGATAGGCAACAAAATACCTAATCAAGACCACAAGAATCGGTATCTGTATATTTCTTGGGTATGGTAAAATTTTGAAAATAGTATTAATACATTATGTAAAAATTATTTAAGAATCCTACATTAGTATCATCATTATGCAAATTTACGTAGAAATTGAATATTCAGACAAATAATTGCTAAATTCAATGAAAAATAAAAAGTAATAGAAATATAATAAAATAGAAATAGAAATAGAAATATGTTCTATTAAATCATCTTTTGCTATCTTTAAGGCAGCAATTTTCAACAAATTTCATGTACAATTTTTTATAGTGCAGTTTACGTTAAAAATAGTAAGTAGGGTCAGGCTTTCCTGATTAGAACCACGTTAAGACTATAGTAGTATAATTCTTAAAAGAAGTATCTAGGTTTTTGTGATTAGCACGATATTAAGGCCAAAGTAGAAATAAAATCGTTAAATTTTCATGTGCAAGTATCAACATCATCCACATAAATTTTAAGATGTTCATTGTACACATCCAGATAAGAGCATTAGCACTGGTCATTTTCTATTATTATCTATTTATTAATTCATGAAAAAAATTAAAAAAATAACTGGTAACACAAAAATTATCCTATTTTCGTTCATTTTTGACAGCTATTTTGCTTGGACGTGCTTTGGCTCGTCTTCGATTTTCGCCTATTCCAAAAAATGGATCAAAGTATCTGTATCAAATTTTGTTTTAAAAACAAAATTAAGTGCGCGGACGCATTTCGAATGTTGACTGTGGCATATGGTGAAACTACCTTAAACCAAAGCAACGTTTATCGGTGGTACAAAATGTTCTCAGAAGACCGAGAAGATGTGAGCGACGAAGAGCGCTCCGGATGCCCGAGCACGACAAAAACGGAGGAGAACGTCGAAGAAGAATTGTATTGGCCAATAGTCGAATCACCGTTAGAGAAGTTGCTGAGGACCTAAACATATCGATTGTCTCGTGCCATTCGATTCTTACCAATGATTTGGACATGGGACGGGTCGCCGCGAAATTCGTGCCAAAATTGCTCAATTTCGACCAAAAACAGCATCGCATTAACATTGCTAAGGAGCTGTTGGACTCTGTCCGCGGCGACCCAAATTTGATCTAGAGGGTCATAATGGTGACGAATCATGGGTTTATGGTTATGACGTGGAAACCAAAATTTGATACAGATTCTTTGATCCACTTTTTGGAATAAGTAAAAATCGAAGACGATCCAAAACACGTCCAAGCAAAATAGGTGTCAAAAACTAACTGAATATTCAAAATAGCCGAGCTTGTCAACATAAGTGAGGGACATGAGTACCAACATAACGCCACAAAAAAAACGAAAATCGAATAAACCTAGCCCGCGGAAATTCAAAATTCGCGATACTTTTTGAGCAGACCTCGTATATTCAATACTCGTAGATATTTTCTAAAAGGACACGAATTGAGAATAAATCTGGTGCCGGACGAAAAACGAAAATTACAACTTCTGATGAGAAGTTTTTAAAGCGTGAAATAAAATTAAATGCTAAATTAACAGCAGTTGAACTAAACAGAAAATTTAAATCCTATAATGGAACAGTTGTTACAGACTTGCTGTTCGCAAAAAACTGAATTCCCTGGGCTAAAATTCGCAAAGGAATACATAAAAAAACACTTGAGTTATAGAAAAGTGTTCTATTCGTGTATAAGACATTTTTGGAAACGATGGTAAGCAGCACAAAGCATGGAGAAAGAAGAACGAGGCTTTAAACTAAAAGAATATAATTAAACGGTTCAAGCGTGGAGGATGGAGTGCAAGTCATATCATGTATTAGGGAATTTGGAAATTTTTTAGACAAAAATGAATCATAAGGATTATATAAACATTTTGACAAGAACTTTAATGGAATCTGTTCACAGAGGCAAACGTGGGAGAGACCTTTCTTTTTACCAAGACAATGGGCCGAAGCATAAAGCTTACGATGCTAAAATGTGGTGTGATTGCGTGGATAATTGCCCTCATGTAATTGCAACTCTCCCAAAGTTTAAGTATTAATCCGATGGAGCATCTTTGGGCTCATTTGGAGAGCAAAGTTAGAAAATCATAAAATAAAAAGCAAAAGTTAATTAAAAGTGGCTCTCCAAGAAGAATGGTGTAAAATTGATCCAAAAATAACCCAAAAGTTTGCAGAGCCAATCCCAGCGCGATTGACAGAAATAATTAAACATAAGGAAAGACATACGAAGTACTAGAAAAATTAATCAAATAAAATTTATAATATTTTGTTTCTTACATAAATAATTTTTCGCACAATTTTTAGATAAGAAATGAATTAATTTCGCATTATGTTCTTTAACATTTAATTTATAAGGTTATTGTTTTTGTTATATTTAATTTAGTCATGAAGCAAAAAATATAAAATAAAAAAACGGGTTTTCCTTTTTCATGCAAGCATTTCCTTAAAATTTGTCTTCTCACTACAGTTAGATATTACTCTAACAGACTAGCAAGTAAAGGGTCTTTCAGTAAGCACTTCCTATCTTTAAATTTAAATAAAACAGTGTGTGTGAGATATCATCGAAATTTATTTGTTTGAAATGCCTATCGAAACCATTAGGTCCGAAATATTATATCGTACAAAAGTCCGCCGCGGCTTCTCTGGGTGGCGGGAATACGAAATGTCCAATTTTCCATGACTCTGGCGCATAAATCAGGATGAATTTGACCGATGGCACGGGTTATGTTAGCTTTGAGGGGCGCTCTGGTTCCTGGCTTATTCGCACAGATCTGCGACTTTAGAAAACCCAACAAGAAAAAGTCTAACGGGGTCAAATCGCACGATCTCGGTGACCAGTTCACATCACCTCCACGTGAGATGACCGTGCGCTCGTGGCGAATGTCCAATGTGGCATGTGCCGTGTGGCACGTAGTGCCGTCCTGTTGAAACCACGTGTTGTTGGTGTCCATATCATCCAATTCAGGGCAAAAGAAGTTGGTAATCATTAACCTATAGCGCTCGTTGTTGACGATGATGGCCTGGCCAACGTCGTTCTTAAAGAAATATGAACCGATGACGCCCCCAGCCCAAAATACGCACCAAACAGTGAGTTTTTCCGGATGCATTGGACCCTCTTGGATCTCATGTGGATTGGTACCGTCCCAAATTCGGCAATTTTGTTTGTTGACATACCCTTTCATCCAGAAATGGGCCTCATCGCTGAAGATGATTTGTCGATGAAAATTACGGTCTGTTTCCAACTGCTCCAAAGCCCATTCAGCGAACAGACGTCGTTATCTACGGTCGTTTACCTTCAGCTCCTGTGTCAGTTGAATTTTGTACGGGAGAAGGCTCAAGTCAGGACGCAAAATTCGCTAAGTTGTGGTCTGCGAAAGGCCGAGTTCTTGCGAGCGACGGGAAATCGACTGCCTCGGATTCTTCTGCACACTCTCAAAGACAGCGGCGATGTTTTTGGCATATCTTGCGTTTTGTTGACGTACGGATATTGGTTGATTGTTTAGTGAACCAATGGACTCAAATTTATCTACCACACTGCGCCTCTCGGTACGACGATTATGGCGACCGTAAAATGGGCGAAGCGCGCGGAACGTTACCGAACAGAACACCCATTTTGATAAAACAATTTTATCATTTGCACGTGTTGTGGAACGCTATATTCGTCCATGGTGATTTGAAAAAACAGACTGAATAAATGACAACCATTTGTCAGATATAGTTTCAACAATATAGCCGCTATCAACTGTCAAATTTCGGAAGTCTCTATTGATCTTTATAATATGTACATACTGTTGGGGCCTATCATAGACACCACTGAGTGTAGTTGTGAATCAGTCACAAGCAATGACGAAGCGAGGTGGGGTTAAAATAAGAAAAAAATATTTTGCCCTAAAAAATTTATCTTTTCTTAAATAAAATATATGTATTAATATAAAAACAATAACTTAACATATGAGGTGGAATTTATAAAATGATAATTCAAGGAAAAAATAATGCAAGAATAATATAATTTATGAATACAGGCATAAAAAATAATTTAAAAAAAAGGAAACTTCAATTTTAAAAATTCAAATTTGTCAACAGAAAGGAACGGAAGTCTGATTAGAAATTTAATACATATATAGTCTCCAATGGGTCTGCAATATCTACGTGTAATACAGCAGACGAAGCATACAGGGGATTCGAAATGAATATGAGTCTTCAGGACGTTCTGTTGGCAACAATTCTGGATAAGGAAAACTGTATGTAAACTTAAGAAAACCTTAGTGTTGTGTATATTTGGGAAAACCTAAAGGGAACAGGAAAGCTTGTATTTTGAAGTAAAACCCACTTCAAGTTTGTAAACGAAAGTTACTTACTCTGCCGGAAAGCCAGCTAGCTAGTATTGGCCTTTGGTCTCACGTATTTATAAGATTTGAAGTGTGTAGAGCAAAGAAGTTTTGCAGTGAATAAATAGGTGGCGCTGGAGCAAATATAGCGACCAATATGGCGACGGCACCAACTGATGTCCGCCATGCCAGATCAGCTGATGTTTGCCATAAGAAAAGATGAGTGGAGTGTTGTGTTGTGGTACCAACACACACTTATAAATTAGTTAACATGTTCTCTACTGAAGCATTCATTCTTAAATTGATTTCGCACTCGTCAAGATATCTCTAACAAAAACTACACAATTCACCTCACGCCTAAAACTGAGATCAGATAATCTTAGGAGTAGACATCTCGCACGATATGGTGGTATATAATCTATTAAAAGATTACATTTTTGTAAAACGAATCTCGTAATTCTTTCCTGCACCATTTCGATTCGATTTATATGTATTTGATAATGAGGACAAGAAACAAGGGATGACTATTCCACGACTAATCTCACTAATGAATAATTTAGGGATATTAGGGTCTTTAAAGTCCCTGACATTTCGTTTCAAGAATCCGGGAGAACGAAGCGCGATCGTCGATTCAGTGTGAGTAGTTAATGTTAACTTAGTGTCAAATATGATGCCAAGATCTTTTATTTCAAATACCCTTGCGAGACCTATAGCATATATTTCATGTGTAGTTATACGAAATACATCTGGTTTTCCGACAAACAGTTTTACACTTATGGATATTCAAATACAATCTGTTTAGGCTTTACCATTGAAATTACCTTTTTATGTCATTATGCATAAGGCAAACTGTGATAGAATTCACTTTAAGAAACATTTAGCTTTAGGTCATCTGCAAACAGTAGACATTTAGAATTATGGAAATACTCCGCAATATCATTGATGAAAAGCAGGAAAAACGAAGGATCTAAGTGACTGCCTTGTGAGACGCTTGAATCGACAATAATCTTCCTTAAAAGCATATTTTTAATTCTAACGTTCTGCCAATCAAGGACAAAAGAATTGAAATAGAGCAGTTCTAGCTTAAAAGTTATTCTCGATATTCTGACTCTATAAAAAGCCTTAGCAAAATCCATGTACCATATATCGCATCGACTTGCGAACCTGCTTCCAGGGTGTTAGAGATATAATTTCTACAGAGAACCAAGTTCGTTAAACAGAAGCGCCCTTTTACTATATTGTTTTGTAGAAATTATTTCTTTAATTAAGAAGGATAATTTAGAATTTACTATTTAAAAATTGCTTGATTGTTTTAGAATAGTTTTCATAATACAAATACCGCGGTAATAAGTATACTCAAAATTCAAAATTAACCCATAAAGTGCCTTTACATCGAACAATATCTTTTAGAAGATAAAGATGGTGCAACGACTATGGAAAATCGAGTGGGATATAGTCATGATACGCGATTTTCTGGTTTCTGAATTGCACGAAAATGGAATAGAGCATTACTGGTTTCAACAAGATGGTGCAACATGCCATTCTGTACACGAAGCAACGGTTCATTTAAGGAAATGTTCCCCAATCGATTGATCTCAAGAAACGGCGATAACGACTGGTCACCACGTTCACCTAATTTGACCGCTCCTGACTTTTGACTTGTGTAGATATTTAAAAAGCAAGGTTTATGCCGAAAAAAGGGTTAATTTGTGTGTAGCTGCAAATGGTAGTAATTTACTAGTTATCATATTCAAGTGGCAGAACCAATTGTGCAAGCCCAAATTAAATGTCAATAAAGAAGAAATAAAGAAAAATAATTTTTGTTAAAGTTATTCAAAAAAAACTTCAGGTGCCACAAAAAAATCACCCTGTACAAGCCGTTAACTTGCTTCTTGCGTTCGTGCGTAAGTGGTATAGCAGTTGGGGACATTTATTTTAAATTATATAGCTGTAAAAAATTAAAACCGCAGGAGCACCAAGGACTTTCAATCTACATATATAGGTAAAAAATATTAATGAACTTCTGGCGAAATTACAGTAATTTCTCGGTCTCAAAACCAAGTGTACTCCCTCCGTATACTTTGCAAATTGTCTAGGGCTCGTTTTTCCTGTTTAATTGGATTTAAACTTAAGAATTTAGCATACTTTGTTCGAAAAGGTGGTCAAAAGTATAGCAAGGATAACTTAGGATAATTGTGAATGCGAGTTTTAGTTTGCAAGCTACTGTGAGTTTTTACACCATGTATACCTCTTTTACATAAGATTCAAAGAAAGTTTAAAGAGATTTACACCACTTTGTTCTATACGGTAGATGTGTGCGTGCGCTGAACAACTCACAGCTGATGTGGAAGGTTTTTTTCTGTGCGTAATCAACTAAAGCTCTGCCGAAGCTTTCGTCACTGGGTGCCCCGGTGTGTGACCGTATGACCGTCCTCCACCGAGGCGAGCAATGCAGTGTGTTAAGTAAAACGTAGAGCTCAGTTTTCCGGAAAAAGTCTCCATCTCAACATAATTAAGCCCCGATTCCGATTATTTCGCTTAATACAAGTTAGAATAAAACTTAAATTAGTACTAAAATAAGACTTAAACTAACTAGACTAGGGAAGAAACAGAACCATGCAAAGAAAAAAATAATAATAAACTAAACTGGTTAAAGCTTGAAGGGGTCATGAGATGGACTAGTGCGAAGGGTTAGGCAGGTAAAGAGCAAGTTTAAGGGAGGCCTTGTCAACATGGAAGTCGAAAGCAATTGAGTTGGCTTTCGAAATGATCGTAATTAGTGCGACGACTATGGTGGCGAAATGTGGGAAAAGATCTAATGTTGCGAGTGTTAAGGGATATACTGTGGAGAAACTTGGGACAGTCTATAATATAAATTAAGATGTAATGCACGCAAGCTATATCGGCAACATCGCGACATAAGACAATGTAAGAGCAAAATATACAATAGGCGGTTAAAACGTAAAAATCTTGCCGTTATCAGTGCTGACGGTACTTCTATAAAATTTAAGTCTAAAGGACTGGTCTGACCGTCTGTATCTTCCCCCTTACGAAAACCGCTTGATGCTTATTGACTTGCAGCCCTTATGGAAGCGGCGCGACCTCGCTGATATTACATTCATCCATCAGCTGCTTTCTGGGGAGATTGATTGTCCTTCTCTGCTTCAGCGGATTTCTTTCTACACCAACCCCCGCTATGTCAGGTCGGCCTCTCTCTTTCGCCCTGCTTACCACCGCACCAACTACGGACTTGTCGCACCTCTCACCCGTATGCTTCGAATGGCCAACTCCCTTCCCTCCTTCGACTTTCATCTCTCTAAATCGTCTCTCAGGAACGAATTCCACCACAGTTCCTCTTGAATTGTTATTCTAGGCCCCTTTCCCTTCCCTTAGGTTAACTTAATCTAATTCTGCCTTCCCATTTTGCTGTTTCCCTAGCTTATAAGTTTAATTTAATTCTAGCTTTAATTGTTATTGTTAAATAAATAAATGTTACGTAGCTTGTATTAAGCGAATTAAATAAATAAATAAATAAATAAATAAATTAGACTGAATGACGAGTAAAGTTCTGACCGTCGTACAACTAACTTGTTTTATTTGCTGCTCAGCCTCCTAAGGGAAGGGACTGAATATCAATTAATTGTATGTGATTTTCATATAGAGGGACGTTGAAGTCTGATTAAGGAACATATATATTTTGGTACCTTCACGTTTTTCTTTACCTACCGCAGTTTATTGTTTATTTCTATTGTGCAATCCATTAGGTGTTTCACCCATCACAGCTGGCCGGTGTGACCAACATTTTCCTGCTGATTCCGATACTCTCATTCTCCACGGTGTCATCACCTGTATTGCTAAGCTGCCTCGACCGCTTCCCGCACGTTTTCAACTGTGTCATCACTTTGTTCTTTCGCTTGCTACCTGCTGTTCGATGATCGTCTGTAAGGTATGCAATGGATCTCTCGCTGGCGACTTGACTGAGTGCGATGGGGTCCGTAGGTAATTTTTTCGTGCTGCTTGCCTAATGCGCGGCGCTCGATCAATCTCTTCTTCTGGTCTTTCGACATACAACAAGTGCTCCGATATTAAACCGAGTCATGTGCTTCGTGCTCTGGCTAATGTCTCCGACACCTTCATGAACGAGCAATCACTACTTGCCGCTAAGTTGCAGTCCTTTTTGGGAAATAGTTCATGTTTTCAGACTGAGGAGATCTCGTTGTTCAACGTGAAATTGGACAAAATATTCGTTACTGGCTCTGCTATGGACTCTAAAATAGATGGAGAAGTCTCATATGCTTTTTTCTAAAATATCTATTGCGGCGCGCACTCTGGACGACCTTTATTCAGCGTTTTTTGTTGCGAATCTCCCCGCGTCTGTTGATGATGTCCGTCGTAGTTTGAAGCAGATCCTCGCCCTCTAACCTCTACATACTTCAACTGTTTCGGTTCAGACTTCCGACTCGGATTTTGCCACATTCTGCACCAAACATTTCTCAATTTCACCGATCGACTGTGTGATGTTTCGCCCCTCGGCCCTAGCAGGCCATCCAAATTCAAATTGTCTTTACAGCGAAAATACGCATGGCTCTTCTCTTGTCCCGTCAGTTACTGTAACATAAGGATATCTGCAAGGGTCTCCAAGTCAGTAAGCTTTAAGTCTAAATCTACTCCTACTACTAAAATAAAGTCTAACTCTAGCCCTAATGCTAAATTTAAGCTTAACCTTAGTCCTACTGCTAAATCTAAGTCTAGCCCTAGTCTTAAAGTTAGTATTAAACCTACTAATAAATTTAAATCTTCTTCTCACAATACTAAAAAGAAAGTTAATCCCCCCCCCCCCCACAATCCGACTAAGCATCGCTCCAATTCTTCCTATTCTGCCACAGCTTCAGTTTCTAATTCCAATTCCAACTCGCAGCTCAAAGCAGACCTTTTCTCGAACTTCAACTTTTCCACCCCTCTTAAATACCCTAATTTTGTTAAATCCCACACCATGAATCGTTTCTGTGCCAGCCTTCACACTTACTCTAATTCCTCAAGCTGTAACTTTGTCTGCGTCAAAATCACACTAACTAGCAAATTCCTGTATATACTCTGTGCTCCTCTCCTCTCGCTCCTCCCTACCGCTTGAGTCCTACTTGCCACCAATGATGAAGTTATCGTTCTTAGCGACTTCAATCTCTCCCGACTTGAATGGCGTCGGTCTCTCCGATAAGGAGACTTTATTTGTCGACCGCATCTCCGATTTTGGTATCTGTCAAATTTGTGGCCTAACTAATAATCTTAGCAGACAGCTTGTCCTGGTATTTTCCACTGATCCTGTTAATTCGGTAGTCATTCGTAACACTCATCTTTTCTCTACCCTCGAGCAGTATCATCCTCTAATCTTCCTAACCCTTGCTCTAGTACCCCCACATCTCCACTCTATAATACTTCTGCGATTTCTTATCACTTCAATTTCCGCAGGGGTGACTTTGACAAATTAAATTACCTTCTTTGCCAATCGTTTATTCCATCTCAACTGAGCCTCAGCTTTCCGTTTTGATGCCCTCGATATTTTTTATACGGAAATCTTCGCCTGCCTGGCGCAATCCTTTTCCTATCAACCTTGGAGAGATAATGCCTCCTCTCCCCATGGTACAATAAAGAATTTCGATCCCTTCGGAACAGAAGAAACAAACTATGCAGGCTTATCTACTATCTCGTTCTGATCCCGACTTCTCCAATTACTTCTCTGTGGCTTCCCTTTTCTCTGCACGCAGCGAATATTCTTATCAAGACTACATGAATCGTATGCAGTCAACCCTTATCTCCGACCCTAAAAGTTTTTACCAATTCATTAACATACTATAAAAAGGAAATCCAGTGGCTACCCTTCCACTCTCAGGTTGAACTACACTTCTTCTTTCGACCCGCTTGCAATAGATAATCTCTTTGCTCATCACTTCAGTCAATCCTTCAGTAAGCATACTTCCGAGCCCGACACTAGCTATTTCTATTTCATGGACCCTCGTCCTCAGACCTTCCTTGTTTCCATCAATATTTACCCTGTAATTGTTGCTACCGCCATATATACCCTTCCTGACGATCAAGCCCTGATGGTATTCTCGCCATCATACGAAAAAAGTGCCCTCTACACTTGATCGCACCCCTGACCTCCATCTTTCAACTATTTATCACACAAGTTGTTTTCCCGGCCAGGTGAAAAGATTTTTTTACTATCCCCATCCATTAAAAGGGTTGCAAGTGTGAGATCTCCAACTACCGTCCTTTTGCCAAACTCTCCTGCATACCTAAACTCTTTGAAAGCATCGTTTACGATTACTTGTTTTCTCACTGTAAATCCATTTTTCCCCGTCCCAGCATGGTTTCCTAAAAGCCAGATCGACTACCACCAACCTTACCCACTTCATCTCTAGAACACTATGTGCTTTGCAGAATGGCGACGAGGTTGACGTCATCGCTACTGGCTTCAGAAAGGCGTTTGATAAAATCTCATATAAATTAATTCTCTTCAAACTACACTCCATTGGATTCAATCAGTTTTTTATTGCCTGGGTGAAGTCTTACCTTGAACAACGCCAGTGCAAGGTCCTCTTCTGTTCCTCTTCCTCCAACTCCGGGATCCCCAGGGTAGCCACTTAGGTCTGTTGCTTTTCATTCTGGCCATGAATGATGTCGAATATGTTATTAAGCACTCGGACATTTCTATATTCCCCAACGATATAAAAATCTCCAAAGGGATATCCTCTACCTCGGACTGCCGACTGCTTCAGGACGACCTCGACATGTCTCCAAATGCCAATCCTTCAATTACTCCCGTAGACGCCCCTCTTCTCCCCCCAGAGTATATCGGCTGTCTGATGGACCTATCCCCTTCATATCTTCGCGATCTAGGTGTCATTTGTGACAATTTTCATGAACACATTGACAGCGTGATTGCTAGAGCCATTTCCGTGCTTGGCTTTGTGAAGCGTTGGTCCAAGGAGTTCCTTGATCCATACGTTGCCAAATCCCTCTTTGTTAACTTCGGATCTCCATCTACACCAATCCTCGTTACCTTCGTTCAGCCCCTCTCTTTCGCCCTGCTTATCAGCGTACCAACTATGGACTTTCTGAACCTCTCAACCCAATGCTTTGGAAAGCCAACTACCACCCTTCTTTTGATCTCCACCTGAGTAAATCATCTCTCAGGAATGACATTAACAGTCCCTGCTTTCTCATTTTTAATTTATTGTTATTTTTAATGTATTCTAATATTTAAGTAAACTTATTGTCAGTAGATTTTATTAAGCGATTAATAAATAAACACACAAAGGAAAGCGAATGAATCTATGTTGAACTGATTCAATCCTCTTAATGAGCGTAGATTGGTAGGATGACCCAATCTGACAGATGTATTTCCGTAGCGGTCGAATAAAAAAAATGTAAAGTAATTTAGTGACGTAAAGACAGAAAATTCCTAGGACCGCTATTTAGCGAAGCAAAGAATTAGATCATAATGGTCAATGTGGCAACAGTAGTTGAGCTCACTTTCGCAGATAACAGATAGTAGGCGAGGAAAAGCTTAATACTCTTCTTTAAGCAGCGCTCCAATATTCAACGCCCGTATTCCGAGAATTATTAATTACCAAAACCTCCACTATTCTACACCTAAATAATATTTAATATCTAGTCGAAGAATGCCCAAAAACCGAAGAAATCTTCTACTGTTGTTTCCATAACCAAATTAAGGTGAACAAATTCAGCTGCATCAGCCAACTTATATCCAATAAACCACCTACCTGCTTCTTTGTAGAAATCAACCAACGCATATCCAATTCCCACCCACATTCAAATTACAACTTCGTGATCAACACCCTAGAGATCCATATCAAATGCACTTGTAGCATTCAACAAGAAAACCTTCGAGTAACATTCCTAATCCTTTACCACAAATGCTCAGTAGAAATCAACGGAATTACTTACCGAGGTAAGTCCCAATATCTATTGGGACAACATCTTTCCCTTCTTCGGAGTAACGCCAATGGGGGCATCATGCCGAAAAAATATGCATATATGGTATACTAACAAAAAATGTATATAACTATAGCTATAATCGGTGCTCGTACACACAGGTCATCGAATGAATGCCGTGTGTATCCGGGCGATGGTCGTAATGAAAGGGTTAAATTATCCGTAGAAAAACTGACATTAACTAAATTAAAGTCATACCATATAGAGAATAGAGAAGCACTGGAGAACCTGGAAGATTATAACGACAACATCGCATATGGTATATCATCCTGGCGATTTTCGGGAGCACCAAAATCCTCAGGAATTACGCCTCATCTAGAAAAAGTACTTCATCCTCAGTATCTACAGTACAAAACAGAACGTCGTTTTAACCCAAGAAATATCAAGCCCCTAACTCCTTTGGCCTTCAACAATGAGAAAATTTATCGTTTGGTTGATTTAGATTAGGTAGGTGGCGATATTGACAGAAAATCCACAAGCTGCTGTGCAATCGGACTCAACGGTAACTTAATATACTGGAAATTAAAAAAACAAAACATAGTCACAAAGTGCTCCACCTTTGCGGACAATATAACGCTATCCGAAGCTGTTACCGAAATTTTGTTCATACGAAAAATATGTAATGATATGTTCAATTTAAATATTAAAGAACCAATAAAATTTTTTGAAGTTAATAGCGGTGCAGTCTCTATTGCAAAATTTGGAAACATTACGAAAAACTCTAAATATATAAAAGTTCAATTCCTCTATGTCATGAAAACTATCAAAACAAAACCATTGATATTGTAAAAGTCGAATCGAAATTTAATCTGGCGGATATTTTTACAAAAACTTTAGACAAAAATTCCTTTTTAGAAAATAGGCGAAAATTAAAATTAATCTAAAAATGAAGACAATCTCAAAATGTTAGGGTAGAACAAAAACGAAAAATTATGTTAAAATTCTTAATCTATCAGGTGAGAATCGAAATATCGATTTACAATAGTAAAAAAGGAAAGAAAGTGGAAATTATGAAATCGACTCGAAACGACTAGTCAGCCTGGAGACGTGTTGAGTTTTGACTGTCAACTTCAATTACTTAATGAAAGTAGTAAGTAGCGTAAGTAGTAAATAGCTTCTATTTAGTATTTGCTGGATAGGAAAAGAGATTCCATATTTTTACTTCTTGTATCCTTCTCTTGTTGAGCAGTGTAGCACACACATCGCATCACTAAATTATAAATAAGGCTCTCTGTAACTATGAATACGAAATAATAAAAAAGTTTAGAAACTAAAATATTTGTTTCCATGGACAAACATAACCTAGCAGAATCTTTCAAAACAGCAGATGTACCGTAATAGCTTGTAAGCCGTTCTTGGATTTGGACTATAATTTTGTAACCAAAACGCATACACTCAGTGACAAAATTAAGTGCACGGTAATTGTTTTCGGTATTTTTTCAAGGAATAGCTTTATTATTTTAAACAACATAGCAATTAAAAGTATATAATAAGATTTATTCAAAACTATAAAATATAAAAGTTTAAGGCTTAACTGTAAAGAGGATTTTCTTAAAACAAAAATATACATAAATTTTACTTGTGACAAAATTAAGTGCATTTTAGATTATTACCTCAAAATATTTTCTGTAAGACTACTTTAGTACTTGGTGGCACCTCCCGCATTATTGATGACGGCCTGTAGTCTCCGTGGCATACTTTCAACAAGAGCCGTTGTAGTTTCTTGGCTTATTTTATTCCATGTATCCTTCAGCGTCATGAAACAAGTACTCTTACTTGTTCGTTGTTGTTTTGGTAGCCTGGAGTCCAATATAGCCCACAAATTCTCGATTGGGTTAAGGTCCGGGCTTTGTGCTGGCCAGTCGAGGACGTTTATTTGTTGTTCTTCGAAAAACTGTGTTGCTACCCGAGATGTATATTGAGGTCTCGGGCTTGTTGAAAGATGTAATTTGCTCCAAGGTTGAGTTTGTCCATTGATTTTGGAAGAAATTCACGCAGAATATTTACATATGATACTCCAGTCATCGTTGATTCAATAAGTGCCAATTCACCAAGTTCTTGGGCCGAGAAAGAACCCCATACCATAATATTTCCACCGCCATGTTTTACGGTTTGAAGCAGATTCTTCTCTCTGAGAGCTTCGGATGGTTTTCGCCATACACGTTTACGTTTTTTGGAGCCCATTAGCTCGAATTTACTTTGATCTGTCCATAAGACCTTTTTCCAAAAATCCAATGGCACTAATGAATGGTTTTTTCCTTTGTTATATTCACTAAACCAAACTCACGCAAGCGGCGGTTGACAGTTCGAGTTGAAATATCCAATTTAAGACTTTCGCATACACTTCGACAGGAAACATCACTTTTATTCTGCACTTCTCTCAGGATAAGTCTGTCTTCCCTTCCTGTGGTTTTCCTTTTTCGTCCTCTTCCTTGCAAATTTTCCACTGTATGTGTCTCTTGGAATTTTATATAAATTTTTCGCGCACCAGATTTTGATATCGCGTACTTCTCCGCAAGTTGTCCATAAGAAAGTCCTTTATTTCTGTCTTCTACTATCCTTTTTCTTAAATCAGAAGAAAATTCCTTTCCACGTGGCATATTTCTCAAAAAGCGAATATCTAAAATTCTTCTAATCACAAAATTGTTCTTTTGAATTATAAATAAAATAATTACTAGTTGAAAACAAAACGCAATGGACTTCAATGCACCTTAACTGATCGGCAGCACAACTAAAAATGAACCGTGCACTTAATTATGTCGCGTCAGTTTTAATTACTGTTCTGCTAAACTCCGCCTAGATGGGGAAAACCCAATCATTTAGGGATGCGTTTCTTGTATTTTGACCTGCAAACATCACACTTTTCTAAGAGAAAGGGTTACACGAAGAATCGTCAGTTAACCTTTGTGTGGCTGCGGAATATCTCCAATATAGCAAGTCGTGCACTTAATTTTGTCACTGAGTGTATATCATTCCGAAAGGAGGAAAATTATCCCATATCACCAAAAATTTTGTAGGCCTAATTACTTCTGCACAACCCTTTATTTTTACCAAAATTGTTTGCATTTACCCGGCGACATATTTAGTTTGCAAACATCAATCTGCACTAACTGTATGCATATATGCTGAGGCTATGATGTACAAAAAACTAGCGCGCATTCAGTGATAATGGCCAGGCAAATTTCGCGCATATATGAGCTTAGGACGCAAATGGGTTAAAAACGAAATTCTTTTTTTTTTCTATTTGTGCACAAAGCCAAATGTAGTGTCTTACAGGACTATAATTCACACTCATATAGCCGAAATGTCAAATCTTTTGAAAGTTGGTACTTCCTAGAAATCAACTTGGTTGATGGCGGCAATAAGTAGCGAGTTCCGGGATTTTTTACTTCATTTAATACATCATACTAAAATTTTAACCAATTCGACTGGGACCGTTTTTTCCTACAAAAAGTGCCGAGTGACCTTATTTAAGCATGATAAAATTGTCAAATAAAATCTGATAGTCGAAAAATAGACAATAAGCAGAAAATATATGGAATACATTTATAAGAGTAATGATTTTTTTTTTCATGGGAGCGGGGAAATGCTCTTACGCACGATGTGCCGGACTCCCCAGCAAAAGCTGGGCCTATCGGCTAAAACCCCGCTCCTTTCCTCGGAACCGTCTGTGAAACATTACTTCGGGGTGGAGTCCTATATACCCCCCCACAACAGGGTCCCTTACCCCAACAGGCGCTCCCTGCTCGCGTCCTGTTTCTTCTGGCGAAGGATCCCCTTCACGAAAAGGGCGATTCTTCGCCAGAAGTCCCTCCCCTGCAGCATAACCCCGACTACGTTATCAGGGGTTATGCTGCCAGTCACTCTTTGCACGTCGTCTCGCTCCGCCCTACAGCGAGCACATTCAAAGAATGTGTGGAGAGCGGAGTCCGACAGGGAGTCACAATATACACACCACGGGCTCGGTACCTTCCCTATTCCCGAAAGTGCCCGTGCCCCGTCAGCATCTGGGTGAGGTAGTAATCGACCTCACCATGCTGACGGTTCAGCCAGCTTCTCCTGGTGGACAGCCTGTCGCTCCCTGGCCAAGAGGTCAATTGGAATGACCCCCGCGACCGCCAACATCGCCGGTTCCGAGACCGTGCGGTAGGAGCTCGCGATGCGGAGGGCCGCAGGTCGCTGCACTGAAAACAAACGCTTACGGTACTTCTCCCACCGCATCGCACCGGTCCAGACTTCTGCTCCGTAGAGCATGACGGCCTCAGCGGTGCGGAGCAACAGACGCCGTTTGCTGGGTCTGGGATCACCAATGTTGGCCATGACCCTGCTTAGCGCCGTCGTCATCGCAGCCGCCTTGTCCTCCCTGCCCCTGATCTCGTCCCAAAAGGTGAGCCTACAATCGAGGCTCACCCCCAAGTACTTGATCGTGGGCTTCGTCTGGACCGACATGTCTCCCACCCGCATCTCCCTCAGGAGGGGGATGTGCTTCTTCGTCAGAAGGACGATCTCGGTCTTAGCCAACGCCAACTCCAGTCTGCGGTCGCGTAACCAGGGACCGACCCGACGCATGACTAGGTTGAGCCGCATTTGCGCCGCCACGACATCTCTGGCGGTAATAACCGCCGCAATGTCGTCGGCATACCCAACCAGGAAAGACCCTTCCGGCATCTCCATACGCAGGATCCCGTCATATGTATAATTCCATATGTCGGGACCCAAAATGGAGCCTTGGGCCGCCCCCGCCGACTATAAGAGTAATGATAAAGACAACTGATTTATGTTTGATGTCGATTTATTTCACACGCATATGAGTTTAAAAGTCCTTACAAAAACAATAGAATTTATTTTTTGTCTTGTTTTTATAAATTATTTTTAATTCATTATATATTTATGAATCCTTACAAAAATATATTATTTTGGTGAAGTTTTAATTGAAGCCTTTTATTTACGCCTTTAGCAACACCATCCTAAATTGACAAAAAATTTTACAGTGAATGTAAGCCTTCTTTACTTAAAGCATAAATAAAAACCTTTAGTTATTCAACATTATTTGTGCTTTTTAAACGTAGACCTACAGAGCGGGAATAACGCTTTAATTTAGTAAAGCGAACTTGATAAGATGAGCAAAAGTAAAGTTAAAGCGGTTTATTCGCCTGGAAATCACTAGTTTGTGATGTATATAAAGGACCGATGATATAAATAATTGCAAGGCATGAAGCTTTTTTCACACAAGCATTGACAAATTGTAAAGTAAATAAAACAATAAGAATAAAATAAAAGTAAATAACTACGCTTAGACTTAATATACCAAATGTACGCATCATTTTTTGATAGAACGATAAATATCTGAGTTGTGGAGCTTAAGCAAACTATTCAGAGTAATTATGTATATTGGCCAACAGCAACTTTGTCTCCAAAAAATTGGCAAATCACTTATATAGAACTTTTCCCGTAGATCACTAAAATTATAGTTTAAATTTTAAGTTATTATATAAAAATGCAAAAAAAATTTAAAACATTTCGAAATAATTAGTCAGCTTTAATTTTTTCCATAAAATTATTATTTCATACAATAGATAACGAATAAAACTCATGACAAGCGAACACTCATGAAAAGCTTGTTAGTCAAGATGTGTAAAATAACTTGTATTCGATATTCCTAGATTAGGACTCAGGTTTTCATTTAAGCTGCGTTACAAATTTCTATGATGAACTTTTATTTTTTTTAAATGTCTCAAAAATGCCCAAAATACGGTTTTCTATATTTATTACTTCCATTTTTCTTGGACATTTGATGTGACGGATCATTTTCTTTTACAAATTCGTAAACTACGTAGAAAATCCTATAGTAATAATTTGCCAATTCTTTAAAGACAAAATGAGAATTTAAATTTGTTAACGTGTTATAGAGCAATTACTATCTACAACTAATAAATAAACTAATAAAATATCAAAAATAAAAACACTACTAACCACTAACACAATGAACTTTCTTTGCTCTTCGGAAAGGAAACACGTTGTGAACAAAACCAGAATTAAAGAGAAATTATTATTAATAACTAATTGTTGGAATCATAATTCATATAACTTCCTTGATTTGTAAACAAAGGTGAAATGGCACATTTACAATTCCCGCTCGCGTCTACTTTCATAAAAACTACATATTTCGCCCAATACGCTTTAATACGTTGACTAGAAAACTTTAATTTCACATTTTAGCACATTTTTATCAGCTTTTGAAACTTTGGTATTAAATGAATATCCTCTTTAAAATTGGCTACCTCTAATAATTGTATAAAAATGCATTATTTATTTGTGTCTTTCCTCCGAAAGTTAACTAAAATGCGACAAATTGCAATCTTCTCTATGCATAATTTACGGATTTAAATTAGGTTTTAGAACTTTAGATTCTTACCTAAATCCCTACGAAGTTGACAATTTTTTTTAGAAAAACTATAAACATAATTTATGAGATTCGAATTTACTTAATATAAATAAAAGGTAAAGAAACAAACATGATTGCCTAACTCAGTTTATGCACCGAGCAGTTGATATTTGACGAACACAATTAGTTTCCAATTTGCTTTTGATGTTTTACTTGAATAGTTTAAATAAGTTTAGAATTTATTTGTCAGTGATGATACCTATCATAACTGCCTACTTATGAACACTTAAACAATCGGCATTAATGAATAATACTCGTTTTATTAATTTCAAACATTTTACTTTATTTATAACATACAGCACGATCAAATCCCAAAATATTGTTGCAGTTCCCGATAGCATCATACCTAATCTTCATTTCACCCTATATTAAATTTGTTATTCCTATTTTAGATAATAACTACAATCATTACTAGTTTTATTCAATGTAGTAACTAAAGAAAATATTTGTAGGCAGAGATATATCTTAGGTTGCGTTATGTGGATGAAAGGGATCTAACCATTAAAGGGTATCGTGCGCAAAATTTACCGAGGCTAGTTATTCTTTTGAAATTTTAAAAAAACCTAATATTTTTGTTTACATACAATTTTAAGATCACACATTTAACCTCTTAAGTGGTTCATTTCGTCAAACGAAATGCGCTCCTCAGTGGCGAGTTTTGTTATCCAAACGCACAAGCAGTGATCCGATAAATGTAAGTATTTATGACCACTCCCTGCCCCCACTCTTCCCATTCAAACGCAACGAATGATACGTGGACTCCTAAAAACATATATTTATACGCAAGCGAACATATTCGTTTTATCCATAGTGGTATACACAATTTAATTTTATGCGAATATATTCGTCTTAGGCGTTTTGTAATGCATATGTTGATGACGTATATATCCGTCATAGCCACTTAAGAGGTTAATAAAGCTAATAATATATTTAATTTATTGTTATGGTCATTATTATACTTAAAAAATATACAAGCATATACTGGCGTGAAATTTCACTCATGACACCCCTAACGTAACTTATTAACTTTTAAGGATAAAAAACAATTTTTTTTAATTAGTGTTAAGTTAAAACCTTTTTAGTTTGCAACTGCTTGACCAATAAAAATAAAAAATGCGGTTCATCCAATTTGCATCATAGTGAATATTGTAGTCCAATAAAATATGACGATTGATTATAAAGTAATCAAATTCACATCAAATTGAAGCTTAAATATTACATTTACATAAATTTGTCCATGCAAAATCGGCTTATGAGATTAACATGAACCCATCACATTGTTCATTGCTTTCGTTAAATTTTAACAGATTAACTTTATAATGTGTACCTGGAATTATTCGAAGGTAATTTCCAAACTATAAAATATTAAAATGAATACGTACCGGTTTTCAGATTCAATAATTTCAAGATAGAGTATCTATTCTTCATGGATTTAAAGCAAGTACGAGCTTTCAAACGAATGTTTAGTATTTTTTTGGGATGTGCACAACCGGAAAATTTAAGCTAACGTTGTCGCAATTTAACAGTATGTCAAGGATGTCAGAGTAGTTTGTTTGGATTTTTCGGTACGAAAAAATTTAATGATTGAACTAGCGAAAGCCTACGAAACACCCGCATCTGTATTCAATACGATCGATCTGACTTTTATTCATTTTTTTGGGGTGTTTAAAATGTTAAAAAGTGTGAATTGTGTAGTAAATTGTGAAAAATGGTGGCTTAAGTAAAAAATCCAGTTGAAAATTAATAGAAACTTGCGAAAAAAAATTGTATGAAAGAACAAAATGTTAAAATTTCCAAGCCATTCGAAAGTAGATGCACCCGACATAGTCGTTCATTTTAAGTCGAAAAGAATGTTTGTACAAATTTTCGTAAAAATCGGGGAGGTTTCCGGATTCTTGACTTGTTCCAAAAAATTGTTGTGTTTAAAGTGTTTGTCTCGATTTTGAATAAATCAAAAGAAAGACAAAAATAGGAAAGATTATGAAATCGAAATGTTCCTTTAATTAAAGCCAATGCAATGTTTATATTTCAAAATACAGTGCTGTCGAAAATTTTAGAACCAAACGCTGTTTCTGCTAAAATTAATACACGAATTAAAAAAAAAATTTATAAAATAATTAAGGACATACAAAGAGGTACACGAGCATCATCAATTCTCTTCTCCTCAAAAAGTGATGGGCTAGGGATTAGAATATATGCCCAAAATCAACGTTTGTTCCTAAAACTTTCGGCAGCGCTGTATAAAAACTTTTTTATGTATATCATGAAATGTTCACATTGAAGCAAAAATACTGCCACCTACAGTAGACTACACAATTCTGACGAATTGTTAATTTTTTGGATGCAACTTCATTACTTTAGAGATTTGAAGCTCACTCTATTTTGTCTGGGAAAATAAACTTCGAGGTTCGGAGCTTAGTCATCAGAAATCAAAGTTAACGACATCGATTTATTTTTCGACTTTACATGCATGTTCCTATATTTTTTCCCCAGCGCCATTTCCCTAGTTTTAATTTTCAAATAAATAACTATGTGGTTATAGTCACAGTACCCTTCAGCCAGTTAACTATCAAATTACACGTCAAACATATCTTGTCTTTATCACGACTCGAGTCGATTTAACTCTTTCCGATACGTTTAATATCTCACTCGATTCGAGTCGAATTTAATCCTTTTGCATCATTCGACGGAATAATCCGCAAACAAAAACTCTCTCTTATCACCAAGAGCGGAATAGTTCACGCGAACAGTGTGAGGAAAATAAATAATTTTGGTAATCCTGTAACATTCTTTTTCATTAGAACAAATAGTAAAAGTCTTGCCGACGCAAGGTATTATGGACAGGCGATCAGTTGAGCGCGTCGGATTTTTGAGTACATCGCGCATTTCGAGCGGTGATGCAAAAGGGTTAAAGTGCAAGTGCGTGCGTAAATGTCGAAGGCAGATCAGATTTATAATAAAAGCGTATAAAAATGTAGAGGAAAGTAATAATTTTCTACCATTTCCATTTCAAGTGTTTCAATGGAGTATTCACAAAATATTCCATGTTGAAAACACTTTTATCGCCAAAATTTCACATCGAGTATATTTGCTATCTTCTGAGAACTATAAAAAAACACTCGAGTCCCCAGACATATATACAATGAATCGCTCAATCTTTTGTCTCAAGCGTCCGCCAATTTGACAAACTACTGCTTAAGATAGATGAGAGAAGATATATAGAAATTTATATAGCACTGTTTATTTTTATTCCATTGCATGGATGTTGCTAAATACTGATAAAAATATTTGAATTTAAATATTTGTGGAACAAAAATTTATAAAATATTTGCTTTTAATGAATGTTAATAAAAATTATTATTAATGGCATAAAAATGCTTTTAAAGGTTTATTCCTGCCAGATTACCAATATTTTCAAGAATTTTTGATTGATACATTTTAAATCGTGAAAACATTTTCATACATTAAAGGCGGGAGTCGTAGTACTACGATTTATCGCGACTGTAGCTTAAAGGCGGGAGTCGTATTAGTACGGTTTGCAACCACATGCGCAATCCATGCGCCACTTTACATTTGTATTTAGTATGTTTTGTGGTTTGAAGCTGTTGTTCAAATTCTACTTACAGTAAATTTTTAAATCCTCTAATATGGTTTCACGAGAAAATAAAGATATATATGCAGACGATTTGTCTGACGTTGATTGCGATGAAAGAGAGTTAGATATTGATAGTGATATTGACGATAATGATAGTGATAGTTCCATACGACCTATGAGAAGGACCCGAGTTTTTCCACTACCGATTAGCGATGATGAAAGTGAAAATGATTATTAAGAAGAAATTATACATCAATGGACTGAAGTCGAAATTCCACCTACCATAGAACCGTTTTTGGATCGAACGGGGTTAAATATTTTACCACAGAACGGCGTTGAAGGATCTCTAGATGTGTACCTTGATGATAATTTCTACGAAATGATGGTAACAGAAACTAACCGATATCACCATCAAAACGTCGAAAAACACGTTAAAAAGAATAAAACGATAAAATGGACGTCAAGATCCCACGATTAAATGCCAAATTAGTGTAATTAGCCCACCAAATTTAAAGACTTCCAGGGAATTGTTTATTTACTTGACTGAAAGGGAAGAACAAAATCTTTAATATTTTAAAGCAAATTGTTTGATGATTGATTTAATTTATTATTTATTTTTGTTTTGCAAACTATTTTATATGATCTGTCCATTGTATATATATGTCTGTGATCTTTGTGCTCACTCGGGGAAAATAATGAACGGCATAAGGGTAGAATCAAATTAATTCGACTCGAGCAAGATACTGACCGTACCGGAGAGAATCAAATTAACCAGAGTCTATTCGAATCAAGAATTTCAACGTAGCAAAAACCTATATTTACAACCGTGCCTTTTGCATGTGTGCGTAAGTGGTCTGTCAGTTTGCGAAATTTTATTCGAATTTTGTATGACCACGCCATGAAATCTCCCGAAAAAATTATTCAAAATGGGATATTTATACTCTAGTATCATAGTTTTAGAAAATTAAAACTATAAGAATCCCAAAGACTTTCGCTCCATTTAGGCCAACAATATTAACCAATCAGCTATTTTGACTCTTTTTAAAATGTGCACCCCTAAGTGTCGTAAAAATGAAGCGATGGCCACTTTGTTCGCACTGAACACCGTTTTTTTTCTATCAAATTTATTTATGCAATATTTTTTATTTGTTCATTTTATTTCGTCTTGGCTTCCAAATATTTCTAATATCTTAAAATTTATGAATATATTTTAGTTTTAACGAAAATTACAATTTAAATAGCCATGATAACGACGTTTTACGCACGACGCAGATTAAATCATAACACAAAATATTGCCATTTGTCCATGACAAGTATACTAGTCAAAACCAGTCAACGGGTTAATGAATTTCTGGCTTGTATAGTAATTCTTTAGTTATTCGGAAGCAAGCGTTCTCCCGCCATATACATTGCAAATGGTCGTTTTCAGTTGGATTTGAACTAAAAAATTGTATATACTTTGTTGGAAGAAACGCTATGAGGTATAGCAGATTAAATCATAACTTCTTATGGTAATCGTTAGTGCAAATTGATTTTGGATACGAGCTTCAGTTTGGAACCTGCGCGAGTTTTTATCCATGTTTACGTCTTTTTCCCTAAAAGTCAATGTAACGTTTATCAAGAATCAGGTCACTTCACCCTATAGTTGTGTGCGTATGCCGGATCACTTAACGGCTTCTATAATGGGGAAGGTTTTAACTTACCGTATTACCGACGTATAGAAATGGACTAGTCGAACCATACAAAATGTCTATATGAAAATGGTGCACTTCTTGGTCTTGCTCACAAATTCTTAAATTTTCGACTGAATTTTGATTAATAAATCATGAAAATTTGTCAATTCTCATTTTAGCCTAATTTATAAGTAAAAATTACACAGAATTAAATTTTTAAATTTGAAAGCGTCTATCTTCCCTAATGCATAACAAATAGACAGAGCTATGCTCTATAATATCTGCACACTCTTTAGGTAAGATCTATCAAAATGCCATTTGAGACGGAAAATTGCATAGTCCATTTCTATATGTCAGTTAGCCCTATATTGTGTTTTGTATTTGTCATTCATATATATCTTTCTAAGTTGGGTTCGCCCCTGTGCTCTGCTATGTACGATCAGTGCAAATCCCAAATTCATGGAGTTTTATTTTATTTGAAATGAGTATCTGAATAAATGAAAAACCTATGAAAAAATGTCCCATAGAAAATGTGGAATGACCGGAAAAGCTTTGTGTTAAACAAACACAAATATATTTTATACATTTTACTCTTGCTGTCTTCGAAACTGCTGATCGATGTGAATTTTTAGTATATTAAAAAACATTGCTTTATCACAAGCTATTATTTATTGAATTCATGTGTTTGGTAAGAGCCCTGCTTAAAATGGTCTTACATTTCATCCACCAATCGGCAGTCCATTATTAAATGCACGGGCACATAAAGATGGACTGCTCCATTTCTTGTCTCAAACATCTGCCATTTTCATAAACGACCCCGAAAGGGTCTATTTTTCCGCTTTGCAAAAATAGGACAAATTAGGGTAGGAACTAGAAATGAAACCAGTTGCTGGGATTAAATTTTCTAAATTTAGATGTTGTTATCGTTAGTTCTTTAAAATAACGAATAAGATTTAATAGGGTCCTCGGATTAGTTGATAAATGTTGGGAAATGGTAAACTGTTAGATTATTGTGCAATTTGGTGCGTTAAATTACCATTCTAAAAAATATAAGTTACAAGCAATATTAAAGGGCATTTCAGTTCATTGTAATAAATAAAAAGTGGTATTTAAGACCAAAAGTTCAAAAAATTCATTATAATTTTTGAATGTGCGTCGTGATGGCAGCCACGATGTGAAGAAAAGAGAGGTAACAAAAATCGCACCGTATATAGGAAATCATGTACGTATATTATATAACTACTATACTGTACTTAAGTGATATTTACATCTTCAGATTTACCCGGAAAAATATGTAATTTTTACTTGAAATATTTTGCTGGAAGTATTTTAGATAGTGTTGTAAACATTGGGAAATGATTCTTGCTTCACCTTGCATCCGGTTGATTATCTACCGAAACAGACAGATATTATTTTGAAGTTTTATTCATATTTATAAAAAAATTATAATTTCCATCAGTAAAAAGGTTCGTTGTTTCCAGATTATCCAAACATAATAGTAAATTAGGGTTTTTATTCGAAAATAAACGTAATGAAATTTTTAAGCAGCCCCAGACGAGAAGCACAATTTGATGTACAAAAATCAGTTTTGTTCAAAAACAATGTTCTAACTTTACAACATTTAATTTTGATCTCTTTAATTTTGGTCTCAACTAAGTTTTGTAATGATAAACATTGTTATATTACCATCTATTTATATCCTAAGGCTTTCTAACTGATCACAAGCAAAATGAAACGCCACTCTAAACTCCCTACATAAGAAATAAGGTTGTTAAAATGCAACCATTACGAAACAGGTTTTTTGTATAACGATGCAACATGTTATTAATAGAATTATGAATTTTAGTTGAACCATTAAAATAAATATGTATTATGAATAAAATAAAAAAAAACAATATTAGCAAACCGCATTACCGCATCACATAGCTGGTAATGTAAGTACCTTGTAAATTTTTGATATGGCAGTGTTACAAGTATCAAATCAGCATATTGGAAACCAACTGCGAATAAATACAAATTTGGGGAGCAATCTACGATTTCGCTTAAATTTACATATACAAATTTTAATCTGATGTCCATAATATCATTTGTTCATCACGTGTAAGGCAACACGTTATCGTTTAAATGAACTTTTATTGTTTGATTTCCTCTTTTTAAATATATTTATAAAATTTTTGTTTATAAAGTCTATACTTTCTGAGTATTATAGGCCTAAAATGAAATGCGTGTAAACTTGTCTTCTCTGAGTTTAAATTAAATAAAGTGTTTTGTCGTCTTATTACTGTTCATCTTATTTACATTACCACACATTTTCGCTGTCTTCGTTTCTGAGGTTCGGGTCTTAGCACAGCTCTAACAGCCTCATCAAATACCTGAGATTATTTAACAATTGAAAACTATGGAAAACACGTACACTAAAATAAAAACTTACCTGTTTTAGGCCTCTTTGTGTTAGCGCTGAACATTCCATATATTTTACAGCTCTAATTTTGTTCGCTAATTTCTGTCCTTGCTCACGCTTCAATGGAGATAAACCTTGTTCGGCTAGAGCGCTCAACGTCTCTCGATCATCTCTTAAATCAATTTTTGTTCCTAAATACCGAATTACGCAAAAATCGAATTATGTTTTTGCAAAAACAGTTTAAAAGACATACCAACTAAAATTATTGGTGCATCAGGACAATGATGCTTGATTTCTGGGTACCATTTCGATGTGACATTTTCAAACGAAGACGGACTTGCAACACTAAAACAAATAAGAAAAACATCGGTCTGTGGATAAGACAGGGGTCTTAAGCGGTCATAGTCTTCTTGGCCAGCTGTATCCCAAAGTCCCAATGAAACCTGTATGCCATCAACTGCCATTGGAGCTGAGTAATTATCAAAACTGTTAACGGTATATTATTCGTATGCAAATCCTTTAAATTTAACTTTTTTGTATCTTACACTGTTGGAACATATTCTCCGGGAAAACTGTCTGTAGTGTAAGATATTAGCATACACGTTTTTCCTACAGTACCGTCTCCTACAACTACACATTTGATAGGTCGACCAGAAGACATCTGAAAGAAAAATAAATTATAAGCAATTCATATGGTGTAGGCAATAAATTTGAAATTTTGCTCCAACAGAGCAAAAGACAATCAGATTTGCTCGCGAATGTGTGTTTTTACAGGTTATGGAAGATATTGAGTATTTTTATGAGTTATTGTTAAGAGGACCTGATGGTCTAAAATTTTCAAAAATTCCATTTTATTTTAATATTTGACCGTGACCATCAAACAATTTTTATTTTAATAATTTCTTATTCTTTACCTAAAAAACTAATGAAAATTAGTCAAATTTCAAGAACGCACTATTTTGTCAAACAAATTTATTTTTTTTCTAGTTCCGACGATAGCTACACATAAATTAATATTTTTTTTATTTTTAAAATAAGTGAGAGTCAAAACCTCAACCGCAGCCCAGGTCCATTTTTTCAGGGGGTCATCTTCAGCGCCATTAAATAACCAAAATTTTTGTTTGATTATTATAAAAATACTTTTGTATGTTTTTTAAGTACTATAAAAGTTTAAATAACATTGTTTATTATTTTCACCTCAAAAAAACAATTCTAAAAATGCCTTAAATACACGAGTGCTTGGCCCGCTTAAGTTGTCGTTGGTAAACATCTTTCTCTTCGCAGTCATGTTCAAAATGAAATTGCTGGCAATGAACTGCCCTTGAGAAATTTTACCGTTCGGGCAATGCAATATTGCCATTGCCATTGCATAAAAAATAAAAAAAGAGTGGACGCGAGATAAGCTTTCAGTTCAGTGATGAAAATCCTGGAACGTCGAGTGAATACAAATCCTCAGTTAGATAATTAACGACATCTCTTTCTTCTATAATTGACAATGTTAATGTTTAAATCTTAAGAAGTCTTTATGAAACGGGACACTTGAAGGTTATTGCAGCCGTTGATCTTAAATTTCCGTTTGAATTTTGTTAGTCTAATATGGTAGATCCAATATAACAGCTGTAACAAATCCGTACAGTAGTTTCTGAGATTATCCCGAACAAATTCAAAATCAACGCAGCGAGGCTTTAATATATAAAATGTAGTAATATTGAAGAGTTAAACCTTTAATAAATGTTGAGTGAACTAATCCGAACCTGTTTTCTTTTTATTTAGAATTTATTGTGTTCTCGCAAGAGTCAGAACAACGTATGTTAATTGTTTTTATTCAACTGTTTTACCCTCTCGCGCCTAATGAACCATAAGAAAAGCATAAAACGGTCTCTGATCTATTCTATGTAGCTTTTGAGAGTTTTTACATGGTCTACCACACCACCACCTTGGAGCTAAATACAGCCCAATATTTCTTCCTCTTTCTCATTTACTCAAAAATTTATAGTGAATATCTGCAGTGAAGAGCAAAACTGAATAAATTATATCTTTTTAAAACACTCTCGGTACTTAAATTAAAAACAAAGCGCGTCAACCCGTGGCCATGCCCGACGGTAGATTGATCCTCACACTCAAGTGCTACCCATTTATACTTTTTAGGATTCTCAATGAACAAAAACTAATAACTTAATGCAAACACATGCACCATTAAATGGATCTTTCGGGACAAAGGATAATAAAACTTGGAGAAGGATCTCGCTAAAACAAATAGTTGCTAAAAAGATCCGTGCCTTCCTCTTGCAGACAAAGAGTTATAAAACAACTGTTGTTCTGTCGAGCTACGCACTATTAACCAGTTATCTGTTTTTGACGAATATATTCGTCATGGGAAAAAGTGCAAAACTTTGAATTATGACGAGTATATTCGACATGGGTAAAAAGTAAGAGTTTGCAGTTAATATTCCATATAAAATATACTTTGTAATTGGGGAGTATCGTAATCGCTTAATTTGCCCGATATAATTTAGAAATAAATACATTTTCCAAAAAGTTTGAAACAGTTAACTGGTTAAATAATCGTTCCACATTACAAAGGGTAATTAGCTCAGGTGAGGATCTCTAAAGAGGATTAGGGCCACATTCATGCATTGTTATCGTTTAATCTTTACTCGCATGCACCAAAATCAATAGATAATCCATTAGCACAGGACAGACACCTGAACTGTCGACACGACTGCCCACAGCCACGGGAAGACAGCAGATCTTAACAAGTTTGTTCGAGCCAAAACGGACTTTCTCCTATTTAGCTCGCTACATCTTGGTTTTTAAAATTAAAAAGAAGATTGCTTTAAAGATTATGGAGCTTATGAAAAACAAAACAGTGTTCGAGTAATAGGCGATATATCAAAAACAATTGTACAAAATAAATCAGAGAACATCGTACAATATTGATTTAACTTGCAAATGCTTTTGAAAAAAACAAAAACATTCTGAAGCCACTCTCGCTTTCTGCAGCAGCTATAAGGAAGAGGTAGATTTTAATGTGATCAATAAAAGAAAAATTTTCCGGAGAAGTTCCGTTTCCCCAGTTAATAGGACAGTAGTTTTAAAATGAAAACAATTGATCAAAATAGGGGTTTTGTACTTTTTTCTTATTTCTTGTAGGTACGATAATTTCAATATGCATTAATTTATTTAAAAAAAAAGGTTGTGTACACAGCCATTGGATCAATATCATTATATATTTAAAAATTGAGACCTTAGTCAAGGGAGTGGGAAGTATTCTTCATCGTGTATTTGATTAGTTTTCCTAGCGCTTTGAACCAAATTTTAGTCTGATAAATATTATCATATTCATGCTAATGTCTTAAGCATTGTCGATCAAAGGATATTATATCTGAAAATAAAGTTTTTTTCATTGCACAACTATCATCACTCAGGCAACGTATTCGATTTGGCCTCGTGTGACTTTCTCTTGTTCCCCAAACTCAAATTACCACTTTGTGGGAAGCGCTTTGAGTCGATTGAATCAGTAAAAGGAAATTCGTTGAAGGAATTAGGGGCCATTCCCGCACAAGCCCATGAAAATTGTATGAAAGACTAGTTTAAGCGCGATGAAAGCTATAAAATAAATTTTGATTAACAATATATTCGTATATTTTATTGACAAAACTCGGGTACTTATTGAGCAGAAGATAAGTTAAAGAGTGTCTTCAGAAGGATCTTCTTCCATTTTTTTAAATGATACATCAGGTTTCTTTTGGCCGAATTTATAAATTTGCCTCTACAGCAGGAAAGCGAGAGATTTCCATGATTCCCAATCGAAAATAATTGGGCTAATATTAAAATAAAACTAAAATACGAAGAAATTCACCATTTAATTAAATTAAAGAGAGTCCGATACGTTAGATATTGTCTCTGTAAAAAATGTAATGAATAATATAAAACAAAAAGACCACCAATATTACAGCGCATAGTGATTATTGCATATGGGCTGTAATTAATGTAGATGATAAAGTAATAGTTTAATAAATATTATTGAATAAAAAAACAGGTCATCATCATCATTCATAGGTGGTAGGTTTTTTCTGAATTAGCCTTTATAACGATGACATCATTGTTCTTGGGGACTTCAATCTTCCCCACCTGATCTTGAACCACTTGGACAATTGTACCTTTATTGTTTCTGTTGGGCAACACTTCGAGCCTGAGCTTGTGGGCAACATGTGTGACTCGGTTCTATTTCAAATCAACAATGTGCTTAATTCTCGAGGTTACCTTCTCGATTTCGCTTTCACATCGGACTACATTACCGCCTACGTAGTTGTTTTAAGTACATGATCATCCTATTTTATTGGCCTCGAAGTCATTTACTAATTCCCTATTATTACCAGATAAGAAAGAACAAGACTTTGTTTCTCTAAACTCATTTTTACATGACTATGATTGGTCACTAATTCATGAGTAAATTGTAAATACTATGAATTTGTTCAAGACGATATCGCGCGATTTGTTCTTCTGGTTAAGAAAAATAATTAACCCTTAACGGCCGAAAGCTTTTTTTTGTAATATTTTTCGAAGCAATTGCCAATGTGTAGTGATGGATTCGCGGGACATGTTGAACAATATGTAGTTGTTCGTTTACGGCCGCCTTTAATCTTTCTATCGGAACATACTCGACAGTCTTTATTACTTCCAAGTCGAGGAATATGCAATTTCCCATATATTGTTTATTAGCTCATCAGTAAAAAATAACTGACAAAAATGTAATGGTTCTGTTACCGCTTGGGGAATTTGGGGGCCTGGTATTTTAGGAGATATTGTGAAAGGTATTTTAGTTTTCTTGGGGTCGTTTTCTGTAACATCCACCCAATCGTCATCATCCTGACTGAAATCTTCATTGGAAATATTGTTGTTTTCTTCACTGCTACTTGAAAGGTATCGAACTTTTTTTCTTTTAGCTTGCACCACATAACTATCAGAACTGCTATTATCATCAGAGTTATATTCACATTGAGGAAATTCTTCACGAACACTTTTCATATCTATATTTAGTAAATTAAACATCCACTCGTCTTCACTGCTGTTATTTTCATAATCTTCGTCTTTATGTATTTTCTCTATGATCTATTATTTGAAATTTTGATTATGTTTATTTATTTTTAAAATAAAAATAAACTAAACCTTATTATAATAGAAATACTCCAAAGTTGGAAAACACCAATATATTATATTTACACGTTGTAAGCTTCTAAATCGCAAACTACACTGAATATCAATACGACAGATCTGTTGTGAAAATTCCACAATATTTACGCCTTAAAACATTATATTATGGTAAATATTTCTTGTCAGTGCATGATCAACAAACCAGGGATGTACTAAGTTGCAATATTTGTTAAAGAAAACTACAGGGATGATAAATAAAATAATGAAAACTGAATTCTTTTCATGTCCCCGTATTGGGGCCTCTCGTTTTCTATGGCATAAGTACTATGTCCCCGTAGCGGGGCCTTTCGGCCGTTAAGGGTTAAATCTATAACTTGTCTTGGGACAATTCCGATTTATGGTCTGTCGACAGAAGACTCACAATTCACTAGGGATCGTATTACAAACTTCCCCTTCATACCAGATCGGATACTAACCCAGATAGGACAAGAACGACAACATTTCAGTATAAATTCAGTGTCAACATATGGGCTGGTATCATCCGCAATCATTTAATAAGATCATTCATTTCAACACTTGCGGTTAATGGCCAAATTTATGCGAACTTTTTGGAAAGGTAATAAGATGGGCAATTAAGATCAAAATAAAAATAATAATGTAGGAAAAAGTTGAATTTTGGAAAGGATATTAGATTTTTGGCGTGAATTGGAGAACACCGCGTTGAGATCAAAAGATAAATATAAAATAGTGATGTATATACCATGGAATATTGGAATTTACAAACCACCTTGTAGCTCCCAAACAGTTGGAATGCAAGAAGATCCGACACTAAAAATAATCTGCAATTTGCAATCTGCATTCTGTAAATCAACGTTTGACGGCACCTAAAGTATGAGCAGAGTTCAACCGTGGTCTTTCGAAAAATATTTCATTCATTCAAGGACAATGTGCCGTTAAACGTCAAAAGAAAGTTGGACGCATAAAATAGAGGCAACGCCATGAGAATGACTTCAGATGATTGAACAGAAGTAATTTGGGCGGATGAATCCAAATTCAAAATCTTCAAAATCTTCAAAAACGAAGAATGTATGTACAATGGCAGGAAAAAATGGTTCGCAACTATGAAGCATAGGTATTTTCAAATTTGTGACATTTGCCTATTGCCTATTGCTTGAGTAATACCAATTTTTTGTGGAGAAATTATCGGTATTTGGCTATTTACAAATGTTTACCTAATTAATTACCGACTATGAGGATTATGAAAAATTTCAGCATGATGACTTTGCAATAAAATATAATCTCAATGTTGTAATTATAAATTATTAATAAAAGTTAAAATAAATTATGAATTTTTGTGTACAAGAAAACATTATCCTTTTATCAGCGGTGGATATTGCAAGAAAAACACCAGCACTCTGAGTCTTACATTCTAAATTACTTCAATGCAGTGTGTCACTTTTGTTGTACATAATAGTTGTGATTTTTATTAAGTTATTGCGACAGGATTACTGATTTCTATTTTATGTATAAATCAGTTAAGTTGAAAGTGAACATTTAATTGAACAAAAAGTCAGTGGCTTATAAAATTACAGGTCTCATTAATGACTTTTTTATTAACCTAGAATTTCTAAAATTACGAAATGGTCGATTCCCAAAGTAGCTAACCTGGTGATTCATGTGGAGGTTTATCTTCCACTGCATACTAGTTCAGAGCATGATCCCGGTATAAAAAAAAAGTGAGATCAGTGTAAGAAGTGTTAAGAAACAAATGTCAGATTGATAACTTTGTCAATTCTGCTATGTTTTGAATGAATCAAATGATTAAAATGTAACTAACTAATAATCATCTACATGGACGTTGTGATGATGATACACTGCAGGACGTTTTTTTAAAACAAATGTACCCTATTAATTCTTAAAAATGTGATATCAAAACGTCAATTCATTCATGTTACTGATAAATTGATTAATTTAAACGTATATTTTTCCATCCACTAAGGAAATTCCGAATAAAAAATAAAGCTAGCAAAGGATAGGTAAGGATGGAGAACCGTTTCCAAATTTAGTAAAGAATTATTTATATAATCTACATGAATGGTATTTTATTGCTATGAAACAAATTAACACCAATATTCTATTTCATAAGCAATAGCTGCAAATGGTTCTAAAGCTGATTTTAAAGCAAAATATATATTTGTTTGAACATTACACATGGAGCGTATATTTTTTTGTTGCATTAATATATTATTTAAAACCTAAACTATCCATACAAAAAATTAGAATGCTAAAAGAAATGGTCTGATTGTCTTAACTTATCGCTACCCCCTTTTAAACGTATAGAGGATATAAGGAAGAAAACGCTGCAAATATGAGGAATATGCTATTCAGTTTACAAACCTATTTAGATGCGCTGCAAAATGCTGTGCAAATCAGATTCAAATACTTTGCAATTGGGGTGTAACTGAATTTTAAGCCTAGGGAGTCTTTGATATTTCCTGAATGAGACAACTCGCTGCTCCAATCGTAATGAAAACTTATAGATTTTCCTGTCCACGGGTAGCATACGCCTTAATTGTCGCTAATGCTTTTTGGCAGTGACCACTGGGTCAAAATGTGACCGTAATTCGGTGAAAATAAGCCTGTAAAAATAATACTCCGACAAGAAAGGCGTGCGACCGGAACGCAATGCCAACGCCTGTTTCTAAACAAAGCAAGGAATGTGCGCTTTTCTCACCTTTTTGGTTTAATTTTCACGCAGTGATTGGAGTCGTTATTCAACTTCAGTTTTCGTGGAAGATTGCTTACTGTTTCTGCAATCATTCACAGAGTTTTCGCACAGATTCTGGGAAAATATGTAAAGCACGTCCCGCAACACCACTGCACGTATCGCCAATGTCAATTTTTTGGGGATGCCATAGTCAAGGAATGAATTGCTGTCTGGGATGAAATTTGGGAAAGAGCCTTAATTGGCCAAATCACTGGCTTTTTGAAATTGACCACTCAATTTTAGTCTAAAATGAATGCCGTTTAATACAACGGACCGTCACGCCACAACCATACAAATACAATGAACCGTTTCTTCATCTTCTGTTTCAAGCAGCTGCCAATTTGACAACCTACTGCCGAGATAGACGAGAAAAGATATATAGACATTTATAAAACGCTGTTTATTTTTGCCGTCGCATTGCATGGATGGGTCGATTCCATCGTTTCTTGAATGTGAAATTGCTGAATGCTGACAAAAATATTTGTGGAACAAAATATTTAAAAAATAATTGGTTTAAATTCAATTAATGTTAATAAAAAATATTATAAAAAAAATATTAAAAAAGCTTTATCCCTGCCAAGTAACCAATATCTTCAAGAATTTGTGATAGATAAATTTTAAGTTGTGAAAACGTTGTAATGTATAAATATTAGGTCGTTTGATGAGCAAGTCGTTAAAAAAAACCATGGTTACATGTGGCGCCACATGCTTACACGTAGCCACAGGCCAAAGATCATGAATTACTAGATGTGACACTCTCTATACAAGCTTAAAGCTCTAACCCATATGCAAGTTCTAAAACTGCCTGGGGAAAATTTTTCCATTATAGAAAGTAGCAAAGACCTACTGCTTCCTATGCTTTATCTAAATTCCAATAAGAACGAAAGAGATAAGAATAGGCAGCCAAAAATTCTCACCTACAGCACATACAGTGTAGGCAATAAAATGCAGCATTTTTTTATCACGCATTTTTAAAGGCGAGCCAATCTGTTGGGCTCGCTGTGTTCCTCTGCATGCATGGTGTTAGTGCTGTCCCCAGGCAATGTTCCAGCATAGGAAATCCTGAATTGAGAATGGGGAACAGGCAGGTAGCACACTCAGAGCATGTATACGGATGCGGGCTGCTTACATGTTGTCACTGTGCATTTTTAAAGGCGGGCCAAACGTATTCGAACGTGTGCGCTGCTCTGGGTGGCAAAACGTGATTTTAATTTTCGTTCCGCCTCCCCCTAAATTTTTGTCTTTCTCTCACGCGTGATCCCTTTATTACTATCCACTTTTAGCAAAATCTGCAAGGTCGGTGGGCTAAGGGGACCAAGGTCGAATAAAGATAAGGGAATATGTCACGAGTGTCCCATCTAGTAATTCATGATCTTAGCCACAGGCATCCATATATATTGGATCGCTCATGTATACGATTTCCTATAGAAGCCAACGATGCGATATTGTTCCCTCTCTTTCGCTCTCAGGCAGTGACGTCAAATTAACGTTCTATAATGTCAGAGATATTTGAGAGCGCTGAATTGCCGTTACATATATTCTTCGGCAATTGTCTGGAGAACTATCAAATAACAAAACATTTGTTAATGCAGAAAAATGTATTATAATTTCCGGGCCACACAGTTGTTTTTTCTTCTCTTGCAAATTAAGCTAGCGTGGCAGGATACAGAAGTCAATTTTTTCCTTTATGTTCTTTAATTAACTTTATAACAAAACAATGTAATCAAATCATTTTAAAATTTGTTTACACATATTTTAGACACTTACCGGTTTTCGTATTATTATTATTATTATTATTATTGGAGTGGGCGAGACGTGTAGTAGCCTCGAGCGCTCAGACATTTTGTCCATTGCACTCATTGTAGTTTTCGTATGCTTTTACACGTAACAAAATACTGCACTGGAAATATCGAATTAAACGTTTTAAAATAGTTTACAAACCAAATCATAAATTAAATCAATCGCTAGAGAAATCCCTAAATAATTCCCTAAAATATTAAAGATTTTGTTCTTCGCTTTTAAATTTGATAAGCTAATTACACAAATTTGACGCTTAAAAGATTAAAAAGTTTGCTTTTACTTCGGAATTCTTTTCTCGAATAAAAACACAATAATTTTTTAATCAATCACATTTAATAATAATATGTGTTATAACGTTTTCACGACTTAAAATTCACAAATTCTTGAAAACATTTGTAATCTGGCAGTAATAAAGCTTTAAAAGCATTTTAAAGGCATTAATAATAATTTTTATTAGCATTCATTGAATTTAAAGCAAATAATTTAAAATTTTTCTTCCATAAATTTTAAATTCAAATATTTTTGTCAGCATTCAACAATTCCGCATTCAAAAAATGTGCAGAATTGACCAATCCATGAAATGCGATAAAAATAGACAGCGCTATATAAATTTCTATATATCTTCGCGTATCTCAGGTAATAGGTTGTCAAATTGGCGAACGCTTAACACAGAAGATTTAGCGGTCCATTGCATATGTATGCCTGTGCTCGTGGCGAACTGAAAATTGTCAAAAAACTCAGCCCTATTTTATTGTATTTCATCGAACACTTTTAAAGAGCTTAAATCTGTAGTAAATCTGCCTTTAACATAACAAACACATTGCACTACCTTCTGTAAGCCAGCCTTGGTAATTTTAGTCGCGGAATAAATTAAATTGAATTGAATTGAATTTTAAAAAGCAAATAAGAAGAAGTAGAGCTGTTAGTTGTGTTTGGGATTTGATGCCAATTGAATTTGTATAAAGTTAGTAAAAGTGTTTAAAAGTAGTAATTTAATAGTATTGTGAATAAAAGTCCCAAATAAATTCATTGAACTGAACTTAACTGTGTTGAAAAAGACTCTTCAGGGACGAATTTTTTAAAGTGGAAAAAAAGGTTCCAAATTGTATTTGTTTGTATGTTCACTTTTTTTATTAAGAATTATTCATAATGTAAGACAAAATTTAAAAGTAATTATATAGTAATTACTTTTAAATTTTGTCTTACAAATAAAATAAAAATAAAATCACAGATTTCGTAGTAAAACGCTATTAAAACAAAAATAAAAAAAAACGAACTTTACAAAATATGTCGCTGTAATAAAGAAATAATTAAAACCAACAAAATACTATACAATTGGTGATTTATTTATCAAATAATTACGTATTTTTCCACTAAACGAAAAAGAAATTTGAAATATTTCTAAAGCAAAACAAAGTTTCATAGAGATTAAAATATTATCCGTGCTGCTATACTACAAAGTTTTTGCCGTAAAAGATTTAAATATTATTTTCCAATTTGCATAATTCTAATTTCTAAATTATTAAACGTACATATTTTTGCCAGTCTTCCTGAAGGGATTAACTATCCATTATCCATGGACGAGTCACATATAATTAATAAAATAATTAGCGCTTCATTAAATTGATATAAAAATTAAATTGGATTAATTAGTTATAGTATAATAATTATTAAGCTTATTTTAAGTAATAAAACACAATTTTCATTGCTTATGTAATTTATTTCAAAATATCAACAGATTCTTCATATTTTTGTTTAATTTCTCTTCAAATGCCGCTAGTCGTTACATAAGTAACTGACAACACCATTTTACCCCAGCATGAAAGCTGGGGTAAATCAATGCGGCACGATTCGCTCAGAGTGCTGTCAAAAAGTCGTCGAAAACCGATTTAAAAAACCCGTAGCGCCACGAGACGGCCCGAATTTGTAGTCAAAAATATCATCGAACGCTTTCGGTGCTTCTCGGTACGAATCGTGCCGCCATGGAGCTTGTCACTGCTACTCAACAAACGCACCTAATGTTAAACCAAAGATCATGAATTACTAGATATGACACTCGTGACGTATTCCCTTATCTTTTTTCGACCTTGGTCCCGTTGGCCCACCGGCCTTGCAGATTTTGCTAAAAGTGGATAGTAATAAAGGGCTCACGCATAAGAGAAAGACAAAAATTTAGGGGGAGGCGGAATGAAAATTAAAATCACGTTTCACGACCCAGAGCAGTGCACACGTTCGAATACGTTTGGCTCGCCTTTAAAAATGCACAGTGAAAAAATGTAAGCAGCCCGCATCCGTATACATGCTCTGAGTGTGCTACCTGCCTGTTCCCCATTCTCAATTCAGGATTTCCCTATGCTGGAACATTGCCTAGGTACGGCACTAACACCATGCATGCAGAGGCACACAGCGAGCCCAACAGATTGGCCCGCCTTTAAAAATGCGTGATAAAAAAACGCTGCATTTTATTGCCTACACTGTAAGTGCTGTAGATGAGAATTTTTGGCTGCCTATTCTTGTCTCTCTTGTTCTTATTGGAATTTAGATAAGACATAGGAAGCAGTAGTTCTTTGCTACTTTCTCTAATGGAAAAATTTTCCCCAGGCAGTTTTAGAACTTGCATATGGGTTAGAGCTTTAAGCTTGTATAGAGTGTCCCATCTAGTATTTCATGATCTTTGATGCTAAACGTCCCTCATTGGTTGCGTAATTTAAATTAAGGTATGGCGAGCATTCACGTCGAACGCAATACAAACGGAACGATAATAAATTTTACAAAGAAAGCTAAGTCAAGGTATACGGATTTCATTTTTATTTATTATTATTCATGGTTTAAAAAGATGAGATTCAAGCAGATTTGCTAAATTGGTTTTTTTTTGTTTTTGATTAAATACTAAATATTACCAGAAATTCAGCACCTAAGGATCTTCGTAGGTTGCGTAACTTATTTATATTATTGTAAATGCTATCGGAGAACCGGGTAAAGCGTAAAAGTAAACAAAATAATACGAGGTATACCCGATGCACTGGGGAAAATAACCAGTTACTTTTGGAAAAAACAATATCTTGTATGGGGAATCATTTTTCTAAAGAATATATCCTTTTTAATTTAAAGCTGGTTTACATTTTATATAGAATGGTAATTTTTTATTTTCCATGACGTGCATACACTTGCCTAAAGTGGTTAACAGATTGTGCCGCTGGCGCTCTTTGAATATAAAGCCTAAATTTATAAACAGAATGTGGCGCTAGTTTTTGGCATTGGCACTATGTCCGTATCTGTTAAAAGTTAAAAGGACGGTAACCCAATCTTCCAACAGACACTGGCATTGGTTCTGATATTGGATCTGGCGCCTTGACTTGAAAACTTTAAACTTTGGCTGACTAGTGCTTTTTCTGTGCTTCTCACTGACAGTCAGAGTAAATAGGATATGACGTCACTCTTCTGTCCAAAAATGGATTTCTTTTCATATTCATGATGTTTTTAAAAAATTAACGCCCATTCTATTCATTTAAGCTAGAAGCTGTTGATGTGAAATCGTTTATTGCTAGAGCGCAAATTGTGCTAAAGGTCACAGTTAAGCCTAAAGAAAATATGATCTTAGGGCATCGTCGTTTGGATATGCGAGTTTTAATTATATGACATTGAATGGTGAATTGAAAAACGTTTCGATTCGAAAAAGTGTGTCACATTTGCATAAGAGGCAAACACAGACGTTCCGTTTAATGGCGAAGGAAATTGTGCTACAAAATTACTTGAATTGGTTCTTGTGAGGCGTTTTCAGTCAAATCGATGAGTGGTGTTCATCATTTTGTCTCAATTATTGACGATTTTTCGAGGAAACTTTTCGTCTATATGATGAAAAAACAAAAGTAATGTGTTTGATCCTTAAATTTAAAGCGACCGCAGAGAATCAAACCGAGAAAGATATCATGTTTTTTCGTATGACACCGAATATTGCAACAAGAGGTTTGAGCAGATTTTGCTAAACACGACATTTCGCATTAAAAAATAGCTGCGAACAGCCCAAAACAAAATGGCTTATCGGAACGCATGAATCGTACGATAATGACAAAAGTGCGTTGTATGTTAATTGATTCCGCAAATTTGTCGATGCTTAGGTTTGGATGTTCAGCGTTTGCGCAGGTACCGGTTGTGAAGCTTAAAAATCTAGATGAAAAATCGGTTGAATGCATTTTCATCAGGTATGCTTCAGATTCTCTACAACAAACAAACGATGTTAATCCGGCTTAAGTCAAGAATCCGGAAACCTCCCTGATTTCTACAAAATTTTCATAAACATTCTTTTCGACTTAAAATGAACAACTGACTATGCAAAAATTTTTTGTCGGACGTATCTACTTTCGAAGATACGCGACATTAAAATTTTTACATTTCATTCATTCATTCATATTTTTTTCCCGAGTTTCTATCGATTTTGTTCCGGATTTTTGACTTTAGCCCTCAATTTTTAAACTTCACTAATAATTCACTACACAATTTGCACTTCAGCATCCCCAAAACCTGAAAAAAACCAAAAAATTACAATTAAGTTATACCAAATATTTTACTAAATCAATACTTCGCCACATATAACACTTTGCTATAACTCGGAAATAAATACAAATTATTTTGCACACATAAATATTGCATATAGTTTTACACAAACAATTACTTTGGCTTCCTCATATGAGCCGTTACTTTTTAAAGTGGCCTAAGCTAAGTTTTTTAACATATTATTTTAAAAACTTCTTGAGTTAAATCTCGTCTTACGAGGTAAACTTATAAAATCTTCTTCTTAATATATATATACATATATAGATCACGTGTCACTGTGTTCGTGCACGCTATTCTCCGAAACCTCACAACCGATTACAGTAACATTTTGTTAGTGGGTATGATTGATTCCAACTTGAAAACTACTTTTTGACCCAATAGGTGGCGCTGTTGTCGGAATCTAAATTATTTTTTTAGTTTTCAAGGAACAATTTTTTTTTTCATAATTCCTCATCCAACATATCGCGGAAATTCATTTTGACATTTCTAGCAGTGTGTTTCTGTTCTGTTTCTACTTTTTGTCATGAATTTAAGGAAAATAGCGTAAAATATATCGACAATATACATATTAAAAATTGTCAGCGATATTTTAAGCGATTCCCTGATGCTGCTATTTTTTCGAAGTGTTCCACGAATATAAGAACACAAACGTGTGAGTTTGGCTTTACTTTGTTTATGGTTTTTTTATTTCTGTTATATCTACTTGAAATAAACTCTTCTATTTATACAATTTTATTTTATTTCAATTGTTTTGTATATTATTATTATTAAATTAATGCCGCGAAGAAGGTCAAGCTTTAGTAATGCACGCCGGATAGGACACGAAGGCAATAAAATGTAAGAGACCATAGAACGTACGCATAAATTGCGCAAATAAATAAAGAACACAAAATTAGCACAGTAGAGAGACGTACGCAAGAATCTCAAGCAGATCGCCACGAACGTTTGTGGCAAAATGCACTAAGAGAGCGCCGTGTCAAAACAATACAGACACTCGCACAAGAGCACAAGAACTACAGAGATAAAAATTAAATCTAGAGTTCGTTTGTTTGTTACTCAATCACGCCTAAACACACTACATATGCCAACCCAAAGATCATGAATTACTAGATGTGACACTCGTGACATAGTCCCTTATCTTTTTTCGACCTTGGTTCCCTTAGTCCACCGACCTTGCAGATTTTTCTAAAAGTAGATAGTAATAAAGGGCTCACGCGTGAGAGAAAGGCAAAAATTTAGGGGGAGGCGGAACAAAAATTAAAATCACGTTTCACCACCCAAAGCAGCGCACACGTTCGAATATGTTTGGCTCGCCTTTAAAAATGTACAGTGAAAAAATGTAAGCAGCCGGCATCCGTATACATGCTCTGAGTGTGCTACCTGCCTGTTCCCCATTCTCAATTCAGGATTTCCCTATGCTGGAACATTGCCTAGGGACGGCACTAACACCATGCATGCAGAGGCACACAGCGAGCCCAACAGATTGGCCCGCCTTTAAAAATGCGTGATAAAAAAATGCTGCATTTTATTGCGTACACTGTAAGTGCTGTAGATGAGAATTTTTGGCTGCCTATTCTTATCTCTTTAGTTCTGATTGGAATTTAGATAAGACATAGGAAACAGTAGTTCTTTGCTTCTTCCTCTAATAGTCTAATGGAAAAATTTTCTCTAGGCAGTTTTAGAAGTTGCATATGAGTTAGAGCTTTAAGCTTGTATAGAGAGTGTCCCATCTAGTATTTCATGATCTTTGATTCCAACTTAACATATAGACTAGGAAGACCACAGAAGCCATTTTTCAGGTCTAAGGAAAGAATGATTCAGTAAAGCAGCAATTAATTATTTGTAATATGTATTGTGAGATGTACGATAGCAATAATTTAACGAACTGGAGATCAATACCATCCAAATCGACAGCATTCGATTTAATGGCAAATATCGCACTAATACCATCATTTTAGTTCACACAGTGGAACAGAAATGAGCCAGAGTTGCCATCACCTCTATGATCTAGATCATTAGAGTACAGCGTCTTACCAACTGGCTCCGAGCGAGAGTAACCAGCAAACCTGAACACTCACTTTGCTGGTTACTCTCGCTCATTCGTGCTTATTGTCACTGTGGCCGACTCAATGTGCGACATTATTTTTTTTTGAGGATTAAAGTCACCTCCGGCTGACGAACGGTGCTTATGTGATTCGTTTTTTTGCTAATCCTTTATGAATTCGATTATTCTTCGACCTTCTGTTTTAAAAATTTATAAAATATAAAATATTTGTTATAAACTGCTAGAAGATTTTCAACTGAAGATAATTGTTCGGGGTAATTAATTTTCAATAAAAATAATTTAAAAAAGGTTTCTTATTTAAAAGTGAAAACTAATTTTTTTCATAAAAAGCTACATAGTCGAATGGACTTCGTTAAAGGCTAAATCACCATCTTAATGAAGCCATTATCTACATCGACATCACCATGCAAGAGTATGTCATAGATACGTAGATTTGTCTACAGGATACGCACGGAAGACAAGTACTAGTGAAGATAATTATATGCAGTGAAAAGTAAAGGCGGCTTACTGCAACAATAATCACATCTTCGGTGAATGAATCCTGGGAAATCTACGTAAATACCTCTATAGTTAAAAGGCGCCTTAAAGAAATATGGTTGCTGTTGGGCATATTAGCTACTTGACGCCGCTCTTTAATTGGAATAGGTTTTAACTTTTCTTCTTAATCTTTTTGGCTGCAGTTCACGCACTTGTGGTAGGTCGCTGTTAGCATCACTTGCGGTGTCATTATCACAAATAATCTTCCGCCCTATATTTAACTTGTAATTACGAAGTTTCCGTATTTCGGTACGTTTTTTCCCTGGAGATACCTGAAGCACAGTATTGTAACCAAGAGTTTACGACCACTACATAAATCAGTGAGATGTGATATAGCCCTGATAGTTCAATTCTGAGCTTTCATTCATTATCGGCACTGTAGTACGTAGACATTGTTGTCACTGGTTTGTTGTCCAAAAATAAAATCGCTGATTCACTCAAATCAAAACCTCAATTGTTTAAGTCCGCAAATGTCGCGATTGATGATAACCATGTAACAAACAATTCCTTGGGGTGAGACGAGGATAAACACTTTGAGTTGGACAGGATTTGTTTTAATAGGGCAGTATTGCCGCATGCAACATCGTCTATATGGGATGATCATCTCATCAATGCACATGTCCAATGGGCGATCTTGCTTGTGGTATTCCTGAAGAATGCGGTTAAAAAGCGTGTCATTGCAGTAGCAATGATAGGAACTCGCCATTTTTCGCACCAGTACATTTTGATTGAGGGTAGTAAGGGGCTAACATTATCATAGTGTTTTCTATATACGAGTATACTTTCAATTCTTTCAAAGATAGACCCAAGGATTTTCCCTTCTTAAGTATATATTCTATTATTGCAATTATTAGTAAAATATCATCATCAATATCATTATCATTTTGTTTATTAAAAACTTGCTCCACAGTAAAAATTTTTTCGTCGGTAAAGAGGCCATGACCATTGGTTGCGTGCCAAAGCAAGAGACTCTTGCATCTTTTCAATCTTATTTCCTTTAACCGTGTAGTCAACATGTGGGCTGTTGACCGACGATAAGCCTTCATATGAAGATCATCTCGAATGAGTCTACTCATTGATCTTGTGGAGATTTCCAACTCCCTCGACAAAATTTTTTGTTTGCGCAGTGGATTTCTACGGATGCGCTCTCGTATATGCGTATATGCGTGGACGACGGGTCCTTGCTCTATCATCTATGCCTAAGGTTTGCAGCCGACGTAAAAGTTTTGGAGGTTATATTGCGCAATATATAAGAAATAAATAAGAAATTTGCATTGAATTTATGTTTAGTAGCTGTTGACTTTTTTAATATGAGACTATAGATATGTGAATTTGCTGGATCACATAACGGCTTGTAAGGTAGAAGGTTTTGTATCAGCCCAAGAAAAAGCAGTACGAGTTTTCGAACAGATTGGTATTATTTCCATCGAGTTTCTGGATAACGAATCTATCCAATCGTTCCGGAATGAGTTTCCGGACTCGGTAATAATATGAATCGGATGCTGTCGTTATTGTTATTGTGCATTAAACGTTAAGTGAAGTGAGATATTATGGGAATTTTTGGGGGTTTGTGCATTAGAATATGTGTTTTATATTTATTTGCTTTGAGCACGGTAGAAACTAATTCAAACTTTGTCGGTTTGGAATTAAAAAAGACACACCTTAGAGTTTTAGCAAAGATTTATTTTTCTACCGTATCACGGTTTCGGAAATTACGTTATTTCCATCATCAGCGGTTGTTTTTACCATACTTATATACATATATAAAAAACTGGCGGGCATTTGATGAAGTCTAGAGAGAACAATCTTTAATGGTCGAGAGTGTTTATGTGCTGAAAAATTTACATTTTTTTTTATCGGAAGCTCTCTGATTCAGATTCCTTTTCGATGGAGGCGATAATCTTCACATCTATTGAGGGGCTTTTGATAACGTATTTTAATGAATTTTCCTATTTATTAATTAAGGATCGAGCAAATTTGAACTATTGGTGGAGCCTTAGAATTGATCATTTCACTGCTTTCTTCCATAGAATTTGATGTTGGATTATTAAATTGGATTTAAAAAAAAAACTTCCAAAAACCCAATTTGTGGATCAATTCGTAAAGCGAGTCTGTGAAATTGGAATGTTGGTGAATAAACCAACCCGTGTACGTACTCGTCCGTTGCGTTTAATCGAAAACATTGCTGCTGTTGCTCAAAGTGTGCGTGAGGAACCATCAACATCAACTCGTCATCGTTCTCAACAATTGGAGATTATACGCACTACTTTGATGCGAATTTTGCATAAAAACCTTGCCATGAAGCCATATAAAGTTCAATTGGTACAGCAGCTAAAGCCGGTTGACCATCCGAACCGTCTACTGTTCCCAAATTGGTCGGAGGATCGTTTGGCTAAATATGCCGAATTTTATCGAAAAATCATCTTTTCGGACGAGGATCATTTCCACCTAGGTGGTTATGTTAATAAGCAAAACTATCATCTGGGGCATAGAAAACCCACCTGTCATCGTGGAAAAGCCAATGTACCCACAACGAGTGACTGTTTGGTGCGGGAGACGGAGCCGCCGTAACCGTCAATGCCGAGCGCTACCGCGCAATGTTGGCCGATTGGTTTTTCGGGGAAATTGAAGTCGAAGACTTGGACGATATTTGGTTTCGACAGGATGGAGCTACGTGTCATACAGCGAACGCCACAATCGATCTTTTGCGTCCTATCTTCGGAAACCGCATAATCAGCAAAAATGGTGATGTGATTTGGCCGGCAAGAAGCGCGATTTGACACCGTTGGACAATTATCTATGGGGAGCGGTGAAAGATAAATGTTACGCCAATAAACCAGAAACAATTCAAGACCTCAAGTATGAGATTCAAGCTACTATTGCTTACATCAGCCCGAAACAATTGAAAGTGTACTCAAAAATTGGATCCATGGAATGGGCTACTGCCAAGTGAGCTGTGGTGGTCATATGACCGGAATTGTTTTTCATAAATAAATGACATAAAGCAACTTTTCAAATGTTCAACCATTGAAAAGTATTGAGCCGTTTTTTTTATAACAAAAAGAAATTCCAATTTTTAAATGGGTCATCCGTTATAAAGAATTAAAACATTGAAAGGCACGTCGATGATAGGTAGATATATGTACAATCGAATATAAACCCGGAAAATATAATAGGACTGCAGATGCATTCAGCCGTATTTCGCAAAGGAAACGAAAATCAAAAAGGAAACGGCTTAAGTGCATTATTTAATTGACTTTGATGGAAAAGAAAATAACTTCGTGCCAAAAATAAGCGTAGTACCAAGGGCTTAACACGGGACTTCGACCTCCGAAGAAATAACAATTCGCATACCTGATTATCACAAACAAATTAAATGTAAATATCGATGGAACACAATTAACACATTAAATGTAAATATCGATGGAATCACAGCACAGATATTAAGTGAATATTATAAAATGTCAAAAATGCTAAAAAAATGAAAGCCTCGCCGTAATATAAAATGTGAAGCGTATTTACAGACGTAGCCGAGCTACGACAGGAAATAAATACACAATAACATTCCAAGACAAACTGATAAAATTCTGCATTGCTAAGAAATCCCGAAAGCAAAGCCGGAAAAAAGAACGCAAATATCCTCCGCCGAAATAATCATTCGCTTTCGTATTCCAAAAAAAAGAAAAAAATTAAAAATAAAAGAACACATTTTTAAAGCGATCTGTTTAAACAAACTCCTATTAAGGGAAAAAAAAACTTCGCTGACCTACTGAACACTAAGCCTGAAAACCACGGTATACTACGGTGTTTATTTGACTGAGTTCTTGAGGAAATTTTAATAAACCGTACCCATAATCGCGGGAACTACTCTGGTCTACTAATAATGTTTTTAAGGTTATTAAGGTTTTTAATAAGTTAATAAAATTAGAAAGCTGTAAATAAGTGAATTATGTACATATATGGTACATATATCGTATATTGCAGCAAACAACAAATTCCACTAAAGGTCAATCAAGGACAAGGACCTTATAATGAATTGTATAAAACTTTCTTTGCACGTGATGATGTTAAGATGTCTCCAAACAACCTCACACGATTTGTCCCGTCGGGGCATATGAAGCTCTCGATATGTGATCTAATACGAACCATCAATCACAATAGACGAAGACATCTGTATCACTTACATTTAATTCTATAGAAATTCATTGGCATCCTCACAGAGGGCAGAGGACCATCATTTATTTAGAGTTTCATTTCTAAATGTCTTCCTTAAGGCGTTTTTATTTAAGAAATTGCTTCACAAATTTCAAGAGAGAATAAAGGGATATTTAGGGCAATTGGCATTTTACCTTTCAATGCCTTAAAGGCAAGTGAATGAGACAATGCATATAACAAGAAATTTAATGTTCAATGTACCATATACCTCTTTGCAAAATGAAAATTTCGTAGTGTTTATTTATTGTTTATTATCAAAGAATGCAATTTATATTACAATAGAACTAGACGATAATCTTCAGCCTTTGTCGTGGTCTGCCGCACCATATTAATAATAGATAAAGATTTTATTTATATTATTAAATGTTCATTTTGTCATGTTATGATATTGTACTATTTATGAATAATTGTTTTCCTCTCTTGATCAACCATTGGATTGCATTATTATTTTATGAATTTCTCTTCCCCATTTATTAAATTTAAATTCCAAGCTTCCGAAAATGAATTAAATTTTGAGGATATTGTTTAATGTCGAGGACATTGTTTAAATGTCGCTCGACAAGAAAAAAAATATTAAAATTTTGCAAATATGGGGAATACTGGCAAAAAAAGTAGTGCTAAGATGTCTTGATTGTGGAGGCCTGATGTGACTCGTGGAGGATGTGGTATAACATAGATGGGCATATTTCGGGCATGTTGTGAAACCAAAAAAAATAAAAATACCACAGGGGACATTTTGTTGAAAGACAATGGATATTTGGTGGTGTTTACCGAGAAACCGGCGATATATTTGTGGTCCTTGTTGACCGACACGATGCGTCAACACTTGTGAGTGTTGTTATACAAAAATGGGTGTTTCTCGGAAGTCCGATCATCAGTGATTACTGGCGAGCGTACGATGGGCTGGTTGAGGTGGCATACCGGTATCTAAAAGTTAACCACTCAATTAACTTCAAAAGTCTGGCAACAGTGGCACACAACAATGCAATTGGAGGTCTCTGGAGATATGCCAAATGCAAATTATATATACCAGAAGGAAAGACTTCTTTGTGGATTATCTTGTCAAATTTCATTACTTCAACTATTTCGGATTATATAATTTGGATCCAGCAGTGGAGTTTTTTAAACTTGCATAAGTCCTCTACAACCCCTGCAGCATTAAAGCGGAGGTAAAATAATTATTAATAAATTTTAAAATCGTATTTTAACTATCTTTTTAACAAGAAGGTGAGATTTTTCGTGCTTCTGGAGTTTTAGAGCGCTCAAATCTATGAAATTTAAGGTGATTTGAATATTACACAAATATTGTTAAATAATTTAGTTCTTAGCAGAAAGAGATTGTATCTCCCGTGTGCTGAAAGAAGAGTCTTCCGATATAAAGGTAAGAAAATATTATATTTTAGAATTTAGCACATGCTCAAAAACACTTTTATATTAGGAATCTAATGTCTTCATGTGAGTTGTACTCTTTTGGCTTTTATAACGCCCTAACTTTAGCAAAGCATTGAATTTATTAAACTTAATATTATTATTGATTTCAGGAGTCGTGTGTACGACTTCAAAGTTCGTTTAAGGACTCAATTTCTTCTGGTGTAAAAGTAACAGACCTCTTGACCTCAACCCCTAAATATTCGATTGTGGTTGAGATCAAGAAACTGCGAGGTCAATCTGCAACAATGGAGCTCTTTAAAGTATTACTATTATTAGCCTTAATTAAAATTTTGCGGTTGTTTTTACTTTTATTAAATTTTGCTGAATAAAAATTATTAATTTCATAAGATCCAACCGGTATGTCGATAACTGTATTCTCTACATGAATTAAATTGCTCCTTTCATCAATATTTGGAATATAATTTTATATAATATAATATATAACAATATATAATAAGCGAGAGTTTTATGATACGATTATTTGAAATGAAATGACTATGTGTATGCTTGAAAACCTTTATTTACACTATTTACAGGGGATAAATTTAAAATTCCAAACACAAGAGTCCACAAATTACTGAATCGTGTTCTGGTGGGGAACATAACTCCAAAACTACAATAGTAACTACACAGCACATTTATTACAAATATCCTGTTATTAGTATCGTGAATATGAAACTGAAAGAATTTTAAGAAATGGTGAAGTAGAGAACACAAATTAATTCTGATAATAACTTTGATATAAATTTTGTCGATTTACGAAATATGAAGCAAATTATTATATGGTCCTGGAAAGATGGACGTAAATTTTTAATAGAATATTCGGATACCTACTTTGTGTGATGAGCATAAGAAAGAAATTGAATAATATTACCAGTATTTAAATTTAATCAAAACAATTGATAAATTAAATTCTAAATTTGGAGAGCATTACCATGGGTAACCCTGACCCACTTTGTGGTTCCGAAAGTAAACGTAAATAAAACACTCTTCTGATTGAGATTTTTACTTTAATATATTGTTGGGATCATGCCATTATGTTTGAAATACAACACATTCTTACTTAAATGTCTTACACGAAATATCTTATAGGACAGGATCCTTTTGAGGTAGCTTTTGAAGCGTCATGAGTTTGAGAATTGTCCGCATAAAAACAATCCGTTGCGTAGCGTGATAACAAATATCGAGCGGTGACAAATTGCACGCTCTTGGTGGTCAATTAATGTCACCAAAACGTGACATTACGCGTCCGTGAAATTTCTCGTGCAATTAAGTCAGCGAGACGTGTTGTGTGGTTTGTGGCACCGTCCTGTTGAAACCATATATCTTTCACACCCATATTTTTAATTAAAAGAAAAAAAAACAAATTCGTTGCAAAAATTTATCATCTAAACTCTGTTGTTCGAGCACCTAATCAGCGTATGTTCTACGTATTCCATTTTATAAGGATGGAGATGCAAATCCAAATGCAAAATATGCCACAATGCGCCTTAAGGTCCAAATGCTGTGCGCGTCGTGCAATGGATAAATTTGAATTTTATTCGCCACTTTCACTAAGAGCAGCAATGTCCAAAATGCGCGTTTTGATAATATACAGACTTTAACACATATGTTATAAATCCAGTTTTGCTTAAAGTGCGTTCAGATAGACAATTATGTCGACCACATTCTCCTCGTAATGCACGAGATATACCTACTACAGAATCACTATTTTTGTAGAAAGTTTTCATTATTCACGTTCAACGAAACACATTATAAAATTGTAAACCTTTAACTAAATATGGTATATGATGCCGTGAATGAGAGTTTTGTTTGACATATGTCACTGAAACAATGCTGCTAAATTCGGAAAACGAAATGGATGATACTGTATCAGTCAACATTGGTGACATTTTTGGGAAGGTCGCTGCACTACTCGAGACCCCATCTACTCACTAAGTTCTGGGTACTATTATTATTGTGGTGAGTCGCGAGAGCTTGGGATGACCCCCTCGTAAGCAGCGCGACCTAAAAAATCGTTTGTGCAAACTCTACTTGATTTACTCCCCGTCTAGATTAAGACCTTTATAAAAGGCTATCGTGTCCTGGGGCTCGATACAACAAACGGGGTTACAATTGAACCTACGAAGTTTATCAGCCTTTGGTAACAAAGGCCTGGGCATTCGTAGACTACGTGCTCCGCTGTCGCTTCCTCTTCAAGGCAGCAGCGACAACTTTCTAACGTGGTATTTCAACGGGCAGTGGTCCGTGTATAGGTCCGTGATGATATTTAGTTCCGCTTTGTTGAGCGAGAGAAGATTCTCTGCTCCCTTCCCAGAGAGCTTAATGAATCTTTATGAATGTTTAAATCTAGAATAGTTCACGCAGAGCAGTGATTTTTGCTTCTCTACGCAACCGGTTAGGACGGAGTTCATATATGTAGTTTCTAGTCAGGCCACAGAAAGATTTCGGTCCGATGAATGGGGTTTCTGTCCCTTTTTTCGCGAGCTTATCCGCATTTTAATTGCCGTTAGTTCTTTCATGTCCTGGCATCAAGCTAGAGTTACCCTATTAAGTGCGGAAAGCGATCTCAGAACAGACACTAGAGAGCGCCTGGAGCGCCGCTTGAATGGTACATCGAAATTCAGTTTCCTTGTCATCAGATCAGAGCATCCCCGGTCATTTGGTCCCGTAAGAATGTATTTAATATTCCCATGTGCCCAGTGGAGTTGAGACCTGATAACTTGAGCTTTAGAGCACTACTAGTTTCTTCCTTCTGCATATGAAAGTGCAGCAGGGTTAGTCCTATTAGTGCTTTTAGAGCCGCAGTGGGGCTCGTGCTTATCGCCTCCGTGGCTCTAAGCAGGCGAGTCTTTGCACTTTGCTCAGCATGGCCTGCTTTGCTATTCCTCATAATATGATCGGTGCACACGAATAGGTGACGATGGGTCTTACTATTGCCTTGCATGACGAAATTCACATTTTACGCTTACGTCCCCACTTCTGTCAGAACAAACGACGACAGATCTATGAGGCCCTTACGGACTTGTTCTCCGTTTTGGTGAGATGGGATTTCCACGTGAGGCGTTAATTTAGTGTGACTCCTAGGTATTTATTCTCTTTGGACCTATGCATGTGTCCTCCATTGCAGGCTAGGCGATGTGAAATTTCGTCTTCCTTGTAAAAGTGACGATTACTGTCTTTCCAGCATTGACCCTAAGGTTTATTTCCTGGCACCAGTTGGGTACTAAGGCAAGGAGTGTTTGGGTATTCCCAGTTACCCCTAATTATGACAACTACATCACCATCTGCTGCTTCCCATAGCTTTGATCTAGGTAACCGTTTGGGGCTCTTTGTCTCTTTCGGCTCTCGCCCGTTACATTAAAATAAAGGATGTTTTGTCGAAAGCACCGCCTATATCCAAAAAGACACATAGGGCTAATTCTTTCCTTTGAACTGTCTCTTATATAAGGTCTACCAAATTATGCAGGGCGGATATGGTTAACTTGCCCCCTATCTTTATCGTTATGATCGGAACCAGTGTTTCCCTTCCCTTGGCCTCCTTCGCAGTGGGGCTGGGAATATTCCATCTTCTCCAGGAGATTTAAAGGCATTCAAAGGGTATGTTGCCCATTCAACCTTTTCTGCAGTTAGTATGGGCTCAGACACACTTCTGGTGCGTTTGTTAGGTCGACTAGTGAATTTCTTCAATTTATTATGGTTCCTTCTTTTCATGGGGATTGATTCGGGAAAGTGGGTCTGAATAAGTAATTTCAGCGTACCAACCTCCGTATAGGTACCGTCCTCCTTTACAAGTAGGCCGATACCATTTGAGTGGTCCTTCGTGAGAGCTTTCTGGAGACTGGCCGCGGTCGACAGATTATCGACACTTTCACAGAAGCTTCTCCATATTTTCTTCTTGGACTTCCTTTTTTATTTATTTTATGTGGTGAGGCTTCCTTGTAGGCTTCTATTTGGTCTACATTTGGTCTTATTATAAAGTGCTCGTATTTTGGTTCTTAGCCTTTTAAGTTCCCTGTTCCACCACGGCACGTCCTTGGTAACCCTTCTTGATTTCATCGGTTATTTTCAGGAGGATTTGATTATTTGGGTTAGTTGGCAAGTAAAAGAATTTATGTTATCTTAGCATAAAATGGGCAAGCTAGAAAGATTATTTTTATCCTCTTTGACCTGCTCGTCGTATTATCGTCCGTCATACGAGGATTTCTTCTTTCTTCCCTACATGATCCACAGGCCTCTATATTGAACCTTTTGTGACGGTAGTCCAATAATGCAGCTTCCAATTTGCTATACGATCTGCTAAAGAGGGAGAGCATATTGTTAAGTCTAACACCTCTCTGTGTGTAGCAAAGTTGTAGTAGTTGGCAAAGGCTGGTTCCGTACCTATTTTGGCTATTTCTAGGCTGTTGGACACTAGGAACTTCTGGGTACTAATTAACTGATCCTCTCTGCCTCTGACTACTCACTAACTTAACAAACCACCAGATCACCAGATCACTCTCCCTTGAGGAAAAAAATTCAAGTGCTAAATGATTTATATATATACATATTTATGACATAATAAAGAATATTTATATTTATATATTTTTTCTTATATGCCGATCTGGTTACGATAGCTTTATTAAATACATCCTTATTTAAGACGAATCCTGGTTTGAGCCTATCCCAGATTCCTTTATACCGTTGAGGTGTGGAGGATCCACTGTAAAAAATTGAGGGTACTTTTTAATAACTTCATAGGAGCCCTTATATGGTTGTGTCTTTTTAATTTCTTCTCTGGAAAAAACATGTGTAAAATTCTTGAGGAACAAATATATTTTTCTGAGGTCTGGGTTTTAGGCTGTAGTTGGGAAATGGTTTTCTGGATTTTCTTTGTTAATTCAAAGGTAATGGTTGAAAGGGGTTTTATTAGATGCAATTACCTCTCCCGGCAGTCATAACGGCTCTCCGTATAATAATTTGTGGTGCGTATGCTGTGGCTGCCTAGTATTTTTAAAAGCTTTCTAAACAAGTTGGATTGGAATTGGGTACCTTGATCGGTTGTTATTGTTTTAAGGACATCGCATCGTGCTATACACTCTCTTATTAAAATTTTAACAACAGTTGAATATTCAATATTCTTGATAGAAATTGCTTCTTACCAAAAGCAAAAACTGGCTTTTATTATTATTAGTAGGTATAGCCGTTGAATTCTGTTAAAGGTCCAACGATATCGATAGGAGTATGTACGTTCTATGTTCAGATTTTGTGTCGTGTAATTTTATCTTTCTGGCAGCTTAAAAAACACTTGACCCAGTTCATCATTTGAGGCCGGAAATATTGAGATGCTATTAATTTTGTCGTAGTTCTAACGCTAGGGTGAGATAGCGCATGAATAGAATTGGAATTGGATTAATAACGAAGGGTAATAAGACGATTAACTAATAGCGAAATATGGCACCAAATTTCAACGTAAACGGAATATGAAGTTTAGAGATATTACAAGAAAAATTGTTTTTATTGACTTCTTCAAGTTCTTCGTCTTGTTGTGGTTCGGAAAGGATTTTAAGATCGATTTTTTTATTATTGATTGTCGACATAGGTTCTCGACAGAGTATGCGACGATGTTTTCTGCGCCCTTCCATAACGTAAGTTAGTTGTGAATTGTGCTATGTACTCTAGGTGTCTAGTTTGTCTAGATGATTTTTCAGTTATAGAGCAAATTTCTTTAGTGAGCGGGTTATGATCGGTGAAAATCGTAAAACGTATTCCTTCAAGTGCATAGTGAAAATGTTTGATGGCCTTGTATATCGTCAATAACTACTTGTCGAATGTGGAGTATTTTTGCTCTTTAAAGATAATTTGTTGGAATAGAAACTCAAAGTTGATGTTGAGTGTTGTAGACTAGCTTTGAGGGAATTGACTGCTTTGCTGTTTTATGGCCATGGAAACGTACACTTATTAGTTTCTTTGTGCATCATTTTTAATAGCTCTTACAACGGGATGACTTTATGCGGTATGTCAGGAATAAAGCGCTGATAGAAATACCATATAGCATGCCGAAAAAATACTGCAATTGCTTTATTAATGTGGTTTCTGGAATTTTATGACGCGCGTTGTGGCAGGAGATATTCCGGCTTTATTTATGTTGTAACCGAGGAAATCCAAATCACTAAGCCTGAAGTACTTTTATTAGGATTGATATTTATGCTTTTGTTGTTTATGAAATAATGTCATCTACATGCGCTAGAATGAAATTTAAATCGTGGAGTATCTCATTTATGAAAACTGAATTTACTGAAAACTGTGGCCGCTTTCGACAATGAAGGGCATGAGGAGAAACTCATATAGGCCGAATGGAGTTGTGCCTGCTGTTTTGTAAACATTTTCAGGCGCTAAGAGTATTTGATGGTAGGCTCGAATCAGGTTTATTTTAGAAAATGCATTGCACCCATGTAATTTCATATTACAGTCCTGAATGCTTGATAATGGATATTTATGTATTAAGTTGGCGGTAGCAATATCTTCAATCAGCGGAACATTTTTTTGGGACCATCTGAAGTGGGAATGCGGCAGGCGATGAGGATGGCCTTATAATTCCTAGTTTTAGCATGAGTTGGAATTCATATTTCGTTAATTTGTACTTTTTGAATCTAATCTTTATGAACGACATGACGTCGACCGTTCGTAATTATTCTATGTATAACATTATACTTTATGGGCTTTTGGTGGAGCTTTGAGTTTAGAAAATTCCTCTAAAATTGAACCAAATTATTCATCGATCGGTTGAATTGGTGTGATGAATGGGTGGTTATACTCGCGTTTGAAACCTAAACATACCGTGAGTACTTTCAAACCGAAAGTGTCTATAGAGGAGCTGTTTGCTGTCGTTAATAAAGTTTCTGGATTTACTTGTGCTGTTTTGAAACATTTTATAAGAACAATGGAAACTTTCAAACCGATGGCGATGAGAAAATTTATTTTAGTGCTTTTATCAACAATAAAGAAATGGTGCGAAAATTTTGGAGGTTTCGGCACCATGGACGAGACCTCGAAAATTAGGTTTTGGTTTCGGGAAACTTTTGAGATGTGAAAGTACAGGGTAGTATACATTTCTGAGCTTTTTGTCAAGCAACGCTTGTATACCAAAATAATGTAATACCAAAAATCGCACTTTGATATATCACGGGGTTGTCGAAAGGCTGCGTCCACTGTGGGAGCTTCTTGAATAATTTTATTTTATTTCCATTTTGCAAATTCTAACGGAATTGTTACGTATGTAATTGCAGCAATATTATTCCTAGTGGTGGAGTTGTGCATCTTGTCGGGGATCGAGAAAGTAAATGTTCCGGCCCGGCGGCTGAAGTAAAAATGCCTGTATTACAGTAAAAGTTATTTATTATAAATTCATGTGTTATTTACTAACAATGTTTTCAATACAATGGGTTCACTCTGAACTGTGGTCGACGACTAGACTCGAAACTCCATCCACTCACTAAGTATTAGTTACTAACTATAGTAATTGATCTTCTCTGATTACTCACTAATTGAGTAGAGCACCACATTAAAATTAAATAAGCAATCCACCGAACGCCGGACTGGACGAGTTCCAATTCCTTTGCTTGGCTAGATCTCCAGACCTTACCCCGTTGGACATTTTCTTATAGGGAACGATGAAGGATGAAGTTTACGCAAGTCCTCTTAAAATCACAGAGGAATTAATTAGCAAAATTTGGCCTGCAGCGACGAAAAATGGAAGAGGCTTACTATAATACACTTTAAATAGGGAGTTAAAAGGAGGTTATTGGCATGCATTGCATGAATTTCGGAAAATGAGAAACATATTTTCGACTTTGGGAAGTGAGTGTACCTGCAGTGCCGGTGATAGGTTAACATTGTTGACATGTTTGGAAAGCACATTAGGATAGTAGATCTATGGCGTGCATTGGACGAGTAGATTCTAAAAATATAGATAAAATAATGATATTCATTTCATGGAAAATTGGAACCACTCCGTAACATACAATTTTTTACTTCTCTAGGTCTGATAATTCATACCACTTATTTTGGAATACCCACTTAAAAACACTATGCACATATATTAATATCATAATAACTGAAATATTTCTACATCTAAAAACTGAACGTATCAACGTTTTTTCGGCATGTTCTCAGTCTTTAATAACTTTAGGGTGTCTATACGGCTTCAAATGAAATTGAGCGCTACTTTTCAGCACTTTTTCAGCCTATGCTTTGTTTCATAGATTTATTTAACTAATTTATATAACTTAATAACGCATTTACAGTCTAACTGTTAATGAATCATTCTATTCTAATAAAGTCTTCAGCGAAATTTTAATATGACCGCAACATAAACCCTTGAAATCCAATTTTGAAAAATTAATTTATACGAAACATACGAATACGGCGAAATATATGAAGTAAAATATGCAGGAGTATCGCTTGTGTTAATAATATTGTTTTCCTGAACATTTGAGGCGGCGAAAATTTTGTAATTAGCTCTTATTTAGGAAACCGTTGAATAATTGAATTAACTGCTGAATACGATTTAATTATTGACTGCCTAGGCGGCATCCCTTTCGTAACAATAGAATTAGTTGAGTTTAAATGTCTACCGAAATTCCTATGAAAATTGTTGCAACCAAAATTTCAAATTGATGGCATACACTACGCATGCTGTTAAGCATTCTCTGCATGTTTCAATCCAATTGAGTTCAAATAACTTGAAATTCTGCATAAAATTCGTGAATACAGGAGACTGTTTATGAATGAGCTACTAATTTTGTGGAATACTTTGTACGTAACAAGTTGTTTGGTGAAACTACGGCGACAAGTAAAACTGCAAAATGACATCAAGATTGCTGCACTGATAATGAGGTCGAGTATACTTAACAATGCCTTACTTTGTTTTTCCTCAATGCTCTGTTAAAATTAATCAAAATATTGTGCAGAAACTTTATAAGTTTGAACTCATAGGTAAGTACTTTCGACTATTCTCTGTGGCGAATATTATCTCGATTTCTTAAAGTACAGAAGATATTATTTCCTTTCGATTTTCTAAAATCTCACCGTATTTCCTTTCTTCTGTAACTCTCACTTAATTTCTTTTCCTGTGTCTAAGCTATCCCACGTGTTGATTGAGGTAATTTTCCCACAATAAATTCAGCAGTTACCCGCCTTTATTGAGATTTATGTGAATAGATGTGTGCCTTAATAAATTTTCTTGAATTAGAAAGATTTACAATAAATCCATTACATTAAAAAACTTGCTCTGTAATTATATCTTCAATGGATTATAAAAAGTCATGGATTTCAAAATTATTTGACGCATTCAAATAAGATTTTTATGTCAATTGGGTATATTTTTGTGTCAGTCTCAGTCAAAACTATTCTATGGCGAAGAATTCTTGCCAAGAAAGTGAATAAAAATTTTCTACCAAAAATCTGTTGTCACTTTCGTCGAACTTCACACCTAGCACTACTACTATAATTTGTCGTGCTGTGCAATTTCCTGGACAAATTGCACGGTTTCTGCCGCCAAAGCAGACGAACCATTGGTTTGTCATTCGATCCGAGGCACCAGGTGGTTTCTTCAACGTGTCTTTGGCGTGGTACTTCTACCAAGCTAATGAGATCGGTTAGTGCCCCAGGTCGAAATACCAAAAAATGTTTGGACCCATCTGCATCGACGGATAAACAATAATCTATGGAAATAATTTTTCAATCGTTTCATTTTATGGGACTAATTACGTAATAAAACGTGAATGGTTATTTTAATGATTATTTTGAATACACATTTTTTGTTATTATAGAACCATCACCTAGTTCAAGGTCAAGTAGTTTTGTCGAATATGTAAATGGTATATAAATTGCTGGCATTTTTAGAAAGGATAGTGTATTTTTGACATATGGTAAGTTGGTTGTCGCTTCGCTGAGTAGATAAAAAGATAAGAATAAAATAGTGATGTGCATATGTACCATGGAAAATTAGAATTTACGAATCACCCCTAAATACTAGACAGTTGAGATAGCCTCCCACTGTCTTACAATGTTTTGTTTGTCTAGGTAAGATCTTTCATACCACTCATTTTGGTATACCCACTAAAGAACATCTATAAACTATAAAAGAAGATTAGAGTTCTAAATGTCTTGCTAAATATTTTTGTATTTTTTATGAATACGAAAAAATAGTAGTACCAATTTTCAATCTGCCATTACGGCTTGGCGTGTTTTCGGAATACTAGAAGTTTTCGTATACTAAGCTCTTACTTAAACCCGCCGAACATAATAATATAGAAAATGATCGGGATATTGCAAAATCATTTCCAATACCCAAATCTTGTAGAAACGAGATTAAAAATTGCTGTTGATAAATGTATTTGTAAAAAACAAAATGGATTCAGCTGTTGTAGAAATACGTCAACTAACCTCTCAATATTTAAAAAAATATGTTGTAAACGGCACCAAATGAGGTACCTAGGGTATGAGGAATATCTGAATCACCCATGTATAAGTTTCGCGATTTTACGTAGTTTTCGAGCTATGATTTTTTAAATGAATTTTGGAAAATTTTCGACCGGATTGGCTTTAGCATTTTTTTTAAAGATTTGTAGCAGGTTTTTTCGGGAATTTTTTTTCATAACTTCTTCTTTATGAATTGTACTTTCACGCATAAAATAATCGGCTTCGTACCATTAATAGAAGGTACAAAAGTTTGGACCTAAAATGAAGAATTTAGTTCGAGCGAATCAGACTTGTATTTTGAACTTTAAATTAAAAATCTAAAAATATCTTAGTTCCTGGGTAACTTTAAAAACTGCACTAGACTATAAGCTTTAATAATAATACAAAAGTAGGTTAATAGACTATTTTTCGCTAAAACTAGCCTTCAAAGATACTGAGGTGACAAATTCCTAAGATAGTAATTTGATTAAAAAAATCACTTATGGGATATTTTGTCAATCGTAAGGCTAGTTATGCTAGAAAGTGTGTAAACTAACAAAAAATAACTTCATAACTTAATTGAGCTACTAAATAAAATACAGTTAATTGTGATAAAAATAAATCTATTTACAAAAGGTGTTACAAATTGCGGCCTCCAAAAGAAATGCAAGCTTATACCTACGCAAGGAATGTTATTTTAATCCTCTAAAGGTTCTGTATTGCCTGTTACCACACGATCGGCTTCTTCAAATTTTCCCCTCAGTTCCTGTTCACTCGAACATTCTTTGTAATAACCCCAAACACAAAAATCGATGGGGTTGAGGTCAGAGGAGCGTCAAAGCCACCTAATTAGTCATTTTCGTCTAATCCATCTGTTAGGATACGTTTCGTTTAAGTAATTTCACACTTGCGTTGCGTAGTGACATGGGGCGCCGTCATTTTGAAACAGCATGGCTCGTTTAATTTCAAAATTCACATCTTCCAGCGACAATGGTTCGTTTTCCTAAAAACATTTGTAGGTTTCTGCATTGTCTGAATGGCAGTTCAAATAGCCTAATAAATTCGCCGTTGAGAATGTCAGGCCATATTTTTCCACAAAAGCGATATTGAATAGTTCGTCTCGTCTTGTGTGGATATTATGAATGTTGAATATTCCAGTTCAATCAAAATTCCGGGATCCTCTTGCTGTTTTCGCAACATGGTTTGGCAAAAAACAACCCGCAATTGAAGGAAAAGGAAACATAAATAAAGAGGTTAAAGAATTCGTAAACCAAAATTATTGCTGAATTGTAAACAATGAGAATAACTATTTCTAAAAAAGTAAAGAGTATAATTGGTTTAACGAAGAACTTGCAAAATTGAAAGAGAAAATTGAGGAGAAAATAATACAATATAACATAGCAAAATTCACTAAAACTTTCTCAAACTGGCAGAAATATAAGGATGTTAGAAATAAATTTGCATTGATATGTAAACATAAAAATAGAATAGAATAGAAAATAAATGAACAAGTTGGAGACCAGACAGGATTGTAGAAAATGCTAAAAAATATATAGCTATGAAATTAACAAAATAAAAGTAAATAATACCATAGCAAGGAGGGAAAAAAAAATAGCACAAAGTTTAAATAAATATTTCGTTGAAAGTATAATTGTTGTAAACCGTAGTGTTATCAATGTACTCTACTCTGATACTTTTACTGGCTATTAGACTAAATTTATTTTTAAAAAGATAAGATAAGTCAGTATTGGAAGAGACGACAAAATTAATTTATTTAATTTATTTATTTATTTATTTAATTTGCGCTTAATACAAGCTACATAAAATAAGGACTTAAAAAGAAAAAAAAAAAAAAAAAAAATTAATTAACTAACAACTAGACTTAGAAAATAATTAACAAAAATAAGAAGAAAGGAGAGTAGGGAAAGGGAGTGGGGCGGGCAGAGCTTAAGGGGGGTTATTAAGGCATTTCTTGAGTGATGCCTTACTCAGGTGGAAATCGAAGGATGGGAGGGAGTTGGCTTTACGAAGCATACGCGTGAGGGGCTCAGAAAGGCCGTAGTTGGTGCGGTGGTGAGCAGGGCGAAAAAGAGGGGCCGAACGGAGGGTACGGGGATTGGTGTAAATGGGGACCCGTTGAAGAAGAGAGGGACAGTCGATCTCGCCGATAAGCAACTGATGAATGAGGGTAATATCGGCGAGGTCACGCCGCTTCCAAGGGGCTGCAGGTTAATAAGAAGGAGGCGGTTTTCGTAGGGCGGAAGATTGTGAGGGACTGACCAGGGAAGCTCACGAAGAGCGAAACGAAGGTACCTGCGTTGTACAGCCTCAATCCTGTTTATACTGTTTGATTGGGAGGGAGACCAAACTTGGCTAGCGTACTCCAGGAGAGGCCTAACGAAGGTGACAAAGAGGGATTTGGCAACATAAGGGTCGAGGAACTCCTTGGACCAGCGCTTCACGAACCCTGGCGCGGAGTTGGCTCTTGCAATCACATGGTCAATGTGTTCGCGAAAGTTGAGTTCGCAATCACAGATGACACCCAGATAGCGAAGAGAGGAGACGGAGGGGATGGGTTTGTCAGACAAACGATAGACTCGGAAGGGAGGAGTAGGGCGTCTTCGAGAGTAAGTGATGGATTGGCATTTGGAGACGTTAAGCTCAAGAGAGTTTTTTGTGCACCAAATGCTAAACTGGTCGAGATCGCTCTGAAGAAGACAGGGGTCAGAAGTAGAGGATATCCGTTTGGAGATTTTCATGTCGTCAGCGTAGATGGAGAGGTCTGAGTGCTGATGACACACTCGACATCGTTGATAGACAGAATGAAAAGCAACGGACCTAAGTGACTGCCTTGGGGGACCCCCGAGTTGGCTACAAAAGGGCTGGAGGTAGAGGAGCAAAAAAGGACCCTATACTGGCGATGTTCGAGATAGGACTTCATCCAGGAGGAGAAAAGCTGATTAAAGCCAAGGGAGTGAAGTTTGAAGAGTATTAAAGCGTGCGAGATTTTGTCAAATGCCTTAGTGAAGTCGGTGGCGATGACGTCAACCTCGTTGCCTTTTTCGAGGGCACACAGGGTACTTGAGATGAAGTCGGTAAGGTTCGTGACAGTAGACCTGCCCCTAAGGAAGCCATGCTGGGAGGGGGAAAAAATGGATTTGCAATGAAAGAACAAGCAGTCATAAACGATGCTTTCGAAAAGTTTAGGTATGGTGGAGAGTTTAGCAATAGGGCGGTAGTTGGAAATCTCACTCTTGCAGCCCTTCTTATGGATGGGGATGATAAAGGAGTCCTTCCACCTGGGAGGAAAAGCACCTTGGGAGATGGAGAGTTGAAAAATAAAGGAAAGGGGGACGATCAGGTGTTGGGCGCACTCTTTTAGAATAAGAGCGGGGATACCGTCAGGGCCAGGGTTATGGTCGGAGGGAAGGGCAGCAATGGCAGAAGCAACCATTGTGGGATCGATATTAATGGAGGCAAGGGAGGTCTGAGGACGGGAGGCCATAAAGTGGAAATAGCTAGTGTCGGGCTCGAAAATAGGCTCACTGAAAGATTGACTAAAATGGTGAGCAAAGAGATTAGCTATTTCATGGGGGTCGGAGGAAGAATTGCCATTGAGTTTAAGAGAAGAGGGGTATCCGCTGGATTTCCTTTTGATATTAATAAATTGGTGAAAACGTTTAGGATCGGAGATAAGGGCAGATTGCATATGACATGAACAAAAGAAAGCGGTTTCAACTGCGTGATGATATTAAACTGCAAGGAACATACATTGCTACTATTGCTGAATATTATGAATTAGTTTAGAAGATTTGGGGTTTTCCGCGGTGCTGAAAGAAACCAGTCATAACTCCATTAAAAAAATACGGAATGCTCAAAATACAGACGAATTTCGACCAATGCTTCCTACATATGAGAAAATTCTGGAGGCAGAGGAAAATATTCAATTACAAGGTTTTATTGATAAGAATGATATGTGAGGAACAGTCTACATTTCGCGGAGGGCGATCTTGCGAATCAGCTCTTATGGGAGGTCTTAAATGATTGGAATACGGAATCAGAAAAAAGATGTGACGTTTGACATAAATATTCAACGTCATACATATATTGTATAAATATGGAATTAATGGGAAAGAGGGCGAGTGGTTCAAATGTTACGCAAAGAGTAAATGGAAACATTTCGGATGCGAATAATAAAAAATTAGGCATACCATAGGGTTCTATTTTTTCTGTCTTTCTCTTTTCATTATATATTAATTATATCAAAGTTTACTTTTCAACGCAAAAGTGGGATTGTTTGTAGATGATACTTTAATATACATATCTGGTGTTGATAGACTTCCGTGAGAACTAAATCTGAGCAATGGAATTCATGAAATATTTAACTGGTTATCGATCCACAACCCTAATAAAACAAAGTGTATGTGCAATAATGGTAAAGGTTGGATTTCTGAAATATGTATAAATAATGAACTAATTGGTTGTGAAGTAAAAATTAAACACTTAGGTGTACATAATGAAATAGAGTTTAATGCACATGTAGAAGTAGTGTCAAATAAAATTGCCAAAAAGTTAGATGTTGGGAATACGGAGTAAAATCTCAAGAAGCTGTGCAATAACTTTATATAACATAATTATCCTACCGCATGTAGACTATTATACTCACAATATAAAAATATACTACAAATACAGAATAAAGCAATGTGAACAATCTTAAAGTGCGTAAGTAGAGCGCGTAAAGTCGATATGTTTCAAAGTTTAAAGAGGCTAGATATTGAGCAACAAATTAAATAACGCGGCTACGAGTTACATACTCCATTTGATCATTCCAATTTTTCACTACTTTTTCCAATAAATCTGGCCGTATGGCCTCAATGGTGGCTTGAATATTGGCTTCCAATGCGTCAAGAGTTGCTGCTTTGTCGGCATAAACCAATGACTATGGCCCCATAAAAAGTAATCAAGAGGCGTTAAGTTGTACGAACGAGGGGGCCAGTTAACAGGACCACTTCTGAAAATGAAGTTGTCACCAAATTGATTTTGCAATAAATTGATGGTTAAGCGCGCTGTATGGCAAGGTGCGCCGTCTTGTTGGAACCAAATGTCGTCGATGTTTAGCTGATTGGAACCAAAAAATCAGTCAGCATGGCTCGATAGTCCTCGCCATTCACCGTAACGGCAGCTGCTTCCTCATTTCGAAAGAAATAAGCACCGATGATGCCGCCAGCGTGCAAACCGCACCAAACAGTCAATTTTAATGAATGTAATTGTGATTTGTTAATGGCATGAGGATTGTTTTTGCTCCATATACGCAATTTTGCTTATTCACGAAGCCATTTAACCAGAAATGAGCTTCATCACTAATCACAATTCTTCGATAGAAATGCTCATCTTCGGCCAGTTCCAAATTAGCCCAATCAGCAAAAATGCGACGTAAACGATGGTCATTTGGCTTTAATTCTTGAACGAACTGTATTTTATAGGCAAGATCCTTACGTACAATTTTCCACGTAGTCGAAGGACAAAGGCCAACAGGTTGAGAAGGCGACGAATCGACATTTCCGCGTCTTCTTCAACACTTCGCGCTACAGCAGCAATATTCTCTTCGGTGCGCACATTTCTTTGTCTTCTTGATGGTTTTGAATCGAGAACAGTAGCATTTAAATTTTACCTTTGGACGTCACTTCTCCGTCCAGTCTGTATATGCAGACTAAAAGATTTTGATACGTGAATATTAAACTTTCGCTAAGCAAACTTACTCGTTTCTCTAAGACTGATTAAGTTTTTATCTTACAGGGTGAAAGCAATGTGTACTAATAAAAGATTATATTTGCTAAGCAGGGATGCCTCAAGGAAGTCACCTAGAACCATTACTATTTGTAGTTATTAATGACGCATCTAACGTATTTTCATTTTCATTATTCTTATTATTTGCTGGCCTTCTTACCCAGTGATGCGTAAAAAACAAACTTGTTCTTAATCCAGGTAAGGGTAAAATTTTATTGTGAATAAACTCCCGCGATACTCAATAATTCGGCGGATATAATGGTAAACCTCGATGCATTACTCATAAACTGAATACTTTCTTTCATATTGATTTAGTTTACTACACAGTATGCAAAAATGTACTCCACAGACTCCAGATTCTTTCACCTTAAAATGCTTGTATGCATAATTGGTACGTTTCCATTTGGAGTACATACACTTGTTGTACAGCTATTAGTATTTCACGTATAACTATGGTTTTCTGCGTTACGTGATAACACAATTGGCCGAAAAGACCCAAAGGCTGCCACCCCAACCTAACTAACTAAACTAGAATTTAGTAAGGTCATAATTATGATAAAAATCAAAAATCAACAAATGAAATTTGTAAAAATTGCATCTGATCCTAGCGTTTTGACATTAAATAACGGAGTAATTGCAGTAATTAGATAAAATAAAAAAACGAAAAACATTTTGTTTACGACTTTTTACAAAACAAGCAACTACTACAAATCAATAGGTTCTTGGGTTGATTTGGGGACAAAGAACGGGATTTAATAGAGAGTGATAGCAGTAATTAAACAAAACCAAAAAAGTCGATAGAAATTTCCTATATCCCTTTGGTAGAACAAGAGGAGCGGCCACTCTGGGGCGCCAGGTGGGAAAATATCTGAACGGTAATTAAATAAAAATTTTGTAATTTTCACTGTCTCCATTTTCATCTTACCAAATGTTATATACACCTATGAATGACATACCTTTTTGAAACGTTGAACGTGCCTTTTGAAGGCGCATATTTTACCGATTACGAAATAAATAGACAGACCTTTGCTCCTTATATCTGAACTATTATTAGTTTGCGTGGATCTAGTCTGCCTAAATATCTGAAAGATATTAAAGAGGTAACATCATGCATACAGTTATGCATATTAATGGATTTTTTTTGCCTTATTTGAATTCCCTATCTTGCGTACGATGGCAATATACATTTATACAAGATAGGGCCATTTCCTTGCCATTCCTCAAAATTAATATCGAACTTCTTAATTGAGGAAAATATCAATATGGTACTATGGCTTAGCAATTCTTCCCATCAAAATCCAATTGAGAATTTGGTCAGCAATTCTTTGGATCAAAATCCAATTGAGAATTTCTGAGCATATCTAAAATCCATGGTGTATAATGTGCTGAATGCAACGGTTGCTATTTTAAAGCAAAATATTAAAAATATTTGGTACAGTAACGAAAATTTGAAAAATATGATTTTTTCATTTATAAAAAGCACGCCATCGTGCATAGAGAGTTTAATTAAAGAAAAAGAAGGTGCAACCAAATTTTAGAAAATGTTTATGAAATATTGTTAACAACAAATGCATAAACGTAATGTAATAAATTTATTAAAACAACTTAATTTTAATAGTTTATATTTACTTAACACGCAAAAATTCCCCATACATAATTTGTGGATGTTTCTAATTCAATGACTAGATACTCTACATCATCTCTGAGCCCTCTTTTGATAATAAATTTTAATTCCACATAACATCTAAACAGTACTAGGAGTAGAGATTTCCTTAAGAACTAGATTCTATGCAGATCTATACTGACAGATCTTCGGATCTTTTGTGGTCCACAGGATGCTTCGGAACTTTCTTCTATAATGAACTGTCCGACCTGAGCTTGATAAACATCTGGGATTTGATCTTATTCATCAGACACAAAAAATTGTTCTGCAGTTAAACTCTGGGTTGCTGCGTTTTCGTTCATTTAGTTATTATACAATTTATTAAATACTGATTACTTGCAGTACTACAAAACATAGTAAGCAATTATGGAAATATATTACCTGCACATAACACATAAAAAGTTAATCTAGATCTAGGTAAATTTTAAAATCAACTACACTGTGGAGCTTATTAAAGAGATTGGACATGGAAAATAAAGGCTCAAGCATGTTCTCTCAATGAATGAATTTCAAAGAACGAGGAGACAGTGATATATGTAGAGATTGATTTCAGCAAACGTAGGGAAACTGACTGTTAGTCTAGTCAAAATATCAGACATAATGTCAATTCTAGAGATACTACCATCTTTTCGAGTGAGTCCATGGCATAATGAGAGATGTGTGAGACATCACCTTCCAAAGCACCACGAGTTGTTACCTTGATACTTGATACGTTTAATATTTAACTTAATGGCTCTGAAGTTTTGCATGATTAGGAAAAATTAGAAACATAGATTGGGCATCAATATTTGATGATTAATCACTTCAATGTTGTTCCGATAAATTTTTTTTACAGGTACACATAGCTTTGTCCTCTCTTAGTAATAAAAGAACTGTTATTCACAACAATCATCTCGATCATTCACAATATCTTTAATTAGATTAAAAAATAAGAAAAACTAAAAGACTATGACGTGAACACCATGCTTTATATAAATTTCTATCTAGGAATTATATTATGAAGACGGAATCTATTCAATCTATTCTATCTATACAATTACAATATATTTACAATTTATTTGCAGAAGTTTGTGAAATTCTATATTGTATATCTCATAGTTTAAATATTTCATCGCGTTCTATGATGGACACTTCTTATGACTCTATTAATTCAGGTTTAATACAAATTTTTTTAGAAGAGATACTCTTTAATTGCCAACATTTAGGTACAATTTGTGGAGCTAATTAGGATGTGTGTTGAAACACTTTTCTATTCAATATTACTTTTATTTAATATAAATATGTACCTTTCAGCGGGTTAAATTTTTGATGCATATGTTCAATTACAAAGCCAATATTTAAATCCGACAATAGAAACGAAATTGAGAATTACAACTTGCAAATTGCATTTTGGATAGTATTTCTAAACTTTAGAATTCACATGTGCACGTAGATTTAGATTCATTCCGGGAATTCATTCATCTCTTTTATATTGGTTTAAGTCTTACCTTATTGGACGTAAGCAGTTTGTATTCCTAGAATACAAATTTTTGAGGAAAAAAAACGGTTCATTCAGGAGTGCCTAAGGGAACTCACTGTATCCTACTAATTTTTGTATTATTTATCAACGATATTCGGTATTCTTTTCTTTTGTAATTAAATTTCCTCTATTTTCTGACGATGTAAAGTCTCCTGCACAAACACTGGCTAGCCAGCTAGGGAAGATATCACATGCACACATGCACATATACAAAAACGCAAGAGATTTCATAACGTTTTCGAACTACTCCTAGATGTAGACGACGAGTTTTTGATAGTGTTTTTGTAAACTTTGACTCACTTTTAAAAATGCACAGAATTTTACGTTCAAACTATACACATAAATAAAAAAAAACGAGTGTGCTTATGACCACACGACTGAAGTGAAACTTCTTTCGCTCCATCTGTATGTATATATATATATATATGTGTGTACAATATATACATGTATACACATATATATATTAATTTTCTACAAATATTTAAATTTATTTCATGTTTTCATTGGTAAATTAATATTTTTGCATAGATCTTCTATTTTTATTCATCATTTTCATTATTGGATACATCAGTAATTACTGTGGTTGATTGTAAAACCGAGACAATAGGCTTATGGTATGATAAATAATAATAATAATAAATAAGATACATAAATTTTCGAATTAAAATTAGACAGATATCTAGAAAAAACTGCATCGATTGTTGTTCCATGTCTTGTAGTTGGCTCATTACGGTTATTATTCATTTGTAGTTCTAATTTATCTCGTAGAAAGTTTACCAAGAGTTGTCCATCTTCAGACGCGAAATTAATATTGAAATCTCCTGCTAAAATTAGTGGCAACGTATGATAGTTTTCTCCTAATTCTTCAGAACCTACTCGACCGTAAATCATAAGTCTTCTGTATATAAACTTTATGATATTATTAACTGTGTTATTGGGCGAAATGTAAACAACTGCCATTATGATGTTTGTTCCATCGTCCAAAACACAGTGAGCAGCACATATATCACCAATTGATGATTGACCAATATCGACTTCACGAATATGTCGTAATAGAATGTCCATGTTCGAAGTTACTATATTCGAGGTATCATTTGATTTCTGATAAATTGCCACTCCTGCTGATCTAACATTTTTTTGGCTATGAGAGGAAGAGAGAAAGAAAATGTGCGCGCGCACTGCTGTCTCTTGCTTATATCCCCCACTTAACTTCCGTTCGCCTTGCCCGATCACACTTTTCGTAACGCTTACGTCACGCGTTCGCCAGCTTACTCCCCAAGTCAAGCGTGCGTAAAGAAGTTTCACTTCAAAAAGAGATGGTGGGAAATCGTAGAAAGTTTAAATGGCGAAAATTCATTAAGATTTACTACAGAAGAGTTAAATTTGGGGAAGTAGTACATACTGAGGTAGAATCCTTTTCAAAGCAAATAAAAACGAAATTTTAATCCAAACAAATATTTTATTCTACTTATTACTTAATAAAGTTCAAAAGCCATTGACACCTAACCCTTTTATTTATACGTAAAATTCATGCACATTTCTGAGGGAAGGGAGCTACTTTTGGGGTTTTTGGGGATGTTGATTTCGAATCTGTCAGCAAAATTTTCAAATTTAATATGGCGACCGAAATTCTACAAGTTTTCGGAATTTTAATGAAAATTAATTTCTAGGAGTCTTCTTGGCTATCAAGTTGAAATTTATCAAAATCCATGATGGCAGACTCAAAATTGCTACCGAAAAACATAAACTTGAAAGGATTGCCATGAAATTCAATACGAAGAAGTTTCTGCAGATATTGCATCCGAATTTGCTATTAAAATGTTCAAATTCAAAATGGGACATTGAATGGAAAATAATATCAAGACAATATCGGGCCTACAAAACAAAAATTTAAATTTTAAGAAAATCAAGACCACAATTGAGAGAGCTGTCTGATTTTCGTATCTATAAAAATTACTTAATACTAGCTAGACCATATTACTGAACTTTACGCGCACCTTGTTAAGCCAGGTTTGGAAATTCCCTTCAATAAAAACCTATAACTAAGGATCAGGCATCTCTTCAGATGCGAACTGTGTCGAAACAATTTGGCGACAGGGAGTAATTTGTAATTATTTTAAAAATAGGAAGATTGTTATACATAAATAATAGAGATGTATGGAAGTTATGGAAAATTTGAATGGTGCAAGTACATTAAGAACTATAATACTATGAAAACTGAAGAGCTGAATTTGGGAGAAGAGTAGCCGACAGGAGTTCTGTGTAGAATTTTGCGCAGAATATAGTCCTTTTTTCATTGGTAGTACTGTTGCTATGCAGAACTGAGGAACATTTTTTTGCATTACGAGTCTAGTATCATTGAAGGATGTAGTGCAGGGTATAATGCATAATGCATAATAAAAATACATTGAGCATTAAATACATTTCTTAAAGGTTATTAATACAAAATATTATAATATTAATCCCTCCCCTTATCCTCTCACAAGGTTATTACAAAATGATTTAAAAAATTACACGAAATATTAAAAAACTCTTCAAATTATTTTGGAATTTTTGCAAATTTGCGAAAACGCCCCTAAAAGTTCTTATTAAATATTTTAAAATTTGAAAAAAAACAACAAATAAATGAAACAACGGAATTAAAAAAAAACGTCCTGTAGTATTTTTAAAGAAAGCATGCAGCGTACTTTTCATAAAATATACCTGTAGAAAGAAAAGCTAGCCCAAGTAAAGCCTTGCAACGCGGGACAATATTTTGAATATTTTCTATTACAGTACTATATTTTGACTTAGTTAACAAGACGACCTTATTAAAAAATATTAAGCATAGTAACTCGTTATTTCATTTGCGCAGTACTATGCACACATAGTATATAAAAATAAATATCTCTGTCAATATTTGGTCCGTATTCAATTGCGATCATCTAACTGAATAAGGTGACAACCAATTCAAAAGTTTGCATGTATTGAAAAAAGGCAGGAATTGTGGCGTTAAGTGAAGTGAGTATTTCATTAAATCGAGAAATTGTGCGAACGATAGTCTTTAACGACTCAACAATACGCAGATTTCTTAAAAATTAAAACTGGGCTCCCTCAGAGCGTAGAAATGGAAGTAATGGGAAGAAATCAGTAATACCTTGTGACGGTCATTATTTGACTTCGTTAGTGTTACCGGACCGCTTCTTCAGTTACAAGAATGGGAGAGGAATTATCCAAAGCTACTGGAGTACAAATACAGTGGCACAAAAAAGTATACGTAGTATCTAAAATGCCTGTTATTCGCTCGAGAGAAATATACTCGTAATTAATTAATTTTTAGGAGTGGATATGTAGAAAAAACTCTGACAAAAATGTGAGTTATTCTTTTATTAATATAATCATAAAAAAATCAACTTTAAATCAAAAAGTGTTAACCTTATTATTATCCATGCTTATTTCGGTATGTATATTTTTTTTGTATCACTGTAAATGTACGGACAGTCCAGAGAAGCCTCAACGAGATAGGTCTTAAGTCAAGAAGACTGGTCAAAAAACACCTTGGAAGAAGAATGAAGAAGCAACGCTTAGAAGGGGCACTGCAACATCGAAATTAGATAATAGTTGTGTTTTTTTATGACTCCAAATTTAACTTTTTGGGACTAGGTGGAACAACCAAAGTTCGATAAACCAAAGGCGAAAAATATTATGATGCATCTGCTCGAAATCAAGCATTTACCTTATTTTATGGCATGGGGAGTAATCAAAGACCGACTCGGGTTTCTACTAATTCTTCAAGGGTCCATAAACGCTGCAAGGTATAAAGAAATATTTATCAGACACGTTATTCCATCGCTAGAGAACCCCATCTCAGATGCTATTTATAAATTTTGTAGATGTAAATAAATTATTTCCATGGTTAAGGAAATATACTAAATAAGATTTTTAATTAAATATTACCTTTAACTTTTCAATTCTAAAATGGTTATTTCATCCTTTTCTATAATCTACAACATCCAAAAAAATATCATTCGAAAGAAACTGTCATATAAATGGGATAACAAGCTGTGTGAGAGGATGCATTATCTTGATGAAAAATGAATTTTTCTTCCGAAAGCCAGATCATTATTTCTCACGAATTTTTTCATCCAGCTGTCCAAATGGTTACAATAATAATTTGCGTTTATTGTTTTATCAGTTTGGAGGTAAACCAAAAACAAAATTTCTTTTTTTATCCCACAAAACTGACGCTAAGAACTCCTTGGTCGATTTTTGGAGCCTAACTCACTTTGGAGGCGAAGCATCGGAATCACACTACTCCTTAGCCTCATGATTTGATTCAGGATCATGGTGATAGACCCAAGTCTCATCTACAGTGCACAAAATCCATTTTATTATTAATTCTAAAACGTCCAAATGGTATTGAGATGTCGCATGTGAGTGTGTTTTTATTCTATTGTTAGCGAATGCGGCACAAATTTTGACAGATATCTTTCTGTAAGCCAAAACTTCAGCCAAACAATTTTCTCACGCTGGCTAATGAAATGCTTAGTGCTTCTATTAAATCTCTCTCGGTTAATCGAAGATCTTGCATAATCATATCTTGTATTTTTGTTGTTTTCTAGTGTTCTAGTTTTTATGTGGATCGTCTGCAACACTTTTAAATGCAGCAACTCAGAAGACAACTTAAGAAGAAAAAAAAAACAAAAACACACAACGAACCTAATAACGCCATCTCTTATTGAGCCACAAATATTATTGAACAGTCTAGTATGTGTGTTTTTAAATGCAGGATAATGTGAGGTTCGCTTTCATAATATATTTTAATTTTAGGTCTGCTGGTTATATTAATTTCATGCTGCAAGCCAGTAATTGATTTTTAAAATGGTAAAAAGTAAAACGTATAAACGGTTCTTGAACCTATCAGTCAGCTAGGTATGAATCATATTAAAACCACTGGGTTGAAGCAGAAGAACGGCCTTAGCAATTAGAATATCGATTTTATTTTTTTGCGGCACACTCTCTGGTAGGTCGGGGTAAAACAGAGCTATCTGCAATAATTGTTTTACGTCAAATTTTACCTTGACTGATAGAGATCTTAGGATGCACACTTATCTCCTATCAAATTATATAAATGGGTTTTGGTCAGATTAAATTGGTATTCTATACTTACCATTTAACTCAAGTTGCCAAACTAATAAATTTAAGAAAAATCATATTAATTCTTTTGGGATTAGCGCAATTTAAAAACGCCTGTGCCTTTCGTTCGATAAGGACATTCAATTTCTTTCTTTCTTTCATGTTTCTCATCACAGAACTAATTATGGAATGTATGAACAAACTTCATCAATGTCGCGTTTCTGCAATTAACAGTTTCGTCTGTTCACTTTCAACTATAAAAAATAATCTGTTTGATTAAGCTTGTTCAAGTCTTTCTTTAAATATTACTATAGGGGCAATCCAGATAAATTGAAAACTTTAACGTTTAGAGAGTTGCAGATAGAGAACTTGTTGACATACAAAAAAAAAGAAAACAATCAATAAATAACTATTTATATCAGAATCAGTATTTATTAAAGATTTTGATATAAACAATACTCTTTAATTAAAATTGTTAATATATGCACTATTATACACACAATTGTAACAGTAACACAATTTGCTTTTTCCAATGCACCGGTAGAGGATCGTTCATCAACCGTTTCTAGATCACAGCGTATACGACACGGAATTTAAGCAAATTTTCATATCACCAACAAGGTATGTGGCTTTATTATATTTTTGTAAGTAATGTTAACCTTGGTGCAGGGAGTTAATCATTTTTAATTTCAAGTACAGTTCGAGTTCTATGTGCTTACTCTTAAATCGAGTTAAATTAATATTCTGTTTTCGAATTACTTTGATATTTTCCCTTAAATCAAAATAAAATAATGTTTCCGTTAAGTTACATAAAGTGTGGAATAAAGTTCAATGAATTGCATTGAGCGGTTGAATTAATACGATAAATTTTTCATCGGAAGAATAAATAATTAAGATTATTTTACTATTTATCTTGAGTTAATATTAAATTTGAACGTAAAATATTTGAATAAAAAAACGAATTGTTTTAATATCTGCTTGGAGAAAAGTAAATAAATTAAATTAACTATCAAATGTCACATTTTTCAGTCCGCTGCACAACTTCTCCTTTTAGATCCTCTTTTGTTCAAGACCAGTTCTTCAAAAATATTACTTTTAGTTTTTATTGATTTCTTCATGAATTCGTGTTAGAATTCAAAACCACCAACTACCAACAATTTTTTTCTTTATTTATTCTCAATCCTATAAGTACCTATGCATGTATCTTGCACAAATTTAGCAATTGGAATTTGTAACAGAATTATATAAAATGTTTTGGCGTATTTCAGACTGTTCGCTCCTTCTGCACTTGCTATTTACACATGCCACTCGCAATGAGAACTTGACTATCACCAGATACCTCAAACTACATTTAGTTCTAACAATAATTTATCGCTGACAGGAAAAACGTGCGGCTTATACATGAGTGAAATTCCCTGTAGTACTGTATAAAACTTGAGTAATCCTAGAATATAAAGAATCTGTTTTGATTATATTTTTTGAAGATTTCATTGTGTGGCAAGAGTCCGCTTCACGGCTTGTAACTATGGAAAATTTTGGCTGACCCCAGGTTTTTAATAATTCATTCTGCTATGTATATTGTTAATGACACATGAGTCACTAAAATTAAATATCCTTGATTGACATTAGAACTACCACACCAGTCATTTTGACTGTTGTGGTAGTTTTATTTTAAAATTCCTACTTCATGTTACATTTTTTTCTCTCAATAATGTCATGACTTTTGCAGCGATAACTCAAGACATAGTATAATAAATATCATTTTTGCTTTTATTCAACGAATACAAAATAATTTTTTATCATGACTACTTCTACCAGCACCAGTCAAAATGACTGCTACCAGTTTAAATGTAAAAACATCCTGCAATTTGCTAACCGATCACGAATTAACAAGTTTACTCATTTTGTATAACTACAAAGGGTTTCTTAGAACTTTTTAGAATTTCTTACAATTTTGTTTGCGTGTCATTCAGTATAATGATGATAATTATCAGGAAAAATCTGGATCGATCGTAATTCTAATGCAAAACCTAATGCATTCGTGCCCACATTCATTCGAAAATATATGTATTTAGTCGTTCATTTAGATCTGGAGACGTTGAATGTGTTATGATAATAAAATAGTTATATAATTTATAATAAACGACATTTTTTCAATTAGTATAAGGTGAGGAAAATTATTACAAATATAATCTTTATGTAATCACTATTTCTGATTTTAGTTTTATAAGCCCTGAAAATGGCAAATCGATTGAAAATCTCTGAAATTTTGGAAAATCTGAAAGCTCTGATATTGAAGATGATGAAGTCTATGACAGTGAAGGTTCATCAGAAGAAATTGAAAATGAAGTATGCGGTACCCACGATAAAATTTCTGGCAGTGAAAGTAGTGATAATGAGGTTTTAGACGAAGAAAATATTCAGGAGTCCTCAGAAAGTGATAGTAAATTTGAAAATATTTTGAATTCTCGTAAAAGAAGATGTACTTAAGTGCTTTCAAGTTCTCAGCTGCAAACGGAACTTGTTGGGAAAAAATACAAGAAGGGTATAATCCTAGAAAATTACCACTTCATAATATCTTCAAAAACGTATCCGGTCCAACAGGATTTGTAAAAAAAAATATTATGAAATGTGAAGTAAGTAGCGCATTTTTTTAGTCGACGATCGTATGCTTGAACATATAGTATAACATCTTGCACGGAATTAGACTCATCTCGAGTTTTGGGTAAAAAATGGAACCTAACAACAAAATTGAAAGCTTTCATATCTATGGAACAAAAAGTGGGGACCAAACTTCTTTGGAAACACCCTGAGTAGAAATGATTTTACCGAAATATTGAGATTTATTCGCTTTGATAAAAAAAAGTAAGAGAAATCAACGTCTTCAAAACGATAAATTTGCTTTAGTATCAGCAGTAGAGGATAGATTTATTGAAAATAGTATGCATTGCTACAAACTACAAGACCAAATATTACAATAGATGAACAACTCTTGTCAACAAAAGCCAGATGCAGATTCACGCAATATTTGCCGAATAAGTCCGACAAATTTGGTATAAAATTTTGGCTAGCATCTGATGTTCAAACTAAGTATATTGTGAATGGGTTATTTAGGAAAAGATGAGACACGAGTAACATCACAACCTCTAAGTGAATTTGTCGTGCTAAAACTTGTCGAACCATTCACTATGAAGGGATGAAATATAATAACTGACAACTTTTTTACAACCTTACCGTTGGCCTCGAAATTGCTAGCCAAAAAAACCATATTAGTTGGCACTATACGCGAAACAAAGGGGAAATGCTAAAAATTTGTAAAACAAAGAAGGATACTATGGTTCGGTTTGTTTCATTACTGTATAAATCAAGTGGGTGTGTTCTTACAATCTACAAAAGTAACCGAAGAAAAGTGTTTTTATATTGAGTTCGAAACATCAATCCGTCAGAGTTCATAAAAGTAACAAGCTCTTACCTGAAACAGTTGAATTATAATAAAACTAAATTTGGCGTAGACATTACAGACCAAATGGCAAAGACATATAGCGTAAAATCAGGATAAAGAAGATGGCTACTTCAAGTATTTTTTAACATTTTAGACCTAGATGGCATAAATGCCTGGATCTTATATAGAGAAACAACAGGTGAAAAGATATCCAGAAAAGATTTCCTTTTTCAATTAGCAGATGAATTTGCCATTGAAATTGCCGATAAAAATGTTAAACCAGGGACGGAATCACGAGAAACTATTGTACCTACAACTTCAAAGATTTTACTTTGTTCACGCAAATGGTGTCAAATTGGGTACTGTAATAATAATAAAACCAGTACATTTGTAATATCTGTAAAAATTTTGTATGCGGAAAATGCACTCAAAAGAAAATCTATGTTTGTAGGGAATGTGACAAATTATAAATTTTATACCAAATAATTTACTTTATACTATAAGAATAACTTAACTTTAATACGAAAATTTATTTTAAATTTTTTTTTACCGAATCATATTTTATTTATTATACTTATTATTCTTATTAATGTATAAGTGATAAAATGAAAGAATTTTATTTAGGGATCATGACCCCACGTACTACACAGCACAAAATTCCTTTTGTAAGCAACCAATTTTGTAATAAATAAATAAATTTTACTATTACGTATTTTTTTAAAGACCAGTCACTTTGACTGGTTTTGGTAGAAATAGCTTCGAATTAAGTGTGGTAGTTCTAGTGTTAAAATCAATGCATACTTACGTAAGCAGACAATCTCATTTTTGCTTGCTTATTTTATTTATTTTGGGAATACCCTGCAAGTGAGCACATAAGAATAAATGAAACTATGAAAGTTACTATTCTGCATGGTAATCTCATCGTAGAATGGTTGGGTAGGAAAATTTACTGCTCTGAATGTTTTTTTTTTTTACTTCTCTATAAAAATGCCCAAAAGACGGAATATTCCGGGTTTTTTTTTTGCTGGAACATAATTTTTGGTGTCTTAGGGCGCTTCGTTCAATATAATTTAGTTAATTGAATTAATTAATTTTTGTTTTTATGCACTTTTACGTTTCTGGATGCTGGTTCTAGTCGTTCATTATATTTGCACTGGTCAATAAGGTTTTTACGTCAGATAATGTGTTAGGCTATTTTGGTAACAGTTCTTGCACACAATCATGCCAATCTCGACCGAAAATATTCTGATTTTTGAAGAAAAGTGGATGAAAGGGTTTAAAAATCCGTTTTTGGTGTATTTTCGAAATTCGTGATACAAATTTATAACGCATCGTAAATGGTGAAACTTGAAAAAAAAAGTTTTAATTTTGTAGTTTAGCAATTCATTTTTTGTATCTTATGAAAAAAGTTTAAGGTATTTTGATAATTCTTAGTTATTTCGTAATTTATAGATATATTATTAGGTTGAAGGTTTTATTTAAGCCACATTATCATATCTAAAGGCGATTTCAAATTTGTTTTAAACAAATTCAAACAATTTTGGATTTCTACTCCGTTTTTCTAAAAAATCTTACGTTATGGACAATTTTATTTACGGGACTGGCAATATATGGATAAAATCCTATTCAAATTATCTATCACTTCTTTGGTGACATAAATGAATATCAAAAATTTTGATCAAAGTTACTGTTCCAGTGGAAAATGAATGCTGCACGCAATCGATGTTGTATTATATACAGGTAATTAGAAACAGATCTTTACAACATCTTCGACTTTTACATTGCAATGTATTTGGCGCTAATTGGTACCAGCTATCATTCTCATTACCCGTAAATGATGATAGAATCAGAGTAGTTCAATCCAAGATAGCAAGACTGAAAAGTAATCGATTATAGAATGCAGTTTAATGCATGATCGCATGACAGAAAGGCAATAAAAATAATGATTAAAAAAGCTGTTCTCAAAAATCTTAATTGACCGGTTGTTTTTGAAAGTAGTAAAATTCCATTTTTTATCATATAGTTTCACCAACTTTTTCAGTTAATTTACGAGTATTGTCTGCCCGTTCCTCTCTTAATCCTTCAAGTAGACTTTCTTTTTTGTTTTTTTGACAAGTCGCTTTAAGTGCTGTTTAGTCAACATATTACACAATTTCGAATTGCACTTACCAAAATATTAAACACACGTATTGCTCCAACCAAACCTGAACTAACAATGAAAAATAAAACAGAAAAAAAACTTAAATGATGCAATACGCATTCGCACTTTACTTGATGCTGTTTTGAAAAATGTTCGTTCATTATCCCTTCCGTTTTGCCTTACCGTTTTTTCCTTGGTAATAGGTTATCATTTCTCTTTAAACATGCATTAATGAAATGATGTGTTACCGATGCAATCGATTCCTGTAATTCCGACTGGGTGCCATTCTATTAGCGTTGCTGTAACTGCACGAATTGCTTGCTCACTAGGCCTATTATGTTGATCGTAAAATGGACGAAGTGCTCTATGAACTTCGAGAACAGATTTATTTTTTTCAAAGAAAATTTCCACAATTTGGAAATGTTGTTCTAGCGTTAAACAATTCATGATGAAATGTCAAACCTTACTGAACAGAAATGTCAACACAGTATTACATTCTCAACTGTCAAACCATACACAACAACCGTCGAAAGTTCTCATGCAGCTAAAAAAACACCCATTATAATTTGAATGCATATCTCATGTTTTCTCTTTTCAAAGCCAGAAATAGTAAAATGAATGCGCCATACTTGCGAGCAATTACTACTTCTGAATTTGTTTTTTTTTCATTACTATCACATATTTGCAAGTCTTTACCCTTGCGAAAAATAAAGATTTTAATTGAAGCGAACACCTAATGAAAAATGAATTTATGTGTATGAAGTTTTTTCGCAAGCGATTTATAGTGATAAGTTCCAAAGGAAGTACATATATATATGTATATAATTTATAACTTCTCTGAAAGTTTACACTTTCCTTAAAAATTCTTACGTTATCAAATCCAAGAAAAATTAACTTAACGGGAGATCATGCGTCACAAAGCGATCCGAAAAAGGCCCATTTCTAATCTTTGGAGGGGGCCTTCCCTCAAGGACCAAATTACATTAGGGTTTGAAAATGGATTTTTTAATGTCTTACTAAGAATAACATTTCTGCCAAGTTTCCTCACAATCGGGTTGGGAATGTTCCCTTGTGAGCTAAGATTGAAAATTTTATTAAATAATTATATATGTTACATGCTAATCAATAAGTCTCCAGTCTAACTACGAAAACAATTTTTTTTAAAAACTCGACTTTATTCATCAACATACTCTCCTTGAAGAGGAATAAATTCATTCCAACGCTCCTCTAACTTTTCGATGCCTTTTTGTAGAACGAATTGTCTTTGCTTTCGAAATAGGCCCGAGTTTCGGCAATCACTTTTTCACTTAAGACAAATTTCTTTACCTGGAGCATCTGGTCTGTAAAAAGCCTGGGGGAGAGTACAATGAGTGGGGAAGTAATTCTAAACGCAATTCATTTTACTATCGTTTTCATCGACTGGCGACACAGAGCGTTGCCTTGGTAATCCAGCAGCTTTTTTTCTTTTCATGTCACGCCATTTTTCTTAAATTCTGTGCTCAATCGTTCGAACAATGCTATTGTAATATTCGCTATTGATAGTTTTACTTTTCTCAAGATAGTTGTTGAACAAAATACCATGCGCACCCCAAAATACGGATGATATAGCCTTGTCAGCCGACTTTTGCGTTTTTAATCACTTTGGATGACTTTCATCGGCTGCTGTTTACTCAGCTGGCGATTTTTTTATTCAAGTATGTAGTGGTGGATCCATGTTTAAGAAATTCTTTTTATTTCGACGTAAGAAATTCTTTTTATTTCGCTTGAACAGCTCCAAACAGTGGTCTGAATCGTTGATGCGTTTTTGCGTCCGCTGTCCCGGTCCCACTTAGAAAGCAACATACGCATGATCAAATTTTTGTGTAAAATTGTAAACTTATACTTTCTGATATCTCTAAGGTATCAGCTATCTAACTTTATGGTTTTCCAAAACTATTTTGTGGACTTTTTTATATTTTCCGAGACAACTGCCGATTTTGAGCAGCCCGAACAGCATCATTGGTGTTTGTATACCTGCGGTAAAATTTAGCATACAGTTAATAATGGAGTTGATTTCCGTGCTGCAGAGTCTCCATAACGCCATCAAAAACCAATGTTTAATCAACAGACGAAATTCTTTTTTATCCATTGTTTTGAATATATGAAAAGTTGTTCTACTAACACTGTAACTTGTAAACTAATAGTTGGAATGAAATTTTGATACGCTACTATCCAGAAATCTTGGTCTGTTAATAGTGGTGAATGTTGTGTTACGCAAAAAATATTTGGGTTTGAAGAAATACATGTAACTTCTTATTAAAAATTTGATTTCTCTGAAATTATTTCCCCTCCGAATTGGTAATTTTCAGGGACCAATAAAAACTTCAATATTTTTATTTTTAAAAGTTTTTCTTCTTTAGAAAGTAAATATTTAAATATACAAAGAAATCTTTAACCCTTAACATGCCTGGTGAATTGAAATCACACCGTATATCTGGTGGATTTGATGGCCCCGTTATTGAATTAGTACTCGTAAAAGCGTTCAAAACGTCAAAGTAACCTCTATTACAGTCTATGACGTGAAGCTACTTAGAGGAGTCTGATGCAGTAAGTTTTAAATTTTAAAAAATATCGACGGTAGGTGTGTCAGATTGAGGTCATGTCAGGCATGTGATGTGTTAAGATACTATTGTGTTCAAAAAGTAAGCTGAATTTTTTATTTAAACTTCCCGCGTTAACCGAATCGGACAAATGCATTTTTTTTCAAGTTGTTAAGACTGTTAGTGACATTTGTTACAAATTACATGTCAATATCATCATTAGTTTTTAGTTTACGCTTGGTTTTGTGAACAAAGAAAAGTGAATTTGGCGATTTTTACAATGTCGAATTTTGTTGAGCAAAGAAGTGCACCGTCGCACACAGCACTGGTTCTTCGTGAGTTTTCCGTCAGAAACTCCACTCATGTCGCTCCACAACCACCGTATTCGCCGGATTTAGCACCGTGTGACTTCTGCCTGTTCCCAAAGCTCAAGAGACACTCGGGGAAATCGTTTTGAGTCGATTGAAGAGATCAAACTTGAATCGCTACGCGCATTGAAGGCTATACCTGAGCACGACTTATTAGCATGCTTCAAAGATTGGATAAAACGTTGGCATAAGTGTATTGTAGCTAGGGGGGATTATTTTGAGGGGGACGAAATGGATTTGAAAGAATAAATAAAAATTTTTAATTTTAAAACAAAATTCACCTTACCTTGTGAACACAGTAGTATATAGATGATAATTATCATATAAGTATTACTGCAAATCAATGAAACATGATCAAAAATTTCCTTCCTGGTATTTAGCAAAAATTAAATAGATTTTTAAATTTGTCATCATATAGATCGATTAACGTTAATGCTATTGAAGTAGGAATTTATTTAAACCTAATTATATTGGCAGGCACTGGTAATATATCTTATTTTCAAGATCTGTAGGGAGACAAGTATACAAAGTGATTTAGATAAAGTCTAAATACATCTGACGGATTCTATGCGTGTGTAGTGTGTGTGCACAATTATCCCTCTTTTGCGGCTCATTCATTTGCTTAAATTTGCTGCTTAAATATCGGAAATGTGTTTGGCGAAGTTGAGGCTTATAAAAAATAAACATGTAATAATATAAACTGCTTTAAAAAAAAAAAAGAAATTAATATTAAAAAAAGAATTATTATTGTTGAATTGTTATTCCTTGTCTCCTTTGGAAAGATGTCAACCACCAAAGAAGCGGATTCTGAATTGAGAAAAAATTGTTTATAAAAAGTGAAAACTGTGAAAATCTTTTGCAATATTTATAAAATTTCTTTGAACAAAATTGAGCAGTAAACTGTGATTTACTCGTATGCACATACATAGGTTTTAGAATTTCAATTGGAAACTTTGATCGTTTCTGATTTATTTCGAAAAGCAAATTCTGTCATTACAGACGCCTTTCAGTCTACTATTAGAGTAATAGGTCATATTTCTCTTTTACAACCAACATTTCCTCGCTTCAAGTAAACGTGTTCGGTAATTTAGTGCTGCCGTGGCGTCTGTCCCATATGGGAGATACGTAGAATTCGGTGACAACGGCGTGGTTTTCTCTATGCATCAAGGTAAGAACTTTTACGTAAGTTTTGCAGTGTAAGCTGTAGTCGAACAAATGTGAGGAAGGGGGAGAGATATTCAATTTAAGTAATAGGCTTATCAAGGTCTGGATTTCGGAGAACAATAAATACACTTGCTAGTGTAGATTTTCTCAAGATATGTTTTACTTTTACTATTGATGAGTCGGGATTTTAGGAAGAATTCCTGTATTCGTTAACGTAAAAAAAAAATTTATGTTATTGTTGTTGGCCTGTTTACTAAAATTTCTCAAAGGAATGCTGCTTCAACGGCATTTTCGGGGTAAACAATTTCGATTCACGAGGTAACACAGCAATAAAACTTCCTCAAAAGTTCTCAAATTAAACTGATGCGTAATTGTTTTGATTTAAGTAAGGAAATCCTTTCGTTGTGATGATACATATTCGCATTCTCAGGAACTTTCGATATCGAATAAAGGTGTCATTAAATACGTTGTTAATTATGTTATTTCGTAGAAATACCTATACCGACTTTTACTAGGTCAGGCAATCATTTCTGGTAAATTTAATTTAAAAAAATATTGTTTTTGCGAAATGATGGTATAATTGAAAACGACTTTCCGTTTTAATCGTTTGTTGATTCAAATTAATACTTTCCATCTATCGACGGATAGATAGATACGAGGTAGATGCAAAGAGTCAGCTGTAAAGGATTTATTGTGTGAACAAAAAAAAATATCCACAAATTTTAAAAACTGACGTTGATGCTGCGATATTATTGTGCATTTAAAATGAAAGTGTAATAAATGTTTTTGAAGAAAAATGCACAAATCTTTTATGTAAGTTTCATTATGATTGATATTTAAGAAATATCAAAGCATAGCATTACATTTAAAGCTATATAATTTAAATGGGAAGGGATAAGGAATCTCAAGTGCCGTTTTTCAGCTTCAACTGTACTCCTTTAGGTAGGTCCAACGTAGGTATAGAAATTTTGAAAAATCCACATCATTTGAAAAAGGTTTGTTCCGCAGTAGGCAGAAGAAAGAGACAAATTCCCTCGGAATAGTTGGGAGGATTTTGATCAAACTTTATTTATATCTTAACGAAATCTAGATTGAAAATACAAACAATTGGGTATGGAATTCCATATACCATTCTTTTTGGAATAATAACTCTTATATTTCTTAAGCTATGTACGATATGAGTCAGTGACATTTTATTTCTATTTCTATTTTAGTCTAGCGTTTTTTAAATTTTTGTTAAATTCTTTATTATTATTATCAAACTGGTCTCGTACTTCGATAACATTTTGAGTTACATTGGGCTAAGATCTTACATTAGGATTTGAAAATTAGAGCTTTAATGAAAGGAATTTTTCTTGTTTTGATTTTTTTAGCGTTTTCGGCGAAAGTCTAATTTGTAAAAGCTAAGCATGTTTCAATTATTACTAAAATCAACAAGTGGAAGGAATTGTTTGTGGTAACCGAAAATTGAATTATCGCTCCGGTGTTAGTTTTTGCTTATCCCGGCGAAATGAACCTATTTTCGACTACATCATAAATAATTAAGTTGTATTTTATCCTTTTTTTGATTTCATTTCATTTCATTTCATTTTTAATACATGTCTTATAATGTTTTTTAATATTTAATAACGCAATAGTATAATTGGTGGTTACAGGGAATTACAGGGTGTTTTGTAAATTCTAATTTTTCATGATATTTACATCATATCACTATTTTACTTTTATGTTTTGATCAACTCAAATCGGCGACATCCAATTCACTCCAAAAATATATTATCCTAATGTCCTTTTTAAAAATCTCAACAAAGTTGACCCACCAACATCCACTGTAGGGTAAACTCATTTCCGAAATTGCAAAAATGTTTTTCATTTTCTTAAAATTCACGTTTTCATTGAATTGTCTCCGAAATTCACGTAATTAATACACCTATGAAATATATTTATCAAAAACCTCATCTAATTACCTTTCTAAAAAAGTTCAACATGTCCAGGTTAAATATAAGTAGAAAAATTTGTACCTTAGAAAACCTTGATTGGTATTTTATTGTTTCATTGCTCTCTAATTGCAAAAATTGTAAGAAAAACAAAATGTATTCAAAATAATCCGCAATGTTTGTCTAGCATAACGAGGTAAATAGTTTTTAGAAAAGACGGACGATAAATACATATGGTGAGTGAGAGTGTTAATATTTATTTTGTTAGAAATCTACTCAGATCCTCGGCTTCCTTAAAGTTAAAAAAACATTAATAACTTAACTTTCTGACACATATGAAAACCCTGGTTTAAAAGTAAAAGAATAACAGTTAAAAATAACAAATTAATAAAAAATGGAAAACCAAAAACTGATACAGAGAAAGTACAACATGTGCTTAGTTTCTAAGTGCAGGAAAATAGGAAAGTAATTTGAGCATTAAATTCTAAATTGTAAAAAAAACAAACTTCCTCGCAATAAAACTTCTAAAATCCTTGGAGATCTTGTTTTTGGTGATCTGTATTTCAATTTTTACGTGAGATGAGTAATTTATCCGACGATAATTTAAATGATGATGTCCTGAAGACTCTCTGGTTACAGAAACTCTCCAATCACATGAGAGCAATTTTGTCTTATAATCTGGGCCCTCTTTCTCAACTAGCTGATTGTACCGGCAACATTATTAAAATGAGTAACAAACCATCTGTATTTGCTCTCTTTTCCAAACATTACAGTAATGTTATTAATAAATACATATTTTAAATAATTTATCATTTTCAGTTAAATCAAAGTGTTAATAATATGGCTCTTGAGATAAAATCTTTAATATTTCGCGATCGTTTTTCAAGTAATTCTTGTCTTAAGAATTTTCATCATTCAAGGGGTCCTGCACTCAAATTAAATTTACTCAATGGAATAATTCTAGGACTCATGATAATCTCGATTGGTGTAGGTGTTACGCTAAATTTAAAAACAACGCTAGTAAATGTATACCCTCTCGTGAGATTTATTCAAATCTTCAATTAATGAAAACGTTCAAAAATTACTTCAGAATATCACCGTTAATAACTCATCAAACCAAGACTATCGGCCAACCTATATATTTTTTAAATTTCGACGTCTTTCTCCGAAAAAAAATTGTGATCGTAAAGATATAATTCGAATGTCTGTAATTCGAGACTGGCTACAATACACCTTAAAAAGGGTGGTAGAAAGAGATTATTGTCATGCATCGAAAGCGGCGTTTTGAGTTAATTTTAAAAGAAGCGGTTCGCATTTACTCCATAATGAAGCAAAATGATGTGAAGAAAAATTTCGGAAATATAGTATTACAGAAGATTTTAATGATCGGTAGAGATTATTATTCATGTAGTGGAATATCTCTTTAACAACAGTGACTGATATGAGATTTGTGTAGGATTAGGGATAGCGGAAATGTTGATGAATATTTTCATAAAAACGGTGATATGAATACAATCAGACAACAAATTAAATGTGAAATAAACAAAAAAATATTGCATAATAATTACCCAAAGTTTTATCATCTTCAACTGCAGTTCTGAGATTATTCGCATTTTCCAAATTCAAGGTTAGTACAAATTAAATATTTACTCTGTTATCCCTATTAAGATTACCCGCATATAACGCCCCAGAAAAACAGCAGTGCAAACTTTTTACTCCATTCCATTCCTTACATTGGACATACGCGGATTCTTATTAAATTTACAATTTTACGTTGTCATGGCAGCAGCGCTTGGACAAAAAACCTAAGTAAAAACGGCTTAACTTATTACAATTCTTTACTGACCCCACATTTTATGAACTTTAATTAAAAAAACTTGCAGAAACCATAGAGAGAAACCTTATCGAAATACACTTACTCTCTCCCATACAGTTGAATGATCATTAATTAGATTTTGTTTGAGTTTCTCGCTTCCTATTCCTAAACTAGCACATTAATATGATAATATGAGATAAAATAATTCATAATATTTAATATCGTTCAAAGTACAATGTGGCGGATTACCGTTTGCTTTACAACCCAGTCGATATGGGTACTACACATAACGATTTGGTGAGTTACAGATTTAAAGTGCTTTTTGTTGTATAAAAAAGAGAGAAATCAAATGGCACAGATTAACGCTGTCCAATAGAATTTTAAAAACCTTAAGACTAGGAGGGATATTAAAGAAATTCAAAAGTTGACAATTTCACGGCTACCGTAATGGCTATTGGCATTAATAAATTTATCTTTTTTTATTTTATCATTTTTCTGGGTATTATCTTGAAGTAGACTAATGCAAACGCATAAATTACCACACAATAGAAAAAACTTTACTTTCATATTCAAAATGAATATTATTACAGTAATAAGATTCGAAACCATTTATATTTGCTAGCCGCGAATAGCAGTGAAATCGGTAACAGTTTGCTAATATTTTTCACGAATACCACTTCAATTTACCATAATTAAGATGGATCACTTTTTCCCCAACTTTGCATGATGTGATTGCGATAACCATTTAAGCAAACTTGGACTCCGGATTGGTCTAGGTACATTTTATTGAGGTGAAGAATGTTCGATTAGAAATCGAAAAGTTGCTTGCTTTATTTGCAAATTCCATCCCAAGGGTGCAAGTTTTTGGGTCAGAGAAAGTTTGCAAAGGTATTCAGTCAGAAGCTTGACATGAAGCAAGTTACAATTTATTAAGCCTTAAAGGTTATACAGTTTTTGCTTAAAGTTACAATATTCTGAAATTGACCAATTTAATGAGCTCTGGAAAGTTTCGCTAACGAAATTTACCCTTCGATGCATTCTCATTACTTAAATGCCCTATTGCTGCGCAAATTACAGTTATTTGGGACTGTTGAAATGCAATACTTTTTGTTTGCCTGAAAAATATGTACCCTTGATATCACCGATATGAGAATTTTCTTGACTTATTGCATCCTAGGTAACCAGATATGATGCCATTCAAGAAACATCCTTGTAATTTAGGAGGACGCGACGGGACTAGTTCAGGGGAGACAATTCTCGTGTCCTTATGAAAGGAAACATCAGTCACCAAATGTCGCCCACTGGGATGTCATCTTACTTTTGCGGCTGTGATATATTATTGCCATCTCAATTGGTCATATGTTGGCGAATGTGTGTCCTCAGCGGAACTGCCGCAATTCAGTCTTTGGTTATCTGCATTGTTCGATGAGATATGATTGGAAGTCATATTGAATAGCAATGTGTGTTTGACTTGGTTAAATTGGAATATGTGCTGGAAAAAGATCTATTCCCTTTTTTCATTAAATTTAATAATATATGTGCAGATTGGCGATAAATACTTGCTTCATACCTACCTATCCTAAAAATACATACTTTTGAAAAGCTGTTACTCGAGGTAGTGGTCCTCATTAATAATACCCACTATTTTTCCACATTTCTTAAATTTAATATATTATAGTATTATTTTTGTGTCAATGCTTTTTTTTTATAACAAAGTATTAATAGGTATGGCTTTAGTTATGAAAATTCAAAAAATTATGCATTTACTATTAAAACTGCTGCTCTTAGTGAGCCATCTTTCGGGCAGTATGTGAATCCGGCGTAAAAAGAACTGATCATCTTTTGAGACGATCCACGAATCGATCAATTTATTACCTCTTCATAAGAATGGAAATACTGGTCAGCCGGGCCGGGCATCATTGATCGAAACAAGTGATAGTCAGAGGCAGCAACGTCTGGAGAATAAGGCAAGTGGGGTAAAACTTCCCAATTGAATATTTTCAAGAGAGTTTTGACCGGCTGTGTGACATGGCGTCGATCATTGTCCTGCTAAAAAAAATCACTTTATCGTGCATCTCGTTGTATTTTGGCCGTTTATCTTTCAATGATTGGGTCAAACGCTTTCGATACCGAACATCTGTGGTTGTTTCAGTCGGTTTAAGTAACTCATAATGCACTACGTCGACTTGGCCCTATCAAATAAAGAGTATGACTTTGGAGCCCGGCCAGGAAGTCCTTATGATTTTCCGTTTTTGCCTTTAAAGCAGCTGTTTACAAGCAAACAAACGTCGTTCAACATCTCGCAGCTTAAATTCGTACACCACCCACTTATTTTCAAAATTCTATAAAAATTTGAAAATTCAAACTGGTTTGAAAATTCAATATACGGATCAAATTTTTCAGTATGCAAAATATGTAATTTCATGAGAGAATCTATTGTAATAAGGTTGTATTAATATTCAAAAATTAAGTTTCGAGCATTTAGATATGTGGCAAAAGAGTTATCGGGAAAAGGTAGTTAATAAAATATTTTAAGCTTGAATTTTCTTGAATAATGCAAATAGTATTTACGATATACCTGGAGAAACCGGGATTCTCAGCTAATAAAAGTATAAGAAGCAAAGAAATCACAAATATACCAAACTTCACCATAACTTCGGAGTTACAAATCTTAATACTAGAACTACCGAGGTTAAATATAACTGTTGGGCTGAAAAGTTCGTATCGTTTTATAGAAAAACACATTTTTTTGGCAAAATTCGATTTTATTATTCAACAGTTGCCATCGAAGGCGATACACTGATTATAACGATCTTCCAACTTTTCAATACCATTTTTGTAGTGTGATTTGCCTTTAGCCTCAAAATAGGCCTCTGTTTCTGCGATTACTTCCTCATCGGCTTTAAATTTCTTTCCAGGTGGATGCGGAAGCAATTCGAAGCCCAATTCATGCAATTTTGCCATTGTTTTCATCGATTTGTGACACAGCGCATTGTCTTGATGAAACAACACTTTCTTCTTCTTCAAATGGGGCCGTTTTTTCGCGATTTCATCCTTCAAATGCTCCAATAACGCTATATAATAGTCGCTGTTGATGGTTTTTCCCTTTCCAAGATAGTCGATGAAAATTATTCCATTTGCATCCCAAAATACGGACGCCATAACCTTACCGGTCGACTGTTGAGTCTTTCCACGCTTCGAATTCGGTTCATCGCGTGCAGTCCACTCAGATGACTGGCCGACTGGACTCCGGAGTGTAGTGATGGATCCATGTTTCATCCATTGTCACATATCGACGCAAAAATTCACTTCTATTGCAGTTGAATAGCTCCAAACATTGCTCTGAAGCATCGACACGTTCTTGTTTTTGGTCGATGGTGAGCTCGCGCGGCACCCATTTTGCACATAGCTTTCGCATATACAAATATTCATGAACGATATGTCCAACACGTTCCTTTGATATCTTTAGAGTATCAGCTATACAAATCAACCTCAATTTACGATCTTCCAAAATCATTTTGCGGATTTTTTTGATGTTTTCGTCCGTAACAGCCTCGTCCACTGCGTTCACCGTCTTCGATGCTGGAGTCCGGATAATACTCATCAAGCCACTTTTTGGTATCAGCTTTTTTTTATGAAAAAATAGTGTTTCATTAACACACGAAATCCCTTTTATCCACTTTTTTCAAAATAACTGAAGGTTGGTACTAACTTAAAATGATATGGATTTAATTCTAGTGGCACCATCTCATAGAAACGATACGAACTTTTCAGCCCAACTGGTATATCTAAATTGGTGGATTTTTGATCATGACTGTCACTGCATTTCTTGACTTTGTAAATAAAAGAATATAATTTAACGCAAACTAAATTTAATGCAGTAATTCATTAATTTTTAATAAAAAAATCAAATAAAAACCGTTTGAATTCATAGTATATTTATTTGATTTGTATGAAATAACTATGAGGAACACATTTTATGAATACGTGTGGGCTAGGATTGTTGGAGTCATCTTATGAACACTTTAGTTTATTCAGCATAGCTTTATTTGAAAAATTTAACTTCAAATTTGTTCGGGAAATGTTTGAAGGCAATGAATAAATGAATTTAAATACGTATTGATGTCCATTATTGCATATGAGTATATGGTCATTAATAATAATAATTAAGGTCGTCATTTTGGCAGATCTTGTTATAAATAGGTATAGGGCAGAGGGTTTGTGGAAGTTAAAATTGTTGAGTAGAAATTTAATATATATGATATTGTTCTTATATTTCATTAAAATCCTAGAACAAGCAATAACTTATGTATATTAATATATTTAAAGCAAGAAATTTAAAAACCGTCAAAATTATGGTCTTGATAGTTCTAGTGTTAATTATATGGAAAAAGTAACAACATGAATAATATATTTAAATACTAACTATATGTATGTATAATTGCAAAAGATTAACAACTACATTTTGATAAAATTAACGTATCTAAAACCGAATTTTACCTCATAATATGTTTTTATCTTCCGAAAATCTTGAGATTTGCGAAATGTCGCGAAATCTATACAACAATTTTTGTATTTCCACAATTGGAAGATTTTGGTATCTTGAAATTTTGTGAAGATTTTATTTATAGAATTGCTAGTGAGGAAAAAATTAAAAGATAGTGTAACGAGAAACGAGTAGTATTTGAAGATAACTTCTCTGCTGAGTAGTGGGTAGTAGTAGATAATATTTTGTAGTCAGAAGAGAAAGTAGTACATGTATTCGCTATAACTCAAAATTTTGAAAAAATTTCAATCATAATTTGTTTTAGTTTATTCAGCACTATATAGCAGCGAGTTAAAATTGACAAATTTACGACTGTCATATAATGTAGAGATTTTATTTAATAGAAATGGAAAAAGTAAAACCTAAATTTATTCACTATATTCAATTGATAACTTACTTAGATCTTTTAGAAACAATTAAGATGGCACTAGAAACTTCGCAACGAAGCGGAAGAATCAAAGTGGTACAACTTCAATTATTATTATTTTTAATAACGAAAAACGACTTTTCCTACTGAATAACTCACCTCTCGAGGGCAAAGGGTTAATTTTTGACATTTAGGGACACAGCATGCTATAAGGTATAGAAATACAAAGTATTGCCTCAATTCCATATGTCAAGTCAAGTACTTTCAAGTAGTTTCAAGTAGATTCAAGCGAATAATTACATTTCTTCAAGTTGACCCAACACTACACCAATCGAATTTTCGATTTACAAATATTCGAAAATTTAAAACATGCTAATATTTTTACGTTTTATTAAGAGTTTGATTAGAAACTTATAAAGCAGCTTTTATTTTGTTTATTAAACGGAAAATAAGAAATTATTAAGCGAAATTAACCTTAACTTGACTTTTTGTGGAAGACATTTGGTTTTGACATTTTAAGTGTGGAACTGAGATATAAGTGTTATAGAAGGTGCAATGGTGCAAGTGCAATTGATTGGAAACACACATCTTCTCATTTGCACTTTTCGAGACATTTTCAACGCTTTTCCCGAAATTATTAAATTTATAAATTTTTAATTTGACATTTGAACGTCCACACCGCGCAAACTCTGTAACAATTTCGTTCCACATATATAGTCTAGTGGATACTGAAATTGAAGACTGTGGAATCTATTCTACTACTTGACTCCACTTCATTTTTGGATTTCTACGAGGTGAGGAGACGTCAAAGGGGTCTACTTGAAATTACTTGACTTGATATGTGGAATCGAGGCTTATGCTTCTGATTTTTTCATAAGTGTCATCTCACTTATGATGCATGGCATACTGTAGACGTCAAATATGTTGACGCGTTAAATAAAACACATTAATTTTATTAAGGCAAAATGGTAAAGTGTGCAATTGTGCAATGTAAAAACTTTTATAGAAAAACTTCATGATCAATACAATACGCAAAAATCGTTCGATATTTCGGAATCTACTTCATTCAAAACTTATTAAAAATTATATACATATTTCTCATCAGGCTAATGTCTCCAGTTTTGTTTTTAATAGCGGCCAAAGATTATTGTTTTTTGACCTTTTCCTGTTTTCCAAACTCCGAATTTTTAAACATGAATCAGATGTTATTTCGATAAATATATTATACTCATAGACAAAGTTAGGTCGGAACCACTTAACAAATGCGAAAACAAGCGTAGAAGAAGTAAATTGTACAGAAAAGAATGTTGCTTTTTAAATATAGGAGTAATAAGCCCCCCATCTCCTCGGGTAATTTACATTTTTTTCATGCACGGCCAAAAAGTAAATTCTACATAAGGCAAACTTCGAACGAGCAATTAGAAAAAAAAATGTAAGAAATATCAGGCTTTGATGATGATATTGTCAAGCTACACGCGCAATGATTTAAGTTGGTGTAACCGAAAAAATTATAAACGCTGCACCCATTGTGCACCATGTGCAATAATCAGAATCAATGATACCAAATTAAAGTAAAAAAGGAGTTCAGCTTATCTCCATTATATATAGAGTGACATCTGCATTTGAAAGGGACAATTGAGCATTAAAAATTGGATCGCAATAATCCTTGCAAATACAGCGTATAGGTGTCCTACATAGAGACTTACATTCGAATTGGAATCTAGCCAGGTTTCAATCGCCAGATAGGTTTCAACCAGAAAATACACCATAGGTCACTTGTAAGTTACCACCACAAATTATACTGATCAAATTACATTGAATTCCAATTCCGGGGATGTTCGAGTGCAGGTTTCCACCGCATTTTGGCATTTTTATAATTGCAGTCTAGGAAGGTTTTCACCGCTATACAGATTGACAATCTTTTTTAGGTATTCACCAAGGAATATTATATATACTAAATTATTTAGGGCCTGTATAAAGTAATAACAGATAACCAAAAAAAGAAAAAGAAAAATTATTTGAATTGTTTCATTAGTTTAGTTTATTCTCTGATAAATTGTATTAATTTGTAATTACAAATTTTTGTTAATAGCAATCAAAAATTTTATTATTTTCGAAAGCTAGTGTTTTTCAAGCCGTAGATCCTAGATCCAAATATTTTCAATTCATTTTTTAATTAAAACTCATATTACAGCTATAAAAGGATGTAATATCTACGCTACAAATAAGGTACTGGTTCTTCGAGTCGGATATATGCGGCTTGTTGAAAAATATAATATGAGCCGTTTATTTTAAAAGTGGCGTAAGTCCAACATGTCATAAGGTCGATTTGTGTATATTCTTTTCCAGCAAAATTAACCTTATGACATTTTGGACTTACGCCACTTTCAAAATAAACGGCTCATATATCGGGACCAATTTCAAGTTGTATTTCAAACTAACAAAATGCTAGTCACATTAAAAGTTTAGATAAAATTGAACATTGAAAAAGTTCAGATAAAATATTCCAAGACAGGTGTTAAAAGAAAAACGCCTAAATATTTGTCAGGTAGTATAGAAGGAATTTCGAAGTTCTGGCTACAATTCCAGAAAAATTATCTTACTATAGAAACATCAGATGAGCAATTGGACAAAAAGGTTATTGAATTGGTTAAAAAACACAACACAAATAAAATGTATGACGAATTCGAAAAATTATTTTTCGAATTCCTCGGGGAACAGTACCTCGAAAGGAAAGGTCCAAGGAAAATTCAGTTGAAATGACCAAAACCCTGAGTAACTTCAGCCTGAGGGAAAGGTTGAAGTTAAACTGGTACGTATAGACCTTTCAAAGTTTAATGGAAATTATAAGGCATGGGGATCAATCCAAGATATGTGCAGTTTACTCATTCACAAGGATAATAAAATTCCAGATGCGTAAAAATTGAATTTTAAGTCGTGTTTAAGCGGTGAACCTGAACGAATAATTAAACAATTCGATATGATAGAATATAATTATACTGCTATACTACTATAATCAGAGGAGAATCACAAAACGCTTGAAAGGATCTTTTGGATAACACAAAAAAATGGTTTCATAAGCTTAAACCTTTAGACATTACTGATGTATTGGGACAGACCATTTTTCTCTGGTACAGCGGTTTCCTCAAGAAACACACAGGTTGGTTGAAGAAACAATCTCCAATCAAAGAGAAATGAAATAACTAGACGAATTTCTTGAATCAAGGTTTCGAACATCAAAAGCTATAAATGATTGAAAGAAACAGGTGTTTTTCAACAAACCAAAGAAGACAAGAAAATATCATATCGATGAACAAACAAATTGTGTCATATGCAAGGCAAACCATGATCTTAGAAAATGCAAAAGGTTCGGAGTATTGCAACCAAATGCAAACATGAAATTAGGATAGATTTTAAATATTTGGAGAAATATTTTCAATTGACAGTAACGAAAACGGTTCTAGTTTTTCATTCTTTATTGATGAAAGTTCCAGTCTCAAAACGCTGAATAAGTAATTAAAAAATTCTGGAAGTGTGAAGAGGTAATTAATAAAAGTTATTCACAAAAGGAAAAATGTGAAAAATTGTATACAACAACAGTAACTTGTTTGCCAATAGGGGAGTATCAAGTACGCTTATCCTTAAAAAATAAATGTTCTCTAAAGCTACGGGATTTGAAGCGACAAGCAATGTCAAGGTTTTTTCAGCTAAAGTAAAAGCTAAACATAAAGCAGGACCTTTACAGACAATACTTGGATTGCATCAACGATTCTAAGTAACAAGTCTATAATAGTCATCATAGAATCATGACTATTATAGCATGCCGCACCATGCAGTAAGAAAATAAAGTACAACTACGAAACTCCCAGTAGTGTTCGATACTTTCTGTGTTTCTCGATTGGAAGGAAGACTAGGAGTAGCCACTTAGGCTATGAATCATCAGGAGCAGTTCAAAAGCTTTAACTCCTAAATGTATTGGGGTGGCTTGAAGTAGTTAAACAGAACGATTTCAAAAAAATAACTTGCCACCCCAATTTGAAATTGTTTAGTCGCAATTTTAATTGTTTGTTTTCAATTGGAAATTTTTTAGTCCCAATTTGAAGTTAAAAAGGTATAGAGGTTAAGAGAAACCGAAAGTGTAACTTCAAACATGTTGGATTTGTGATCATTAACATCGTAAAATTCTGCCGACGTTGAATAGCAAATAATCAGCATTACTCACAATATTTAGAAATTAGAGAAATTTACCATGTTGTTTTTAATACCATATACTTCTTATAAGTTTTCCTTTAAAATTATAAAAAAATATATATATATATATATATATACAACAAGCTCCTTCATTTGATATGTCACACGGTACGAAAAAACACGGTTGCAAAACATTTTTTTTAATTTTCTAATTTGCTCCCACAAGAGTGAGCCCCATTATCATAATTCATTTAGTTACGTTATACGGCCGTATTTGAGTCACAGAAATTCATATGTACGAGTATACTAAATTTCAACTTAATTGGACCGGTTAAGTTACAGTAGATTCTGAGAAAATTGGCTGTGGCCGATGGACAAACAGACACACGAGTGAGCCTATAAAGGTCCCATGTTTTCATTCAGACGTACAAAATCCTAAAAAGGAGACAGATTTAAGGAATCGCTCTGTTTTATATCCTTATTTGCCATTTATATATATATACTTCTCAAATTAATGTGCATAATATCCATTTATGAATCGGTTAATAAAAAATACTAAATTCTATTTCATCAATGTAAATTTTCCTAAATTCAGCTCCTTATTTTCTTAAACTTTGTAATTACACAAAGAATCATCCGTTTATGGTTTTGCCTCGGTCAGTAGATTTTTCTTAGTAGAGACTTATAATTAATCCTCTCTTTCTGCTCGGTTTTCTGTTTCCTACTCATTGGTAGTATTCTGTGAATTTTGCCAAATCCTCGAAAACATTGTGGAATTGATGAATTATCGAATTCGAAATAACTGATTTCATGTTTCTGTCATGTCGCTTCGAAGAAGAAGCTGATATATCAGTGTTTTTTTACTAAATGCAGCCATTAATTTAAGTATTTGTGGGCTGGCTTAAGTGTTTCGGTATCTTCTAGCGATGTGTTGTGAAAACAGGATGATATTTAATACTAATTCAGTCTTTTTTATATGCATACATATATTACAGGTTTTATATACATACATATATTACAGGTTTTATATACATACATATATTACAGGTTCATTGGCCTATGTAACTGCTTGTATTGTTTTATGTTACAGTAATGCTTATTATTATATATTTTTTTTTAATTGGTGCCTTCCTTTAGGTTTGCGGAACCCTAGGAAAGATAACATCTTATTTATAGGATGACAAAAAGTGTACTTAGCGAGTTTGTTTATATTAGATATTTTTTTTATTTAGATTAAGTTTTGTGGTAACGCTTCCGTCAACTAGTATTTTAATAAAAAGGTTCCAAAAATAAAACCAAATTATTTGAAGAAAATCGGAATAATATCTTAAATAATTAATTAATTGTCTGTTCCAATTCTTTTCAATGTATTCTTTTATTCAATTTATTTCTTTGGCTAATAAGAACAAAAACGTCACTTAATAGAAAATTGTATTTAAATGCATAGAGTAATTAACTACCATGCAACCTGCAACCTTTATTTGCCCACATCAGCTAAGGAACTCGCCTTAAATAAAAATTAGTCCTGATGTGCAAAGCAACTTCAGCAGCCTTTGACACATATCCCCAAAGGCGACTGTTTTGCTTGTGTTTATTATCGTCTACTTCTGTAATACTCCTGTCCATTGGAGAAGTACTCTTCCTATTTGAATAAAAAAAAAAAATAACAAGGCAGCCACAAAACTAATTAAAAACTTCAAGCCGTGTCAGGAAATTAGGACTAAACACTTCATGTGCATGCCACATGCATCTATCTCCCCTGGTTCTGTTTTTCTAAATAACTTTATGTACATTTGCGTTTTTGCAACAAAAATAATTCCTGAAACTCTCTGTGGATTTAAAGTTTTACTTATTTCAAAATATTTATCAATTTCACTTCCATTACTGCGAACTTTGATTAGAGACGCAATACTATAGGACACTAGTTGGATTCACTTAAAACAAAATTATAAGTATGACGACAACTGTTGATGCCAATGTAGAAATAATTCATAAACCCATCAGATAGGCTCGAGTGGACATCAACTGGATTCCGTCATTACCGTATCAATACATATTTTTGCATACACAATGAGTTTGTATGCAAGGAGTGTTATCGAATTAAAGGTAACATTCCGACTTTAGACTTTCATGGTTACTCTTTAAAGGAAAAACTCATTGGATTATTGTAATATTAGTCAGAATTATAAATTGTGAAATTCAATTCAAATTTCGGAAATATTGAAATAGGAAATGTTTAAAGCTACTTCTCTAATTAATATAGAAAATAAAATGTATGCTATTTCCAAAGATTCAATTAAACATTGAAATGAATCATATTTTTTTGTGGCTGTAATATAAAACCTCAAATTGTTTTTAGTTGCTCAGATATATGTAGTTTTGAAAGTTATTGATTAAGAATTAAACAAAGTTATATTATAACAACGCATTATTCTACTAGCCAGTCACCATACCAAATATATGCTATATGTTAAATAAAGTTAAAAAAATATATCAATGTTTAAAATCAAAACATTGATCACAAAATATTGAGAAAAATCTTTACATGTTAAACGCATTGGCAATGAGTTTGCTGCAAGGATAATTATTTGAAAAAGGTCATCAATTTTATTAACACACACGAAATTTCTACATTTTATAAGAAAATTACTCACCCCCTGAATGAGGCAGGGGCTTACCTAGATGACCTAAAGTATTATGAAAATGCTTAGACCGGAGATAACGAACTATAGTGCGTCAGGTGAAATGGGTGCAACTCACAGAGGAAGTTTTAAAGTTTTACATTTATTGGATTCCGTGAATAATTAGTAAAGAAGTGAACAAACAGCAAACAGCTCATAAAAATAATAATTAGTAAGAAAATTAGCAGCTCATATCAATCAATTAAAAAGAAGAACTAAACAAGTTAAATACAATCCGTTCATTAGAATCTTGGATCCATAGAAATAAACAGAGGAAATGGAAACCTGAAGAAAATAAGAACAGCCTAAGAATAGTTCTGATGGCGAGTTTTTCTTTATACTGGAAAGGAAACTAGTTTGTTCTAGTACTTTTAATAAAGCAGTCACAACTAAAAATATTCTTTCTATGTAGAATTGGACCTACGAGTACATGCATTTTAAATGTAAACGAAAGAATCACGTTGGAAGGAATTGAATTCTAATAAAAACTGTTACAAGTTATTAATTATTTTGTTATTATATTTAATTGAATGAAGTATGGTTATTGTTACTACTGTACTAAACAAGAATTGGACATGGATTTCTGATTTAAGCCACTTGGTTATTTGTCTGTAAAAATTGTTAATTGAGATTAAGCCGGCATTTTAATTTGGTATCTTGACCGATATAATACTGCTTCTCATTGAAATTTAGGCATTGGAGCTACTAGAAATTGATAATGTTTCTCAAGCGGCACTTTAATCTTCCAGTTGCTTTTTTATTTTCGCACCCATGGAAACTAAATCCATGCGGCGCTTCCTATGCATTACTATTATTTTTTTATTTATTTATTGTTTTTACTTTTGCTTTTTAATCAATTATTTCTATGAGGAAAAAAACCCATAACCTCGAAATGATATATTTACATCACATCCAAGCCATTCAGTCAACTATGCCACTATGGCCCTAGTATTTTTGAAAGAGTGAATTGGAAAAGACAATTAATTCACTACATATGTTTTTGATTTCTAAAAATAATATCATTTTATTGGTGAATATAACTTAATAAAGTACTAGTTAGTACTAATAAAACTTCCTAAAATATTTGAGAAAGTTATTTTATTAAAATTATTATTACCTTATATATCTTATACCTTTATATCTTTTTTTTCTATTATTAATTGCTATTTTGAGTTAAAGACCAATAACCACCGTGTTTTTAAATAGGTTTGAATGATAGCAACTATTTTGGCTATCATCATAGAATAATAAAGATAAGAAGTCATATCTAGAACAACAAAGTGTAACGCTGTTCTAGAACGACGTCTCTTAACATTATTTCCTAAACCTCACTACCCTACGATGTGCCGCTTTCAGATGAAGGCAGAAGTTTTCAACTAACATGATGTACTATAAGTGTAAAATATACAGGAGAAGTAAGTTGCGTGCGCTGCTGTGTGTGCAAATTTCGTTTCATTGTAGTCTAGATGAAATTAATTTTAACAATATTTGATATGTGAGATGGGAGTGTTCTTGCACGTTTTTTTATGAACTATTTGTTTTCTGCTTCTTTTGTTCTGCGGATTTCTGTATTTTACTGGATATGAGTTTTTAATTAAACTGTAAGGGATAGTTTATCATAAAAACTTTCTTAATTTTCTACTTTGGTTAGGTAGAAATATTTTCGGAATGATTTGTTACTATTACTGTTAAATTGTTGCATACTTTTTCCATTAACATTAACTCGATGTTCGAAAGAACCGCTTTAAGGAACGAACCAATTATATAATTCAGAGTTGTTAGTTTCTTACAATTTTTACAAAATTTACGTAATTTAAAGAAATAATCGGTTGGTGGTTGGAATTTTCCAAAATTGTCTTCATAAAAAGATGGTCTTCGAATTTTTTTGAAATACAACTTCTTCGTCAGATTTTTTCATAATATCTTTATAAGTGTTGCAATTAATTTTTTTGTTTTAAATATAAAAATTATAAAGCTAACAAAATATCTTAAAGATTGGTCTTCACATGTGATATCTTCATCAAATACATACATTCAATTGAAGATTTTCCTGTTGTTCTCTCTCATATTGATAAATTTTTTCGTTTAATTCGCATTGTTTGTGCAATCTGCAAAGTAATTTCTGCACCATTTTGTTTAAATAAATATTTGTGCTATAATAGGATTAACTTGGTACAACGATGGGTTTTTATTGAATCCTCCTTTACTGCGTATTAAAGAAAACAAAATTTCTGCTGGATTTTGATCAAATTTATATGTTAAAATAATTAATAATTCTAGTGTCAAAAATTAACTGAACATTTAAAGCCGAGCTTTTTAGCATAAGTGAGGGACATGAGTACCAACATAACGCCATAAAAAAATTGAAAATCGAATATACGTAGCCCACGGAAATTCAAAATTCGTAATACTTTTTAAACAGTCCTCGTATGTTGAAGCTAATTCCGCTAATTTCGAAAAATTACTTGGGGATTATAAAATACAACCTTTGTATAATGGCTTTTCTTAAATAAAAGTTTTCTAATTTATTCCCGGCAATTAATTGAGAATGTGTTACTCCAAAATAAATGGAATGAAAAATCTGATCTAGACCTACCATAGGTGTTATACAGGGTGTTTCATACGTCGTATGAACCTGACCTAGACAAAAAAAAATCATATAGTAGGGGAAGGGCTATTTATACCGCTTGAGAAGAGTTACAGGGTGATCAGTAAATTCAAATTTTCTATGGTATGCATATCATTATTTTATTTTATCTTTTACTCTACTTACTGCTGCAATATCCAACTCACGTCAGCAATCTACTATCCTAATGCACTTTCCAAAAATATGAGCAATGTTGAGCTACCATCTACCACTGCAGGTACATTCGCTCAGATTTTCCTCACATTTTCTCGGAAAGTTACCTGAATTGCATTGAATTGCATTTATTTGTTATTTTTATTGCATTACCCATTTTATTGCCGTTCCATATAGAGATATTAAAATCTGTTCCCTAGAAAACTGGCATCTTATTGTTTTTTTGCCCTGTAATTACAAAAGTTGTAAAACGAACAAAATCTCCTAATTATTTGCTTAGTGTACCCAGGTAATTTATTTTAATTATTTTTGAAGTTTGTTATCGTCTCGATATGGCTGGCCTGCAGATTCTTATACCAATGATTAAAATCGCTAATATTTCAAAGGATGAGATGCCCAGGATAATAAGAAGGCGTATTTCATCTTTGTTCTTCAGGAGCTTGATTTCCCTCGTGTTGTTGGTATGTAGTTCCTTCATGAAGTATTTCTTCAGCACCAAGGACGGAGTTAGGTTGGAAAATAGCTGGCAATGGCTTGAAACTGGAACTTTCCCTTGAGGTGAACTTTCTTTTACCGATGGTGATTGTTTCATTGACGAAATGTATTATGAACGTTCCTCTGAGGTTCTCCTGAGGTCTCTCTATTATTCCGGGTTCCATCTCTTCGATTGTAGGTATGTGAGAGCCAAATGTTTTGAGCAGGACGCTTGCTGACTCCTTAACAGTTTTCGAGTACAATCTCTATCGTCGAGTTCTACGAAACTACCTCGACTACAGATATTTAAACTATTGAAGTTATGACAATTTGCTTTTACACCATATATTTTGCTTTACATGTTAAAACCCTTTAATATTCAAGTTTATTTATAATACTGTTAATTTTAATCAGTTTTATTAATAACATGTTACATTCTTCTTGGCTTGTTATCGGAATTACTATTATGTAGATTATGGAGCTGTTACTTACTGCTATCTTTATTGTCGCTATTTATATTCCCTCTATATTTACAAAATGTATGTTACTTTTGTCTAATAATTCTTTGATAATGCTAAATTCCTTATCACCTTGTATGAAGGAGTTTATAAGACTTACTTTTGCTTATTGTACCGCGAATTCGATGTAGGTTAATTTTTCTTTCACTATTTCTAGGTGGAATTTTGTGCCTGGCGTTAGTTTATTCCTAATTGATCTGTCATTTGGAATAATTTTTATTATAGAATTAGTTACGTTTGTTAGTTTATTTATTCTTTCAAAAAAGTAGTTCTAAACAAGGCTAGTCTATTGTTGTTAGTTATTTCAGAGATTATTTGGAAATCTTCGTGGTTGAGGCTTCCCGCGATCCACTTCCAAGTCTTGCCTAATCTATCTATAGATCGTTTTATTTTAGCTTTGGGTTTGAGTCTATTAATTTATCATGCTAAAGTTCATGAACGAGCAACGTATGGAAATTATTAAAAATTACTACCGCAATTCTGATTTGGTAGTCGCAACTTTCAGAGCGCTTACTCCAATTTTTGGTCGTAATAATTGTCCTGCCAGACAGGTTGTACGTGCTATAGTGGATAATTCGAAAATATTCACTATTGGATGATCTTGTGCCAGTGAGATAACGCGCCGGTCGAAGTACCAAACGTATTGCAGCCATAAGTGCTTCAGTTCGAAATGAGTCAAATCAGTTGATTCCTCGCCGTTCACAGAACTTCAGAACCCCTCAACCACATTGTGGCGAATTTTGCGTCAAGATTTTGGTTATGTCCTTACAAGGTCATATTAACTCGAGAACTGAAATCTTTGGTTCATTTGAAGTGCAAAAATTTTTCCGTTTGAACTTTGCTAAAGTTTGAACACAAATCCTGAACTTCATAGAAAAATCATCTTCAGATGAAGCTCATTTTTGGCTTTACGACTTAATAAGCAAAATATGCATTATTAGACAGCAATAAATCCACATATGCTTCGAAGATTTCATACTGGTGTGATTTGATCATATTTTGTCGTCGATGATAATGAGCGCCATGTTATGGTCAATGGAATTCGCTATCGTGGCATGTTGGAAGACTATTTCTGGCCAGAATTTGATGGAGTTGGCATCGAGGATATATGGTTCTTACAAGATGATGCTACATGCCACAAAGCTGGTCAAACAATTGATCTATTAAAGGGGAAGTTCCGTAACCGTGTGATATCGATAAATGTTCTGATCGAATGTACACCTCACTCATGCGATTATACGTTAAATCATTGGTTTATGTCAAAAAGCCAATAACGTTAGAGGAGCTCAGGGACAGAATAGAACGAGAAATTGTCAACGTTCCGACCGATATGTGTGAAAGAGTTGTGGAAAATTGGGTAAAAAAGAATCGCTGCAAACGTACTCGCGGTGGTCATATGAACGATCGAATTCCATAGTTAAATGCAATATATGTACTTCACCTGGAATAAATTTCAGGCCAACATCTCAATTATTCTGTATTTTAATTAAATACAAAATTATTATATCGTTATTTGAAACCCCTTTATTTAGAAATCACCATTTTGTTAGTAGTTCAAAAGGTATGGTGAGCAAAATTATGGATTGAATTAAAAATTTGTAGCCGGAAAAATTTTTGTCACTTTGAAGAACGAGTAATTTAGAACATTTTAATGAAGAATTCTTCAAAATATTTTGAAGCTGATAATCGTATTCTTGAGCAGTAGCTATAGCCTCATCATTTATAGCAGAGGGTAAATGAATTTCCTCGATCCGTAAAAGAGTGTCAGCGAGGTCGTTATCACCTCCAGCAATGTACTAAATATCTGTGCTGAATTGAGCTATATAGTTTAAATGTCTTGCTTGTCTGGGAGAAGCCTTTTCAGTATTTTGTTTAAATTCGATAGGTAATGGTTTATGGTCGATAAAGAGGGTGAAATTTTATTTGTTCAAATGATAACGAAAAGAAAAGAACCCAGAGGCTACCAAGAATTATTAACTTTTTGATTTAGAAAAGCACCAAGTCAGAAGCATATCATAGATTCTACGGCCACTTAAACGGGATAATATACAACGTCCTCTAGACCCAGCATGTTGCATGGTGAGCTTAACTACTGGCGTTAGGCGGGGATCAATCAAAGAAGGGTTAAGTGTGTTTGAGGAAAGAAGGTTGTTCCGAAAAATAGGAGGAAGCGGGAGTGGAGTAAGAAATCCTTGTGCTCCATCTTTCCTCAGTCACTGCATTTGTGTGGTACCAGCATTCGTCGGTATAGTGTATTTCATACAATACCAGCGTGGAATCTTTAGAGTTTCTCAATCAGGGTCAGGCTTGAATCGTATTGGTATCGTATTATTAGATCAGTCATTGCCTCAACTTTAGCTACCAGACGTGGCCTAATGCATTAGTAGCAACCGCATATAAACATTAAGCACTTAAATTGATCTGATGTGATTGTAGTTAGTTGAAATTTCTCACATTCCCAGTTTATTACTCCCGCATAAATCTAAAAATCTCAATTTTAAAACGGATATAATTTGTGTTTCTTTCTAATAACAACACGGGTACATTGGATTAGGAAATTGAATATGAGTAAGATTTACAGCTAAGTGTGGTTACTTCGATCTAGAATGGTCCGAAATCCTTTTTTGCTTGCTTTTTACCGACCCCTCAGCTCATTTAACGACCCTTAAATGACCCTTCTACGTAAACGTTTTTTTACTTGATGTTGATGTTTTATAATTGATCAAATTTTTTGATAGTAAAGGAATTATCCATAAATCTATCTTTCCGTTTTGAAGCATTTTTTGACCAGAATCTGTCGCATTCGTGGGAAATATCGATACAGTTTTTCATTTTTGTATTTGGACGATAAAGTACCTTTTTCACACTGCAATAGTTATTAGTCTATTTTTGGTCCGGACTAATATAAAAAATTTAAAAATTTCAATTTTATTGCTTTTATAGTCCTGAAAATTAGTTGTCGCACTCTGACATATCTGATCATAGACAAATTTAAATTAATCGTTAAATTATCAATCAACGTAATTCACATGTCAAGTGGCATTTTGTAAGCAATTTTGCAAACTAATTATTAAAGTGAACACACATATGTTTCGCATGATTGCGAATTTTCATACGTTATATGTGAGTATAAATTATAGGTACAATTATACTTTATGTATCTTTAAAATATTTATGATAATATATACGTACGGCGCAAAAATTCATACATACGTCAATATATATTTCAATACATTTGGACTGGAGAATGAAGATTGGATAATGGGACAAGGGGAATGGGAAATTAAGAAAGAGGACTGAAGAAATTTTATAACCAACTAAGGTTTGCAATCTACATATTTTTAAATATACTTATGACTATTATTTTCATACAAAATATACATATATACAGTGTGTTGAGACTTTCTTTTTAAAAAAAGCGTTGGTCTTTTGGACTTTTTAAAAAACCCCAAACAAATCCAATGACGCGTTCTGATGTTATTAGTAGGTACATAACGTGGTTAAGCACACGCTGGACCCTCGTCTCTCACTTTTATCGCGAAATTCAGTGCGTGAGGTGGGCTTAGATTTCATATGAATTGGGGTTTTTTGGTGTCTCTGGTTTTTTATTGGATTTTTTGAATTGTAAATTTATCTGTTAATTTTTTTTTTTAATGATTACGTTTTAACACTAACGAAAAGATTATTGAGATCCTGCTGGTTTATGGCAAGTCAATATAAATGTTTTAATTATAAAAGAAGATCCGGAAGAAAATACAAAACCAAAAATTCGATATCGTTTTAAAGGGCTTCTAAAGTGTTCTGTGTTTACTTTAGAGACAGACAATTTTTGATTGCGATTTTAGGGAGAAAGGCCCGTTTAAGTATGGGAGAATGGAGGGGGATGACAAACATTGATCAGGAAGCAATATAGAATCAATTGGCGTACCTTTGTTCAGATTTTAGCGCAAATTATGCCTACAATAATACTTTACGTATATATTTCAAATATATATGATAGACACGTACCATACAGCGGAAAATTCCATGCAATTGCTGTATACTTCAATATTGTTGTAGAATTTTCCTCCCCTTATACTTCAGATATTGCAGCAAGCAATAGGAATACATTTTATTAATATGGGATATAGGATGTAATTTTACTATGCATAAATTGTTATTTAAAACTACAAATACATAGTCGCACTAATATCGCAATTACTTTAACTGTTCTTCATACCGAGGCAAATGCAAATTTCTGCGACATTCCAAATGAGATGGACAGTGTCGTTCTAGACAAAATCGATTTGTCTATAGATAGGTGTGTTTAAAAAAAACATAGTTTCCTATCGTCTCCTTCTCTCTTTTCTCCTCTTCTAACCTTTGCATAGTCCCAGTTCTACGATACTCATAATTTCTATATCAGGTTACAGAGACATCATTGCCACCGTATCTGATTTGGCTGCTGATTATGACTTATTGTTCGATGTCTCACAACCCCGCCTGTAAAAACTTTGGCCATCAAAAATCGCACAATTAATTTATGCAATAAAAACAGATAAGCCGAGTAAATAATATAGCCGGTAAAAGAAGTCGCAAACATCTGAATTTGGAAACTTTTTTGATTTGAAAAAGGTAACGCGACTCGTGAATGTGACCAATTAATTTTGGTACTGATGGCATATACAGAACAGATGCGTATGAGTGTGGCGAATGATTCAATCAGAGGAATTAATAGGTGCTTCTTCATGAAGGAAAATTTGCTGCTAAAGTTCAAGAGAAATTATGTTTATGACATCCCAAAGTTTATGGTCGTTTGAAATCCCTGAAAACTTAAAGAAAGTTCTGTGTCACACACAACCATTCGTGCAAAACACACGGGAAAATAAGTCAAAGAGGGATTAATCGATTAAACGGGACTCGAACGTCTAAGTGGCGCCAATGAATGTTCCTCCCCGCCAAATATGTGTAACAAAGCGTGCAGAAAGGTAACATATCGAAAACTTGTAGACATCCGCTAAATGAGTCGATTCGGCTGCTGAGCTGGAAGCTGATATATGGCCCTCTATCTTATACTTTATACAGCAAGAAAAATAAGTGATTTAGGATCGAATAAAATCCCTCTGTGGAGAAACTATTTCCTGTAGTAACACGAAAGTAAGGTTGCTGACGATGTTCTAAAGTAAGACAAAAGGAAGAACATCAATTCAGTTGCACTCATTTAATATCTGATAGAACGGACTTTTTGCTAAAATCAATACAAAAATTGAAAATCCCGAGGCAAATTACATTACTTGAAGCAACCGCGATTGCTTCCTGCTTTACATCATAAAAGCTGGAAGTTAACACTAGAACTATCAAAACCAGTCAATTTGACTGGTACTCAATTCTTTCCTCCATTTAATTGTATATTTTTGTAATTCTCTTCTGATTTATACTAAAGTTTAATAGAATTGAGAATTACGACATATTCAAAAACCTTTTTCTATTAATAATTATTAATTTAAATTTTAAAGCTTATTAAATTAAAGGTGCAGAAAGTTGTTAAAATTCCAGACTTGTGCACCGGTAGTCTAGTGTAGTGAAAAAATATTGAAATTTTTGTACATTTGATTTAAACAAATCGAATTAATTTGCATTGGAAACATTTATTAAGACTTAAGACCCGTTTGTATATTATTTTAATATTTTTTCCAAAAATCACCAACAAAAATTATTCCAACTAATGACTACACTATAAATTTTTTTCGAATATCTCATGGAATAAATTTTTTTTCCTGCCAAGATATTACTTTTAAAATACGTTTTCGGAATATATTAACTACTTAAAAATTTAACACTGAATTAGATATTCAGAAAAAGCACAATATTTTTTTTCGAAATGTTAGCAGGTATTTTATTTGATATTAAAGAAATTTGAACAATTGTTATTAAGTTGGCGCGGCATGAAAACTTTTTATTTTATTATATAAAAAAAGGGCCTCTTCATTGTTCGTTCTAAAAAAAGTTAAATACAAGAAACATCTCCTATTAAGTTTACTGAGAATAATAGCTTTTTGTATTCTCTGTTTTACTGAGAAATTACTCCTTCAGAATCAACAATTTCTTTATTTAAAGAGTTAATATTCAACTAGAGTGCAAATACAAATTAAGAAAAAATGGCAAGCAGAGCAAAAGTAATATTTCGGTTGCTAGCTCATTTCACAAGGTTTCCCCATATACGGATCGAGAGAGCCTTGCATGCCTAAGTTTAATTGAAAGCGATCCAGAAGGACAGAACATTTTTCTTACCTTATAATAAGTGATAATAGGTGATAAAAAAACTAATAAAGTTGGAACATTCCAATTTGTTAATAACTGTACATTTAGTCAATTTCTCCTTAAATGCTGCCCACAAATCTGAAATTATTTCATTCAAACAATTCATATTTACTTATTTACCATACGTCCAAAGACAAAATCAAAACTTTACCAGGTGTACCGGAAAATAAAAAACATAATTTTTAAAGAAATGGAAAAAGTTATTTATTCAAAGTATTGGCCATTCAATTCTACATACTTTGTCTATCTTTCTTCCAATTTATGAATGCCATCCGAAAAAAACCTTTTGTACTTTGAGCCAAACCATTCATCGAGTCATTTTTAGATTTCTTCGAAATTTGCAAAGTGCTGCTCAGTCAGCGCGTGTCCCGTTGATGCGAAAAGGTCTTAATCGGATGGGGATGGTCTGGAGAGTACAGCGGGTGTGGTAATACGTACCATCCAAGCGACTTTAATCCATCTTTCATCGGATTTTCTGTGTGTAACGGTGCATTGGCACACAACCAAATCACTCTACCGTGTCTTTGTGGCCCATTCAGGACATTTGTTCATCAATGCATAGTTTAAATTTATTATTTGTTGTTTGTAGAGATCAATATTAACTGTTTTATCAGGTTTGGAGTCGATGGGCCAGCTTGGCCAGGCGATAACATGATATTTTACGTGTTGAATTTTCGAAATAAATCTATTTTCATCACCCATCACAATCTGATGAAAAAATTACATTTTGACATTTTACAGCATTTCACAAATGGTTTTTCGATTTTCCATTTGCCTGTTACTCAGTTCATGTGGTGCATCCATGGTCTACCCGATCATTTACTGTCTTTCAAAACCACCACTTTTAAATTTTCGAAATTACGTTTCACATGTTTTTATGCTTGGAGCATACTCTCCGTAACTTTCTACCAGCAAACATTGGCTTTTAACGGTTTTTTCCTTTTGATGAAATAAGAAAAGCAATGCATCCAGCAAATGCTATGCAAACTATGGCGCTATTATTTAGGCGGAATAAAATTTTTGTTGTTTTTGAAGCTTAATGACAGTCGAATAAAATGACATATATGTCAAAACGGGGTGTGACGGGTAGTGACTTCTGTTAGAAAAACCGGTACACCTGCTATTTCGTAATATCTCGCCAAATGACGGGATGTTTTTTTATTACAGATTGTCTTCTAACTGTTTTTTCCAAATAAGTAATTACTGGAAATTAAAAAATTATATTCAATGATATATTTATAAATTTCATAAAATTGAGTTATTAAGTTGGCGCGGAACATCAGTTTTTTTATTATTACAATTATTAAAAAAATCGAATGTTTCGAACTAACTTTATAACGGTCTCTTGTAAAGTAAATATTAACATTATATTATAATTTAAACAAACAACAAACAACGTTTCAAATCAATGCTTTTGTATTTTTATATTAACTCTATGGAAAATCGATTTTATTGAAATTCATTTCATTTCACAGTATTTCTTCGTAACCGAAAATCATCAGAACAAACAATGCTTGAGAAGACAACGACGACGACCACGGGCGCTACGGGCTCAGTTGTATAGAGGAACGAAATTCGAAAGTCAGAGGCTAAACGACTGTCTACTGATCAGAATTGCTCTTTAATTGGCATATTCAAGTTGAATATTAATCTTTTAAGAATGTTAAGTTTAAATGTCAAAGTCTAAACATAATTGCCTGTTCTATTGAAATTTACTAAAGGAATTGTAGGCAATCAGTTGTCTTCAATTATAGAAAGAAACACTTTTTAGATTGCAACATTCCCTAAATATTTTCAATCGAATTGAAATTCGGTCTACAAACTAGCTAATCCAATATCGAAATGTTGTGATCAGCCAAGAAGTCTTTCGTCAGTCGAACAATGCAAATTGCCACATTATCTTGTTGGAATATGTAATCAGGGCCAACGTAATCATCACATCAATTTACATTCCAAGAAATTAACGCAATTGGCAACATTAATTTTGGTGGAAAAGGTACATGTCCTGCATATCCAATGTTTTCCCATATCACCAGCGATTCTTTTCGTAAACCACGACCTGTTTTAATATTTGTCTATTATCACTCCAGTAGTTTTTGGAAGCAACCAAGTCCGTCTAAATTATATTTTTAATTTTTTTTTCTTAGCCGAGCAGTTTCATAAGGTGGCTAAAGTTAAAGCTTCGTAGTGCTTCTTTCGTATGATCTGTCTCTGTCGTCGTTTAGAATTTTCTATAATCAACGCATAGAAATATATAATTTGAAATTGCGTTATACCAAATGGGCTAATATAATTATATATAGACTGCTACGCATTCTATTTTCCTGAGTCAAAGGGACACTCAAATTTCGTTTTCGCCTTGCCAAGGTTTTTTGTTGTTTCAGTTTTAAAAACCTAAGACTTGAGAATGTTAATAAAATTCAAGAGGTGAGAGGTGATGAATTATACATACAGAATACAGACATTGATGATGATTTACTCAGATGGAAGTCGGAGTAGGGAAGAGAGTTGGCCTTCCGTAGCATTCGTCTGAGACGCTCAGCAAGTCCATAGTTAGTGCCGTGGTAAGGAGGGTCAAAGAGAGGGGTCATGAGGTAATGGGGGTTGGTGTAGTAAGAAATCCGCTGAAGCAGAGAAAGGCAATCAATATCTCCAGAAAGCAGCCGATGGATCGGTAATATCAGCGATGTATCGCCGCCTTCAGAAGGTCTGTGAGTTAATCAGCAGGTAGTTTTCGTAAGGGGATTAGGGAAGGGGAAGGTGTAGACGATGAGATCAGGGAAGCTCACTTAAAGCAAAGCGAAGGAACTTACGCTAGAGTACCTCAATCATATTGATGCTTGTAGATTGATATGGATACACTTGGCAAGTGTATTCGAGAAAAGGGACTGACGAAGGAGACATAGAGGGATTTGGTAACTATAGGGGGGTGGTCAAGGAACTCCTTAGATCAGCGCTTTACAAAGCCAAGTCCAGAGTTGGCTTTAGCAGCCACACTATCAATGTGATCATGAAAATTAAATTCACTGTCACAAAAGACACTAAGTTCACGAAGAGAGGATACTTAAGGGATAGTTTCATCAGATAACCAATGGGGGGGATGGGGAGAGGAGAGCGAGGAGGATAAAGACAGTTTTTTTGGCAACAGATACTAAAATTATCAACGTCGTCTTGAAGGTGTCGTGAGTCCGTGGGAGGGGACATTCTTTTGGAGATTATCATGTTGTCGGCGTAGATAAAACGATCGGAGTGCTTAATAATACACTCAACATCATTGATATCCAGAATGAAAAGCAAACGGATCCAAATGGTTCCCCTAGGGCACCCTAATTGGCCATGAAAGAGTTAGAGGACGAGGAACACAAAAGGACCTTGTACTAGCGTTGATCAAGATACGACTTCATCCAAGGCTGATTGAAACAAGGGAGCTGAGTTTGAAAAGAATGAATTTATGTGAGATTTTATCGAACGCCTAGCTGAAGTCAGTAGCGATGACGTCGACGTCACCGTTTTCCAAAGCATACAGTGTTCTGGAGACGAAGTCGTTAAGGTTAGTGGTAGTAGATATGCCTTTAAGGAAACCGTGCTGTGATGGGGAAAATTTGAATTTGAAAGAACAAACAATCGTAAATTATGCTTTCGAAGAGTTTAGGTATGCAGGAGATTTGTCTATAGCACGGAAGTTGGAAATATTACTCTTAAAGCCCTTTTTATGAATGGGGATGATAAATGGGTTTTTTTACCTACAGGGAGAGATTCCTTGGGTGAAGTTAAAAATTAGAGGTAAAAGGTCCAACCAAGTGATGAGCGTACTTTTTCAGGACAATGGCAGGGACCCCGTCAAGTCCCAGGTGTTGATGGGGGAAGCAACCACTGATGGAACAGTGTTGATAGAAGCAAGGATGGTTTGAGGAAAAGAGCGCATTTAATGGAAGTAACTTGCATCGAAAGAATGCTCACTAAAGGATTGACTGAAGTGTTGAGCGAAAACATCAGCTATTACACTAGGGTCGGAAGAAGAAGAGTCGTCTAGTTTAAGTGCTAGCCACTGGATTTTCTTATGATGTTAATAAATTGGTAAAAGCGTTTATGATCAGAGAGGAGAGTTTATTGCATGCGTACCAAATATTCAAGGTAAAGGAATTGGCTGCGTTCAGAGAATAAGGAAGGCACAGAGTGGTAATTAGACAGATCGGGATCCGATCGAGATAAGAGATAGGCCTGGTGCTTCTCCTATTCCGTAGGGAAAAAAGTTCTTTATTTTACCAAGGGGAGAAGAGGCATGATATCTATGAGGTTGAAAGGAAATAGATTGAGCTAGAGAGGCAAGAGTTCGATGTAGAAAACGTCTAGAGCTTCTTCAACAGAAAGCTGGGTATCAGTTGGGAGATAATGAAGGAACGATTGGTCAAGTATGTAATTTAATTTTCTAAAATGCCCCGCCCGGAAGAACGGGGAGTTCAAGTAAAAAAGTAAGGAAGAGTGGAGGGTTATACTGGTCAATAGTTAAGACAAGATGAGTACTCCTAATGGCAAACGAGTTGACGGGATCGGAAGAAAAGATCAGATTTAGCTGTCTAATGAGGTTGTTAGTTATATCACTAATTTGGTAGAGACCGGAGTTGGAGACAGATATGATAAGACGGAATTCTGGAAAACTAAGCAAGATTTAGAACGCAGACCTCTGGCGTTTTGATATATGGAAATCCGGGAAGTTGGACTTTGTCAGAAGACGGTAGAGGAGGGGAAAAGGATGGAGTGCTTAAAATAATGGAGGTGGGAAAGAGTTAAGAAAGAAATTAGAAATCAATAAAACGCTTGCTTTAGATAGCCAATTACAGTTGGAAAAAGGAACTTGAGCATTAATGGAGTTAAGAGATTTGGAAATAATTTTAGAAGAAACACGTTTAGAATTTTTGTCATTATAAACATTAGTTTTAGGTTTAATAAATGGAGATTTAATTTTATTGGAGGGCGGGTTAACATTTATACTGGGCCTGGTGGGAGAAGAATGAGGGGAAGAACTACTAGGAATAAAAGAGTTCTTAATTAATTCTTATTAGTATTTTTCGCACTACTACTAGGATTAGACTTAGATCTTACAGATTTTGAAATTCATTGCGTGATCCTGATGCTAACATGGGAAGAAAGACGGATGACGGGGTAAGAGAATAGCCCCGCATATTTCTGGTGAATATAAACTTAAAATTTAGACAAGCTTTCAAGGCTCGAAGAGCGGAGCTTCATAGATTCGATAGGTTCGATGAAAAAGTGCCTGATGACAAATTCAGGGATTCAAGACCCATCCCTTGATGAGGGGTACCAGCCACAAGGAGCGCTGTGAACGTTATAGATACTTCCATATTAACACGATGCAGTTTCGCGAGTCTACATTTCTATCCTCCTTCAGTCCAAAAAGTCCCCAATTTACAAAAAAGGAGTAGCAGGATTAGAAGTCTGGGCGGCGACAGATGAAGTAGGGGGTAGAGGGCGTGACTCCGACTGGGTGATAAAAACGACTACGTTAAATGACTTAAGGTGTTGCAGCTTAAGTTCGTAGGATGTGGTGTTTCACAAAATCTTGCAGGTAAAGCGGGAAATAAAATGAAGGAAATTAAGGTTTTGCACTTTATTCACTGATTCAGTGCTTTACTAAATATCTGTTTTCTGAAATCAGGGCTGTAATCATGATATTAAGCGCTTTTACAAAATATCTTTGGCTAAAGGGCAGACGAAATTAATAGACTCAACGATAATAACAACAAGACAGCCGCAGTAGTGTTTTTCCTCCCGGATTTTTATTCAAAGTTGAATCGTAATTGATAACGAGTCCCACTAATCAATCCCTGCCTTACTGCCCTCCCTTTTGTTTGTTGTGCCTTTTATTAGACTCTAATTTTTTTTTGTGCCATAAGCTTGTGGTCTCCAATCGTTTATACTTCATTCGACTTTGTTATCATTGCTGGTTGTGCTCGCTAAGTTAATCTGTGGCAGTTGCACTCAAACGACCGGAATTCACCTGTATCGTCATCTTGTTTTTCTGACCATATCACCTGTGGTTGCACATTATCGATAACTCGGGTAATTTGTCTTGCTGTTTGTCCCTTCGATCTCTTTCTGTGCAAGGCATGCAATGGCACTCTAGTCGGCGCCGGTGCGAGAAAATTTCCTGTAACACTCCTTCCCTCTTCGAAAAAGAAGGGGTATGGCTTTCGGAAGATCGGAAGATCATCTACCTAGGGGAGAAAGCGAAGTTACCACTCAAGCTTTTCTATTACTACATTGAAATTATTTTTTACGTTAAATTTTTTTTGTTAACATTATTGGTTTTCTTTATTTTAATACATTACTTGTATATTATTTATATATTTTATCTTATCCCATTACACTTCGTACGTAACAACTTTGTGGCTTTGTGTTGTGATCAACTTAAATTTGCTCCTTATATTAAATTACAAACCGGCTCGAAGAGGAGATCATCTCAAAATTTCTAGTGATCATACATAAAAGAATGCAAAAGTGGCAAAGTGATCAAATTACGTAAATAGATAAGCCCCGGCGAAACTTCTTGCAATGAACTATAATATTTCTGACCATATCTCCTAAAGCAAGGATCATTTTTGCTATTATACAGTTTTGCACCACTGAAATGCGTGATAGCATTTGTGTATGTAAGGTAGTAAGTAGTTAAGTATAATGATATATATATCATTGTATTCCTTACATAATACCAAGATTTCTGCCTTTTATTGACAGCTTAATATGGGGCTTAGGTGGAGTTCTTCTTCTGCCCTGATTATTCGTTTATTTTGGGTGTGGTTGTTTAGTTCCCGATGAATTTCAAGGAGTATATTACCTTGGGACAATCAAATAATTCTAAATATTCATGTGGATGGATCGCCAATTTAAGTGTAGTTCTTCAAAATTGTGACCAATATTTAAAAGAATAGTTAGTAATAAAACTATAGTTTTTCTAATTGCAACATATCTGGGTAAAAGAAACCATACAACGTTAATACACGCATAATTTCATAATAGAAAGTGCAAAGTTGTATGAAAATGGTGTTATCGTGCATAATGAAGAATTTTAGCTAGAAATAAGGGCCTTCATACGTCTGGTGTACTGGCTACAATTTCTTGAAGAAATAAATAATAATAATAATAAAGGATAAATAATGTTACAAGTTTTACTACCACATTATTAGAACTAAGAACCGATCGCCAGTTTTCAGACATATTAAAATTAGATTTTCATAAAAATTTTAGTAAGAAATACTGCCAGCAATTTAGAATTAATAGGCAATAAATTTCTAAACAACCGAAAGAATTAGTGCCACTAATAAAAACATCATACCAGCTAGATTAACATCATTTTGCGCATATAGTACATATATCCCGAGAGACAGAGGAAACCGAGAACTATCGTCGAAATTTTAAACTGGAAAGCTACGAATTTCATTACTTTCTCCTCGGCTTAAGTTCCGAATAGGGGAAAATCACCAATTTCAGTAAAATTTTGCAGGAGCCTTCCAAAATGCTATAGTTTCCGCAATATTCCACTTTTAATTTTGACACTTTTTCAAAATTATAAGTGGAATTTTAAAACCACAATTCTTTCACCTCCGCATAATATCTTCACAAATCGATGACTTTCCCTAACGCGTACTCCACTATACACTTTTCACAACACAGTAACAATTTTGATTGTGGAAAAACCTGAAAAATAACAATAATAATAATAAAAACAAAAATCTTCTTACCTACTGTTATTTAGCTCGTTATTTTTAAGAAATGACACACACATCAAATACGAGCTCGCCCCCGCGCGAAAAAAGAATTTTTTAATGAAAAAAGGAATTGGCCATGCAAATGAAACGTGCATAGTGTAGTGGGCGTTAGTCCGAAATATTGCATTTGAAGAAAAACAAACAGAATTTAGAAGGAATTGCCACGGCAGAGTTTTAAGTTTGCAAACAGAAGACTGGTTTTTGAGTACTGTTTAACCAGATAATTTTTACTTTACTGTTTTGTTCCCATTAAGATTATGGAATTTTTAGATAAAAATGAAGTTTTTGTCCGCGGATTATTATCTTCACCAGAACAAACGAAAAGAAAGTAAGTTTATTTAAAGAAAAATTTATCAATATTTTACAGATTTATGAATTAAATAATCTTCAAGATATTGTAAAAAAACAAAATTGTAATGGGAAAATCGGCCGAAATAAAAGTGAGCAAACGTCAGTTAGTAGCAATCAATAGATACTATGAAGTCATCATAAAAGCATTCTCTTTAGAATAGACTGAAGAACTAACAGAATTTGAAGAAAAAATTCTAGCATTAAAGGGAGACAAGTAGGCAAATTAATATAAAAGAAAAATAGTAAACTTTTCTTTTAACGTATACGAGTAGATATACTACCCAAATGCAAAATAGTTGGTCTAGTGACAAATTTTAATAGTCTATTTTATAACTAAGCATATATTTTTCAAATAACTATTTATCAAATAAAATTTATTTTTGTTTCATAATCTTTGGAAGTCATCCTCTTAAATTATTTCAAAACCTATAAAATTCAGGTCGGAAATTTAGTAAAAATTTTATTTTGCATTATTGAGTAGCAATGCAAAACAGTTGGTCTACCCTGAATTGAGTGCAGAATAGTTGGTCTAAGTTGTTTTTATTCACTCTATTATTATTTGGTGACATCGCCTTTGTTCTTTATCACGTCATTTATCGTTCGAGGCATAATTGTCACTAAATTTTCACATTCCTCATGTGTTATGGATTCCCAAACAGTAATGATTAATGAACGAAGTTCTTCAAGGTTTCTGGCCGGATATTTTTTAAGTCTTTTCTTCATTTTTCTCCAAAGAGATTCTATTGGAGAGAGATCAGTAGAGGAATGTCATGAACCCTGATCCAAGATATTGTGGACCTTGCTGTGTGGCAGGGAGTTCCGTCCTGTTGGAAAATATATTCTCCTTCAGCGGACTCCAGTTTTTTAATAGAAGGAAGGAGTTCCTTTTCTAGTATATTTTGATATTGAAAAGGAGTTTCTTTTCTAGTATATTTTGATTTATTGTACCTAGTATAGTAGGCATAGTTGACCTACGCCTCGACCAGACATACATCCCCATAGCATCATTGATGCCGGGAACTTTACAGTTCTTTTCAAGCAGTCTTTATTAAATTGCTCATCCGAAGTGCGAATAACTATTTTCCCATTATCTCCAACACACGCGAACAATTTCGATTTATTGCTCCATATAACAGATTTCCATTGCCTGGGAGTCCAATCTTTGTGTGACTTGGCCCACTCTAAACGTTTTTTCTTTTGCTTTACGGTAAGATGTGGTTTTTCTTTTGCCTGTTTGAAAACGCAAGCACTACAGTTCTACAACTTCTTTCATGGATTCGTCTTAACTTACTTTATAAAAATTGTATCCTAATCTTTTGATTTCTTTTCTGCACGAATCTACTGAAATGTCTCTTTTAAGAGTTTTTCTCCACTTAACGGTTATAGCAGCAAAATTAGCACGACGGTTTTCTTTGAGTATTGCTTTTAAATTTCTGCTGTCCCTTAAACTAGCTATGCACGGCCTTCCTGTTTTCTTCTTCAAATCAACGTTTCCTTCTCTTTTGTATAAATTAATTATATTTTGAATCGACGAACGGGGTACTCCTAAGTTTTTAGGGATTTTATACGAAGAATTTCCAGTTTTAAAAGAATTAATAATTACTTCCCGAAGATCGGGTGAAACATGGCATTATCACAAACTAAATGACTAATCTGGCTATGAGCCACTAAAGAAATGAGTGTAACTGCATCTAGAATAATTCCATTAAATTTGCAAACACAAACTTAACTAACACAGAGATTATAAAACAAGAATAAACATTATTTAATAAATAGTTATTTTAAAAAAATATGCTTAGTTATAAAATAGACTGTTAAAATTTGTCACTAGACCAACTATTTTGCATTTGGGTAGTAGATTGTAACGGTTCGAAAAATAATCATAAGGTGGTTTGAGTAAAGATCTACAGCATTAGCTACCGTGAGAAGACATTAGTTTAACATATAATTATGAAGGTATCCAGAAAAAACAGATATTTAAATCATTCTCTACGACTCACGATAAATTTTACAGCAAGTATTTTGTTACAATGGGATATTCAAAATTTATTTTATTTTATTTTTGTAACTCACGATGCCTTTACAAAGGACAGTTATATTGGCGAAATAAAAAGTTGCTTCAAAATATCTAAAAATAAACTACATACTGAAATGCCTACAAAAACAAAAAAAAAAACAAACCACTCGAGAATTCAAAAAAAATAGCATAAAATTAAATTAACTGAAGTACAAATGTAAATGTATGTAAAAATGAATAATGAACCTTATGCTATTAATGCTAGCTCTTAAAGTAAGTGCAACTTTGTAGCATTTTGTCGTCGGATAACGATATTAGAGTTGATTATCTTCAGGAGGGTCGGTAAAAATGTCAACTTGCACTTGGTAAGCAAATAACCTTTATTATCTTATGGACATTTTTGTGATATTTATGCTAAACCATTGTACGGGTTTTTTATTTTGTTTTAAACGCCAATCTAGCTTCGAAAGTTTTATAAAAGCACAGAATTAAAATGTAGCGACACACTCTAAAAATTTTGTACCTAAAATTACTGCAAGTAAGTTAATTGAAATATATGTAGGTAAAAGCAAGAAAGCTGCAAAGTGCTGGAAAAAGGGTGAGATCGGAAAATATACCAACACCAAAAATGTGTCTGCTACAAGTGTTATCAGTTTAAGTTTTCTATCGGGCTGATGGTATCGCTGGATGAATTTTACAGATTGGTATAAAAATAAAAGAAATAAGTTAGTTATATTTAAATAAAACTCGGTGTAAGATGGAAGCCTAAGGTGTGATTAAACACTTGAGAAGTACGTTCTCATTAAATAAAAAAATTTTTTTAATTTACACTTAACGTCTTAATGAAAGAAGTGAAAGACGAGGACTTGCTAAGAATAATCACAGGATATTTGATTTTAGCTGATATTCATTTGTCAAATAGTGCTTTTAAAACCACAATTGATTTCCTCGATATTACTGGGAAAGCGCATATTACTGAAGAAAGCGGCTTTTTAGTCTGCGAAATTGGGTACAGTATTCCTCCAAAAAAAGACAGTAATAAACTCGAAATAAAGCAGCACAGTAGTGGATCAAACCCAGGGTACAGATTGTCACCAAAATAAGTGGCATTTCTTTACAATTTTAATACGGAGGGTATAAAGCTAACTTTTCAGCTACAAGATTTTGGAGAATTTAAAAAAGGCGTTTGATAATGTAATAAAAGAAGTGATGTCAAATTCTGTGATAGGTAGCAAAATTAGTTTTTCAATCGCACTACTAATTTTGCCTCAAGTAAAACCAATTTGGTCTAGTCTTAAACCTATCACGCAGCTATCCGGTGAGTACATTATAGGATTAATTTTAAATGTGAATCAGTCCAATGACGTTTTCCTTTTCGATGATGTTCTGCAATTAAATGCAAACATTGTCAAGTTTCCTTTTGGGAGAGGTAAAATAAATCCCAAACGCGTAGAAGAAACTGTGGTTTTAGCTAGGAAGACAAGCGTGATAGATGTTGGGAAAAAATGATTTAAATTGCCTGCTGTGAAGTATCTGTTATTGTATCGAAATATCATCTGAGAGTTTTAATAAACAGATTAGTTCTTTTGTTATTCGGTCACTAGATAAGTCGGCAAAACTGTTGTGTAAGAATGCAAGAGTCAATCTTAGTGAGATGAGTTGCAATTTAAAACATCTTTACAAGTTCCAAAAATATTTATCAAATTACCAATTAATCGTTTTTGAAGATTCGAAAAGTCCAAATTCAGTTTTTTTTCAAAATACCAATTGAGTATAGCTTAGTGAAAAAATTTACCTCTGATATTCACAAGCAGTAGAACAATTTTATGTTATTAAATCGCCGACAGGCTTCTTTAATAAAAAATATTGCTATCCTTTATGAGATAAACTGTCAGATGTAAAATTGCACAAATGTGAAGTAAAGTACCGTTACTGTAACTCTTTTCCGCCATGTGTATTTACTGAACAAGTCAAAGCGTGTGAAGCTTGTAACCGCGTATTTAAAGGCGATGTCTTCTTTACCAATCACATCTAGAATAAAATTAAAAAAAAGTTTGTGCGACACTTTTAAGATTTGTAAATTGTACAAAAATTATCTTGTTCTCACTAAAAGAGATCTGGCCGAATATATCTGCAACTTTAACAACTTGCTGCACCTTTAATTTAATACGCTTTCAAATTTGAATAAATAATTATTAATGGAAAAAGGTTTTTGAATATGTCGTAATTCGTAATTCTATTAAACTTTGGCATCAATCAGAAGAGAATTACAAAAATGTACAATTAAATGAAGGAAGGAATTAAGTACCAGTCAAATTGACTGGTTTTGGTAGTTCTAGTGTTAAAGCTGTTCAATAATTGTTCACCGGAACACTTTTACTACATTAAACCATGCCGCGGGAGGCCAGATAAGATATCTTGCTAATATTTTATTGCTGCGAAAGTACGCAAGATATTTTATATGAGAACAGCGCTGCTTTCTTTTTGCATATTGTAAACTTAATTGTTGCACAACAAATATGACTGTGTTTCCATGCAGAGTTAACTCAGGGTTAGCCCGAGTTAAAGTCCCATGGAAACCAGGGTTGAGTTAAGTTTCGTTAAACCCAGCTAAACTCAACGAAAGAGGTCGGATTTAGCTGAGTTATGCAAATGTATTGGTAGATTGTTTGCTTCTGTGTTAAAAATGGCGTCTGCGTCTAGCCGAGTTTTTTGGACTGTTGCTAAATCCATTTTTAAAAACAAATATTTATATAAATTTCAATGGGGTGCGAATTTACCAAACCAAGAGCTGTCAAATTAACCCAGGTACATGGAAACGCGCAGGGTTAACTTCAGTGCTTTAAAACTCAACGAAAACTCAACCCAAACTCAACTCCGTTCATGGAAACACAGTGTATGCTATAAATATTATAGGCAGTCAGACATTGCACAAAAATGTAGCATTTGTGGCGGTATACAGCATTTGTTTGAATACAGTAGTGAAACGTCGGTTGTGAAAAGATTTTTGGATGATTGCTTTCGTCCTTTGATATCTAATGTGTACTGCATTGCACATAATATGCAAGGGTATGACGGACTTTTTATTTTCTGAATTGTTGGTTACAAATTTGAAAATAGAACCTATAATGAACGGTACAAAAATAATGAAGCTAGCATGCGAAAATCTGGTATTTATCGATTCTTTAAATTTTCTAGCATTTCTTTTTCCAAGTTTGCTGAGGTTTTCGATATCAAAGATCATGTAAAGGTTTATTACCCTTATTACTTTAACACTGTAGCAAACACTGAATACATCGGAAGTTACCCTTCCCCTGAATTACTAAAGGTAAAAGAGAGAGAGAGGTTTTCAAATTGGCATGACTCCGAGACCAAAGGAGTTTCCAATAATCGAGAAAATTGATGTTGATATATTGCATAAATGATGTTAAAATCTTACGTTTAGGATGTACTCGCTTTATGTAAAAAATTCTTGATACAACACAAATAAATCCTTTTATAGAATCTTTAACTATTGCACCAACTTGCATGCTAGTCTATCGTAAAAATTACCTTGAAAAAAATGTTTTAGGTGCCTAAAAATGACTACTTTCAGGCCTAAAATCATTCACTGGCTGTATCCATATGGCTTGCTTCGGAAAGCATTAAATCGGGTGTTGAAATTGTTTCCGCGAATAATAAAAGTGAAATAAAGTTAGAGAGAGGCGCGATGCAAGTAGACGGCTTTAATTCTGAAACAAATACTGTTTACGAATTTTTTGGTTGTCTTCACTATGGATGCAGAGACTATTTTAAAGTGCAGGAAGTTGCAAATAACACAGGCCTAAAGCTTGAGACTGTTAGTCAAAGGTATGAGGGCATTCTAAAAAGGATTGAGACAAACAAGCCATGATCTGAATTATTCTTACCCGTGCTGCCTTTCAAAAGTAAACTAAAACTATATTTTTTTACTGTATAGAAACTGTGCAGATGAAAATAGAGTCTCTTCTTGTCATCACGATGATTAAAATTGTCGGTACATGGTTTATACCTGAAGTAGACCCAGCTGCAAAGAAAGGCTATAAAGTAAAGAAAGTCTTTGAAGTTTGAAAAATAACTATACTGTTTCTGACCCAGTAAAAATACACTCTTAAAAATTAAACAGGAGGCGACTGGGTGGGGTATTAAATGTATAACTGAAAAAGAGAGAGATAGTTTTTGAAAAATTCTATGAGGTGCGACATCGATTTAAAGCTCAAATTCGATTGTATAAAGCTCAAATTCGTAAAAATCCCGGTAGATGTAACAGTGCAAAAATTTTTCTGAGTTCTTTCTGGGGAAAATTCGCACAAATTGAGGACAGAAATTACACGAAGGTTTGAAATAATTTTAAGGACTTTTGTGATTTTATGCAATCACCCGATATTAAGATTTGTGCTATATAGCCCATTAATGAATGTGGGTTACGTGGAAATATATACAAGAAAATCTTAACATGCTCCTTCACGTAAACATTCCTATTGCTGCCTATACCACTACGTTTGACAGAATTAAGCTTTATGAAGTGTTGGAAAAAGTGGAGGATAATATTCTCTTTTATGATACAGATAGTTTGGTATTTGTAGACAATAAAGAAAATGAACTTGAGTATATCAACAAGTGCAAAGGATTAACAATAAATTTTGAAAGTTCCAAAACTGTCAACTTTGAGCTCCTAAAATCAGTGGTTGTCGATGAAAGCGGTCAAGATATTGTGTGTATAAAAAAGGAAATAAAAATTAGAAGAAAACGACGCGGAGTTATTATTTCCTCAGTAGAGAAAAAGCACTTGTGATAAAAGAGTTGTTACTGAAGATTACTTTTCCTATCCTTATGGCTTTATAAAAAGTAAGTAAGGAGTAGTCAAGTAGCGATATACTGTATAACAATTGTTTCAAAATATTCTTCACTCCCAACTAAGCCTCCGAAATTGCTGTATTGTAGATAGATATATAATGTAGAGTAAAAAAATAATTGTACAGGGTATAAGCAGGCAAACAGCATCAGCAGCAGCAAAACGATCAGCATTTCTTCTTTGGGAGTCAAGTAGCAGCAGCAGTCCTGAACAATGTGGACATGTGAAGGCGAGAATTCGGCTGAGGCAATAATGTGGACATGTGAAGCCAAGATTTCGGGTGAGTCTTAAGATTCATTTAGTGCAATTAAATGTGTTGCATGTCATCTAAACAATGAGGCTTTAGAAAATCTTATCCATTTTCTTTAAATAAACAACGAGTTCTCGTTCTTTGTTGTGTAAAACATTTTGAATGGCTTTCTGCATACTTTCTTCGTCTGACCCCGCTCTTTCAGTCTTTATTTTACATTTTATTTATAATAATTGAAAATTTATATCGAATATAAAAAAAGGCTTGCCCTATAAAATAGTTGTTTACGAAGCCTACTCACTAGACAAAAAACTCTGCCCTCCGAGCGCAACTGTTAGTTTAGGAGCCAAAAAGAAAAGTCGCTTGGAGCTAAATCTGATGATTAAGAAGAGTGGTTAAGAACTTCAAACCGTAATTTGTGGATTTTCGCCATGGCAACCGCTGAGGTGTAAGATGGCGAATTGTCTTTCGTTTTCCACAATTTCTGCCTTCAGTTTGTCAAGTAATGATGCATAGTATGCTTCTGTTACAGTTTTTCCTTATTGAAGATAATAGAATAAGATAACTCCATAACTATCCGAAAAAGCAGTCGCCATCACTTCCCTTTCCCTTGCCTTTGTTGGAACCAATTCCCCCTTGGCAGTTCTCTGTTCTTACTGATTTTTCGTTTCTGGGGTATAAATTTCATCTACAGTAATTAATCGGTGTAAAAACTATGATTTATTACGCCTAAACTGCTCTAACAGAGAATTGGAAATGTTCATTCGAACAAGTTTTTGGTTCAAAGTGAGCAAACGCGGTTCTCAACGTGCGAACAATATTTTTCAGACCTAAATTATGATTCAATATGTGATAAACACGTTCTTTGAACATTTTCATACCCTCTGCTATCTCTCTAAATTTAATTCGGCGGTTGCCAAGCACTACTTGGTGAGAAATGTTATCATCAGTGGTTACAGTTTTTGGACGTCCCGAATGTTCCTCGTCCTAAGCTAGTGCGGCCACGTTTAAATTTAGCTGCCCAAAGTTTTACGGTGGTTATACAGCGTCCAACTCTTTTATTTGCGTAAGTGTATTGGTTTTCAAAAATAAAAATATTGAATGACAGCTCGATACTCAATTTTTTTCATTTTTATATATAAAAATGTCCCTGTTTTACTCTTACAACTTACAACTTACTCAAATGATAGCCAAACAACAATTGCGCGTCCAAAATGGTTGAAATTTTGGCACGTACCTTTTAAAGCATGCGCAAACACATTTCCCATTCTAAAACTCGTCGATGATAAAATGTTTCACCGTTATTATATCGATATCTTTAAATCTAACATAAAGGTCAGCGCGAAGAAATTTGGAATTAATAATTATTATTTCCAGTAGGATAACAAAAACAAAACATTCAGCTGCTAATACAAAATCCTTGTTGCTGCATAATATACCGCATTGACTGCAAAACTCCCCGCAGTAATCCGATCTTAACCCTATAGAGCATTTGTGGTTTAATAATTCTCGATTTTAAGAATACCGGAAGAATGGTGGAACATCGGGCTTTCTGAAACAGTAAAATTGGTAGAATTAATGCCAAGAATACTAAAAGCTATGATTTAAGCTTAAGGATAACCCATAAAATATTAATATACGCCATATATCATTGAGAATGTGTGGGGCTTAATGAAGAGTCGACGCGCTAGAAGGACTGTGTACAATCTCAAGGAGCTAACACGGCTGATTTAGTAGATATGACGTTCACTGTCGATTGAATATGCCGATTATTAATTGGTTCCGCTGTAGTACTTGCAATATACTTGTATGTACAAATATTAGAAATGAATATTTCCTCTGCAAGTAAAGAGAATGCGGTTCGTTTCTTGTTGAACATACTGTATATTGAATATACAAAAATGTTCTCCTTTTAATCATAATTTTATTTCCGATATAAAGGTCCTAATACTCTTGTGAGGAGGAATTCAGATACTACAGAAGTTATTTAATTTTATTTAGCATATAGCAAATAGCAGTAGAGTATTTACTTTTTATTTGGTCATTCAGTCACTGAGAGTAGAGATTTTGAGGATATACTGTACAAATAAGATGTGATATAATATATTTAACGAAAAGAAAAACCTTGAAAGTTTTTCAAATATTGACAAGTTCTAACATTTTCGTGGGTTCTCTTTGGTCGAAATTTCTGTAAAAAGAAGTCTGTTAAATTTAGATATACATGTGGAACTATAGTTACATTTTCAATATTTATTTAAAATGCGTAAGAAATTGGATTTTTTAATCTAATCATAGCAATGTTCCCATTTTTTTCCAACAACAGCGGACAAGATGTGTTTTACGTTTCAGGAATGTAAATTTATAAAAAAACTGATTCAGATATTGACTAGAGATTTCAAAAACTAAGCGACATTTTTGCATACATACTCTATTGAATGCACTTATGTTATAAGTCATTTGACAAGTACAAGTTATCGAAGAGTGGAGTCGTATATATGATAACAGCGTATTAAAATTGTCGAATTATTGTTGTTCCGATAGGGGAATGTTTCGAAATTTTCAGGATTCTTCTCCAAGACCTGTAAAAGTTCAAGATAGACATCAATATCTTCGTGCTGGTCGTTCAAAAGAGAATAAAGCTGCTCTTAGTGCAAGTGCTAGTGAGGACCCAAAGATGTTAATTGACACACGTTCTCAACATTTGGCCCACCTGCAATAAATATGTGGCGTAAAATTCACAAAAATTTGGTGCTAAAGAGTGACAAAATTTAAATAACACAATAATTGATGCCAACTCACCATTCATCGCATCTAACTTTATCAATTCTTATTCAAAGCATCCAAAAGGTTTTTTGTCGAAAATAATTTTTTTTAGATGAAGCACATTACCAGCTTGGCGGTTACGTTAGCAAGCAAAATTGTCGAATCTCTGAATGAATGAATGAACTTTTCATGTAATAAAATATTTATTTACTTAAACCGGCAATTAAAATGTGAATTTAAAAAATTTGGAATAACCTATATTTCTATATTTAATATATATAAAAGGGTTTTCAAACACTAAAATGAATAGAACCTTAGCTTCTAATGTGAAAAAGACACCGCATGCAATGTTTAGGTTCAACAAAGCTTGAAAGTACGTAAACATTTATGTCTGCTCTTACAATGGAGAGATAATTTGCAAATACACGAGTAGAGGAGCAGATTTGTGTAATGCGCAATAAACGCCAACTTTAAGATTAATCCCAGAAAATGCCATGACTGAGAAAGGACACGTGTCTCTCCACTTATAAGCAATAAAACGAGTTACAAATTCACACAGCGGGTGATCCTTCTCTTGTTCTAAAAAGTCAAGCGAGGTATTCATTGATTGCTGTCATTGAGCCCACACACGGGGGGTTGACCCCCTTAAAAAGGGACCTGCGTGATATTCATGAAAGACTAATTGAAGTTTATTAAAATAAATTGCTGTAAACCCTACGAGTGCCGTCCGTGTCAGAGGGGACAGTGGTAGATATCTAATTATTAGAAATTGTCTGTCAGATAGACCAATTAGCACATCATGCAAGGACGCATTAAGTCGAGGATCATCGCGCTTGATAGATACTTAGTACGTTTTGCCACACCGATAGTTAATCGGAAAAAGCGGGGACGGTGTTTTGTCCTCTTTTAAACTCAAAAGCGACTGTATTGGATGATATATGTATGTGTAATATGGATGAATTCGAGTGAATCTTACATGAAATCACAAGCGGCAGTTAGAGTATTATTATTACTATTGCTATTGTGATACAGCTAGGGCGACACTGCCTTTGTACACATTTTTCACTGAAATGCCACTACGCAAGCATTTTAAGCGGATGGGACGATAAGAATTTTATGGCAAAATAATAAATTAGTGGGAGAGTTCACGAGCTCGGCAATCATAAAATCAAATGCTTTCTTTCGAATTACTCACCAGAAAACCATTCCGGAGCAGTAGGAATATCTAAAAAAAATTGGAACAAATATTGAAATGTGATTTTGGCGAATTTCGGGCAGACAGAGTCTTAACGACTTGTGAGTACAATAAAAACATCTTGCGAAATGGCGCTGCTCGTTTCCTTGAATCAAGTTGTTTCTTTCATTTCCCTTCATTGCCAATTTCTAAAGAATTTTAAGAACCAGGCTAATGTGCAGAATATTTTAAGAGCACTTTTACCCTCATGGCGGCGAACTTCAAAATATGTGTAAAAAAATCTATGAAATTTAAAAAATGTTGTAATTCCAGTGGATTTTCGGTTATGTTTAGGTTTTTTCCTATCTGCACGAAATTTTTTTAAATAGGACTGTGTGACATTCTATAACTAAGTTAAATACTCTAGCTAAGACAGATTACAATAGACAGCACAAAATTCTCACAGTACTTCCAGTGTAACAATGTTTTGGTACAAGAAAAAAGCGAATACGCAGATGACACATCCCATTAGAAAATTGAAATTGAATTACTAAACAAAGTAATGGATGAATTCATATAAGAATGGAATATTGGCAAATTGAGACATATAGCGGTATATAATAAAAGTTGATATCGTTATTAGTAACTACAAAAACACTATTCTTTTAATGTGGTATTTTTCACCAAAATCTAGCAGGTATTGATACCTTGTAAGATATAGGCTACTACTTATTTCAAGTATTTTATAGATGATTTGGAAATTCCTACTTTTATTCTTATGTTAACTTCAACGAATTAATTAATGACTTAGTAGTAATGCCTGGATTTTCAATGGCATTTCTGTGTTAAAAATCCTTGATACTTTTGTAATGTAATACTTGGTACTGTTGCAATGTTTTGAGTTCTTATGAGGATGCAGATCATAAATATGGATCGTTACTTTAGATTTGTTCACTGTGCATTTAGAAAGACTTGCACATCAGTCATTGCGTGTGTCGCTACCTGGAAATGTTTTGCCACAGAGTGGTCTTGATTTTCTTCAAGATATTTTACAATTTGAGAAATGTTTTCAAAAGTTACTATACTATACTATACTATACTATACTATACTATACTATACTATACTATACTATACTATACTATACTATACTATACTATACTATACTATACTATACTATACTATACTATACTATACTATACTATACTATACTATACTATACTATACTATACTATACTATACTATACTATACTATACTATACTATACTATACTATACTATACTATACTATACTATACTATACTATACTATACTATACTATACTATACTATACTATACTATACTATACTATACTATACTATACTATACTATACTATACTATACTATACTATACTATACTATACTATACTATACTATACTATACTATACTATACTATACTATACTATACTATACTATACTATACTATACTATACTATACTATACTATACTATACTATACTATACTATACTATACTATACTATACTATACTATACTATACTATACTATACTATACTATACTATACTATACTATACTATACTATACTATACTATACTATACTATACTATACTATACTATACTATACTATACTATACTATACTATACTATACTATACTATACTATACTATACTATACTATACTATACTATACTATACTATACTATACTATACTATACTATACTATACTATACTATACTATACTATACTATACTATACTATACTATACTATACTATACTATACTATACTATACTATACTATACTATACTATACTATACTATACTATACTATACTATACTATACTATACTATACTATACTATACTATACTATACTATACTATACTATACTATACTATACTATACTATACTATACTATACTATACTATACTATACTATACTATACTATACTATACTATACTATACTATACTATACTATACTATACTATACTATACTATACTATACTATACTATACTATACTATACTATACTATACTATACTATACTATACTATACTATACTATACTATACTATACTATACTATACTATACTATACTATACTATACTATACTATACTATACTATACTATACTATACTATACTATACTATACTATACTATACTATACTATACTATACTATACTATACTATACTATACTATACTATACTATACTATACTATACTATACTATACTATACTATACTATACTATACTATACTATACTATACTATACTATACTATACTATACTATACTATACTATACTATACTATACTATACTATACTATACTATACTATACTATACTATACTATACTATACTATACTATACTATACTATACTATACTATACTATACTATACTATACTATACTATACTATACTATACTATACTATACTATACTATACTATACTATACTATACTATACTATACTATACTATACTATACTATACTATACTATACTATACTATACTATACTATACTATACTATACTATACTATACTATACTATACTATACTATACTATACTATACTATACTATACTATACTATACTATACTATACTATACTATACTATACTATACTATACTATACTATACTATACTATACTATACTATACTATACTATACTATACTATACTATACTATACTATACTATACTATACTATACTATACTATACTATACTATACTATACTATACTATACTATACTATACTATACTATACTATACTATACTATACTATACTATACTATACTATACTATACTATACTATACTATACTATACTATACTATACTATACTATACTATACTATACTATACTATACTATACTATACTATACTATACTATACTATACTATACTATACTATACTATACTATACTATACTATACTATACTATACTATATAAAAATTTCAGTTGTTCAGTTGTTCCCCAGATACGGGGACATATGTATATTAATAATTAACAATAAAACACGTCCGTCGAGGCAAACGGGCTCAAAAATGTAGAAAATGGTCGGCGTTTCCATTCAGGGCACAAGACTGATCTTCATTAGTGTTATTGCTGCTGATACCGCTGCTACAGACGCAACGATCTTGCGGATCGAAAGCCAGTTCCCATATAGGCTAGATTAAAACCCTATATGTGCAGTATTAGCGATGACAAATTTTGTAACATTACTCCCCTCTCAAAAGCTCGAAGTTCCATTAAAGCACGTACATGCGACATCCAGGACCCCAAAAGCGACAACGACCTACGCGGCAAACGAGCTACAGCTGAACGCGGCTGCGATTGGTCACCACAGCAACTGCGATGGTACAACTGTGGTGATCGATGCCGCGGCAGCATTTTCCTCGAAAAAAGATGCGGTGATAGCTCCTTGCCCAGCCGGACGAATTTAAAAAAGTATAGAATAGTCGGCATTTTGGTCCGGGGCACTAGACTGGTTTTCACTATTGTCGTTACTGTCTTCTGCCCCTGCCACAGACGCTACAATCGTAGGGATCCAAAGCCAATCCTCATATAGGCTCGATTAAAATTCTATGCGTGAAGCATAAGTGAAGCAAATGTTGTAAGAATATATTGTTATTTTTGTAATGCTGGCACGAGATTTATTTATTTTTTGTAAAGATTTCGTGTACGTATTCTCTTAACAACTACTTTCCCTGTAAGTAATAATAAATAAAAGTATTATAATAAATATTTTTTATATTATTTCAAATATTTAGGAAGTGGGTAAACTTTCACAGATCTACACCGTAATTATAGACTTGCCATTTTAACAAAAAGCAAAATAATGAGAGAAACATGCGTAACCATCTGGTTTATTAGAGTGCATGTCCATTTCAACAAAAGAAATGTGGGAACAAATTGCCTCGAATTTGAACATAGACCCTATTTTCGCGATTACATTGGTGTAGTGGATGAAAAACATATTCGGATAATAAATAAATTAGTATCAATGTACTATAACTGTATGGGATATACTTCTATTAATGGTAGTAGGACATATATTATCGCTTCCTATACATCAACATTGGTACTTATGAGAAAAAATGCGATTCCGCAATAATTAAATGGTAATTTGTTGTAAATAATAATAAACAGGAAAATGCCCTGTCGGAATAGAGTATTTAAAGGTACCATACTTCGAAGTATTTTTAACGATTACTTTGTCTTTAATGAAAGAGCATTAATCTGGCAATATAGTCTAAAATGATATTCGCTTTTTATTTTATTTCTTTGATTTTTACTTTAATAAAACTGTTTTCAGACCTAAATTTCACTAAAAGTAATTCACTTAATATGCATTTTTTTTATGCTAGTGCAGGGTTGAACAGAAACTGAGAAATCATGAGATTTATTTTATTGTTATTAGAAAGTATGAAATTATTACCAAAACTCTATAAGTCTATTATAGTCTACTTTAAAAATGCCGTATATTTTCCTATTTAGAATAATAAAAATCTATAAAAGTACTAGTGACTAATTTAAAAATATTTTAATAATGCTTAAATCTTTCCAAAAACATTCTTTTTTATCATCTAAATGAATTATAATTCAAGTGGATGCATAAGGTATGTAATATGTATGCTTCACTTGGGAAGGGAGATCAAAAAGTATCTGCACCAATTAGTCCAATTAGTAGGTCAACCGCATCTTTAAAAAAATTTTTTTTACTCACATGGATCAACTTTCCGAATTGTTCTGCCGTACATATTTGGTTGTGCTAAACAATGTACTACTGTGTGCGTCGTAGTCGCTGTGTGAAAGTCATGCAAACTTTAGATATCATACGGCATAGGAACAATTGCCGTGTTGTGTGAAAGTGCTCATACCAGCCCACAAACTTTAACTTTTAACACGGCACCGCTTGGTTGGCTACCGTCTCTGTATGAGAAGGGCTGTGTCAGCCAAACCGTGGGTAATTGACTAAGTCGAAAAATGGCTTTATAGCACTACATACATATTTAACACGTTCAACCCGGCCTGTGCCACCGGTGATCCGCAGGCATTGTTTTCATCTGGCGGCGTGAAGTGCTTGGTCCAACACTAGTTTTCTCCGTTTTTAACACATTTCACTTAAATTTAAATAAATTAAAAACCTATAGAGCTACCGCGATTTTTAATAAGTTCATATATTCTTCTTCTCATTGACAAAAGTAAATTTTCAAATATTTTTTATCTATTTTTCTCCATTCCTTAATAATTTTCAATTTTAATTCTGAAACATTATTGAACTGCCGTCAATTTTCATAAATTCTCCTGGTAAGGATAGCCCATAAGTTTTCGATGGGATTTAAGTCCGGGATATGAGCCGGCCATGGCAAGAATTGAATATTTTTGGTATTAAACTAATTCTCAGAATGTGTTGAAAATTGAATCGCCTTATTTTCTTTCTGGAATATCTAATTCTCTCTGTATTGATAGTCACCAAATTCTGAAGAGACATCCTCCAGAAGTTCAGTGTACTTTTCAGAATTCATCTTATGTAAAATGAAACATACAGGAGTTGATCCATGGAAGTAAAAATCAGCCCAAATCATCACTGATCTCTAAAATTACGACTCATCACTGTCTCCTTTTCGTTTCTTAAATCGTGCCAATAAAACTGGCACCCATCTGGATTGTGTAAATTAAATTTCTTTTTATCTTTACAGATGACTTTTTCCACTCTTCAGTTCAAGACAAGAAGGTTTTTCCAAATTCCATCTCCGATCTTTAAGGCCTTGTGTCAGCGCCGGTGCTCTAGTCTCTTTATGCTATTTGGTTTCTGCCATAACCTTTTAATAATATGGCGTTTATTTCGCGGTGGTAACTTAGAACGAGCTCCGCATTGTATTCATCGCCTAAAACAATAAAATTTCGCACCACACTAAAAGACCTGGAAATCAGGTCAGATATTTTTCTAATGAATTTTCCCATTTCCTGAAACGCAGAGCTCCATCACTTTTCTTCTTCAGATAAAGCTACACCTCTTGGCATCCTTGAAAAATTAAACAACTTATGTAATTTTAATTAAAAGTTCGCGTTAAAATCCTCTAGTATAATTACTTACTGATTATAAATTTTAATAATGTTGGCAAAAAACATGTAGAAATTGAAAATACATACACTGATTTTATAATTATTTCCGATTTTTAATCTTGCAATTCTATAGCAAAGTATAGTTCTTTTGTTTTATTGACCTTTCCCGGAAGGCAATAAAATAATTTAACTATATAAGAATACTCTTTAAAAAAATAATTCGACGAAACGACTATGCTAATAAATGTATAAAAGAATACTTTATACTATAGCTATTTTCTCCACTATATATTTTACATATATTAAAAATACTCTAAAGCTATTTAAGATGAATCATGTGTGTAACCCGTGCTGTCGTCGTTCAAACTTCAAAAACCACGCGGTAGTAAAGATTTTCATAAAATGTATGCATATATCAATAGTGCAGTTGTGGTGTGACCTTCGTACAGTCCTCGAAAACCACCTAGCCATGATGCGACCTTATTAAAACGCAGCTCATATTACGTCTAAAATGAGAGATTGATAAGCATTTAGCTTAATTATTATTATATATTTAAACAAACAGCTCGAATAATGATAAGGAATAGTAGATTTCTACCGCTTGGGTTTGTAATATAGAAATTTTGTAAAAGACTTCTGCATCGCTTCGATACTGCTAATATGTATAGTATAGATAGGACTCCATATAGTAGCATAATATTCAACAATTGGTCTCACAACAGACTTATATAAAGCTTTTAACTGGAAATATTTGGACTTATTATGGTCAATGTGTTTATGCAAAGAAAGCTTTCTATTTAATATGACTCCAAAGCCTGTTATATAATTAACGCATTGGTCTTATAAAGAGGAACGAAATGGTTAATGTGTTTATGCAAAGAAAGCTTACTATCTATTATAATATAACTCCAATGCCTCAATTGTTCATTTATGGAGTAGTTAAATACGATGAAGGTTGTTGATCGATAAAAAGAATTAGTTCGGCATTTAGAAATGTTTAGTTGCAAACAGTTTTTAACACACCAACAAGTTAACATAGTTATGTTATATGACGGAAAAAAATTTCAAGTCATCACCATAGATAAGGAAATTTGCTTTCGAAAATCATTTGACGATATCTTTGATAAATAAGACAAATAGAATAGAACAAAATAACTACCCGGTGGCAACCCTTGAAACATCAACAATTATTCTAGATCGTCAATTATCAATGGCGACTAGTTTTTTGTTTGAAAAGTATGAAGAAATCCAGAAAACAGGGGGAATGCCCATACAGCGAAGTTTTTTAATCTTAAAAAATTTCCTTCCTCGAATGATAAATTAATGATTTTGATCAGTGATTCTGCTGTAGAATAACTATATGCACATCTTAAGAAAAGAAGAGGAGAATCTGAATTCATACCATAATTCCAGTTTAAATTTTTCCTGATTGCGGATCGAAAATTCAAAAAGCCCTTAGTTCTCATTTCAAAAACCATCTCAATGAAATTAGCAAATAATGGATATGTTTCTTTTAGATTATTGGGAAACAAAAATTAATTCTAAAACTATACCAAGAAAATTATAAGCGGAATTTTTATGAAATAAATTTAAATCTGTTATATTATTTAATATAACTTTTTCAGTTATCGAAGAAACATTCGTAAGTGTTAAAAACGTCTCATTCTCAGTCTAAAAACGGTAAAATCTCCCAGTGCACACAAGTGCTCACCATTGAATAAAGTAGTTCTTTGTACTCACTATAGGATTTAAGTGGGCGCACCTCCTAAAAACCTTTGACGTCTATTTCAAGGGGGAATTTTAAGTACAAAAGTTTCAAAAACATCCCAACAAATTAATGGGCATAGCGGCATAAAATCCGAACACGCTGTATATCAGAGATTTTAAAATAATTTTATGGTAGGACATATTATGTATGGCACCCAGGTTTTAGATCAGAAGGAAGAATATCATTACATAAGCTACTTTGTTTAGAACAACTTCTTATTTTATAATATATTATCTTGTTCCATATATTTTAAAGAATAATATCTAAGCCTATACTAACCATTTTAGACGGTGTGTCTTCTTCTCCTTGTTTTTTGGATCTTCCTTTCGCCTCAAAATGGAATTTTTTGTATACGCCTACCAAAGTAAACGATTTAACCAAAAATTGTGAGTATTTCCGTCTGAAAAGCCAAACCGATATTATCTGCATAATATTTATAAGTGATTTATTAAAATACTAAGTTCGAAATATAAGGAAGAAAAATTTATATATTTACGCAATATATTGGGAGAAATTCAGAATAATATAGGATCTATGAATATCTTCTTGGCGCACGAAATTATGCTGTTATTCTTGCTTACTTAATAAATTGTCATATTGAAGTACTGGCGAAGTAATAATAATGGCGTCGAAAGTTATCCCTTATGTTCGACAAAATGCTGTATATTTATTGCCACTTTGTACATGTTTTGCTGCTACATATTATATAAAATATATTATATTCCGCTGTAAAGCGGAATGCTATATGGGCAATTTTATAATTCTGATTTTTCTCATTGTACCCCTATTATGTGCATATTGTGTACAGGTTTGCTCTTATGCTCATTTTTTAAACTCTTTTTTTATAATCAAATATGCCTAAAATCCTAAAAACCTCGACTAAACCAAGAGAGGTACATCTACTCTGAAAGAAAAATTAGGTTATAATTTGTCGCGAAAGAAAGTCCATTAATATTGATCATGATGGTGTTTCCTATTCAATTAACAGCAGCCCTTCAGTATAGGCTTCACTGAACATCATGCAGCTTTGGTTCGTTTTTTTTTCCTGAATAATTAATCACCCTTCCGGGCGTTTAGGATCTTCCAATTAGATAGTCATTCATTTATTTCACAAAGAATACCAATTAATTTCTGTCTAAAAGTCTCCACGAAGACGACAGGAATTTTTCTCTTGTGAACTAATCTCTGATTTTGCTCTATACTGCCATGTACCACAATGAAGGTATTGTATATTCATGGTCTTCTATAGGTGCATTCTACTTTATGTGTATCCTGTTGCTCTACTTCTGGGACATGTTAATTTTTTTCTTCCTTAATATAAATACATAGTGTACTCGTACTTTAGGTATGTACTCAATAAAATTACTTCAAGATAAGCCACTTCTTTTTTGTTGTCCTTAAAGAAATATTAGACTGCAGACATGAGACTTACTTAGTAAAAATTCAAAAATATAAGAGGGTCGACACAAATAAATAAGTAAATTATACGATGTTATTATATTTAAAAATTATTGCCAGTTACGAAATGCAGTAACAAAGGATATAGCAAAAATGGAGTATGCTTTCAAGAGGACAGTTCTTTCATGACTAACTCCAAGTGCTTAATTGAGATTCCTTGAAAGTATAGAAAACCTAGAGTCTCTGACAATCTGGAAAAAACAGATGGTTAAAATAAAACACAACACACTAAAGTGAGGTTTTCCCCAACCACTAAGCTCTCTACGTGGAAGTTAGTGCATATTTATAGGCAAAGCTACTAACTTATTTATTCCCATTTAGGGCGGTTAGAATTTTATTAGGAGAAATGCAACTTATTAGATTACACACTCAAGGAAATAAATATGATGTCACTATGAAAAATTTCAATTTTCCTTATATGGTTGTGTACATTTTAAACATTCCCTCTTTTTTCTATGTACAGATTTAAGTACAATCAATTTCTTATTTATTGCATCGACAGCTTAACTTTGTATAAGTTGCAGTAAATAATTTCGAGCGGAAGGAAATAATTAAAATGTCAAGATGAGTATAATCGAAAATTTAGACTACAGTCAGCCATAACAATACCCGATTAGACTTTGCATTATATATTAGGTCTACCGGAAAGTTCTGTCCGATAATTCCGTTTGAAGTTTGAATATATTTGGATATGTACGTATGAGTTATATCTGGCTGCATATCTTTATAATTGCATTTATTATGTGCCCTTCCAAATTAGCTACAACAAAGGTAACTCATGTCATTGTCAGCGTGTCGAAATTTGTTAAAATTTTTTGGTGAAGTTGCTGTTTCGGACAGAACGTGTAGGAGAAGGTTCGAAAAATTTAAAGCAGGTGATTTCGGCCTTAGTGATAAGCCACACTCTGGACGGCCATTTGTGGTTGATGACGATATTTTTAAGACCATGATAGATCAAATGATGAAAAATGGATTACATATGAAAACATCATAAGGAAAACAGTGTGAACCCGGAAAACATGCCTTCTTCACCTCTACACCGAGCTTGAGCCTTAAAAAGAGAATACTGTGGGACATACAAGGCCCAATCCATTATGAGATTTTGGAACCCAAGAAAAAGCTAAATTCGGAGAAATACAGTCAACAAATGGACGAGTTAACTAAGTACTCCAAGAAAAAAGGCTCACAATATTCAATAGGAAGGAAATCATACTACACCACGATAATGCTAGACCACATGCTGCTTTGGCGACTCGCCAGAAAATCTCAGAGCTAGGATGGGAAATACTTTCGCATCGACCATACACCCCAGATCTTAGCCATCAGATTTTCACCTATTCCTTTCTTTACAAAATTATTTGATGAGAAAAAAATTAAAAAATGAAGAAAACGTTTACGTTTACAGTAGTGCTGCTGTAGTTTTTCGCATCCAAAGATTTTCTTCAAAAATAAGTTTTACAAATTGCCATCCTGCTGGGAAGAAGTCATGAGGAACGATGAAAATTATATCGTACAATAAATCTAGTTAAATATGTTAAAATTGTATCATTTTCTTCCTCTACAAAAACGGACAGAACTTTCCGGTAGACCTAATATTTGCCTTGGCCTGACCAATGGAAGAGAGTTATATTCAGTGATGAAAAATATTTTACATTGTATGATCTCGCTGGGTACCAAAGATACTGGCATAATAACTGGGTAAATGAGACTGTTAGTTTGCACAGAAACTTCAAACAAGAAAATCTCAAGGTTTGGGCTGGTTTTTGTTGTAAAAGCAAAACCCGATTTGCTTAGTAACAAATAATAATAACGCAATGGGGCACATTCTTTTGTTGCATAACATGATCCTTAATTATTTGGATGAATTTGATGAACCTGATATTATTTTCCATGAAGGCAATGCGTCAATTCATAAAACTAGCTCAGTTTCATCCTAGTTTAAAGAAAAAAACATCGACGTTATGAAGTGAACTGCATTAAGCCCCGACCTGAACTCCATCGGGATCATTTGGGAGATTATGTCAAACTGAATTTATTCAAATTGGCGCCAGTATGAAAGTGTAAGATCAAAGGCATCTGGGCCAAAATATCGAGAAGCTTAAAAATTTAATTTTTTCAATGCTTCAACGCAAAGAAAGAAGTTGCCAGAAACTCTGGAAGTCATACCCACTATTAATTCTATTTTAGTTTTAATTTTCACATAGAAGTTCTGTACGTTTTAATTTAAATATTAAATGGAATTATACTTATTTCCTCTCCGGTTACTTTCTTAATTTATGAAAACATCATCTACTTTATTTTTATTTCTTGCATAAAAAGTATTAGTATTATTATTTATATAAAAAATATCTTTAAAATATACCAAAAAAGTAAAAGTAAACTTTGAGAAAAGTTTAAAAAAAAATCATTTTTCTTAGGGGTATTATATTTATTTCCTTAAGTGTATATCCTTAATATTAAACAAATTCTAATTTTAGCGCATTCTGCATTTTTTTACTTACGGACATATGGACTGCATCTCTGAAAGCGCTATAGTAGTGGAATAAAATAAAAATTTAAGTTCTGTGATATATTATAAATAAATAAATATATTTACAAAAATCAACTTTATTAATAGTAAAAAAAATTAATGTTTACCAAATTGTAAGCTGAAAATTGGTATAAGATTTTGTTTATGTATCCTAGACAAGATGTTAATTGTGCAAGAGAAATAGATATTCGATTCAAGATATATGCATAAGGGAATAATTTTCCGAAAATTATAAAACATTTTTAAAAAACCCTACCGTTAGGAAGTTTTTAAATGTATGCTATTACTTCTGAAGAAGGTATCATGCAGTAGTCATAAAGTAATAAGGAAATTCAAAGAATTCCAAGTTTTCTTTGCAACATTTTAACGTCGCGGAATTTGTTTGCTACTTTTTTCTTATTCCGACTTTGGAAAATTTCCCTGCTAAATTACCAACCTTACCTTTTTCGCAGTACTTTTCCTGTATACTACGGCCTCTCAGCTATACAGTCATTTTTGATCTTTGTTTACCACCTCTTCGAACTAAATTTTTAAGAAAAAGTTTTTTTTTGTAGCCGCGTTTGGTTGATTAATTTCACGTTCGATTTTTTTGCACTAAAGTGGGTGCAGATAATGTTTTTATCTACGACAAAAATCTGTGAAATCTTACACAATGTGATCATGACTTAACTCTTACAAACCTTGGCATCCTTCTGCTCTGCATAATCATATTGGGGCACCTTTTTTCATATCTTTTGATTCTTCTGACTGCACCACACTGTATCTACAAAGGCTGTCTGAAAAATTGCCGATCTAACAGTGATACAAGAAATTTTTTTTCAAATTTAATTTTATTTTTTTACATAGTCTCTTTGTAATTTTATACACTTCTCCCATCTCTTCAACCTGTGCAAATAGTATTGCCCATATTTCTCTACAAAATAGTTGTTTACGAATGTGATAGCTTCTTCATTCGACAATAATCTCTGTCCTCCGAAGGTAACTTTTAGCTTAGGGAAAAAAAAGGCGCTTGGGGCTAGAACTGTTGAGTAGTGAGGGGTGGAACATTGCCTTTGTGAAACTACAACATTTTTTTCTGCAAATGTAGCCTTGTCAAGTAATGATGAATAGTATGCGTCTATAATAGTGTTTTTCTTTTTGAAGGTAATCCATTAAAATAACTTCAGGAGTATCTTAGAAAACATTCGCCATCACTTTTCCATCCGAAAGAACAACCTTTGCCTTTTTTGGAGCCAACTCTCCTTTCGTAGTCCACTGATTTTACTGTATTTTTGATTCGGGAATATAAGTCTACAGTAATAAATCGGTTAAAAATGTATTGCGCCTAAACTGCCCAACAGAGCGTTGTAAAAGTTTATTGGAACACGTTTTAGGTCCAAAGTGAGCAAACGCGGCACCCAACGTGCGAATAACTTTCTCATGCTTTAATCTTGATTCTGATATGACAAACACGTTCTTTCTATTTCCTCTCTTTGTGACATAGGTTTCATTTGTGATATTGAACTTAACTTCCGTGATTGCCAATGTGGGCAGTACAGTTTTCAGAGAACACCACATAAGGCGCAAAGCATCGTGGGTTAGTCCAGGACAGCCGTCAACTTCAACATCAAAGCCAAATCGTTTCGGGAGTAATGCCATGCTTTGTATCTGCTGGGACCAGAAAGGTGTGGTGTATCGAGAGCTCTTAAAACCTGGTGAGACTGTTAATACGGCTCGGTACCAACAGCAACTTATCAATTTGAACAACGCATTACTCAAAAATCGACCGGAATGGCGCGGAGACACGGAAAAGCAATTTTCCTCCACGACAACGCTCCGTCTCATACAACAAATGCGGTGAAACATACGTTGAAAACACTAAATTGGAAAATTTTAGCTCACCCGCCGTATTCACACGATCTGGTCCCTTCCGACTACTACCTCTTTTCAGCAGCAGCAGCACTTCAAAACTTATGAAGAACTCAAAAAATGGGTTGATGATTGGTTGGCTCCGAAACCGGAACAGTTCTATTAGAAGGATATTTATAAGTTACCCGAAAGATGGGAAAAATGTATAGAATATTTAACAGTTTTTTCACAAATATTGTTCGTTTTTTGAAAAAAAAACACAGAAATTAAGTTTTACACCTGGGAGAAGGGCAATTTCAAAATTGCACTAGACGCATGGTCACTATAAACCTGTACACAAAGCGTCAGCGAGAATATGTAACATATAGGTGAGGCGAATTTTATAGATTAGTTTACTCAAACTTTTTACTTGCAACGCTGCAACTATTGTATTTCCAAAATAAAAGTCTCTGTAGTTAAAACACATTTTTCTAATCGCGGAGCTAATTACTTAATTTGCGCGAGTACCTATTTCAGCTCACCAATTTCTGTAGAAACTCTCAACAGATTCTCACTATTCTATTTTTGTGGTTCCCCAATATCTCTTCTAATTTTTGATAACCTTTCCCAATGTTTAATAGTTCGCTTTCCAATCGACCAACAACTACTAACTTACAGGAAATTCAAAGGTGCTGCGAGGCAACTGAAAATCTTTTTAAATCGTCTTTTTTCCCACGCCAAATGCTAGGCCAAATTTCTACACATTTTCAACATGTAAATTTTAAAAGATAGCCCCTCGTGTGACCTTACTTTTACAAGTTATACATTTTGTGAAATAACACATTTAAAAATATTCTGAACATATCTTTAAACAGAATAAAAAGAAACTATAAAATAACATTAATGTTATATGTATCTATCCAATCCAACAATGAAAAGATACGTGCTTTCAATACTGACTCATTCAAAACTATATCGCTTTAATGGTAAAATACCGTACAAGGAAAATAATAATAATAACGTTTCAAGCCCAATTTTTAATTATTCTTTTGATTTACTATATGTGTATTACGAACTTTTCCAGCTGCCACATTTCCTTTATTATGTTACGAATGTCCATATCTAACTTTTAGTCAAAGATTTCCTGATGATCATGGGTGTAAGAGTAGCTGTATAAAATTAAAAACAAAATGATGCAGTGAATTTTGAAGGCTTTCGAAAAGAATTAAAATCTTTAAAACCTATCTAGTTGACTACCACATGAAAATTTTAGACTAATACTATTAATGCAAGGATAAAGAATTTATATACGCACAAGTATTTCACTTACACTAGAGAATCTCTTAATTATACTTTGTACACATGATTAGCGTTTTCAAAGGTACCTTGTCTGTAGTCAAGTAAGGCTTTAATGTCGTTTTATATATTGTTTAAAATGGGTCTTTTCGCAAAATTTTAATTTTAATTATAATTTAATTATAAGAGCCGTAAAAATTAGATATGCAATTATTGTTGAGGTTGTTTTGGTTTTTTTTTTTTCTTAAAAGAATTAAATATCGAGATCGAGTCCATTTGAAGCAAAACATCCCACTAAAGTGTTTGGATATATGCTTAGATTGAAATATCCATAATCGAAAAAATTTTAACTACTATAATTCATTCTTTCGTAATATATTCTATTTATTTAAAATATCGTTGAAGGAAATTACAGAAAGTTAAATGCAAATATCTCAATTTAAATAATTAGGATCATCATCCTCACTTACAACGGGATGTAACTTGAAAAAAGGGAAGCTTGTTTACGATTAAAAGTATTGCAAGAGATCTTCCAGGAGGTAACATGAAATTTGGTGGGGTGAAAATAATTTTTGTGCTTGCCACTTTTGCCCTAACAGAAAATTTCATAGAAGGTATATGCACCTTTTTATTTAACAAATAATGTGGCAAGTGGAAGCCACACTGATTCGGCATAAACCTTTATAGAAGCAAGTACACAGTGGACATTGTTGAAAGTGAAATTATGAGTTCCATTACTCAGGAAAAAGCCTTTATGAATGATACTCTTTGTGCCCAAAAATTATTATAATTTTTGCTATTTAATAACGACATGATAATAATCAACTTGTGCTCTAATCATTTCATTCACTGACCGATTTGTCTTAACACACGTGTAATCTGCCAAAAGCATTATATGAGGGCTGAGGCAAAGTAATACTTTTTGTACATACTTTTCAGGTGATCAGTTTTAGACAAAGGCTAGCTGAAAAGATTTCCCTACTGTAACATAATCTGTCCAGATTTCACTTCGTCATCTCTCTTCGGTGTGATGACTTTATTGGCACAAAATGACAAGGTCACTGTTTTGGATAAAAAGCACTACCCGAAAGTGGCAAAGAAGTAATTTAATCCGGTAAAGTTAATTAGCCATCTTTTTTACTCCCAGTAAAAGCATCAAAGAAGGAAGACATCCCAAAGATTCCAGTAAGTCGGGATATTAGCCGTTTGTCCTCAGGGTGGAGATGAAGCGCTCAATTATAACTTCAAGTTACATGAATGCTGTAACATTAATTAATTTGCTGCCCTACGAAGTAGGTATCTATGCACGTCGGAAATGTTAAAATTTGAGTTAATCCCTCTAAAGGCACAAAAACTTGTAAGGAAGGTGGACGGTTGGGCGAAAGTTTGAAAATATTTCAGTCACTCAGTTCTGATGTAATTCGCTGGCATCTAGTCAAACCGCTTTAGTTTCTGTGATGAAATTTATTTCGTTAAACTTTCCACGCAGACCAAAGTGTTTTAAATTCAAGGTTCGCTGTTGACTTATTTTTAAGAATTCCGAAGTTAATTTTGCGAAAAGTTAAAAATCTCGAAAAGCAAAACCAATCTTATAAACAATGGAACCGTTTTCCATATCACACAGCGAGCAAGTTTGAATTCAAAGTTTAGTATGAAACTTTTACCTCGATGAATTTGCGACTAGGAAATGATGGGAGGACAAACCTTAGTTAAGTCCGGAAGGAGGAAAATATTCGGAAAAAGAAGTTCCTCCGAGGGAAGGAAAAGTTTTATAAATGAGAAAGGGTTCTGGAATCGTTTAAGTTGAGGAGAAACTTTAAACATAGAATGGAGATAAATTATAGTTTGTGTGATACCTTTGGCACTTTTTGTTTTACAACAGCAAAGATTGTTGGCGCCATTTAGACGGCGCATATATACATCTAATGTATTATATAACCATTTAGTACCACACAAGTTTTATCTCTATGTAGATGGTTGAAATAAGAAAACCTTCCGGTACCAATTAGAGCTGTGGAAGATCTGAAATCACTGCATTGTTAACAAGCAGCAGTCACGTGGTCATTACCCTGATTTTATGACGCGAACGTAAACCAGAATGAGATGGTTCATTTAAATCACCAAAAAGTAGCCAATATGCAGATTTACTGCCCTCGTGCATAAGGTATAGGCAGTTTCTTTTACTGCAGACATTAACATAAATCTTTACTTTATAACTTCTTGCAGGACTTTGTCTTCTCTGATTCAGGCGGCGTCGAGTAGTTTCAGTTAATTTTATGCCCTACTCCCAAAAACCGCAAAGTAATGGTCATGAGCAAGATTACGGACCAATTCATAGATGCAGTAATTTATAAAATTCGTCTGACTCGTTGGAATTAATATGTTTATATTGAAAATATGTATAACAACAGACATTTAACCTCAAATTTTCCACATTAATCGGAAATTGGATCAATCTCAACTTTTGATCTATTTAGTTTTTGTGAAAATAGTTTGAGTTGTTGAGCACCACCTCTAATAATATAATAGTTTGTATTAATTAAATTAATCTGAACACTGAGCAAAAATCCGTTTTTTAATTGTGGCGACACTGTTATTTGAATTCTTAAAGTTTTTTTGATGCAATTCATGCAATCTTTCTGCATTATCATTCAAAGGTGTGCCTTGCGTTATATCCTTCCATATTCTTGTGACAGTGCTATTAAAAAAAATATACAGGATGTTTGAAAGCCTGTTGCGACATATATGTCTGTTTGAGACATATACATATGTCTTAGACGAAGTCTGTTTTTTGTATTTTTACACTTTTGAAGAAAACTGTGTTGTTTATGACATTTAAAAAGAATAGCCTCAAACCTTCAAAACTTTTTAAAAACGTACTCGGCTATTGGCCATTCTTTAACAACCAAATTGAGGGAGAATTTTTTAAATTTTTAAATTTAGAAATGTGAATATCTGTTGTGGTGATTTTTAGTTGCATCATGCTTCATGATTTGAAAAGATTTTAAAAGCACGCTTTAAAACCATATTTGATTATTGCCTCTTTTTTTTTATCAGATGCAAAGTCTTCACGAATTTATGGGTGTAAAAAGAACAAAGGCCGTCCTTTTCCAAGCTTGGCTGATAGCTCAGAAACCGGTTTAGTTGAGCGACAACTGCCGTTGAAATATTGCTGTAAAAATTGCTACTTTTTCTAGTAAAGAACAAGCCGGACATTGTCTTTATGTATAGCGGAGTTGATGGTAATGGAGCATTGGCGCGGCGAATGTACCAGAATTGCTATCCGAATCTCACATTATGATATGTGAGAGTAATTTACAACACGTTCTCTAGGCTTTCGGAATCTGGATTTCGTGGCGTGACTCTCAGAAGACACGATCCGAGAAATCATTCAAGCATTTTTAGCAGAATTTTCCAAAAATGATGGACTCTTAAGTCACATAGAGTCTGTGAGCTCCTCCAATTGAGCTCTTCTAGATTGGATTTTGACTCCATGACTCCAATATTGATATTGTTGCCTGTGATATTTTGAATCTCTGTCACTCTGTGCGAAATGAAGGTTGACCACCTAGATGGATGCCCATACACCCAATGTAGGACGATTTCCGACCGTCCAAAAGTATATTTTCGATACTGCTTCGAATAGCTTAGCAAGCAGTGACACTGCACAAAGGTTCTTTCTGGGTATTGACAAGAACTTCACGGGAGCAACTCTAGATTTCGCAATTGCCAGGTTTATGACTGGTTCTCCCGATATCTTTTGGCAACGAACGTATAAGAAACAACCGTAGGCCGGTGTTTTTAAATACAGGGTGATTGTGGGAAATTTTCATCGTTCCTTCCTTCAGGCACTCATAGGTGATGTCTGCTCCCAGAAGCAGATCAGCTTTTTTAAGAATGTAAAATTCAAGGTCACCTGGTCAGATATCTTCCAATCTTATACCTTTTTGCGACGACCCGGCTGCGAACTAGTTATGCTTGGCAAGACCCAAGCCTCCAAGTTAACTTTTGTATCGTTGGCTCTAGATTTAATTTTGGCAGTTGTCTTGCATTGAGGCACAGAGCATACCTCGGAAATTCCAGCAATGTTTTGGGTAGCGCGATAGCGCCTAAGTTGCAATTTCTTGACTATACCTTTTCAACTTCAAATTGGATTAGTCAATTTCAAATTGGGAATAATCAATTTCAAATTGGGATTAGTCAACTTCAAATTGGGAATAATCAATTTCAAATTGGGATTAGTCAACTTCAAATTGGGAATAATCAATTTCAAATTTGGATTAATCAACTTTCGGTGCCATAATTTAAACTTTAAATGAGATTTGAAAATTAAAGATAGTTATTTTTAGTGCTATTTTAATAATTTTAAGGTTTAGAATAATAAAAATTAAAAAAAAAAAAACATTATTAAAAATGAACATCAGATTTATTTAATGCATCAGGAATATGTCGTTGTACATTAGCTATATATTTTATACATTTTTCAGCAGTTATATTTCTAATATTACTTGAAATTAATCTTTTCAATCGCTGTAAACGATATTCAGAGTGAGATAAGTTGGTTCTGTCTTCACCAGACAGAATTTCTGGCATTTGCATTGCAAGATCTCTTTCTACATCGGCCTTTAAACCTGACCAAGCGTTTTCAATAGCATTAAACATTGGGCTATATGGATCAAGGCGAAGTAAATTATGCCCTAAAAATTCATCCTCATTAAAAACCTCCTCAATTGATGCATGGCAAGGAGCATTATCAATTACCAACACAATGTTGGATTGATATAAATTCTGCGCATTTCTAAGGCATTGACAAATGAAATTCATTGCTTCGCGCAATGTGTCATCTTGGTTATTTATCCACCTATATGCCGTGGATCCTTTAATTCCCAAAGTGTTTGCTAGAGATCGCCAATCTCCATTGTCATTATAAACTGCACAAAGTTGCTTCTTTATACTTTTTGCTTCGCTCTGCTTAATGTATGACATATTACCCTTAAAAGAAAAATTAAATAAAATAAGGAAGGGGGGAAAATAAAGAAAATAACAATTTTAAAATCTTGGCAAACATCATAATTTTCAATTTTTGGACTCCATACATGGCTGAAAATCGGTATTTTAAACTCTCGTTACTTTTTTATTATTCTTTAATATTGAACGTCGGATAGTTTCTATTTACATTATTGATACCCAATTTGAAGTTGACTATTCCCAATATGAAGTTGACTAATCTCAATTTGAAGTTGACTAATCCCAATTTGAAGTTGATTATTCCCAATTTGAAATTGACTAATCCCAATTTGAAGTTGACTAATCTCAATTTGAAGTTGAAAAGGTACAGATCGTCGGTTATGAAATTCAGGGTAGATCCAGTATCAAGCATTGATCAGCGCGATAGCTGCAGCCAAAATCACCTGATCTGCCTGTAGATTCGGTGTGGTAGAATATAAAGCTATATTCGAGCCTCCGGTTTTTGGAGACTTCCCCACTGTTGGATACACACCGGGTAGCGCCGCCGCAATGACTGAATTAGATGCATCAGGATTAGGTGAAGCAAAACGATGCAACAGCGTATGATGCCCTTCACCGCAGGCCTTACAGCGAGAGGACGAACAATATGCTCGATATAGCTCGATATAAATGATGTAAACGCTTGTTATATTTAACAAAGATCGTTTGCCCTACTTCGTAATTTTTAGCTGATTACCCATTCTTGTTGAGAAACATCATATCCTTAAACTCAATGGGTTTTCTGCCGGTAGTAGAATTAATGCTGCAAATGTGCTCATATACTGAGAGTTCAAGTAGTTCTTCACATGACCGGTGGATACCATCAGTTTTTGGGCATCCCATGATCTCGGAGAAAATGGAGTGCAGACTCTGAACTGTTCATCTCGCTATGACAGGACGGTGTCCTGATAATCTTAATTTTTAGTTAGTCCTCTATAATGAATACCATAGATGCGCAGTTCAACGATTTCTCTTTATCTATAACGATGGTTTCCGGTACTCCAAAGAAGAATAAGATGTCCCGAAGCGATATCCTTGCCTGTACAAATTTCGCTAGTTTGTCTATGGCTATCAGTACAAGGTGCTTTTCGGTTGAGCAGATGTCTATGCGGAGAATGTGTCCGGGGTATTGTGGGGCCTGGGTGGTTTTCAAGGTGTTAGAATGTCGGTCGTATTTATTGTCTTTGAAAATTGCACTGTTCCACGATCTGTTGGGTTTTCGAGTTCATCTTGGGAAAATAATATTTTCAAATAATCTGGAATCTTTTTTCACGAGCAATAATGCGGGCTCGTTAATGATGTTCTATAATTAAATTTTCCTGTTTGGTTTCGCTTGCACGTCTTTCATTTTAATTTGGGTAAATCGTATTCGGTAATTGCTATATAGTATAGTTCTTGTATTATTTCCATTACTGGTTCGGTTGTTTTTACGTCGATTATTACGTTAGGATTTAAATATCTTTTGAATATTCTTATTAGGTTTCTTTTCGTATATTGTAGTTCGGTAAAGATGTGTCGGAAGTAGCTAGGAAAAGGATTTTTTAGTTGGTACTTTGAAATTTCGTCAATTTGGAGGAGAAATTGATTTTTGAAAATATAAATATAGGCGTATTTACTGAAAATAGGCGTATTTACTGAAGGCTTAAAGTTGTGGCTACAATGTTTGACTTACCTGATATATAAATAACTTCATGGTTGTACCCTTCTAAGATGGTCTTCCACCTTTTCATTTTTCGTTGTTATTTTTGTTGCTGAGGGCTAACGTCAATAGTTGGTGATCGCAACATCTTCTAACTTTTGCGATCCGTATAGGAAATTTCGAAGGAATTTTAGTGCCCAAATAATCACGAGCATTTCCTTCTCGTTGGTTGCGTAGGCTTTCTCGGTTTTTTCTCGAGAGGAAGGAGAGAGGCCTGTTTTTTGAGAAAAACCTGTCCCGATCAGGTATTGGGATTCATCGGTCGTTAATTTTAAATCTTTGCTGTGATCGTGGTAAGCGAGTACGACTTCTTGGGATACTATTGCGTATTTTATTTTATTAAACGGTTCCAGTCCTCGTTTGTTTATAGTTATTATTGTTATTAGTGTGCTTTGGGAGATGTTGACGGGTGATTTAGTACCTTCCGTGATTTACAAAGAAGGCCGTTTTCCCAAAATCAGATTCTTTCAATTTTATTTGGTGGAGTCCACTTTTTAATTCGATTACATTTTTCCCCAGGTTTGCTAGCGTCTCATTGATTTCCGGGACGGGATATCTATCTGGTATCGTGATGGAGTTGAGCTTCCTATAATCGATTACGAGTCTGAACTTCTTCTTTCTAGAAGCGGCAGATATTTTTGATATCAGCCAAACAAGGGCGTTGTACGGCGATTTTGAAGGTCTAATGATTCCATCGTTCAGTAATTTGGCGATTTAATTTTTGACGACAATGTAGATTAAATGCAATGGGATACGGGTATGATTTGGAATGCACATGATAAGTTCCGGTCATTTGGATTTCCCCTTTGACGACCGTAGATTACGTGAGCCTCTCATCTAGCTCTGAAAACAGGTTACGGTGGTTTTTTAAAATGCGACTTAATTTTGATGTCTGATTAGGTGGGATGTCCTTACATTGATGATATTGACTGATTGGAAGAGGTGTTGTTTAATAGGAATTTTGATTGTATTAAGAAGTGTCATGTAACTTTCGGCAGAGTTAAGCTCGGAACTAGGATTAAGGATAGAGTTTATGATCGTATGGCCATGTTCAAGAATAAGTTTGATCGTCATTTGCCTCACATGGTTCTGAAGTGTTGCATGGCTGCGGGTGTGCGGTAAGTATGACTAGGTTAAAATATTCGATTTTAGGAATGATTGTACAAGTCACGATATCTATTGGGAAATCTGGTAGACGAGTAAAAAGAATAGAAAATCTAAGATTTGCCTATCGTAATAGCTAAAATCTATTCTCTTACATCTAGAAGGAGAAAGTCTTTCTTTTTGCCAATTCTTGCGGCGACCGAAGTTTCCATCTGTATTTGGGTTTAATCAGAATTAATATTATGGGTTTATAACGACGTTATATATTTTGAAAACGCAAACATTTCGGCACACAGCTTGAATAGCTTTAATATTTGTTTGCAAGAACTGTTATAAGTTTTGTAGTAAAATTTATATGAAATTAGAAAAATATATTTAATATTTTTACAAAATTTCATTGATTTAGACACAATTTAACATAATTCACTATTATTTAAGCTTATGAATACAATAAAAACAACGCTAAAAAACATTTCATTAAATAGGTACTTTAATATTCGGTTACTTTTGGCAATCGTTAAATTTATGGTTTCTTAACGACAAAAAGTAGTAATCTAATAGCCCTTTTGTGCATCCACATATGATGTAGACAATTAGGCATATTACGGACGATTTATAAAGGACAATTATAAAGTAACCGTTTGCGGATATGATGTGATATATGCTTTGGATCATTTTCCTGGTAAAACTTAAAGGTTGACAATATTCCTAACTTTTCAGTACTCTTCTACAAATTTTGGCGCAGTATATAATGTAACCTTATTTTTTAAGTTACCGTAGATAAAGACTAATTCACCAATCCGTTTTGGTGATACACACTCCCACACCATAACGTGCCCACCTCCGTATTTTACCATTGGTCTTATAGTACAGCTTATTAGTTCTTCATTAGGTTTACGCCTTGCTATTGTCCTACCGTCTGATCCAAATTCATTAAATTTACTCTCGTCCACGAATAAATCATCATTTCACCAATCTGGATCCTTTTGAATATAGTTTTTAGCGAACTTTAGTCTTTTTTTCTATTTCGATCGAAATGGGAACCTGCCTTTGCAACCAGCAACGAAGGACGAAGTGAAAACCTGTCTATGTAATCAGGAACGAAAACTGGAGTGGACGACCGAACTCCATGACAACCACTGGACAGCGTGAAGATGGCATAACGGGCTACCCACGCGAATATAATCAGCACACCACAAGAAATTTATGTATATATTTAGTATTTACTAGTTTAGTTCGTTAAAATTAAGTTTTCAAATAGAGAAATAATAAATTTAATAGTACCAATTTTGTAATATTTTGTGTCGAATTAGTTCTTTCTTGTGTCGCAGGTGTATGGAAATTTTCAGAGATTGAAAGAGCTTTATATGTTTTTACTTAGAGCGTTTCGCATTAGCTTTTTACTTTTTTGTTTTGTTTTGGAAAACGTTATTCATGGTTCAAATTTGAGCTACTGAAATCTTTGTTGAAAGTACTAAACTTTCACAAAAGGAGTAGAGACCCAAAACTTATTGTAGAATAAATGTCAACCGGGTAGTCTAAACAAAAATCATCCAATTTACCGACCAGACTTTATTCTATACCGATATTTTTACATAACTACAACTCTATACCAGCTAGACGCCGCCCAAAAGAAATTTTAAAAAATAATGAATTCTAAAAGAGTGACCCAACTTCATAAAAAGTGCAAAGCTCTGGTTACTAACAGACACACTACGGAAAACGAAGCAGTACACTCTGTTTTGGAAGAAACTGCAGTGTGCGTATTGAAAAGTCGCATCCTAAATTCGCATCACCATTTTTACTATTACAGAAAAATCATTGGAAAAAGTGATTAAAAAAGCCTGTATGTTAGAGGAATCAGAGCTGCACATGATGCTGCATTATAGTACCCAGCCGAGTCTATTATATGGCGGAATAAGTGCGATGCCATAAGTTACTGCTAGTCAACAATCGAGCTAACTTTCAGCAAATCCTGCACCACTCTACCTATCCATTTTCAAGCCAATATCCTGGTTATCTCAATGCGGCACCCCTTTTAAAAACCCTTACCTAGCAACCCCTAATATGGCGCAAAATGTACAAGCCATGCATTCTGTTAAAAAATCCCCGACTCCAACCGAGGACTGAAAAGTATACTTAGATAAATGTTGTTTCTGTAATAAGCCAAACCATACTTACACGGAGTATCGTTTAAGAAAATCTAATCCATTCTGTGGAAGTTGTAGGGTGTATGGGCACAAAACTACCCAGAAAAAAAGTAACACTAAGTATTAAGCAACCGCGATTAATACAAGTACAATAAGAAAGAAATGTGATTTCTCTCTAAGGAACGGGTATAGTATAACTAATTACCATGGTAAAAGGCGCTGGGACTCCAATAATGGAGACACGCAGTCGGCAAACTAAAACGAGGCTTTCACCTAGGTTCTACTAACTTAATAAGGTGCCAGCCTAGTAAAAATTCCAAAGAAAAGTGTTCTGTAATTTTGCCGTTTGATATCGCTAAGAATAGGAGAGACCACATGTTAATAGATACAGGTGCGGATATAAATACTTTAAAAGGGGAAGTGCTCAACGAGCAAGTTGCAATTAATCCCAAAACTAAAGTAACAATAAATACGGTATTCAGAAAAGAGGAAATCAGTGGAACATGTAATGGAATTCTAAATTTAGACAACTCTCAAAGCTGCAATTTTCAGGTAATGGAAAACCTTCCTAATATTAAAAACGATGGTATACTAAGGTACGATCACCTTCTACGTTTCTGTAATGTGGAGGGTCCAGAAAAAGTCTTAAGATTTCCTCACAAGAAATTGGACGAAAAATACCTTATTTTCCTCCTTACAGGCAACGTAGACATTAAAACATCCTATAGTGCGCTAAGAAGTACTCCACACAGCAATAACAAAGTAAAAGGAAAGCCCGGTAGGCTGTGATGGGCCAGGCCACAGTTCAATCTGAGCTCAACCAAATTAGCCATGACTTAAACTCTACAAAGACGGTAGGAAAAGATATAAGAGGTATTTTTAGCCAACTGCTAAAACTGCCGGTTAATAATAAGATATGATGAATGAATATTGCAGAATTTTGAGCCCATTGAAAATAAAATTTATGCCTCTAAATCAGTTTCACATGACGAATCTGGGAGATAAATTGACACCGGAACACCTGGTAAGCAGTACCGAAACGAGGAAACTGGATGCGATTCTCAATGAAAGTAAAGAAAGTAAGGACCAAGACCACAAACTTTTAAGAAATAAATTAAGAAAACTAGTGGCGCAGATAATGTTAGGACCCTACTTGAATGAGGAGAAGCGGAGAAGCATAAAAAAATAGGGTAAGGATTTTAATGATATATTTCATTTAGGAGGTGATAAATTATCTTTCACAGAATTGCTGATGCCCTCGATTCGCCGGAACAAGGAAAAATGTGCGATCAACCAGCCATCAGGATGTACAGACTACGAGATCACCAGAAGGCAAAAATGCAAGCATAGGTAAGAGACATAATGGATAATGACATCTTAACTGAGAGTAAAAGTTAATGCAAATCCCCATTATAAGTGGTGCTAAAAAAGTCAGATCTTTCTGGGGAAAAGAGATGGGGTGTGGGTGTGTCAGGAAGTTAAATGAAAGAACTATTAGAGATGTATTTCCGCTGCCTCGAATTAAAGAAATATAGGACCAACTAGGACATGCTCGGTACTTTAATACACTAAATTTAGCCGGTAGATATCACTAAGTTCTGGTAGAACCCGAGCATCAAGCTAAAATGGACCATAACGAAAAACTCTTACAAGTTTTTAAGAGATTAAGAGAACCCAACTTAAAGCTCCAGCTGAAAAAATTTCAGTTTTTAGGAAAGGAAGTAGTAGTATCTGGTACATATTTGTATCGCGAAAAAAATGTACCCGGAACCCTCTACGATACAATGCGTGCAGAAGTTCTACGATGTTCTGCAATCATTCCTATTATTCGCGAACTCTTATAGAAAATTTGTTTCTAATTTTTCGAGGATAACGGAACCATTAAATAAGGTGCTGAGAGAGCAAGTAAAATTTAAATTGATAATGGAATGTGGAAAGGCCTTTGAGGATTTTAAAACTGTCCTAACGACTCCACCGCTATTGAAATATCCCGATTTAAATCAAGATTTTATTTCAACAACAGATGTGAGTGGGAGACTTTAGGCGCAGTCCTCTCACAAAGTGTAATGGGGAATGATTTACCCACCGCCTATGCTACTAGGTCTTTACACCGGGAGGAAAGAAACTACTCGACCGTAGAAAAAGAACTATTGGCTATAGTGTGGTCTGTCCGCAACTTTCGTTGTTACCTCTATGGGAAGAAATTAAAAGTGGTCACGGACTAAAAACCTAAAAGGTATTGCTAGCGTAAAAGACCTAACTTTGCGTCTCGTAAGGCTTCATCATAAGTTATCAGAACACGATTAGGACATTATATATAAACCAGTTAAATACAATATGATGAAAACACCCTGTTAGCAATCAGCTTCTTCCCATATAAGTCACCTGGCCTGAACGGCATACTATATATAACAGTTTTCCAGGTATGACCTATTGTTTTATTGTTGCTCATTTCGCCGATTTTCATACACAATCTGAGAAGAGTAAAATCAAGCAATTTGATGGTTTTTGGCCCTGAAGTAGTCTGTGAAACTAGGTGTTTGGCGAAGGCTTCAACATTGCTAGCGTTGTCAGCGATCCAATTATCTTTAGTGTCTGTGGTAAAGAATTCTGCTTGAATGGGCTTTTTAATTCTTTTAATGACTTTCCAGATGGAATAGTTAGAGTCGGCATAGTACTCCAGACCCTCTAAAATTTTTTTATTTGGTTTGTATAATGCACGCTTAAATTGCTTTGTAGCTTCGTTAAGGACTCCTTTAGTTTTTAGTGATCTTGATTTTTGCCACTCTGTTTTTGCTTTTATTTTAAATTTTTGGAGCTCAAGGACTGAGCTGTTGTAACAGTTGGCGATTCTATATGTGTTAGAAGGGTTTTATGGTGTAGCTGTTTCAGCTCATTCAAAAAGAATTGCAGTTAAGTACTCCAGAGCATTAACTATCCCAGTGTTTGTTTAACCTGATGTGTGTGCAGAAATTGATATCTAATGCGTCCCTAAACTTCTTCCAGTTTGTGTTTGGAATTATGAGACTTTTATCCGTTAAGATAGAGAGGGGGTTACAACTTATTGTAAACATTGTAGGCGAGTGATCTAAGGAGAGGTCATTTGTTGTTCTGGCTTTTATGCTATTTGGGCAGATAGTTTTCGTTATACCGAAGTCTATTATAGTAGTGATTTTTCTGCGATCTGCTGACCAGTATGTTTGGGTTCCACCCGAGATGCAGTTAAGATTATTTTGGTGAATACGAGTAGCAGCTGTTTTCCTTTAGGTGTGGTTAACCAAGACCCCCAGTGGGGAGAATTAGCATTGAAATATTCTGCTACTAGGAATCTATGTCCGAGGGACTTAAAGAAGATATCAAATTGGATGGCGAATATTGAGTATTTTGGAGGGCAGTAAGCCCAGACGATGCAGAGGGGGACAGAGCGGATATTGGTTAGATATCGGTAGTCAATGATAATAGGATTTCCAGAATTTCACTTTGTGGGTGTTGTCAGACCTTGGGTGGCCGTTTATGCAACTGCAGATAAGTTAGCTCTGGATTTCATCAGATTGCTTGGCATACATGTTGGATTTGTTAATTGCGGTGTATACTGGGCAATCTCTGTAGTTGGCCGTGTGGTTGCCATTATCATTACCGCATTTTTGATTTTCGGGTTGTTTTACTCCTTTGTGCAAGTGCTGGTTTGGTGTAGCTCTCCACATGCAACACAGACGTTAGTTAGTTTACAGTAAGCTCTTTTATGCCCATATTCCTGACAGTGAGTGCGCTGCACGGCTGCTGATCTTTTATAGGGATCTTCAATGGTGATTTTTCGGTTGAGAAGTCATCGAAGCCTTGTACTTTTAAATTTTCAACTGGTACTTTTGAGTTGGAGCATGTAGTATTTTTGTTTTGGCTGTCCAGCCATTTAACAATTTGTGTATAGTAAACCTCTTTTTTTGCTTGAATACTTTATTTTATGTTACCCCGTAGAAGATCAACAATATAAAAGTTGTCTTCAACCATTATCTTTTTAAAGTCAAGTCAAAATTACTTGCTTGTCTGATATAAATTGATGGTGGTTTGAATTCAATAATTGGGTCGAGTTTCCTTATTTTTTGTTATTGCTGCCGGGTTATCAAGAATAGAGTAGTAGTTTTCATTGTTTTCTACATTCTCTTTGATTATTTTGGATGCGCGTTCAATGCTATATCTACCTAAGCGTTGCTTTTCGTCTTTTCGGTGATAGTTATGTAGCTTTCCATTCCTGTTTTATCGGTATTTCAATGGAGGACTTAATAAGGGGATGATGGCTTTTTTAGGGCTTATATCAAAGGCCATTGATTCATACATTACATTTGATTCCTTGTAGTGTGCTGAGGATTTAGCAATCTTCGGTGCACTGCTAATTTGTATATTCTTGCTAAAGGAAATCATTTATTTATTGACAGGCAGTTTCTATATCGTTGGCTCGAAAATGTTTTGTAAGAACTTGCACTGAATCTGACGCATGTTTTGTGTGCTTGGGTTATAGGGTTAAAGTCTTCGCGCTTAACGCACAAGTTCATGCAGTCAGAATGACCAGACTGATTGCAAAGAACTTTTCACACGGGAGTTCATGCACTCGAATTGGGTCAGCCAGCCACTGGGTCTTGTTACTGCACTTTGCACTTGCACTTGGTTATGATTATCGTTTGCACTTCTCACTTCTTGAATTTGGGTTTAATGCTTATTTAGCTTAATTTTGACTGAGCAAGTTTTATAGAAAACTGTTGGAGGTTAAGGATAGGTAATCATAAATAAATGCTTCAATTTATTTTATCATTAAACTGTTATTCTTTATTTAAAAGAATTGCACTAAGAGAAATCGTTCTTACTGCTCAGAGAGTCGTCTCTCAACTAAACTCTTATCCTGACTAAAACAATTTTTAAACCGTGAGATCCTAGATCCTTTCTTTAAAAGTTTAAACAAATCAACAGATGGTCTAAGAAAAATATTAAATAACAGACATATGGCACCTACATATAGACAGTGATAAAACTATAAAATGAAAGGACCCCTTTCATGACCTAAGTGTTGTTGGTCATAAACTAGGATTAGAATCCTTTTTCCTTAAATCTCATAAAGCATGTAAAAACTTATCCGTTTAAAACCAGATGTTAATTTCAAACAGACATGTAAACATAAACATCATATTTTAGAAAACTAATAAAAATAAAATAAATATAAAATATTGAAAGATTTATTTTTGAAGAATTCAACAAAAACAAGTTCGTTCGCGTCAGCTGCATGATTGTAACTGAAGTTGGCTGGTGAACTAAAATTTTGCCTCCACAAGTTCAATAAATACATTCGTGCTACCCATTTTTGTTAATAAGTAAAATTACATTAATTACCTGATTGGTGAATAGGGGAAAGCGCTGTTAAGGAAAAGGTAAGCAATATCTCTAGTGAAGAGAAAATTGTGGGCGTTGAAGACATCAAGATAAGTTTTAAGAAATTCTAGTAGGTTATTCAGCAGGAGTTTATGTAAGCCAGTTTCTTCCTTGCTGTGTTTTTCTGTTCTTAGAATATTTTTGAATTAATCTGAAAACGAATTAGAGGAAACCAAGCCACTGACTGGTATAAATTCACCAATGAAATGGGGATTTTTTAAAAGATTAAAAGAAAATTATACATAAATAAAGGAGATATTGCGAAATTGGAGAAAATTTGAATATGGAAAATCCATTAACAATTACTACGCAAACTAAAGGGTTGAATTTGGGGAGATGGAATATCTTCAAATCAAATAAAAATTGAATTTTAATGTAAACAAATTGTTAAAAAAGTTCATCCCACTCGGGAGTAGTTATTTCCTTATTTGTCACACGCTGTGTTGTGTTTTAGCTGCTCGATCGGTCTTTTGAACAGAATTTCGGAGGAAGATAACACAATATCAACAACAAGATTTCCTCAATTTCTTCGTCGTTAAATAAACATCTTTCCAGAAACGTTACGATCACTTAGATTGTCGTTTTCAAGAAGTTTACTTATTTATTTATTTGGTTCGCTTAATACAAGCTACGGACAAATTAACTTAACACTAGACTTAATAGTAACTTAGAGATACTAAAACTAACCTAATTAGGACTAGATTGAGGAGGCGGGATGGACAGGTAAAGGGCTCGCTTAAGGGAGGATTTGTCTAGGTGGAAATCAAAGGGAGCAGAGTTGTTAACCTTCCGTAGCATCCTAGTGAAAGGTTCAAAGTGGCCGTAGTTAGTACGGTGACACTCAAGGCGGAAGGTAGGGAAGGATCTTACGTTGCGAGGATTAGTATTAAGGGAGATGCGGCAAAGGAGATCGGGGCAATCAATGGAACCAGCCAGTACTTGGTGGACGAATACAATGTCAGCGACATCCCGACGAAGAGCAAGAGGTTGAAGGTTAATTAGTTTGAGGCGGTCCTCGTAAGGAGGAAGATTTAGGTGATCGGTCCATGGAAGGTTACGGAGGGCAAAACGGAGGAACCTACGTTGGACTGACTCAATCCTGTTAATAACTGAGGATTGGGAGGGTGACCAGACCTGACAGGCATACTCAAGGAGAGGCCTGACAAAGAATATGAAAAGTGATTTGGTGACATAGGGATTAGAGAACTCTTTAGACCAACGTTTAACAAAGCCGAGGGCAGAGTTTGCTTTGCTAATGGAGTGATCTATATGGGAACGGAAGTTCAATTCACTATCACATATGACACCAAGATCGCAGAGGGAGGTTACAGAAGGAACGGGTTCACCAGATAGAGTGTAGGATCTGGGAGGTGTGGAGGTTCGTTTACGGGAAAATGTAATCGCTTGACATTTTGCAATGTTGAGATCGAGGAGGTTTTTAGAACACCATGTTTGGAAATTGTAAAGGTCGTTTTGGAGGAATAAAGAATCAGAAGCATTAGAAATTTGTTTGAAGATTTTCATATCGTCGGCATAAATTAGGATGTTGGAGTGCTGAATAACGCTTTCGACATCGTTAACGGACAATATGAAAATGAGTGGGCCGAGGTGACTACCCTGGGGGACTCCTGAACGGGATATGAAGGGTTTAGAAATTGAGGAATCGAAACGGACGCTGTATTGACGATTTCAAGGTAGGAACTGATCCATGAGACGAGTAGGGGAGGAAGGCCAAGGTAGCTTAATTTTTTAATGATAATTTTGTGGGAGATTTTATCGAAAGCTTTGCTAAAATCAGTAGCAACGACGTCAACTTCTGCGCCCTCTTCCATAGAGAGAAGGGTGCGAGACACAAAGGTTGATAAGTTTGTCGTAGTAGATCTGCCTTTGAGGAATCCATGTTGACACGGAGAAATGACGGACTTGCAGTGGAATGATAAGGTGTCATAGACAATGCTTTCGAAAAGTTTCGGGATGCATGATAATTTGGCGATAGGACGGTAATTAGAAATATCGCTTTTACATCCCTTTTTGTGAATAGGGGTAATATAGGAGTCTTTCCAAAGATCAGGGAAAGTACTAGTGTTGCCAGATTTTTTTTCAACTTATAAGGGACAAATGGTTAAATGAGTAAAAAAATACGGGATTTCAGTTTTTTTACCCGGGACAAATGAAAAACAAAATTATTTAGTGTCATTTTTTATTTTTTTTGATATTTTTCTGAGGATCGAGTCAGTTTTAACATATTTTTATTCGTTTTAACATATTTGTAAAAATCAATACAATTATAATCGTAATTAAAAACGGTCATCAACTCGCTTTTTATTAAATTAGGGGTACATTTATTTCTTACATCAGTCCACTTAAGTACCATCTGTGAAAAAACCCTTTCCACGAAACAGTTTGAACTAGGAATACTAAAAACGAAGGATAAAATTCGGAAAATATTAGGGATTTCGGTATTCGAAAACCCTTCGATGACTTTCTTCCACTTTTCAATCGCACCCATACTCTTGCCATCAGAAGTTGTGCTAACAATATCCAGGCTTTTTTTAATTATTTGGAATTCTTCATACAAGCAATCCATATTTATTTCTTTTATTTTGAAATGTTCCGCAGCTTCTTGAAAATTGTTGTAGTTTATTTCAGATTTAAAGTTTAAAAAGAGTACCTTGAAAAGAATGTTATTTTCTGAAAAATCATATCGTGATAACAGATAGCCTATGAAGTTATTGTAGAACTGTAGAAAATCGGTTTTTAGCGATTCGTGTGCGTCAGCAGTTAATCCACGCATTATGTCTCTCGCTTGACTGCCAAAAAACTTGTCTTTTATTCTTTGCTCGATCTTCTCGCGAATCCCATGCATTTCAGTGTGCATCTCAACAACTGATAGAATATCTGATTCAATTTTCTTCATTGTTACTTCTACCGAAAACATGAAGTTATGGATAAAAGACAAATATGCCAAAGTCTTTTTTTCTTCTTCTTCATTTGTGATTATTTTCTCTATTAAATGCGGACATTCATTGCGAAATTCTAGAAAATGAGATTTTAGGGCAGGCCATATTTTAAGGATTCTTTCAACAGCAGGGCCAAGAGATAAAAATCTCGTCGTAACATGTTTAATTATTTCTTCCCACTGCATCTCTTTCTCTTCAAATTGGAATTGCAAGTCCGCCCTTCTTTTTGCAGATCTACTAAAGTGACCGAATATTTTCAGTATTAAACTTTCAATGTCCACTTCCAATTTATTGGTACTATGTTTCGCAGCATTATGGAGAATATGGACGGAGCAACCAGCTTTAATTATGTTTTCATTTTTAGACAGCAAAAGTATATAAATTGAATGATTTTTGCCGAAGTTTACATTCGTATTATCAGCGGAAAATGCTGAGACTCTATTTATAGATAATCCATTTTTCTCCAGTGTGTCTAATAATAATTTAGTCACTTCATTTGCTGATTCGTCGTTGTATTCTACGAAATCGAGAAGACGATTTTGAATCCCTGTTTCGTAGTCGAAGTATCGCATGCAAATTGGAAACATTTTTCTGTTTTTTTTATTACTCGCATCTGTTGCGATCGAAAAATATAGATTTTTTTCATTAGCTGTCTTTAAAATATTTTTAACTGATTCCTTGGCCAGTATTTCGCATATAATAGATTCTGCTTTTGTCCTGCCGCAGCTAAATTTCTGAGCAATTTTTGAATCACTACAGATATATGGTAACAATTTGTGTGAACAATCCATACTATTGTAGCTTAAAGAATGTCTTACGGTATGATAAACCGATGCGAGTTCTCCAGCAGCAATTTTTTCTTCCGTGTCCGAGGCCGATGTCTCAGGTTTTGAAAAATATTTTGTTAAAGTACTTGATGCTCTATTGCTAACAATAGTTATGTGCGATTTAGTAGATGCATGCTGTTTTACATCATTGAGACCACCATGAGCACAAGAGAAATCTTTTTTGCATAAGAGACAGGACGCCTGGTACAGATTTTCTTTTACTTGTTTTAACCAGGAATAGTCATTTTCCCAGCTTGGATTATACTTAGTTAGCCTTTTAGCTTTCTTGGGAGGTATTACACTACTACTGGTGCTTTCATCACAGTCAGTATCACTCAAATTACTCATTTTATATAATCTTGATAAAATAATGAACGTAAAGAGTCGCTTTTAATATTATAAAATAATTGACGACGTATTTACGTAACGTCTGTCTCAAAACAATAACCAATCAATAAATCTTTTCCTCTTATTAGAAAGAAACAGAAAGAAAGACATATTATGCATGAAACAAAAAGGGATCAAATAGTTTCATCGTGTTTACGCGTCGAACGGAAAGACAAACAATGACGGCTAGGTCACGAAGAGAAACAATGACGACTAGGCCACGACGAGTCGAGCCGAGTCAGAAATGTAAACAGTACGAAGGAAAAACGAAGTACGGTTCAAATACGGGACAGAGTCAGTCCCGGCGGGACATTTTAAACTATGCCTAAAATACGGGACGTCCCGGGAAATACGGGACGTTTGGCAACGCTAGAAAGTACCCTCAGAAAGGGAAAGTTGGAAGAGATGGGTGAGGGGCTGAAGTAGGTGAGTAAGGCAATTCTTTAGGACGGTGGCAGGAATACCATCAGGGCCGGGGTCAGTATCGTCGACGAGGGCACTGATTTTAGCGGCGAGGGAGGAGTCGATGCTGATGGAGACTAGGGAGATTTGGGCGCAGTTCTCCAAGGCGGAAAAGTAGTTAGGGTCAGGGATGGAGTCAAGATCGCTGAAGGCCTGACTGAAAAATTCAGCGAACAAGTTAGCAATCTCTGTGGGGTTGGACGAGGATGAGTCACCAAGCTTGAGGACAGAGGGGTAACCGTTGGATTTGCGCTTGACATTAATGAAGTTGTAGAAAAGTTTAGGATTAGAGATAATTTTGGATTGCATGGAGGTAAGGTAGTCCTTGTAGAGGGATTCGCAGCGTTCGGAAAAGAGTGCAGAAATGGAGGAGTAGGAGGAGTAGTCAGTGTCGGACCTAGATAGGAGAAAGGAGTGCCATAGTTTGTTCCGCTTGTTACGCAGAGCGCGAAGTTCTTTGTCGTACCAGGGTGGACATGAGGAGCGACTCTTAACGGACTCATAGGGTACGCATTTAGAAATGCAGCTAAGGAGAACGCTGTAGAATAGGGATACGCAGCAATGTAAAGGCAATTTGGAGTCTGTTATGGAAGAAAGGATGTTGGATTGGCCTAAGAGTAGGTTGAGCTTCGCAAAGTCAGCTTTACGAAAGTTGTAGTGAAAGCGGGTTTCAGGAGGGTTGGTGAGGGAGCTAGGCGATTCGTGGGAAAAAGAAAGGAAGAGAGGGGGGTGATGAGAGTCAAGAGTAGAAAGAAGGTGGCGACTTTTAGTAACAACCGAATCAAGTGGGTTAGTGGAGAAAATAAGATCAAGTTGGGGCCTATTTGGAACAATTTCAAAATTACATTTACCCTTCTTATGTTCTGCTTTGCAAAATTTACTAACTTTTTTAATTCCGTTCTTTAATATTTTAATATATACCCGATGTGAATCGAAAATATAACAAATATCTTTCACCGTCCAAAATGCATATGAAATATTGTGTGGGGGATATTAATAGCTATGATTAGGGCGAAAACTTCGAGCACACCTACATATAGCCAGGTTCTGTCCAATAACTTTTCGATAAATTATTCTGAATCCATCACCAAATGTCTATAAAATTTTTTGTATATTAAAATCGTGGCCTGAGGGTAACTGCAGATTTGATTGAATATACTCAGCAGATGAAAAAACGACCCTTCATTTGGTCTAAATTTACTGCAAACAATTTCACCATTATTACAACTTCATCAATTTTCGATAAAGTTATAAAATGTCTACTATAATATAAGAATATAATATATAAATGAAACGAAAAAGAATAAAACAAATAAATTAAAAATATGTATAAGAACAGCTTAGTCAAACCTTTTGAGATAACAAAGTCAATCTAAAGCGTATGACTGATTATTCGACATTTGGTGTTGTTAGTAAACATGCAACTACCACCTTGAATACATGCATACCGACATGAACGTTAAATAAATCAGCATTCTTGTTAATATTTACCTTTATCCGATTAATGGATTGAAAAAAAAATGAAGCTATTTTGCACAAACTAGTTTGCAGAAGTGATGCCACCCTGAGATTGGGCTCATTCGCTCTGAAAGTAAAATCGGTTTTAAGAGACGATGAGTCTATCTTACCAATTAATAATTGGTAAACAAATACAATGCTAGTAATCTCCCAACGTTTATGCAGAGATTGCATTTTAAGGAACCTCAGCCGATCACTATAGGGAGGAAGAACTGAATTGCTCCATGGCAAACCTTTGAGGGCGACCGGACAAATTTTTTCTGCACGGATTCAACACAATCGATATGAATTTGATAATAGGGTGACTAAACTTGTCTCACGTATTCAAGAATTGGTCTAATAAAACAAAACTACTTAAAAACAGATCGATTGGAAATTTTATGGGACCATCACTTGATAAATCTCAACATACATATATCTGGCCCTAAATACCACACAGTTGATATGCTCAGTGAAGTGTAGTTTGCGATCCAAGGTAACTCTCAGATCCCGAACAGAAAGAACATGTCGTAGAGCATAATTTGATAACGTATAATCAAAACTCAGGGGATATCGGCATCTGCTAATAGTAATGATTTCTCATTTATTACTATTAATTTCTAAATCTTGTGGAATATAATATATTTAAATCATCTTGAACTCCGTGGCAGTCGTTAATTTTTTTAGCATGAAAGAATAATTTCATGTCTTCAGCATAGATCAAGATTTTGCAGATTTTAAGTAGGTATAAGATGTCGTCAATAGATTAAATAAAGAGATTTGAACCCAAGTGACTACCCTGCGCGACCTCTAATATAGACAATACCCTTTTCGAAGTGGTGCGACGAAAAAAAAACCTGGTATGTCCTGTCAAGGAAGTACGACTGAATCCACTGAATAAAGTGGAAACCCAAGCCATACTAGTTTAAGAATTTATTACAGAATGAGAAAGCTTACCGAAAACCCTAGTCAGTATACATACAGTCTGTTTGGAAGCCTTCTGTAACAAGGATAACAAATTTAAGGAGGTTCGTAGTAATTGAACGACCCTAAAGAGAACCATACTGGTTTTTTGAGACAAGGCACTTGCAAACAGTAAGATTTATGAGTGTACAATAGATTCAATAGTTTTAGCATACACGAAAGGTTTGCAATGGGCTTATATTATAATTATATACATACCTCATTTTTATTACTCTTTTTGTGAATCCTTTTGTGAAGGAGTTCTTGCAGAGTGCGGAGAATTTTCCGGCCTTGAGGGACAAAATAGTATTAAGGGTGTCCCCAGCTCCTTAGAACATCGGGTCCCGGTGAAAAATCAAGAGGGAGCTCGTTGATTTGCTTGAGAACATCAGTAAGAGTGATACTAATGGATAAATTAATAGGAACAGGATTTTTATTCAAGTCGGTAAAATTATTCAGATCGAGTTATGGGAGAATGATTTCCCAAAAAAGAACGCAAACATATCCCAAATAGTAGATGGAACGTCACTGCAAACACACTCATATTGCTTATTAGTAGGGAAATCATCCGCTTTTCTTTTAGAGTTTATAATTTTTTTGTAAAATGCACGGGAATAGCTGTAGAATTTAGTTGTAACTTATGTAATCATTGTAAAGCTGAATGGAACATTCTTGAAATTCATTTTAACATTTATACATATGTTCTCGATAGTTTATTTTTTTTACTTCTGAGCCTTCAGACATTTTTATGGGACGCAAAATTTAAAAATGCTGAAAAGTAAAGTATAAAAATTTGACAATATATTATCGTCAGATAAAAATATAGTAATATCAGTGGAGAAGAATCTTTTGGAAAGTTCGTCCATATCCGCCTTCTTGAAGTTGTAAGCGTAGTCGTAGACGTCAACAAGATGCATATTTAGTATTGCCGTGGTGTAAAAATAATCTATTTACGATAAACAAATGTATCGTGGAAGTCAGAAGAACAAGTAACTTCAAGCTTCCTACCGATATCATTCTTTATGGTACTTATTTGATTAAGGCCGAAAGAGAAAATCTATCCTAGAAATGAAGTCTTTTTCGAGTCTACTCTATTAAAATCTATTAAAGGAATGGTAGCTATCGTCCTTGATCCTGATACCCCTTACATTTTGCTGATCGTCTGTGGATTTAGTTTTTTGAGACATTCGGATTAGATGGATTACCTAATATAACCTTGGAAATGGTTCCACGAGGAACGGCATTTTTTACTAAAGCACCTGAGAGCAAAAAAGTAGCAGCAAATTCCTCAGGCACATTCCAGCAAAGTAGGAGCCAATTTCTTAGGCACTTGTAAAATAAAAAAAGCAATTGGACTTGAAGCTTTGTTAATTTTTCGACAAGTTATACTTTGTCCACAAATATCACAAGACTTGATATAGGATAGGATTGCATTCGAGGAAATTCCAAAGTCAAGTCGGAATATAAATAAAGATCGTCGCTTAGAGACAATTTTTAGTGGTTAATAGGTATTGCCTCAAAATATCAAGATAGCGTGAGGTATTGCCATTACTAATATTTTAGACGAAACTTGCGCTAAAGTCTTATTTAAAGAAAGGATTTTTCGCTTTTCTAAAATTGTAGTTGCAGACCAAGGAAGACAATTCGAGTCTTATCTAATCAAAAAACTTCTCTTTATAGGTTTTAAGGACAACCGCACGGTATAGAGTATACCATCTGCAATCCAATGATTTTGTCGAAAGATGGCACAGAACCATAAAATCTGCCATTAGAACATACCTTCTGCCCAATAAGTACCCGCATTTTATCAATAAATTATATATGTAATTTTTAATCAAAATTTATTTTATTGCTTTAAAAATAAGTTCCTTCCGAAGCGATACACATATTCCAAAGTTAACTCAATCCTCCATACACTTTTCATAAATCTGTGCACGAATGGCCATTAGTTCGTACAGACAATTCTCTTTTACTGATTCAATTGACTCAAAACGTTTTCCACGAAGTAATAATTTCAGTTTGGGGAACAGAAAAGAGTCACATGGGCCAAATATGGCGAATACTGTGCTTGAACGATGACAGTTGTTCCATATTTGGTCAAAAAATTGCGGATAATAAGAGCAATATTCGATGGTGTATTGTCGTGGTGGAAAATTCAATTCTTGTCCTTCATTAAATCTGACCTCTTCTTACGGAGAGACTCACGCAAACATCTAATTATTACGTATTAAAGTATTGCGCCTAAGATAATATTATCTTTTGAAATTCGTTGTGGACAACACCGCGGTAATCAAAAATGGTCATCATAACTTTGATTTTTGAGCGACTTTTGTTTTTATTTTTTATAAAGCTATTATGTTTTTTTCACCAGTAATGATACGTTACGTTACGCATGCTTAAAAATCATTTAATAAGAAGCGTTTTACGGGCTCACTTTTTGCAAAAAATGTGTTTCGGTACGAGTCGAACATTAACGCATCGCGTACTTAACACGTTCCCACCGGCATGTACCACTAGTGGTACATAGAGGACTGTCCCATCGAGCGGCTTGTACCACGGGTGGTACATACACAACAGAACAAGAAAGGTTTATAAGAATCGAAATATCGGATATTAGCGCTCTTACTAAGTTGATCGTCGCAGATGTATCAGTGAGAGCTATTTGTTTTTCTAAATTCAAAGGAATGTGCCGGTTAATAAACGATATGCGATTATATTCATAACACCGCTGGTAGTTGGAAAAAAATATGACTTAGAGAGCCGTCAGATGCCGCGAACTGTAAATACGGCCGCTGGCGGAATTGTGTTAAAACATTGCGCAATATGTGGCGAATGGATCCGTTTGAGAATGTTAAGCTCACGAGAAATCTCTGGTCTTCAAACATCATTTCCTTGATTGTGGCCACGTTTTCTTCAGTATTTAATGTCAATGGACATTCAGAGCGATGCAAGTCTTCGACCACTACACGACCGTCTTCGAATACTTAGTACCATTCGTATTACCTGCAATTTCACTAAGTATAAGAAATTTTTTTCAAGAAGAATTTGTTGCGACATCTGCCTGCCGAATTTCTCTATGGACAGTAATTAAAGCTTCTCGGAGATTTTCTCAGTCAAAATTCAAATGTTTCTCATCAAAGTCTTTTCATTCATCATTTAAAAGATTTATTTGGTAACATACTATTCCGGTATTAAATCACGCTAAAACAACATTTTTCAAATTCAAATATTTAAAAAGGTGCTCTCATGCATTAGTTTGGAATGAAGTATTTAAAGGAAGTTTTTAAAATGGTTATAATGAACCATTTCGGCTCATGGACGCCTACAACACTGGCCCCGACGGGATCCCTGCATTCCTCTTAAAAAAATGTTCTACCTTCCTCATCCAGCTTCTTTCCGACCTTTTATCCCTCTCTATATCTACACCTTCAGATATTTCCTTGTTCTTGAAAAGATTCATTTATTGTCCCTATTCATAAAAAGGGTAATAAAATTAAAATCTCGAATTACCGTCCCATTGCAAAAATTTCCTGCATTCTGATACTTTTTGAAAGCCTTATCTACGGCTCTATGTCCTTCCATTGCAAATCCAATCCCCTGCCCAACAGGATTTCCTAAAAGAAAGATTTAAAACTACCATGTTGACAGTCTTCGTGTCAGGTACACTGCAAGCTATTGAAAATGGCGAAGAATCTACGTTATTGCCACCGAATTTAGTAAAGCCTTGAGAAAATCTCTCATTGGCTCATTGTTCTCAAACCCATTATCCTCGGTTCTCAACACAGTTTTATTTCCTGGATCAAATCGTACCTTGATAATCAAAATTACAGGTTTCATTTTGATGTAGGAATTTCTAACCACTTTACTTCAGACTCTGGCGTCCTTCAAGGTAGCCACCTTAATACGGTAATTTTCATCCTGTCTATAAACCATCCTGAGTTGATAATTAAACACTCGGATATATTGATATATGCTGATGATGTAAAGATTTTCAAAAGTATTTCCAGCGTATCTGATTCTATGTCATGATGACTCACTCAGCTTTTCCACATGATGCTCGTAAAACTTTTCAGACCTCAACATCTTTAAGTGCCAATCAATCACCTATTCCCGCAAACGCCTCTCCACTACTTCTCGAACATATTTTCTCTCTGGTAACACCATCCCATCTGTTAGTTCCTTACGTGATTTGGGCGTTTTCTGCGATATCGAATTCAATTTTCGTTCTCATATTGATCACATCGTGAACAAAACCAACTCAGTTCTAGGCTTTGTCAAACGATGGTCCAAGGAATTCTCTAACACCTATGTCACTAAAGCTCTTTATTTCTGTCTTTTGAGGCCCCTACTTGAATATGTCTCTCAGGTCTGGTCACCTTCTCAGCCAACATTCATCAATAGGATTGAAGCTGTTCATCGCAGGTTTCTTCGTTTCACATTGCGCGGCCTTGCTTGGAATGATAACTCTAATATTCCTTCTTATGAAGATCGATTGAAATTGATTAACCTCCAGCCCCTAGCATTGTGTCGTGACGTCGCAGACATAATCTACGTCCACCAAGTCCTAACTGAATCCATCGACTGTCCTGAATTTTTACATAACATCTTCCTCAATACCAACCCCGCAATGTGAGATACTTTCTACTCTTCCGCCTAGACACCCACCGTACCAACTATGATCACTTTATAAGAATGCTATGCAAAATATAGTATAGTATAGTCACCACCACTTTCGATTTCCACATCGATAAACATAATCTTAAACCATTCCTGTACCATCCAATTCCACTATCTTACTTACATAGCTCCTTCCGTCTACTTCACTTCATATCTGTATTGCTGCCCCTTATTCTACGTTATTATGGCCTTAGTGCCTGTTCATTGCAAAAAAACTTTTCATCCTAGACCAGTGTTTAAGACAGCTCTATGAAACCAAAATTTACCATTCGTTTGTCCAATTTCTTACCAGCATTGCAAAAGAACGACATTTTATAATTCTACAGAGTTTTTAGAAATCACTCTCCTGGATCTTCGCTGGGAGTTTCTATGAATTTTGTAGATGGTTCTATCAGGTTTCTTGACGGATTTGTAAAGTTTCTACAAGTTTCTAGAAATATCTATCATCTTTGAGGTTTCTTAAGAGTTTTTTAAAGTTCTTAGAAGTTTCCAGATGTTTTAAAAAGGTTCTATAAAATTTTTCGAAATTCATATCACTATTACTAGAAGTATATAGAATTTTCTATAAAGTTTCTAGAATAGAAGGTTTTATGAAATTTCTAGAAATTTCTATGAGGGATCGTGAAGGTTTTATAAATTATTCTAAAGATTATTTTATGTTTCTACATGGTTTTATACTAAGGAGATTCTATCTAGTCCCTAGAAGGTTTTACGAGATTTCTGGAAGTTTATAGGTAGTTTAATAAGGTTCCTAGAAGATTCCAGAAATTTTGCGATCATATCATATACAGTCCAACTATCAATTATATAAAACTCGTACCATTAGTTCTGGATCCATAGAATTCAACAAGTGCCACGATCAAGATAAAAAGACAACCAAAATTCAATAAAAAAGCATCTGAAAAGAGAAGAAATCTATGTAAATTTGCAGTCGGGCTGAAAAACAGTAGTCTTGCAATAAAAAAAAAGTAGAAATGCCGAGACAGTAAAAAGTAGCGTTGATTTTTTTTCTATTTGCAACTTTATGTGTCCAGGCAAATTCAAATGATAGGAGCAATTGTCAAAAAAGGTTGTAATTTTATATACATATATAATTATATACATTTTATTGAGTATATGCAAAAGTAAGTTCCGTTTTTCTAAGAGATGGTAAGGGTTTTTATATGTATTACGTGGGAGATGCATGCTGCCATGCAAAGTCGTTAAAACTTACTTAGAAAAGCAGGACTAAGATACACCTAATATGATTATATATTATTAGATATAATCATATATTTTCAGATCTACCCAAGAATAAAAATTACAATATAATGTATAAATTTGCTTCCGGCGTTTTCCAATAAATGGCTTTAGCGGCAAGGGGTGATAGAAATATAAATCGTAGACGGCATACAATAAGTTTAGGTATTAACATAAAGCCATCGAAACATTAGTTGATTTGTGTCTGAATCATAAAGTTATTCTCCATTGACAATGACAGTTTACGGCCTAATTTCTCGACATTTGCGGCAGGTTTTAATTTTCTGTTTTAAAATAAATAAATCTGCGGCTGAGGCTCATCGAAATCTCAAATAATTATAATGCCGCCGCTATTAGTGAAAGAACGAGTCGTTTCAATGCTTCAAGAACGGTGATTTTGACGTCGAAGACCAGCATAGCGGTGAAAGAGAGAAGGTTTTCGAAGATGCAAAATTTAAGGCAATACTTCTACACTACTACAATCAAGACTCACAAGAAGAATTGGCAAAATCATTGGGAGTGATTCAACAAGCCATTTGGAAAAGCCTCAAAGCCGTGGGAATAATTCAAAAACGAAGACATTGCTGTACGAATTAAAGCCGCTAGATATTGAACGGCTTTATTTACTTGTGAACAGCGGGTTGAAAGGTAAAGGCGGAAAGGGATTTCTGCATGACATTGTGACTGAGGACAAAAAATGGGTTCATCAAGACAACCCTAAGCGCAGAAAAATCATGGAGACTTCTACGTCGTCGGCCAAAACGAATATCTATGGCTCAAAAATCTTTGATGGACAGAGATAGTAAATGTATAACCAGCTTTTTTACAATAAAACCTCGAACTTCAGGGAAAAAATGGCGGAAGTAAAGTGGTACACCTATAAAAAGATATAATCAAACCTTTCTATATCTGATAATATATAAATTCTGTTTACAATCATATCTGGTTTGCTTGCTTGTAATAACATTTTCAGGTAGCCTAAAATCCTTTCTTCATACGTACTTTGCTTTTATGCTTTTTGCATCTCATGAATGTTTGGTCCAAAATCATCGGACACTCCCGAGAGTTCACTGCAAAAATATATCATTTATTTGAATAAATGTATTAAGATTAAGAAAATATTTGCTAATAGTCTATGAGTCTCTATTTTGCTTCAAACTTTTTTTGTTTTCCATATTTGTAAAAATTTTAACAACAATTAACTGTTCTATCTATCTAACTTAGAATTTGTTTTGAGTACAACATATATTCATTTACTTTTAGCAAATATTTATACAATACAAGGATTCTTTAATAAATCTTTAGAAAATCCGGAAGATGGCGCTCGTAACATCGAAAATGGTTTGTTTTTATTAAGCGTCATCACTCACTAGACACCTGAGAACATCTTAGTTATATGCATTACGTGATTTCAGTTTTATTGTCGAATGAAACAAGAAACTTTTCTTCATTTGGACTTATATATTTATTTAAAAGGTTTAACACCAAAAAATGGCACATCTGCTCCTGTGTTTCTAATTGTTTACAGTTAGGTAAATTGGTTTAAAAATGGCCGTATATCCACAGAAGATGAATGTCTTTCGGGACGTGGAAGTGACTACTCCCGAAAAGATTGTCAAAATCCTCTGTATGGTTTTAAGTGATCGATTAATCACAGTGCCTGAAATAGTTGAGGCCCTAGGCATGTTTAAAAAAATTCGGAAAAATGCGTGCGCATTTGCTCTCAGTGGAGAATAAATTCAGTTTCGATAGCGAAAATTAGGGAATTACCTACACTATTACCCTATTAGGTGTACCGGAAAGTCCTTACCGGATTTTCTAACAGATGCCGCTAGCAGTAAGTATGGAATAAAATGATTTGACATATACAGTGACTCAAAAAAGTGTTCCAATAATCGGTTAGGTGATATATTTAACCTTACTGTACATTCAATATTTCCTTTTTTTTAAAACGGCTATCAGAAGAATAAACCTCATAATAACAGCGTTGTATTTCTAGCAAATTATTGAATTCTTTTCATAACTTAAGAAAATAATAGTATTTTTGTAAATAAAATGACACAATCCGTGAAGTCTGAGGATTAAACCAAATGCTGGTGTATTTGTGTAGCGGTATCCATTTGTCCACTATGTGCAAGACGAACGATAACTCAAGATCGTTCGGGTGAAATCAATTTAGATCGACCTCCAACACTTTTAGGGCAATTATTATTGCGGTTTTTCAATAGTCTAGTAACTGTTCCCAGGCCGATATTGAGTCGCGTCGATAAGAAAAACCTTCATTCGACAAATGTAAAATTGCTTTCCTTTTTTCCTCCGAAATTTTTCTTATTTTAGTGAAGATCTAAGAATTAATAATAATAAATATAGCTGTTCTCAAAATAGTAAACAAAATCATCACTAACCGATTAAACTTAGATTATCACAAGTTTCATTCCGCGTAAATTACAGCGTTATAGTGTTATAGCTCTGTGAATATGTCCAATTTCGTGAAAGAGCTTCTGCATTTCATTAAAAAAAACAGCCCGTTAACAGTCATCGTTTGCTGGTAAAAACTTACGGAAAGCATGCTCCAAGCATTAAAATTGTGGCTTCGAAAATTTAAAAGTGTTAACTTAAAAGCAATTGGCAGATACGTTAAATGTAGCACAAGAAACGATTAGCGACCACTTACGAGCAATGGGAAAGATCCAAAAACTGGTAAGATAACTGCACATGAACTGAATGACAGGCAATGGAAAATCAAAAACCATTTGTGAAAATCCAAACACGTAAAAATCGCCCATCGACTCCTAGGCCCAATCGCATCGGAAAGAAGACAATAATCTGTGTTTGGTGGGACCAGGGTGGTGTGGTGTATTATCAACTTCTGAAACGTGGTGAAACAGTTAATACTAATCGCTTCAAACACGTATTATCACATTCACCATTCTCTCCAGACCTAACCCTATGCGATTATAACCTTTTCGCATCAATGGTACACGGGGTGGCTGAGCAGCACTTTGCAAATTTCGAAGAAGTCAAAAATGGCTCCATGAATGGTTTAACTCAAAGGACAAATTTTTTTTTATGGCATTCATGAATAGTAAGAAATATGTACAAAGTGCGTAGAATCGAGTAACCAATAATTTGAATAAATAACATTTTCCGTTTTCTTAAAAATTATGTGTTTTTTAATTTAAAAAATCGATAAAGATTTTTCGGTACAATTCAAATTATTACAACATCCACCTTATACGCCGAATTTGGCCCTTCTTGACTTCGTTTTTATTTCTAAACTTAAAAAAATGGCTCGGCGGACAACGGTTTACATCAGACAATGAGGTCATCGTTCAAACAGATATCCATTTTAGAGACCTTCCGAAATCTTACTTTTTAGATGGCTTCAAAAAGATGGTAAAGTGTATAAAAGAATATTATGTTGAAAAATAAAAAAAACATCTACCTTAAATAATTTGCTTTTATATCTTAGGACTTATTGAACGACTCTCGTATAAGTAAACTCAATTATATACGTATTAATCACTTTTTCTAAAATTATTTTTGTCAATGAAAATGTTTTGTCTAATAAATTATATTTTAAGAAATAAATATAAAGTCGGATCACAGTTTAATATGATCCATTATTTGCCATATATATAAATAATGTAATATTAACCGTTTGAGTGCGCAGCAAATTTTGTAAGCATATGCCAAAAATGCGGATGAATTTGGGTATATATAGAAAAAAATTAATAAACATAGGTAGCTAATTAGATCACTAAAATTGTGTTAAAGAAAAAAAAACACAATTTCGCCCTGGTAATTTTTCAAGGGCAAATTTGTTGCTTGGAGTAGGTTCTATAAGTGCTCTATGTGGATTATTTCTGCACCTTAACCATTTCTTTTCTATCCAATAATGCTCAACATGAACTCAAACCTAGTCAACTTTCTACCTATGCGATTTTCGGAATATAAAATATATGAATTCAATATCATTCTTCCAACGATACTAAATGACACATTTTTCCAATATTTCAATGTTCTATGCATACAACATTTTCTCAGACTCATGTACTTCACTCATGAACCTATTGTAATTATGAATTATAGAGGGTTTCACTTTTCCGAATTCCCAATTTCCTTTTTCCTTTTTGACTGTTGTGTGTCTGTTTGTTGAGAAGCAATACTACAGAATTTCTTTGTGATTTTTTTTCTCTAAATGGGCACATAAGAATATTGTTATTTTTAAAATATTTAGCTCGGCCAACATTTGCAATTCTAGCTTACTTTGGAACATATTTTCTATTCTTTCTAATAGTGCCAGTTATATAAGTATAATTTTTATTAAAAAATTTGCCAGCTGAACGCTTATAAAATAGTTATCAGTGTACAAATGATTTATTCAAATAATTTCCTGATTTTAATAATTTTTCTACAACAACATAGCCAAGTCCATTCGTTTTTACTTTCGGAGGACTTTGCGCCTCTATAATAAAAAAAATCTAAACAATATGTTGATACAGAATCACAAAGCATCCAGAATTTGATGCCCCATTTGTGATGTTTCTTATTTGGCAAATACTGTTTTATAACATATTGACAATGGGTGCGAACTAGGGACTCATCAATACTCAATTGCGGATAAGGTGTATATTGTTCGCGAAATACTTAATTTACATGGTTTACCAAAAAGTCAAACTTACCACAGGGATCGCAATCTGGGTGCCCTGGTGTGCTAAAGTACTATTGTCAATTAAATGGAAAAACTTTAGAATTAGATTCCTAGGTATAGGAAATATTTTGCGAAACCAAGGTATGTTTCTTGATCCTTTTGTCCAATAAGATTCCATTGATGAACGTTTAGTTATACCCATTTCTAAAATAACGGCGATAAAAACCTTCATTTCGATAATGGTCACAGGCTCCCATTTTTTTGTACGGGAATTCCGTTTTAAATTTGTATTTGTATTCAAAAACTGTTCAGCGTAACGTTTGGTTTCTGTTACCATTGTAATAAAAAAAGAGAAGGCGGAAAAAATAGAGAAAAATAATCGATGGGTTTTGCATAATCATCAGGTGGGTTATTCGGACCAGGAAATTCTGAAAAATAGTTACTTTCACTACAAAATCTTGAATTCAATGTCTGAAATTCAGAAATAGAGTTCTGTTCGGGATTATTTTCATATAATTCATCACTACTACCCTCACTAATAACTCGCAGTTGTAATGTTTTTCTATAAATAACAATATCACTACCGCTATCATTGTCATAGGCACTGTTATGAACAGTCTCATCATCACTCAAATCTGAGTCAGCTTTAGGGTACATATTTTTAGAAAATACTCTAACTGAATAAATAATTGATTTTAAAATAAAAGAACAAATTCTTTCAAAAAAACTCTAATCACTTTCGACACTTTTACCTTTCGCTAGTACACCAGCTTAAATTCACACTAAACTGAAAAAAACAAATAGGAGCGCAAACACTCTCCCGCAATTTTAACATAAAACTAGAGGGACGCTATCGCGCTCCCCGCAATTTTACCACATAACAAGAGGAGCGCGATCACCCTCTTCCGCACTCAAACGGTTAAAGAAGGTGTTTTTTCTTCTCTTCAAAACTTAATTAAAAATAGAAGTTAGCAAAACTTCATCTGTTTGCGGTCGTTATCATGTTCTTAACGTGTTTTGCTCTCATTTTAACCTGATTAATTTTATGTTTTCTGTTACGTATTTCTTACTATTATGAAAGCTCGGACTTTAAAAATAAACGAAAAATAACTAAATGGGAAAAGTTCGGCCACTACTTTGATTCCTAGGAATAATTTTTGTTTATAAATCCTCGCTTGGTGCGCGTTACTTGAGTCAACTACGTGTTCGCTTGATATAAAGTGATATAATCGAAGATTGCCGAAGTTATTAAGATTCTTTCGTTGCGATTCGAACGTTTTTGCTTACTTATATTGTAGAAGCGTGTATTACCCTACGCTTCCAATATATTACATTACAATATCGGTACATACATAAAATTTCCAAATTATGAACTTCTTTAAAGTACACGTGATGCTTTGAATTATTTGCTCAAGTGTTGTATGTTATAGACTTTTAAGTATGTACGTAAGTACATTAGATTCGTAAGTCTCGCATATTAAATATGTTGTGTTCTTTCCTTCTAATTTTTGTTTTTTTAATTTCGAAAAAAACATGAGTACTTTTTTTACCGCAAGAAATTGGTGTTGTACGTAAACCATTTAAGGCACATTATTTTTGCCCTGCAGATCGTTTAATAAAAGATATAATAAGTAATAGATATCTACCTGAACGAACCAAAAATGAACAATTTTCTATGTATTTGTTTAGGGTCTACAGAGTTAAAAAAATAAACAAACTTAAAATTGAATGTTATTTATTAATTGATTGAGTGACGATCGAATCGTAGGAAAAGGATTGCAAAAGCTACTGATAACGGATCTAATTCCATAAAAGCTTTCTATTTCAATTCAGACTAGACAGATTTAGAGGAGGATGAGGCTGACAAGGAAAAACAAAATACTTGTACTTCACTACCTTCATATCTTAAATTCACTGCAAATACATTAAATTTGTGTTTTACAACGACGCTTATGGTATCCTTAAAAAAGATTACATACATCGGAATACCATTAATAAATGTAATGCTTTGCAGAAGGCCTTTTGCCAGAAAAAAACCCTACCCTACAAGATAGAAAAGCTCATATGATTCAATGAACCACAGGATTCCTTATAAAAACATAGGAAAATGGTTCCAGTGGATTCATTTAAATTTTTTGGACTATGTAGTATATAAGGTCTTGCTTGGAAGTTCCAAATTAGTACCATTAAAAAATAGCCCAATTCCGGAATATTTTGGGTGGGACGGTCGATCTTACAATAAAATCCCCTAATGATTTATACATAATTGTTCATCTTGTAGATAGCAGTAGTGACTGTCCTAAACCCAACATAACTTGACCTAGCTTACTTAACCTAGTGTTAACCTAAAAAGAGGTGTTAACTCCCCGCAAAAAAATTATAAAAATTGGTCTAACAACCGATTAAGTCAGCAAAAACTAGCATAACTTAGAGAAATATTAACGCTCCTAAATAGAAAGTCATGCGAGACTTCATTTTGTTCTGGTTTTTCAGGTTAAATAGATGTTACGCTTAGTTGTAGTGAGATTTGGATTTTTGATCTCTTGCTACATGACCTTTTTTACATTTGGAGCGATCACTAATGAAGATGAGCTATTATGGCGTATGTATAAAGTTCATGGGATTTGATTGTAAAATGGACTCTGAGTGGAAATATTTCGGATTCACGTAATTTTTTTGAATTGAATTTAAATATATAAACCAATATATGGTATAACATATTCACTTTATATTGTTGAAGCGATGCATATATAAATAGAGAAAAATTCTATGAGCTTTTAATACCCTGCTTGATGACCTTACGAAAAAAAAAATACAACTAGAGAACGCTACCTTGAAATTCTTCAATAAATTGGCTAAATCTTACAAATAAGGCGTGCAAAGCAGAGAGACTTCTTAAAGAGTTTCATGACCTGCATATCAACACGCAATAAGTGCGACACTCTCTTAGCAGAGGCACAAAAATAAATAGTTTCCTTGCATTACATCGCAACATCAAGGAAGGAATAAAAATATGTTTACACAAATAATAGTAAGAAAAATCTAAAAAACAAAATGAAAAGGTGAAGATCATAATAACACAGAAAATTCACTTTTTTCATTTCAATTTAGATTCAAGAAATGAAGTTGACTTCCAAAAACATTGACAATGCATTAAAACAAGAGTAAAAATAATGATATTACAGCTTTTTGCCGAGAAGATCGTAGTTTGAACATTTTGGATCGCTTTTACTAAATTAAAACCTCATCCGAAATCCCCGAAAATCAAATAATAAATATAGATCATTTTGCTGTGCTTCTTAATTAGTTTTAATCGAAATTGATCAATACATTTAATAGGGTTAGCATTATCTTATGTAAAAATTCTTTTTAGTCTCGATTTTCGTATTTTGTCATCGCTATCAATATGATTCAAAAATGTTTTGGTAAAGTCTGCTGAATATTTCAAGTTAGCATGGCATTGCTCATGCAGCATTTAGAAATATACCTTCTTTTAATTGGCATAAAGATGTTTGGTGGTCTATCCTTTCTCTTATCTTTTATGGACACACACCATACCAGAAAAAAATATTCCCATGCGTACTGTACGAGTATTGGGCCAAAAAAGAGTTTTCTATTAAGAGAACTCGAACTTTGGACTAAATGAAAATAACTTTACATAATCCCATGATAAAAAATCCAGTGGTGCTGAGTCGCATTATTTCTCGATTCTGATTCATTTCTCGAAATATTGTGCTCATCAAATGCTTCCTTTAGCAAATTAATTGTTTCATTACCTGTATGGCATGTGGAAACCGTCTTTTTTAAACCACATGCCGTCTGCATCGATATCGTCAATTTTTGGAAATAAAAATTCATCAAGTCTGTAACAAATTTCGTTGAGAGTACTCGTAACTATGGTCCCTTTGAAGAAAATGACAATTGTTAAATTTGTTGCGGCTTTTACACCAAATTTTTGCTTTTAACAAAGCCATTCAACTAGAAATATGCTTCGACACTGAATATAATTTTTTTACCAAAATGAGGATCAATTTAAGTTACTCTAAAGTCCAATCAGTGAATAACCCCAACCTCTAGCAATGCAATGTTGCTGACATAGTCTTCATCCAAGTCCCAGCTCATTCTATCAATCTTTTCCGCTATCATCCGCAATCATTGCATCACACTACTAATTTAGTTCTGTGTGACTTTTTCCTGTTTGATTGACTCATTACGGGGAATGCGTTTTCGCAGCCAAGAGGAGATAATAAAAAAATCATAACATTCACAAAAACAGATGTACTCAATACTCCCTCACTTTCACAAATGTTAAGTTGGGATGCTAATATTTAAAGGGCATATTGCTAACAGGTATGACAAACTACAAAAATTGTCATTGTTAAATTGGGTGACTGAGAGCGTCACACGGTGTTAATTCCGGGAATTTTGTGATCAAGGTGATATTTTCCAATATGGCGGACGCTAATGCTTTACAAGGTTAACTTTTGGCTTCTTATGTTCAGGATACCCCCGCTATTAATATCATATAGTAAGAACGTAGCTGGAATTTCTGTTAAAAAATTTATTATTTTGCCTGGACTTTCAGTTTAGCGACGAATGCTATTGAAAGTGTAGACATAGTTTTCTACTAAAAAGACTTTTAAGTTAACAATGCCCCTAAGCTTAATTAAAATTCATTGTGCGAATATGAAAATTCAAAACGACAATATTTTAACTTTAAATTTTGTTGAAGTTTCCCAAGCGTATGTACCTAGTCGTGCCATAAATTCTGTCACAACTTTAAAGAAGCATAAAATCTAAACAATAAAAGATAATATGTTTATTCCAACGAAATTTATTTTAATAAGATATTGTTAATTAATTAATAAAAGCTTTACTCGAAATGACCTCCTTTAGCTTTTATACAAGCTTTTAAACCTTGTGGTCATTGGTCTATAGCGGCACGCACGGTATTCAACGACATTTCATTTGCTGCTTTCACCAATCATCTCGAATGAATCTACTCATCGATCTTTTGGAGAATTCCAACTCCCTCGACAAAATTTTTTGTTTGCGCAGTGGATTTCTACGGATGCGCTATCGGACAGTTTTGATGGCACTGACTGTTCTAACGGTACGTGGACGACCGGTCCTTGCTCTATCATCTATGCCTAAGGTTTCATTAAATCATTCTATGGCACGATAAATGAATCTTTTTGTTATTTTTAGCGGTTTTAACAAATTCAAAATTTCAGAAGCATTTTTTCCACACTTATGGAGTGCTATTACAGCGATACGATTTTCTTTTACTCCCCACTCCATGATTACGAGTCAAAGACTGTCACCAAATTGATCGGAATATTATGCCGTACAGTTCATTTGTTACAAAGTGCAACATAACGGTACAATTCCAGCTAATTTCTGAGAAAGCGCGCATTAAAAATTGTGTGACAATTTATGGCAAGAGTAGGTATATATTATAGTATAGCCCACGTAAGCGCTAGGTACCACGTTCAATGCGACACTTATGTACTTTAATACATTATATCCTAAACTAATGTATGAATATATTGCGTTTTTAATGTATTCTCTATATACTTCAAGCTAGTTATTATAGTTATTAACATTTTGATTTAAAACATTTATTTGCGGTTTTTTACAAGAAGGATATAATAATTCAAATTTGAAATCAGATTTCATAAATCAAAATAAGGTTTATTTTTCTGTATAATATTTCATTGTAATTTTTTTAATTTGAAAATTTGCTATACTTTATATTACGTAAATTGTTTAAAAGCCCTTAACTTGACAAGTAAACCTTATTCAGAAAATACATTGTGTGGTTACATTCAAACCTTCTAGAAATACAATTAGGGCGAATGTGAACGAAAAAGTTCTAACTACATTATTACCATATTATTATATATTAATAACAGTGTGCTTCCTAAGCTTAAAAACCCAAAAGTTAATCTTGTAAGGTATCAGCGTTAACCGCCAAATTGAAAAATAGCTTATCTTCTTCCTGTTTCTTTTTATTCGATTTTTTTTTTCTAAATCAATATTTTTTTAATTATAAAGTTTGTTTAAATGATTTTTACAAAATATATTGCTAACTGTTAATTTTATGAAAAATCAAGTTATCAGTCTTGAAGAGCGTCCAATTGTCTAATCTAAATTATCTGAATTTTTTATTATAAGATTAATAGTTTACGAATTTTAGCGTGGTCATTGTTGCCAACTTCACCGCCGAATTCGTGAGATCACTGACAGATTAAATTTATAGAATTCGACCATTCATGATCACGTGAAACGCCAAGGTTTAAGTTCGAAACTCAACATACGACGAGACGAGATATATAGTAGGTTGCCTGCACTAATGTTAAACGCAAGAAATCAAGGAACATTAAAGATATACCGACTTAAGGCACTTCAAAAGCCGATATTCATCAAAAAGAGGATATGTTTCTGTTGGTTGGCATATTAAGGGTTTTTTTTTTGAGTTTTTACCCGACAATACTACGATCAATTCTGAAGTGTACAATCATAAGTGGGACAAATTGAATGATTCGCTCAAACAGAAAAGGTGTAGTGCTCCCCCAAGGTAAAGCGAAACTTTATACAAGTGTGGTCGCCAAAACCTTTTACAACTTGGATGGAATGGACTGTTACACCTTTCATATTCTTCAGACCTTCGGATTATTACTTGCTCCGGTCTTTACAAAATCGTTTAGACGGCAAAACCTTTTCTTCAAATGGGTACGTTTAAAATTACTTGGATCAGTTTTTTACAGTAAAAATAAAAGTTTTATGAGCGTAGAACCATTCTACTGCCAAAACGATGGCAAAAGGTAATGGACCAAAATGGAGTATATATAATTTAATAAAATCTTTATATACTATAAGAAGTCGTACATTTTTACCTTTTTTGGAGAAATTCCTTTCTGAACAACTCAATATAATAGAATTCTCCAACTTTGCAATTCTACTTATGTACCCAATTTATAATATTATGAAATACATATATATATATACATTTGTTAATAAGTTTAAACTGAAAAAAGTGGAATTCTATTTTGAAATGTCCTTCCACGTATATATAATGGCTCTTTTCATTAAAAATAAAGATATATTATAAAGGTTTATTTTCTTATTTATTAAAAACACATTGGTAGATTCTGATAAGGTCACATGCAACGAGACACTACTTAATAGCAAATATTCACATACATTAAGAGCAATTATTTATTCCTTGTTTAAAAATTTCTTTTTAAAAAATTAAAAAATTTTGTTTGACATTAATGTACACTTATATAATTATTTAAATTGTAAAAATTAGGGAATTCCAATTATTGTTCTATTCTTTTGAAAACTGCTTTCTTAAAAAAGCTTATAAAGTGGTCGAGTATGTGAATTGCCAAATTCAACCCGTTCCTGTACTGTACAACTTTAAAATTCTGTAATTAAAAAAACTTCTGACTTTAGATAAATGTTTTTCAAACAATGAAATAGGAAATTTAATTCCAAACAGAAAAGGCAATAATTTTATAGTGGTATAGGAATTGTACCTCTATACTTATTTTTAATTTCTTTTGTAGATAAAAGTATAAATTTTAGGCATGAATTTTGAATATATATTTATTCTCGCAAGTTTAAATGCAAGGCCTACATGCAAATTTTATAAACTTCGCCTTATTCAATTTTAAAAAAGGTGAATTCGCTACAGTAGGATTAACGTCTTTCGAGATGATAAGGAATAACTATTCTGCAATATGTCAGCCAAAGATAATGCGTAGGGCAAGATCAACTATTCGGTTTTAAACTCAGAAAGCATCCCCTTACTATTTAGATATAGTAATACAATACTACATGATAGAACCGTAACAAGAACTTTCTCATTATGGACCTAAAATCTTTATTAATTTGACTGGACTATTTGGAGAGAAATGTCAGTTCTAAAGGTCTTGTGCAACTGAATAAAATAAATTAAATATTAGGTCCGATCTAGTTGGAAAGGGACCTTTCAAATAATTGATAGATGCTTTAGAACATAGAATGCATTAAACTCATGCCAATATAATAACACTGAAAAAAGTAGTTCCAGACTATAAAACAACAACAAGAAATTAGACTAAAGTGACTTCAATTTCTCTCATGGCAAAATGATCATTTACTTCAATTGTAAGGCGAGACTGGTAGCCGGTTGAACCTTTCAGTTATAGTTTTTTATATTTGGTAAAGATGCAAAAAAAAATATTTATTTTTCTTCAGACACATGATTTTATAAAGGATTTTAGAGGAAAGTGAAGTTTTGTTACATTGAAACCTGAGCAACTTGTTATAAACTGTGTGATTTATTTTAATAATAAGAAAAAGACGCGTCAAATCAGCTCTGTTGCCACGAACGATAGGCCAATTAGGCAGCGTCCCTCCGATAAGTGGCATTTCGCTCGCAAGCGGCCCAATACTGAATTCGCTAAACTCTGTCGGGTCTGTAGTCCTTACAAATTGTCCCAAGGTAAGCAGAGAAGGTGGTGATCAGAATGACAGGCGCGTTGTTTTCATTTCTAGTCAACTCCCACATTTTGTATCTAATGCGACTTCCTTGGCTGGGTTGCTAAAAATAAAAGAAAAGGCTGAACCGACTTAAGACCGAAAGACAAAGAGATTCATCTCATTTCCTCCAAGCAGCACTCCTCAGAAACACGACTCAAGACAGCAGAACCGAAGCAACAGAGTGCTGGCCTTCCGCACCTACTGCGCAGATTTCCACCCATCAACAATTGGTAGTGACGTAGTACCACGTGCACTTTACAAGCGCGCTCGTAGTAGGTAAATTACGTATAAACTTGTGCGTCGGCGAGCAGTGACGTGAGCGCTGAGAGACCATCAGTTCACATTCCCCTTCAGCTCAGCCACTTTTGCTCGGGTCGAGTAGTTCGCTTGGCGCTGGTAACGACTCCCCTTTTTCGTGAAGAAATACTAAAGTAGCCCCAGAAGTCCCGATTGTGTAGCAGTGTGGGTATCGTCCAGTACATTTATTTTCGCGGAGGGCTTTTTTTTACGAAAAGCACTCTGCAATGACATATTCGGGTAACCTGGCCGAGTCACAGCCACGTGGACTATATTTTTGTGAAGACATTCACCAAATGAACTCATCTTGTTAGCAGGCCACCACAATTCATTTTTTTGGCTCGCTCAGAATTTGACGAATTGTAAAGAGAATTTCTTTTTCTAATTGTACGATATATTTTAACCGAAATTAGACCATATGACACAAGCGCCATACATTTTTCAAAAATTTTTAAAAATGCCAGTTTCTGAAAATACACAGATGATAAGTTGTAATATGTATTACTCTTGACGTCCACACTTTTCAGTATTATACAAATATTAGCAATAACAATAACACGTTTAAAAATGAAATTCACAAATATCAATTCTGGGGTAGTATTTTGGCAATAAATAGTATAGTTTAGTTAGAGTTTAATACAGTTTTTCTCTCCTTTATGGCTAAGCAAATACTAAAAATGAATAGGCAAAATAACGAAATTCGTTTATATTACCTGGTACTAGTTTTTTGAGGTTTTAATTATACCAAATAGCCAAATGCAAACAAACCGACAAAAGAACTACTTTTTTACAGTTTTTATTTAACACTAGGTTTACCATGAGTTGACATATACCTATTTCTACCAAAGGGGTCAAAATGACCTTTTTGGGTATTTAATTGGAAAAAATATAAATTGACTTATGGTTCAATTAATTTCATCACCACGAATTCACCAAGAGGTATCGACGATGGCCTTACTTCATCCTTGCCTAGGTAAGGGAACCCGTTTATGACGTATTTTGTAGCTACATCCCATGCCAGCCAAACTTTTATGCCTTTGTTTGGTTTATTAGGCATATATTGTGTAAATCTACAATGAGCTTTTGTCGGGAATAATTGTTCATGGATAGTTATATCTTTTCCTAGTATGAAGCCCTTTTGGCTGTTTTCAATAAAATCGCGCCAAACTCTTGATATTAGAGCAAATTTATCATTTTGAAGTCGTTGACTCCGTTCAGATTTTTTATCAAAGCGGATGAAGCGTAAAATTTATATAAATTTGTTTCTACTCAGGATTTGTCTAAAAAAAGGAGGTCCCCATTTTTTAGACCAAAGATATGATATCTTCAAATTTTTGGCTTCGTATGCACCCCGTGCATATAGAATTGCTAAGAATACACAAAATTCTTCTTTCGTGAGCTTCCATTCCGTTCCTAAAACTCGCGAAGCCTCTACTTCTGTACATAATCTGATGTGCTCAATAATTTGCTGAGTGATTATAATAAATAAAATAATAATAACAAATAAATTGAGCTGCCAGATATAATAAAATTAACTCGAAGGGTCAAAATGACCCCTTTGGTAAAAATAGGTATACTATGTACATATCTCTGGAAGTAGAAGACAGGAAAGATTATATTTACGCTTAAATAAGAATTAATTAAAATATTTTCAAAAAGTACGGCAAAAATTTTCTTGAAGAAAATTTATGAAAAGTTTTCTCAGAGGGGTCAAAATGACACCTTGGTAAACCTAGTGTAAAATAAATTTACGGCTGGATCTATGTAATTTAATAAAATTTCGTTCAGATTTTATTGACGTCAATATGCTTCGATCAGCACTTCAACAAAGTCAGCATCATTTTACATATTTTGCGAGATTTCATGCAGGAAAAAAATGGCTTCCTTTGTACGTACATATAAACACACACATGTATACATCCATTTCTTCGAAAATAGTATAAAAATACTGTTATAACCTTGAAACATAAAAATATGTTGAGCATTTTATTTTGATTTTCGGATCTATTTCAATAACTTCCCTATAATCTGGAAACCTATTGTAATAAAATTGGTTTGCAAAGATATTATTATTATTAGATTGCAATAAAATGCTAGTGGATGTCAAGTTTGCACAAAATCAATACACGGCTTTTGAATTTATTAAATACAATCAAAGAAGTGTAAATAAATTGTTTATTTTGACTTGCCGAGAAACTAGCAAGCACCATATCATTGGTTGGTCCATCCAATTTTACAATGTAAAGTAAAAAATAATTTACAGGCTTTCCCTTAGAGGGTATTCAATTTTCATTAACAATATTAAGAGAGATCTACATTACTTATCAAACGCGACGGATTTCTGGTACATGCACATTTATACAGGCACAGTTGTATGGTTGTATATATAAATTCATGCGGAATTTTAGGGGAAATGAAATAAGAATTCAAATTGGAATAAAGACACGTTTAGGTAATTTTTTTAAGGAACAATTATATAATTATGTAAGATTTTATTTTGTAAATTATTGTATACATATATTGAAAAACATGAAAAACATTTTCTAACCACTTTTGCTTCTTCCTGGTGACGGTAGAGGGTGCATTTCAAAAATCAGTTTTCAAACGGTAGGACACTTTTTGGGTTTCATCAAAAAAATCAATTTAAAATTCAAAATAGATTCAGTTCTTTAGAAATTTTTCTAGGGGATATATAGGTTTTTCTTCACTTTATTGAAAATTGTCTGAAAATTTTGATAAATTGAAATTCTTTTAGGGTGAAGTACCCCTTTATAAAGAGTAGTTTTTTGTATACATACATTTTTAAAGGTAATATATATACTTTAATTTGTATAAAGAATCAAATCCTTTTTGGCTCTTTCAAATCGGATGATTAGAGAAATCTGTTTAGAGAAGTTTTTATTCGATAATTTATAATTCTATTCATGCTTTAGGCACCAATACAGAAACATCTATAATTTTTTTTCTATGTCGAATGTTTTAAAATGGTTTCAAATATAATATTTTTGTGATGTTTTAGAACGCATTTAAGCAATAAAAAACACTCATTTTTTTTTTAATTTTAAATGAGAATGTCCCTTTAAATCATAGTCCTATTGGGCTATTGGGATCAATTTGCATACAACAGTTTTGAAAAATCGGTTGCCTTATAATTGGAAATTAAGTTCAGTTACCTCCAATACCAATTTTGATTTTTCCGTAGTATGAATTTTGTACGGATCATCATCTGCCTAATTAGTCTTGAGAATTTTATCAACGCATGGTCAAAAATTGTTTACAAATAAGCATTTACGAGTATTTTTACGAATCAGCTAAGAATAACTACTGCCTAACGTACAGGTAAGAGATCTTCAGCTAACTTCTTCTAACATTCCTTCGAGTTTCCGTTCTTATCAAATATCTAAAATAAATCGTTTAACAGCTTTTAGACTATTAGCCCCTATGTTACAGATTAAGTAATTTTAGTTAGTTATCAAACAAAGAAATAATATGAATAAAATGGCACATTTAATTTAATTTATTCATTCAAATTTTCAAAATTTTGTATTGTTCTTTAAGGTATCCCGAAAAAATGTGCACTACTGTATGGTATGCTAATCAACGCTTGCGTCAACATTTTCTCTCTCAAATTACTCTTTCATTATTTATTTCAGGATAAAGTGACTAATTGTTCATTGTATGCTACTAAATTGTTTTTCCTCTATGGCTTTTGTTCAATTATATAACATTGAAGTAAATGTCTAAACTTATTCTTTTCATCAAAATTAAATAATAATAGCAAATAAAAACAAAAACCTTAAATACTCTTATATTTAACACTCAACAATAAAAGTGAATAAATAAATAAAATTGAAAACAGCTTTCAAACATAAATGGTGGTAGCCAAATGAGTTTTGGACTATATATTTTTACCTACAAGTACATTTTCTAAACTTGGCGAATCAACAGACTTGAGCATTGGTGAAGTCTTTAACTAAATACAGTGGGTGATCGATGAATTACGATCACTTTGAAATATTTCACGATTTCGACTTTAATTATCTCGGAAACTCACAAAAATGGAAAAAAAAACTTTTCTTTTAATTGAAACTAAATAATAAATTTAACCTTTCTTCAATAAATTTAGTGTAAGAGATATTCTGTGCTAATATTTACTAAATATTTCCTTGGCTTTCAGAAGCTCTTTAATTATATTTGTCATACTTTTCATATTAGTTCTCACTAGGTTCTTAAAATCTAAGTTGTTATTCCATACATCCTAAATGTTGTTTTTAAAAATATTAATATGTATTAATATTCTGCCGTTGATGCACTAAGGTTTTCAGTGGCCCTTAATAATTTTCTATAAGATTCATGTACGATGAATTGCCTGGCCAAGTTAAAAACATGATTCCCTCCTCGTCAAGTAAACTTCTTATGTATGGCAAGGTGTCCCATCTTGCATAAATGTGTATTCCGATCTCCCTAGGGGTAAGGAGTGCATAAATGGTATAAGCTCACTTCGTAAAATGTTTTTGCACTGATTTTGGCGAAGATTCTCTTGTACAAAACGAAATGGTCTGGTGTTATATAAAGCCATATCATCACTGATGGGGAATGTTTCACCTTTGTAACGTCTGCATTTTATGTTTCCTTCGTAAAATCTTCTTCAACTATAACTGCAGGTAAATAGACTACGAGAGTTTCAATATGCATTGATTCTGGCCATCACACAATTACCTGGGCGCAGTCCTCCTTGAAGAGCAAACGACCCTAATAACAAAGTAATATCCACGGAAATAATAATTTTCATTGGAATGAAATTTTGCAAAAGTGTTCTTTAAAGTTGAAAAATTAAAAAACAACAACTTAAATAAATAAATATAAATAAATTATAAATTTTTATATTAAAAAATATTCCTACAAGTTGTGTGATGTACACGTTTTCAGTCCCAGGTATTCAAGAATAGTTTAGTAATTACTTTTATTCTTACATTAACATTAATGAAGTAATGAAAGACTAGTGTCATCCCTGTTTTAGAAATCCTTGCTGCTGTAAAAGTATGCAAATACTATATATTCGTAGGTATGTGCAGAGTTGAAGGATTGAGTTGAAATTGTTGGGTATAGTTTTTGACCTTTAATTTAATTAATGCTGTATGGCGATACAAAATACATTATGATGAATTACACTTTGATTTCCGACTGCAGTACGTAGATCTCTTTTCAGATTCTTAATAATATAGAACACTTTAGGCATTTCTTAGTTGACTACAATTTCATATAATAGCAAGCAGCAGCACTTAGGTCTCGTGTTCTTCTCGCACTTGACTATTTTTTCAGACGTTATCTAAAAACATTATATTGACTTTTAACTTTCCAGATTCGTACTCAGTTAATGCGGAATATTACAAAAAGCTTTGCCACACTTAGGCAACCAATTAGCATCTACCACATGTGCCGTAAGTAGATCTTTAGGAATTGTATAGAAGCAGATTTGATTCGCTAAAAGGCTTGTCCTTCAGGTCAGTAGAATCGGTGGCTTTTTTTAAGTGGCAAACCCTTTTACGCGCAATAGGTTGCTGCTGAACATCTTGACGAAATAGAATTTAGCGTGAGCTAAAGCGAATTTAATTGCCAGAATGAAAGAGTAACGCAGGCTTTGATTCTGGGACGATCTTAGATGGGACAGAATTGAGTCTATTGTATGCAGTAGGCCGTGTAGACTAAATGGAGATCCACGCATTCGCAATTCGGTTTCAGTTTGGTGTCTTTTAGAGATTATGTCACTGAGCCGGTTTTAACACATTCCTCAAGCAACTCAGAAGCTTCTAGTATATGGCTATCTGTTAACTGTAGCAATTTGGTGGTTGGTGGATTAGTGACTGTGAGCCCCGCGGTGGCAGCGATAGAATAGCTTACAAAGCTCACAGTCTTCGTCGCGATGGAAAAATTTCCACGTGAAACACAGCTGCTAGTACTGCGACGGCCCACCTCGGAGCTTTACGTCTGATAAACGTGTTCACTTTCCAAGTCCCCAGCCCCACTGACTTCATGGCCTTCGCCTTCTAGTTGGTACTGGTTCTGGGCACGAGCTTTTCGCTTTGACAGATTTACGATTTGGCGAGGTTGCATGGGGAATCGTGTCGTCGAGATTTATACAAGCCGCGGCGACCAGTGACGGAATCGGAAAGCGAAGTGGCGCGACTCTCGGAGAACGCAAGATTGGGGCAAGTATGAACGTAGCTAATCCGCGAGGCGTGTAGTTCTCATTTAGTTGTGTGCCCACATCCGGCTAGTAAGCAAGCTGTTCTGTACTTAGCGATTTCAACGTTTGACCACGAGGTCGCGTCACGAAATATTTACACTTTTCCCAAGGAGCTGGAGACGATCGCGATTTCGTTTTCGGTTTCTTATCTGCTGATCGTACTGTGTCTCTTGTAAATATTAGGGTAGCATCTGACTGTGGCCAGTGGTGTGCTAATCTCGGGATCCCACATATGCGTAGTTCGCTGCACTAGACTTTGATTATATAGTATAAATCGCGCAACGCTGAAATTTATTATACGCCTGGGCTGAGGACAAGCTCTATGGACCGATCGGGTCGTTTATGGCTTAGATAAACATATGCATGTGCTCCGCCGATAAATGCTCTAGATAAATTAAAAGTAAATAAAAAATATTTATGCTTACGTAACAAGTGTCATCTGTATCTCACTCGCGCGATACTTTGCTTGCTGAGGTGTATGTGCGATCAGTTTTGGATAAGTGAGTAGTTGTATTTCGTATATGCGCGCTTTTGGAGAATGTTGCGATTTTCTCAGTGAAAACGTGTTTTCCTTAACTACTCTTTCGTCATCTGTCAGTGACTGATAAATTGCAAAACATAAACGGCATACAAATTGTTGTTTTAGTGCGCTGAGCATTAATCGCAGCTCCTTTGGATCGCCTCAATATTATCTCATCAAAAAAGTAGTGCTGTTTGTGGTTGTGTATGATCTCCAATACGTATACGTACACAGATAATAGCTCGTGAGTTCTCCAGTGTGTGTGACCAATCTGCGAAATCGTCTATCCTGCTGCTATCATCATCGTGCGGATTTTGCAAAAACATAAAGACGCTTCAAAGGTCCAGTGCCAGCGATCGACACGACAGTTTTGGGCATACGAACTCATCTGCCCGCCGAGGAATTGGTACTTACTCCCATTTTGCATGTGTAGCCGATATCTACCAGTAAATTTATTATGAATGTGCGACCTCGTAATAGCCGTTATCATCGCTTATCTCCGCGAGTCGCCTATGTGTACCTAATGAATTGATATCGAAAATAGCACACCTAATTATACATGTGGTTGCCATAAAGTTGCCATGCAAAACGACTAGCTTCTCAAATTTTCGTTTTAATTTTCCGAACTTCTCGAAATCGTAGTCGCCGATCGATCCTCCACCATCAAAATTGGATGACACGGATGGAGCTACCGGCACGGCACACCGATCGCATTCCCATCGATCCGATTAGTGTCGATCATCATCATCCACCACGAATGGCCAAGTGGAAAATTTATAGTCCATCTACCCATGGTGGCTGGACTGGGCTGCTAGATCTGGCTGCGTAATACAATCACGTGTGCTGGTTTTGTTTTTATTTTCGCTAGAACGGAGCTACTTTTTAGCCTCTGCCGAGCGGTATCAGCAGATGGGGTTAAGTGCTCTTCGTGCCGCCCCATATTGCCAAATTTCTTTGCACTGTGGGCCAATCTAAGTTATTCACCTATCTTTGCAATTAAACATCGCCATATACATACATCGTGCGTAATACTCTCTACCAATTTCTTGGTGAGAAATCAGTGAGTTTATCAATTTCGGTATACAATGTTAGAGGAATTTTAATCGGTTTGAAAATAAACGGGCGATTAAATTACCTGTATGAAAAATAACTGACTACCTATATCCGCAAACTTGTGCATTCAATGCTGTATCGAAGCAAAGAAAAAAAAATGTTTTTGTTCATCTTTTGAAAGATTTGATAAAAATGATCGTGGCTTTGACTGCATTGAGATGAAGAAACTTCGAATGTTGGTATGATACCAATAACCTGAATCCTACCATATACTAACGGATTTTGAAGCACTTTGTATACTAGAAATTGAAACAAATTAAACACAAATATTTATCTCTACCCGTTTCTCATATATAAACAAAAATAATTAATACTTTCCGAATATTAAAACATTGGTGGCGGGGCGTTGCGCACCGCGTTTGACGTGAACACGGGATCATTTTGCGTCGATCGTTTTAATCGCTTATACTTCTAAGTCAACTACTAGTATTTATTTTTCATAAAAAAACTTTACAGATGAAATCGATTCTTATATTTTGTTGGAAGTTAAACTAAAACGAACTGATTGTATGGGTGTATCATTGCTGACTACTGGATATATAAAACAAAATTTTTGAAAGTTATTGCTGCAAGGCCAGATGTCAACATAAAACCTAAATGAACCGAAATGCATTTTCGTTCTTTCTGACAACAGGAGTGCTACCCGCTTTAGAGATTTTGTTCAGTTCGTTCAATAGTTAATTCCGAGGTAAATTTTTTTAATTAATTTCTAGCACAGGAAAACTTTTCAAATCCCATTATTATGGGTATCTCACACGAAAATTAATTAATACTTTTGTTTATTTCATAATTAGTAAAATTATGAAAATATGATTTGAAGCGAATTCTTCGAAATGCCCAATATTGTATATTGTGGAAAGCATTATTTATTTTCTGTCAATCTAAATGTATAGTATTGGAAATGTTTTTTCTTACGGTGCGTGGTGAGGCCTGCATCTAAAAATGTCCGTTGTCTTCACCTTTTATAATTTTTCAGTTCTTCGCAATTTAATATTTAATTATTATACGTATGATACATCATAGGATTAATAACTAATAAGAAAAAACTTGAGCTCAAAAAGACAAAAACTTTGAAGAAAAGACATTGAGGCATTTAAACTTCTTTATTTTGTTTTATAGTAAAAATTAAAAAAAAAAAAAACTGTTACCACAAACTGGTCCACAGCAACTAATTGGAAAAGTGGGAAGTGGAAGTGATATAATGCACATTTGTGACAAAAAGTGCAAATGACTATCTTTTAATAAATTTTTTATTATTTTGCAGTAAATGTGTCCAATAATTGACATATTTCCTTGTTCTTTGCAAGTACAATATTATTTTTGACCTGATTTTCTATCGCTTCTATATATAAATTTAGCAGTAAATTTCTTTTGCCCATGTGTTCCACGGAAGACTAACCAATTGTTTCTATAATCGGTGTATTCTCTTTATTAGGCAAGATATATGCGATTTCCACCTGAGATTTTCATCCAAAGTATGGAAGTAATGTGTTTTAATGTAAAAATAACATATTTTGTTTTTTTTTTTTTAATATTTAGCGTGAGGTTGTTTCCTTGCATAACCATGAGTTAAAGTAAGACAGTGTCGTTGGTATACAAATATTAAGGTTGTTCAATTAAAAGCGCTCAAACTTTGAACTGAAATAAAATAATGACAGTTATATCGCATTTGTTGAGCTTTTTATTAAATGCAAAGTATGATTTATATCACTACATAGGAAATATAACGTCATTCAGATGACCTACAACCCTCCGTATGGATAATTATTTTCAATTCCAATTTTCGATGGCTCTCTCACTTAAATCAGGCTGTATTTCTACATTAAGTGTTTGTGGTTTGCGAGAATAAATTATCAATTTTACATAATTCAAAAAAAAAAAAAAATGTTATATATTTTTCGTTGCATTGGCAATTGTGGAATTTGTTGTAGATTGCTTTCATCCCAAATTTTGCAATTTTTATTAACAAAGCCATTCAATCAGAAATGTGCTTATGTGCTTCGTCACTAAAGATGATTTTTTTACCGAAAGGAAAATCAATTTATGTTGCTCTAAAGTTCAATCAGTAAATCTGCGACGCAATGCGTGATTATTGCGCTTTAGTTCTTGAGTTAACTGGATCTTATATGGATGTAAACCCAAATCTATACACTAAATACACCATATTGATGATTGAGAAATGCTTAATTCCTGAGATTACTGGCACTTTGGTATCAATAACAATACCACTTGAATCAAGTGTATTTACTAGACAAGGAATTGTGCTTTCTGCAGGACGATTATTATGACCATAAAATTGACGAAATGTACGTCACGTTTCTTGCACAGGCCCATTACATTTATAATTTGCACACATTATTCAATTGCGTGGCTGTGTAACTATGATAAAATGGTATTATAATGCATTTGGCATGTTAAAGATCATCTGCCCCTATCAGAAAACCATGCATAAGTGTACTCGTATGTTCTGAATTTTAATTTAATTAACAATAATTTCATTTGGATGAAAGTACATTAGAATATTTGGTATTTTCTTTCATTTTCGTCTGCTACACCGTATATGTAAATTACATCGGCGTATTCCTAACACTAGATTTACGGAACCCGTCAAATTGACGGATTTCATATTTCGTGCTGAAATTTACAGCAGACATATATAAATAATTTTTAAGTAAAGAATGTTATTTGTAAGTGATACAAGAATATGTTTTTTGTGTATTTTTTACATCGAATAGAAATATGTTATAAAGTTACTTTTCAAAATCCCTATTAATCATACGAGAAATATCCGTAAATCTAGTGTTAAAGTTAATTCGATCATTGTTCAATGATTTCAGCCTAAGAACACCCATAACAATAATTAAAACTGTGTGAACAAAACAAACATTTCCGATATTTTTTGAGGACAATAAATAAAATAATAAGATACCAATCAAGTTTTTTTAAGGAAACGATTTTTCTACCTTTATTTTCCACTTTTCTGGAAAGATGAGCAATTCAATAAAAATAATAAATATGTGCATTAATTACACGAATTTTGGTAAAAATTCAATAATAAGGTGGATTTTAGTAAAAAGAAAAATAATTTATACACTTTTGACAGTTAGTGTACCTACAGTGGTAAGTGGTAGGTCAGCATTGTTGGAATTTTGGAAAGGTTATTAGGACAGCATATTTTTGGCGTGATAAAAAAAATAATTCCAAAACGGTTGAGATTTTATTACAGGAATCCAATTATTATTCAAGAGAGCATTCAGTTGCAAAAGGATAATTAATAACCAACCTTGAATTTTTGTTGAAATGTTAAAAAATTTCATGTGAACTTACATTGATAAATGTGACTGCATATCATGAGTTAAAACATAGGTTGAAATCTCCTAGAACACTTTCAACCTCAATTTGAAAAATTTTCAATGTTTGAGACTCATTCAAAAATTTCAAAAAATGATTTTATCAGAGCTATATCTACCGGAATTCTTAATGAATTTAGATCAAACTTTACATATGTATTTGGGTCGAACGCACTTCTTGCCAGAACAAAAATTTCTCGAGAAGGCACCGGCGGCAGGGGCTCAGTTGCTTAGAGAACATCGAAGCGCTAATTTGAAGGACATAAGGCTTGCTCCCTGGCTAAACTCGTTATGTTTTTTCGAATACTACACCAATGCAAAAGTACAAGCGAAGCAAAATAGTTCGCCCACATCAGAACCGCAGCAAAATATTTCGCCCATATTGAACATTGAATCGTTACCACTTCGAAGCGTAACCCTTATTTGTATAACCACTTCTTTTCTATCTAGCATACTATTTATTAACTGTTGGCAATTTTCTGATCCTATGAAGTCTCAAATATTTTGTATTTAAGAGCACAATTCTTCCATCTTTATGATATCTTGTTGGCGCATCCTTCCCCCCATAAGGATTTAAAAGGAGTGGTAGATCTGAGCTAGTTTAAGGTCATTACATAAGATGAGTATTATTCGATCACGCCTTTGTAGTTTTAGTAGTATGATAGGATGCGTTGTCTTGCTGAAAAATATATTCACCTTGAGGAGATTCCAACAAAGGATTTGAAAGGTAAAAGTTCTTCCTGCAGTGTATTTTGATACTTCGCACCGTTGATAGTTAACAAAGTGATATATATATTTCCTGAACTTACATATATCCCTAAGCCATAACTGCAGGCGAGAACTTGATAGTTCTTCTCAAACAATATATGTGAAAGATAAACCGTAGTTGTATATAAAATAAATCTTGAGGCATGAGAACCGTTCTACTAATTAAATAATCGTAGTAGGTGAACTAAATATTTTGCTTCATTTTTGAGGTGGGCTACCTATTTGCTTCGTTTGTGTTTTTGATTTTTAACGAACTTTATTGCAAATGTTAAATTATTGTTATGTTGTTATTATTCGCTAAAAAGTACATATAATAAACTTAAAACTGAGTATAATATTTTGTTTTTCATTATTATTATTATTATAAATAATCTCTGAATTTGTCATCATGTAGATCATATACATATTTTTCGGGAAACGTATCTCTATTTTATGCCATTATCTCAGTTAAGTTCGAAAACAGGGCAAATCGATAAAATGGGTGGGAATATAAAACTACACTCTTCTATGCTAAATTCTTTAAGACCTGAAATTGTTCGTATTCCTTAATTTCTATCGTTTAAGTTTGGTTTATTGGTACGGAATTTATTTCTTGGTCGTGTATGAAACTCCCGGTTGGTCCGGGTGAGGGTAGCACTTATTTTTTAAAAAGAAGTAGAATTGCCTATTTCTATAAAACTTACTTTATTATTACGCTTGTCCTCGCATTTGTGAAGTGGTTTTGATCATGTTGATGTACTTATCGGACTAATACCTTGTTCGTAATCGAAATTTGGAGGGTTGTGGAGGGACAGATCATGGTTATATCAGTGGAGTGGCAAAATTTTGGACGTAATTTTATGATATGCGTTAAATTGAGGCGAATCTGACAACATTTTCTTAACATTGTTGAAAAGAAATTTTACTTTCAGACACAATATGCATTGAATGCTACTGCAAATAAAATGCACGATGGTAGCTTGAAGAAATATATTAAAATTTTGAATGGGCTGATATTTTCAACCAAAGTTAACTTAATTAAATACGCACAAAAAAACATTCTAGCTGGATACATATCCTAATTTGCAAATTTTGCATTGAATAGAAATTTATCCATCCTATATATTCAAAAATTAAATCAAACAACGTAGATTTACATACAGAATGAACCATTTATAATTTGAAATGTGATTGTATTATAAATAAAAAACGAATAATCTTTTTTCAATGTGTTTTCCTTTAATCGAAAGTACAATCCTTACGGTTAATTATGGAATACCACTTCACTCAAATTACTTGCTCGGTTAGCGTTGCAGTAGCCTTTACAAATTTAATTTTTAGTAGATTTGCGACTATATGGAGCACTATTTGACCGATAATCGTAACAGCGCAGTAGCAGCGCAGCGCAGTAGCAGCGCAGCGCAGTATTCAAACCAAATGTTGTCCAAGTATGTACATATCTTTTAAAATAGGTCAATCAGTTATCAACCACTGAGGTGAAAATGATCTTCGCCAAAAAAAATGATTTTTCGGTAAAAATGTTATCTTTTTCCGAGCGTTCTAGAGCCGATTTAATTAACTACTCGTATAATGGCCTTACAACACGCTGTATACAATTATATGAAGGAACTATAATGGCCTTATCCCTTACATTCACTTTCTGAAACTTTCTTCAATTCTTAAGGGTCCGGCCCCAAACGAACATATCTTAAGGAAACTTGACAAAAGTAATGTTAAGTCGAAAATTGTTAGTATAAATATAAGCCGTAATATTCACAAAAATGGATGTATTACACGATTTATGATGAAATGTTTTGTTGCCACTGACTTGCACCTCTATTTGTGTATTGACTTAGTATAATGAAACTAAGAAAATTAGACGAACAATTTTAGTGTTCCTTAAGGTCCTTATAGTTAGGACTTTTACGTCAAGACCGGTTCGTGACGTTTGAAAATATCATGGAAATTTAAGGTGCATTATTATCAAATTATATCTTACATACACGGTTTACAAAATTCAATTCGAAGAAAAAGAAGAAAGAAGAAAAGTTTTCTATATAACCTGAACCAGAAAGTAATATGAAAAACCGAACAAACACGCAGCTATTAACCCAATGAATTTATACTATACACATGTGACAAAAATATGGAAGATATCATTCCAAAACGAAATAAAAGAAACTTCAGATTATCGTTCCTTTCACCAATTGTTTGCATTTTCGTATCGAACGGAGTTATTAACATTATTAATGTATAACTAAAGTTTAAAAATCCCCTATCCTTCTCCGGCGATAATTATTTTTGTTGTTTAATGACCACATTTAAATCATCAACGACCTAAATGACCAAATGACCGACGAAATCATAACGACCTAAATTACCAACGCCATCAAAGAGTCCTGAGAGCTTTTTGTCATCTCGATCTTATTTATTAAATATCTAATGAAATTAAAGTTGCCCAAGGTAGGGTAATCGCCGGACCCGTATTGAAGTCGGGGTATTAATTTTCGAAGTTGCTTGTTGCTTTTGTTTTACTATTTTGAGAAAGAAATCTATATTCCCTTAATTCCCTTATTATAGATAAATCAAGTTTTAAGCAATTTTCAAACGTTCAAATACCGTTATGATTAAACAAATTGCATGGTATGTTAGAACAGTCTTTAGTACCATTACATATTTTAAAAACCATTTATCACAATCTGTAATCGTTCTCTTGAACACGGAAAATTTCCAACTCATTTATAATTTTGTAAACCTGAGTATATAAACACAAACATGTAAAATCAACTACTATTTAGTTCTTATGCTTAATTATAAGCTAATACATAAATGCAACCAATGCGACCAAATAACAATAGGTAAATACTTAAATTGCCTACTATAAAATCAGTGAAATTACAACAAATAAAGGGCATTAATTTATTCTATTCCTAAACAAAAAAAATTATTTCTGTCTTTCAGTAATTTTGTACACTAAAAAGAAGTAATATATAGTAATAATACATATAAGATATAATTTAATAATTTTCCGATAAAACACATTGCTTTTTATTCTAGAAAAATTATTATGGAGTTTACCAGCCAACAAGTTCAAAGAAAGCCTTGATGATGCCTCAACATTATCAAACGCATTGGTTGTTAAACTTAATATTTTGTGGAATAAAACGCAAACTATAGTGAAAAATGATAACATATTCTCTGACCCATTAACGCCTTCTTCTGAGATCAGAACAAGACTGGACTTGAAATCAGAAGCAGTAATGGCGTGGGTTTATTCTTACGTTTTAAAACGTGTAAAATTACACTGTTAATGAAGTACTTTAACGCCAAATTGGGGATTATCACTAATGGATAGAATTTTTGCGTGATTTAATAAAGCAAAAATAAACCATTTTTGTAGTAAATGGTGACTATTTTTAAGTATGAAGGGTAAATGTTCGTTTACAAAGTTATTTTGTAAAAATGGCTATAACTACTAAAATTAAATTCATTTTTTATAGGGTATAAAACGAACTACTTACAGCACATACATACACCTCATATTCTTGCGTCCGTAAAAGCCACACCACGTGAAATGCCGGATTTCATCTGCGTACTGCCGTTTTTAATTATTTATCGACTTTCATGCTTTATTATAATTTACTTGTTTATTACATTAACAAATTTACGGATAATTTGGTAAATTTTTATTTAAACATAATTTACACATACACTGTTCAGTATCGTGTTGCCTTCGCTCTTTCCATTTTCGTACTTCTTCGCCCATACTAGACGAACCGCTTTCATTTTATTTGTTAACATGGGTTTTTTCGCTGGCCATCTTCTATAAAGTCCTATCTCTTATAACCTCCTACCGATTGTGTCGGCATTAAGGCCGACTTGATAGTAATTTCTCAGCTCTGCCCTCCTACGGACAGCGATTTTAAAATGATTCTTTAAGCACATCCGTTGTGAAGCCTTGTCCATATGTGATTCTGTCTTCTATTTTCTTCTAGATCCTTTTGTCATATCCAGAGTGTTCAAGTTCTCCTTCTTCTTCATCAAACGAACTACATATACGAATAGTTGCACCCTATTTCTATCTATTTTCTATCTGACAATACGATAGACCTTGATCTGCCAAAGCTAAAATTCCCCATCCTTCCTCTTACCCTATCTGGTGCAAATATGTTCATTATTGAAACTACCTGCCTAGACCGCTCTATCTTTTGTCTTAAGCGTCCATCAATTTGACAACCAGATTTTGACTTCCAGAGAGAGATGAAAGAAAATTTATTTTATCAGCACAATCGCTGTCTATTTTTTCGCATTGTAAGTATGGGAAATATTAGGGTAAGATTTGGAAATGGAACCAGTCACCAGGATTAATTTTTGTTTATATTTAGAATTGATCATTATTATACTCTACCGAAAAAAGTGGATATGATATTGTATAACAGGGTTCTTAAAATAAATTATTTAAATTGATAAATCTTGGGTTAGATGGGAAAGTGTGAAACAAATATTGTGCGATTTAGGGCCTTAAAGTGTCTTTTATGAAGAATGAAGTTACGACCAACATTAAAATGAGAATTTTAATGCATTTTCGTAAGTAAAAAGTTATTTTTAGACCCAAAAGTGCAATATTATTATACGTCATTGGAACAACTAGAACATTATACACATTCAGATAAATTTAAATCGTTCGGCATTGATTTACACTTTAATCTTTCTTAACTGGTAAAATATACAGGGTAAGTTCTATCGCTGACGCAGTCCTACGTAAACGTGTTGAGCGTGTTACGTGGAGTATACATACGAGTAGGTCCTAGGGTACAGAAATTACGTAATCAAATAAGCGACACTTTCCCCGCTAGGATCTAGCTTCTAGAAATGAGAAGGTTACGGAGGGTATACTCGTTGCTGCTGCATATTGCTGGAAATTGTCGTTTACTCGTACATGGTTCTAAGCAATTGGGGCAGTACTCTAATTTAGATATATCCTTTCGTAGGTGTGACTCCTGCAAAAATCGCTGTACGATTGCAGTTGCTGGTTTTAAATCTTTCTTCAACCACAACCGATCACATTAGTGATCAAACTCGTTGTTGATGAAAATGAATTTGAGCCCAGCTGTATTCAACTTTCAGTGCCTATAGCACTCAGGTTAGACGCGTCATCTGCCCTAGCTGTGGTCCTGTACTCAAAATTTTGAGTGAACACTGTGTACTTTTGGTGGCTGCTGATGTTTATCGGTTTTATCATTTACCTTCATTACAATCATAAACATACCTACCTACTGCAATCACTCAAAACTGCCCTGCGCCGATTGAGCCCGCCGCACTCGTAAATGGTTGTGATCAAAAACTATTTAATGTATGTATAATAAAATGTGACACTAGTGAAATTTTCACTTATCTTTTTTTCCTGTCCTGCCGATCGACATTTTGAATTTTGGTAAAAGTAGATAGATAGATATAGAGATTATATATGAGAGAGGGATAAATATTTGGGAGGAGATGAAACAAGAATTGAAGCAAAATGCACATTTATAAATATTATAAAAATTGTTTGTTAAAATAAACAAAATTTTAATAATTAAGAAGCAATAAACGCACGTTCTTATTTAAAACTAATTTCTTAAGTTATAAACCTTTTTGAATTAAGCTAAAAAAAAAAAATTTATAAAAATATCCAAAAGACCCCACACATTTCGCCAGTCAGAGTTTTAACATGTTTGAAAATTTTAGGTCGCTTCTAAAAATGCACGGTAAAAAAATGTAAACAATCCCGTCCGTATTATTTATGTTTTTTATGTGTGCTTCCAGCCTCTAACTCCTTCTTCTATTCCGAATTTCTCTGAACAGAGGAAGGGCCCATATTCGCACTACCATATACGAATGCATGCAAGACTTTTCAATCGCTTTTGAAAATGCTGCTGTTGAGAATATTTTTCTGCCGTTCCTTATCTGTTTCATTTTTATTGGAATTTAAATAAGGATTTTAAAGGATAAATTTGAGATGGTACAGATAGTGTCACTTATTCATATTATTTAGGTCTTCTTTGGTTGTGGGTCCTGCGCTTACCTCAATCTGGCAAGGTCCCTATGGAAACGAACACGTTCAAAGGGGATAGACCATTTGTCTTTCTTTACACGCTATTTTTACACGTTACGTACCGCACGCGAGGGCGCTATAGTCGATAACTCGTCAAATTTCTACACAAATTCGCACTATTGTAAGCTTTATGGTATAACTTCGCATAAGCAGTAGTAAAGTTATTTGACTTATACCTACTATGGCAAAGTAAGCTCTATCAAACGTGACCAGACCAGTTGCACTTCAATTGATAAATATACTGCTTAGTTACTACTCAATAAAAAGGCTAAATTTAGTACGGATTGCTGGGCGTGATCACAACCCGATCTTTGCAAATGACACATAATTATAATCAAGTTGTGGCTTCTTTCCTCTTAGTAATGGAAACAAAGTTACTCACGCAGATGGTACGATCGCAAAGATATAAGCGTTTTTGCTATAACATGTTTTCATTGCAAAAAATCCTACTCGAAAGAAATCAGAAATACTACAGAATAAACGTTTACCATCATCTAACGATATCATGGTTTTCTACGATACAAATGACTTTTACTGTGCTGTGTTGCTTGCAGTGGTGTATAGAAAAGGCAATGGGCGACCCACAACAAGCCTCTGGTCCAGGATGACCTCCAAATCTCAAGAAGTCAATCCCTAATTTGGTCGACATTTTATATTTAGTAAGAGGCAGTTGGAGTTAGAGGTCCCCATACGTAAGCATAACATTTTAGGTTAGAGTAGTTTCAATGTTAAAGTCTTAATTTAATACATTGTTTGTTTGACAATTGAGTATAATCATAGAAATAATTTGTTTTAGTATTGCGTATCCTTGTGAAGAATATATTTTCCTTAACAACTAATGTAACGTTATCTAAAAAGGGCAAAAAAACATAAAAAAACACAAAAAAAAAAATAAGTACCTACCTAATGACCTATACTCGTAATTTTTTAATACGTACATAACCGGACGTCCTAGTTTCTAGGGTTCAAAGACTATACCCTATTGGCGAAGATATTTATTGCGTCTGTTGCCTGTGGTAATAAGGCTAGGAGCGGTTTGTCCTAACTTTTTGTGAAAGTGTGATATCATTTATGTGGCCAGTGACCATTTATGTATTTAGAATTTAGTTAGCGTTTCTATGCTATTCATATATTTTTATTATTTCTTTCTCAATTAATTGCTCCTTCATACTCCCCTGACTCTGGAAATGGTGCAGTAAACAGTTTTATATTTAAATATATATTTGCAAATAAAAAAACAGAAATGCGTAAATAATAACGTGAATTAAGTTGGTGCATAATTGCACCAATTAAAATATGCATATTTAATAAAATATTTTCAAATTAAAATAAAAATTTTTCTTTTTAAAATATTTCGTGAAATAATTAGTCTTCACGATATTTTTCCTTACCCAAAGCTGCTCCTAAAATTCGTTTTCAGAATATACTAATGATTCTTTATATTTCGATTAATAATAATTTTCTCATATTCCTTTTTGACCTTAAAATATGAAAAAACAACGTCGACCTACATTTAACCAAGATCTATTCGTCAATTAGTCAACCATTTCAATTGAATAGATTTCAACGTTGACGACGTTATTGAGGAGTTCATTGAGAGGTTTTCGAAAGCATGTAAAATAGTTAAAGAAAATAACACAACTACTGTAAAAGTATTTAGTTCTGCCTGTTACACATTACGTTACATCTGTAAGTATAGATAAAATACACTGCAAAATAAATAAAACAGTTTCTGAATAGACGGGCGGCTTCATTTTATGTAGCCACCGGGTGCCTTAGATGGGTTTAGTCCGCCACTGCTTGTTATATGGGAAATTTGCATGTTCTGTACCATAAAAAAGATTAAATTTATTATTATTAAATTATTCCATAGTTTGGGTAAGCTAGATAGATTCGATAGCAATTTGCGTTAATTGGCCAACGTCTTTAATCAGAGTAATATTATCAAATTCTTGAAGTCAAATGAGGACATCCGTTGCGATGTATGTAAACAAACTAGACAAGCTGCCAAAATATTCAGTGACAACTCTATCTTTAAATACGGTTGTTCACAAATTTCCTAAAGGAATTTTAATCGCTGCTTATATTACGTAGCTGGCCTAGCTGGCGCACAATAAAACTGCTATCATGTAAATATTTAAGGAAATAAATTTCGCATTCTATGCGCGAGAATTCTTCAACTTATGCATGTATTTAAAATAGTGCATCTCTGTGCTTACATTACCTTTATTTTATTTTATGTCGTTTAGAAAATGTACGTAGATGTAGATTTCAAAAGGTAGGTAATGCCCAGCACTTGTGATCCATTGTACATACCTTGGAAGAAGAATACTATCTGCTTCAATCTTGTTGCCCTTCGAGAACCGTTAGTCGTTTAGTTCGTCTAACAAAGCTATAAGTTAGTAGATAACGTTAGTTTTCATCGCTCGGTGGCGGCTACTATAAGTGCTCCGAATGTATGGGCTAGAGTCCATTTGAGATTGTGGTAGAACAAGCAAGATCTTAAAAAATGAATCATAGTTTCCTCTTCTAATTCGAAATTTCATTATTTACATTACATGTTTACAATGCGCATCAGATGTAGGCTAGGCAGGGGCTAGAAGCAATATTGATTGCCAAGTTGATAGTATTTATCTTCGAATCTTTTTATAATAATTTTTGACCGCCTACAGTCTTCTCGTACATTTCATCTTTTATTTTACTTGTGTAGAGACAAGTTTTTGAAGATTCGGGTTATAAAAGACGATACTATACCTACGTTAGGCTCTAGACTTATGATAGAGATACTAGAAGCCACCATAAATCGCTACGTTGTTTGTTGCAACAATTTGCTCTAGCGACTATATACATTCGCCTAAATGTTTTGATAAAGCGACATTCGCGTCAAGTGCTTTTAGACCGGCTTCACTGTCTGAGAATGTTCACATTTTGCATGGTATAGGCACATATGCTGATTCCTAAAATTTTTGATTGGAATATGGTGGTGAATCTATCTGTTGGAAGGAGATATGCAAGTAATTTTTAAGAGGCTGTGAATTAAAATAAATGTGAATATTATATCGGACATTTGACCACCTCGGCTATTCCGGAGGTACTGCAATCTGTTAGTCTAATGTTTTACAACCTTTCCGAGAGAATCCGGTTTTGTCTCGTTAAATGTTGATTTCCAGATCGCCTATTGTTAGCGTACACCAATAACTTAACATAAACTCACAAAAGTATTGGAGACCAATTCCAAATCGTGAAATATTATTTTCATTAAACTTTATTTTAAATAAATTGATGTGTAGAAGCGTTATCGTGTTGAAACCACATTTCTTGCGGATAGATGTTTTCCATGTTTTCAAACAAAAACTCTTTGATTATGGTTCGATAACATAGCCTCTTGGCTCTAACACTGGCTTCAGCAACATTTCTAAAGAAGCTGATGATATCGTCAGCATGCAAACAGCAACAAATAGTTCCTCTTCCTGGATGCAATGGTGCTTCCAATATATGTTCTGGGTTAAACTCACTGCAAAGTTTAGCATCAAAAATGTTAAATATGGTACAACAATTTATCAATCGTACGACGAATTGCTTACTCAGATGGACGATTATGTAGACCATAAAATTCGCTCGTCCAACATCTTTCCCTTAGCTTTCATAAGAAAACTGGTAAGTGTTAAGGAGCGAAACGAATTCGCCAAATTATAACTCGCTTTGCCAGGTGTTGAAATAAAGATCACCTTTGTCACCCTTTGTACTTTGGAACATAACCGAAAGACAATATTGATATTAGCAGTCTGATCAAAAGGTCTGGAATTAGAAGTATAGCTTTTTGTAACATGATTGGAGAGAAACCATTTTTACCAGGGTTGTTGTGTAAATGTGCCGCTGTGGAATGGTCATTATTCACTGTGCATTTAAAAGTTGTAAAGATCTGGTCTGAGCTTGACTTTCGTGAAAATTATATTCTACGTATTATATTATATTCTCGCTAATTCCCTTATTCCTTCTACTTTCTTTATTTTGTATACATCTTCTATAGAGAACTATGTACGAGTATGAAGTAGTAATCATTAGCAAATTTTTGACTATAGTTAACTGCTTCCTTACTCTTTTTCTAAGTGCACTAAGTTTATGGTTCCACCGACTTTTCCTTTTAGATTAAGGAGAGATATATCTTTGGCGCATAGTCTTCCTAGCTGAAACTCAGTATTTCTTTGAGCGAGTAAGTTCCGATCTATTTTTCTTTTAATCCTGACGTTAGGAGGAGCATTACCGTGAGCTGTGAGCGCCATTGATATGCTTTTATGATAAAATGGATTTTTTTACCCTCCAATAGCGCATTGTAGTCCAATAGACAAAAAGAGCACAGCTGTTAATCGTTCTGTGATCCTCTTCCTGGAGCTATAGTCTTTTCTCCCTACTAGCGGGAGGTTCTGTACAGTCACAGGCTAGGTAGGATGAAGAAAATAAAATGCCATGACCCGAGTTGTTTAGGTTCAGTGAGACAGTTGCCTGAGATCTCTTACTGTGCTCATGTATGAGCAAGGTCTTCAAGTTATCAGCAACTCAAATGCAAGCTCTAAGCTTTTTAGCACATGTAGAAGCAGTAGAATTATGCGGCCCTGTCACTGTCTTAATCCTCTAACTTGGTTTTTAAACAGCTAAAGTCCCTGAATTAGGCCTCTCTAGGGGGAAGTCATCTTTTTCTCGAAATTTCTTCGGGATTTCCTCTTACAAAATTTGCTTGAAATGTGAGTATTTAATATTTTATAAAACCTTTACCCTCAGTTTTTGGTGCCTATTCTGACTTCTGAAGTAATTTCGTATGGGTAAAACCAAGTATACAAATTCATAAAATAGTAATCAATTGGAAAATTTAACTTTGGACGTGCTTTGAATCTGATACTAAGTCAATTTACATATTTTTAGACCTGCGATCCATAAAAAAGTTGAAAATATATAAACTTATAAAATGTGTGCTTTCCTTTTAATTCATTTTTTATGAGGTCTGTTCTAAAAGTATTGCGAATTTTGGATTTCCGCGGGCTATGTATATTCGATTTTGCGCCCGCGGAAATTCAAAGTTTGCAATACTTTTTGAACAGGCCTCGTATTTAGTTAAACCAAGGCTATGACAAAAATAAAACATACTTTTCAAATCCTCTTATCAAAACCAAAAAGCTGCCAATTTATAAATGAAAAACGAAATTCTGTTGTAATTATATTTTCTCCTATCCTCTCCATTTATGGGAGTACTTAATTTCAAAATACAGCGCCTTTTCAGCCAATCTTAGCAAACAATTTGCTAGGAATCAAGAAAAAAAATTTGATTGCCAAATTTAGATTATGACTTTAAAAATGTTTGTTACTTTTATTTTGAATCGACATATGTATAATAAGTGATATAAAATTTATGACGGATGACACCAACTAAAACATACGTGTAACAAGCGAAGAGATTTCTTAATATTTGATGACGTACTGGTTTCTTGAGAAAGTTATGTTTTTGTAAAGCTGAGGCTGAAGGAATTATTCCTTATAAGGTGTGTGATCACAGAGATAAGTATGTCAATAACAAAAATACACAAGCATAAATTGGAAATTCTTATTTCAAATTAATGAAATTTAGGTAATGTGTGTGGCTAGCATAAGTATCACTTCAGTATGATATACCTAACTAGTGCTTTTATATTAAAAACGTAATTTTATATCAACTTAAAGAGTTACTGGAATATTATGTTTACTGACTTTACTAGAAATGTAAACGCTTTTCGGGAGGTAAAACCTGATAATATCATAGCATTTCTAATACCTTTGATCGGTTTTAATGACCTGTTACCTGTAAGAATTACCCTGGTTTCAAAATATTGACAAATGCTTTTGAAAATTTGTATAAAATAATATTAGAAAATATTATTCATAAAATTTAAACTTATGCGGCATTTTTCAACTAATGTATTCATATATATAATATGAATACATTCATACACCCGAAAAACATTACCCGCCTTCTAAGGTAGCAAAGTTAAAAGAAATAAGTTTGTTTGTTGCGTTAAAAATAGATTGCCAAAGGACTCTGATGTATGATGATTTCTGATGTATGATGATTTCAATGTTAATGTTGAACGAAAAAGTAATATTGCACATGGTAGGTTGTGCAAAAGAAACCACACAAATAACTGAAAAAAGAAAACAAGCTATAGAATCTAAAATTTCATTTGAGTAGTGTTGAATGCAATATAATATGTCATTTTTTTCGATGTATACTTGTAGAAATACTGTAGAAATAATAAAATATTCTATGTATAAATATAGGTAAGATAACTTGAGAGTTAAAAGGTAAGGTAACGAGATATGTTACATAAAATTCATAAATTTTGAAATAATAAAATAAAATTAATTGAACAAAATTTAAGTTGAATAATAAGTCCATTTATAATTTTATTTTCAATCTTAACGTATAATTAAATAATATTTTGAGAATATTTCATATTCATTTTTGTAAGTCAAAGTAAAGTAAAGTTTTCGGCATATAAAATAAAAATATTACATAATTACTTAATTTTATTCTGTTCCATTTAATTTAATAGAATATATTTGGGGATGATTAATAGTATCACAATAATATTTTTATGTAAACATAGATAGATTAGAAATATTAAGGAATTGTACATTATATTTTCTGCATTCAATAGATTACAAAACATTGGTTTGTCGAATATCTATGATGCATATGATCTGATCAAATAATTAATAACTATATCCATTAAAAGATAAAGAAAGCCAAATCAAAATTCAATGAGACTTCTTAATTCATTGATCATATATTGTTGAATTTTATATATTTAAGATTATATCAGAATTTTTTCTTTATTTTCATGATAATGGGAATGCCACATAATTGTTTATATTATTATATATTATTTGGAACTTTTGTCCATTAAAAACGTAAATACTTGATGACAGGGGAGGCAATGGCTCGCATGCTAAAAACGTGCGCAGAAGCGAGAATTAATTTTGATGAAAATTATATATTTAAATAGCCTGACCGACAAATGCAATAAAACAAATCGTAAGTGCAGAGTAAAATAATTTTTGCTACACAAACAAAATTAATTTTTTTTTTTTTTATATAAAAAAAAAATATTTTTATTTTTTTTTACACAAAGAAATTTAATATTTTATTTTTTATTATTGTATTATATATATATTTTGTTGTATAGATTAGATTTTTTCCAATTCATCAGATGCATATCGGGAAAAAAAACATTGGTTTTAATTGCACAAGAAAGTCTCAATGCGACCTCTTATGACCAAGTCAAATTACTAGACGCAAATATAGTACGCACTGGCAAAAGTGGACTGTAAATGCAACTGAACAAATTTTAGTTAGTTTAAAGTATTTGCTGTGGTAGGTTTTTATAACCCATAATATGATAAATTAAGTCACAGGAACGTTTAGTTGCGTTAACTAAAATATTTAAAGAAAAAATCCGCTAGGTGGATACATATGTTTGCAACTAAAAGTTTGCTCTAGCTGATACATTATAGTAGTAGTAATATTGAATCAAACGTTTTGTTTATGGCATCAATTCGTGACAACAAATCCTTCTCCTGCTCCCTAGTGAATAACCTGATCTCATTACAAAATGGTTGAGGAAAACCTAAAAGCTCTACTTTATTATATACTACCCAAATGTAAAATAGTTGGTCTAGTGACAAATTTTAACAGTCTATTTAATAATTAAGCATATATTTTTTAAATAACTATTTATTAAATAACATTTATTCTTGTTTTATAATCTCTGGAAGTCATCCTCTTAAATTATTTCAAAACAAATAAAATTCAGGTCGCAAATTTAGTAATAATTTTATTTTGCATTATTGAGTAACCAAGCAAAACAGTTGGTCTACCCTGAATTGAGTGCAGAATAGTTGGTCTACTCTGAAATTTTGATATAATGCTAGTTAAGTTTGTGTTTGCAAATTTAACGGAATTATTCTAGATGCAGTTACACTCATTTTTTTAGTCGCTCATAGCAGGATCAGTCATTCAGTTTGTGATAATGCCACGTGGTATACCAATTTCACCCGATCTTCGGGAAGTAATTGTTAATTCTTTTAAAAATGGAAATTCTTCTTATAAAGTCGCTAAAAACTAAGGAGTACCACGTTCGTCGAATCAAAATATAATTAATTTATAGAAAAGAGAAGGTAACGTTGATTTGAAGAAGTAAACAGGAAGGAAGGAAAATAATCAAAGAAAACCGTCGTGCTAACTCTGCTGCTATAACCGTTAAGTGGAGAAAAACTCTTAAAAGAGACATTTCAGTAGATACGTACAGGAGAGAAATCAAAATATTAGGATACAATTTTTATAAAGTAAGTTAAGACGAATCCATGAAAGAAGTTGTAGAACTGTAGTTTTGCGTAGTCTTGCGTTTTCAAACAGGCAAAGGAAAAACCACATCTTATCGTAAAGCAAAAGAAAAAATGTTTAGAGTGGGCCAAGTCACACAAAGATTGGACTCCCAGGCAATGGAAATCTGTTATATGGAGCGATGAATTGAAATTTTTCGCGTGTGTTGGATATAATGGGAAAATAGTTATTCACACTTCGGATGAGCAATTTAATAGGCTGCTTGAAAAGAACTGTAAAGTTCCCGGCATCAATGATGCTATGGGGATGAATGTCTGGTCGAGGCGTAGGTCAACTATGCCTACTATATTAGGTACAATAAATCAAAATATACTAGAAAAGGAACTCCTTTTCAATATCAAAATATACTAGAAAAGGAACTCCTTCCTTCTATTAAAAAACTGGATTCCGCTGTAGGAGAATATATTTTCCAACAGGACGGAGCTCCCTGCCACACAGCAAGGTCCACAATATATTGGATTAGGGCTCATGACATTCCTTTACTGGAATGGCCGTCTAATAGTCCTGATCTCTCTCCAAAGAGTCTCTTTGGGAAAAAATGAAGAAAAGACAAAAAATATCCGGCCAGAAACCTTGAAGAACTTCGTTCATTAATGACTACTGTTTGGGAATCCATAACATAAGAGGAATGCGAAAATTTAGTGGCAACTATGTCTCGAAGTATAAATGACGTGATAAAGAACAAAGGTTATGTCACCAAATAGTAATAGAATAAATAAAAACAACTTTGACCAACTATTTTGCACTCAATTCAGGGTAGACCAACTGTTTTGCATAGCTACTCAATAATGCAAAATAAAATTATTACTGAATTTGTGACCTGAATTTTATATGTTTTGAAATAATTTAAGAGGATGACTTCTGGAGATTATAAAACAAGAATATATTTTATTTAATAAATAGTTATTTGAAAAATATATGCTTAGGTATAAAATAGACTGTTAAAATTTGTCACTAGACCAACTATTTTGCATTTGGGTAGTAATTCACATGTCAAATTTCAAAAGCCAGTATATAAACAACTTTGTAAACTAATTTCTGAGATGAATACACTTATGGGCCGTAATTGCCCTGCGCGAGAAGAAATGGGGAAAGGGCAATGGGCAGTCTTTCTAAACTAGGATGCTAGGGTAATTGGGACTGCAGCTCAACAACAATACAATATATTTATTTTGTTTATAATTATTTTGTTCGTGTAACCATATAAAAGTAGTTGAAATATTAGTTACAATAATTTTTCATAGTCATTTCAAAAAAAATTTCGCTATTGTTACAACGACTTACTTATCTATCTGATACCATATTTCACTAAAAAATTTAGTAGTAGTTTAGTAGTGGTAATTTTTCAGTTGTGACTACTAAAACGTCTTTTGAGTGAATATCTAGTTTTTATTGAAAAAATATTTTGCAAAAGAAAATCAACTCATCCAAAAAAGATGCATTTATATCCAAACACAAATTTATACTTTTCGCTTCTCAACACTATCTGTTCGTCAATAGCTTTGGTATCGTAAACAAAATAAGATAAAGTCGTCAAATGCATGCTTAAGCATAAATTATTAAATTAAACGGAACTACAAATATTATCAAAATTCTGATTAAAAGTTTTTTATAGTTCTAAACATAGAAATCAGTTTCTTTGACAGTTGTAAAACATATGGTTAAGAATAATAGTGTAAGTATAGTGTATAAATTTTAAATATTTTGTGCACATTTAGACCAATACACAAAGAAACAAAATGTGGATATTCTGATTATTCTTCAATTACTTTGGTATTTGAAAGTCTAATTATGCATGTAATTAATGCAAAATAAATCACGCTTCATAAACAATTATGATTTTTTTTTTCTAATGACGGTGTATAGATGTAAGTGACCAAAATAAATATCGCTCATTTTGCGATTTTTATATAATCCACGAATTGTCAAAAGATTCGCTATGCACGGTTCCCCTTTTCATATAATGCGCCAATTGACCGCGAGGAATTGCTATATGTAGCTTACCATAGTATGACATAATTATATTTAAAAACTAGGTCCATAAATTAGTAGTAATATTGCAAAAAAAAATAATATTTCATTTACCTCATAATTAAAATCGAAATATATAGTGGTGAGATAAATATAATAGACTTAATTTTGATAATTGCTTTAAAGATGGTAAAATATACATTTCATTCAAACGAATTAATCTCTTTTGAGAATTTCTTAAAGTCGATAAAAAAGAATAATTATCAATTATGTCAAATACAAAGCGCTCTTTTGAAAAAAAAATTTTTTGCAAAAGTTTTTACTTTGAAATAACAACACATCAAAGTACAATAAATAGGCGGTACATATGTAATCCATTTAAAAATTTATTAAATCAGAAAAATATTTTTTTAGATGCCTCTGTGCGCAGGTTTGTGCTGAAAGTAGAACAAAATGTTGTTTTTTCTAGTATTAAGAATCATACCTGTGAAGCTGCGCAAGGGTTCGATTTTTTACAGTCTTACACTGTAAACGGCCTCTGTAAAGTTAAAGTTAAAGACTCCAGTAAAACTGCATTATTATGGACCGTATCATTCCTGAGTACTGCCGATAGCAACTTGAATGGTCTAAAATTACCGAAATCAATTTTATTCATTTTAAAGAGATCGAAAATGTTATTATTTCATTCAGAGTGCACTCAATAAATTTAAGGAAGGCCTTACGCAGGCGTAATGTACTTTTTCCACAATATTTAATTGTACCGCATATTACCAACCTTGGACGAACTAAAAATGAAAGAATGCGTATTTCTAGCGAGAATGAATTGGCAACGCTGTTCGTATTTGAGGGAAGTTGAACGCCTGATCAAGCAAAATCTTCGTAGTATATTTCAAGTTGGCACTGGTTCTCGCACGCTTGCATCTTTAAGCCAATTTATACTCACATATTATACACATTTATGCAGAACGAACTGATTTAAAATAAGTAAGCGCCGACGGATGCGCGTGTTTGTGTGCACTTATGAAAAATGTATAGCGCCATTCACAGCTACAGCTCACAGCGGCGGCGTCGTTGTCAGTTAGTATCAATGTAAAAAGAGTGGTGAAGGCGATCGCTAGGCGGCAGAGGCTAACTACGTCGTACTCTATAAAATTAGCACAGCGAAGTTATTCGAGGTATTTTAATGTCTCTGATGACTTCTTGTTTTTAAATCGCTCAGTGCTGCGATCACCCGCAATTGGCAGATCTCAGCCCGGGAGTCTTCGTGGTGTCGAGCGAACATCTTGAAAGGAAGCCCTCTGTAGATCGTCAAATTCGCAATGAGCACTCGCCCACGGGGCGAGTTCGACGAATTTCCTAGTATAGGCGAGTCAATCAAACACAGAAGTTTTCTGCTAGCTTCTTAGGTGATAATACGGAAAAGTGTGCTTGGAATATAAATAAGAAGCGCTAGGCTTAATGGGAGGTCAAATAAAGTCGCATGGGCTGTTGCGATCGCTTTTTATTGCTTAGATATTCATTGAACCGTCCACTTTTAATAATTACTAGAGGTACTAATTGCTTTGTAATTTGTCTCGCCCTGCTCTCCGTATGGCCGGATTTACTTTACTGAACGCTGTATATACTTAGCAGTATATCTTACAAGGTTAGTTCACATTTATTGAAGTTATATTTTTAAACAAGAAGAAATCCTGCAAAATCACTCAGATATGTATTGTATTAGTCTAATTGAATTAACGGTCACTGTGAATATGAAGTCACAAATTGGCATGCTGATATATAGACACTGAATTAAAATTCTACTATAAGCCGTTTTATATCATTTTGATATGTTGACGTGATCAAGCTACAGTTAGCACGCTTGGTTTTTTGCTCCGGCAAAAATTATCGAATATTAGTGTGAAAAGTTAGTGTACGAAGTCGAGAGTCTATCAACTGGCAAAACAAGTATCCCGGATAATTCTGGTCGTTTTTTTGGAGCACTCCGGAACTATTTTGCGGACAAGATTGGCATCTGGAAAACGGAGCAACGGTCATAACCTGCAAATCAGCCGCCTCGTGTGGAACAGATAAGGCCTCAACAGGCCAGCGGAGAGAACTTTCTCCCCGCCCTCACAACACTATCCGATACCCAGTTGCACCGGGCCAGTCCATCTTTTTTTGTCATCTTTCCCCTTTCGGACCGAAAGGGTTGAACATGCTAGAAGATTCTGATGAACCTGAATTACCTGCACCGGCTGATAACGAAGATTCCGTCAATTTTGATAGATCTACTTTCCGTTTGTGGCGCGACGATCGTTCCTTTGACAGTTCCAGCCAGAGTACACCGATCAATCCTTTGAGAGTTGGTCGTCCTCCGAACGCATCCCGCCTTTGTTTACCGGATCCAAAACAACCAAAAATCACAGTTTTCGCAGAAACAAACAAAAACAAACGCAAGGCCCTAGACGATTCGGACTCACAGGAGCATACGAACGGATGTAAGCAACCCAGAACAATGAACGAGGACAGCAAATCAGACCAAAACAATGCCGGAAAAGAGGTGCCAAACCCTGTCACCGGCGACACAAATACAATTCTGGCTCTTTTGCAGGTAATGAGAGGTGAATCCAGCGCTCAGTTTGCAGCACTGAGAGCGGAAATCGAGTGCAGTAAAACCGAAACTAGAGCTAGAGCGCGACAATGCCGAAGACCAGGTGCAGGCTCGCATCGCTCAGCAACTGTCAGCTCATTTGTCATCCCAGGAGAAGGAGCAGAACTCTTTGATAAAGGATTTGCAGCGTTATCGCTCGATCCTAGAAAAACAGGATTGGGAGGAGAGAAAAAATAGGATCATTGTGAAAGGTAAACAATTCTCGGCTGAAAACTTACTGGCGGACGTCAACAGCTTTCTCAACACGCACTTTGGCGTAGAGGGCGCTGCAACGACGGCCAAAATAGTGTCTCGTTCTAACACCAAGGCCGTGACCCTGGTCTCTCTTGTCTCTTGGGATGTCAAGCAGAACATACTCCGCAGTAAACGCACAGCTCTGCAGGGGATCAACGTCTACATCGAACCAGATCTTTCGCCATCTGAACAAAAAGTGAACCAGAAACTTCGAGCCAGAGCTAAAATGGAACGAGCAAACGGTAATGATGTGATGGTGAAGCGGCGCGCAATCAAGGTTAACTCCGACTGGTTTGTCTGGGACGAGCTCAAAGACGAGTGGAAGCCATCCACCCGTCATCGAGAACGCAACACTGAGGTGCAACCTAACCTACAAAATACAAAAAACACGAACGAGTCAGCAGCTGCACAGTCTCATTCTGGAATGCTCACGGAATGAGAAACCTCCAGGATGCCACAGTTCTTGTGTCCTCGCACATCATTGGAATCTGTGAGACATGGATTCCAAACGACATCACGACTCTTCCAGCTCCCTGGAAGAAACGACGTCACGTCTCAGTACCAGCGACGAAGGAAAAGGACTCTGGCAGAGCTTCAGGCGGTTTGTTACTTTTTTGTGACGAACAATAATTTCAAATGTCTGTGATAGATTCTTACTCTTTTTGGATTTTTTCCTTATTTAATATAAATTATTTTCACTTTGTGATAGGCATAGTTTATGTTAAACCAAGTTTAAATTTTGATTATTTTCTAGAATTATTACGAAGTTGCTTAGATGAGATAATTTTTAATAATCCAGACAAACTTATTTTGATAATTGGTGATTTTAATAGTAGAATGAATGATTTATCAGAAGTAGATGAACCGGTCGTTGTAAATTCAAATTTATATCCAAGAAGGAAATCTTTTGATGAAGTTTTGAGCCGACGTGGCACCCTGTTAAATGATTTTATGCTAATGAACAATTTTATCTTGCTAAATGGAAGAACTCGCGGAGATACAGAAGGATTATTCACGTTTAGTAGCCATGTGGGGAATAGTGTTATTGACCTCGCGTGGATAAATCAACCTTATGTTGATTTAATCGACACATTCGAAGTTATACAACAGCCTTCAGCTTCCGATCACTACCCCGTGACAGTAAGGGTGAACATTCCTGTTCAAGTTGACAACGAAAATGAAACTATATGTAATCCAACAACTTGTACCAAATTATTTTGGAAACCAGACAAAATTGAAGAATATAAAAATTTAATTCACGATGAATGTCTAAGCTTTCCAGACTTTTATTCTTCAAATAACCAGATTAATGATAAATTTGACCAATTGTTATCTATGATAAAAAATGTTTCTTCTCGTTTATCTTTAGTTAAAACCATGCAAGTAAACTCCGCGAGGATCTACAGAAATCCTTGGTTTGATTTTCAGTGTAAATTAGCAAAAAATGTTATGCAGAAAACACATAAAGACTTAATTAAAAATAATTTTACAGTAGAAGCCAAAGTACCTTATATTCTTGCAAAAAAAGAGTACAAAAAAATTATTCGCGTGAAAAAAATGAATTATCAACAACAAATTAAGGACAAATGTGCAAATACAAAAAATTCGCCTAGTTCATGGTCTGAAATTATCTTGACATTAATACATAAAAAAGGCGATAAAAACAACCCTTCGAACTATCGAGGAATAGCACTTTGTAATTGTATATCGAAGTTGTTCACGTTGATGTTATCGGATAGACTGGAAATATGGACTGCTAGAAACAAAGTTGTCAACGAAACTCAGAATGGCTTTCGACTTCGCCGTAGTTGCATTGATAATATATATGTTATACAATCCGTTATCCATTTCAAGCTCCGTCTGAGCAAAGGCCAAGTATTTGCCCTTTTTATAGATTTCAAACGTGCGTTCGATTCCATCTCGCACTCGCTACTTTGGCGTAAGCTATACGACCTCGGCGTGAGTCCGAAATTCATTAGAATCCTAAAGAGCCTTTATGACTCAGCATTTTTCCGCGTGCGAGTAAACGGCGAGTATTCAAAGGAGTTAAGAGTGACTGAGGGTGTCCTCCAAGGGGAATCCCTCAGTCCTCTTATCTTCATCCTTTTTATATCAGATTTTGAAAAGTTTCTGCGAGCGGAGGAATTAGAAGGAATTAATATCGATGGAATGGTAGACTTGTTATTATTGTTATATGCAGATGATGCAGTGGCACTTGCGAACTCGCCAATACAAATGCGAAAGTTGATAACCATGATAGAAAAATATTGTACGTTAAACCAGCTGACTGTAAACACACAAAAAACTCAGATAGTTCACTTTCGTAGAAACGGGAAACAGACTAAAGAGAAGTTTTATTTTAAGAATCAAGAACTGTGCATTGTCAAAGACTATACCTATCTCGGCACTAAATTTTCAAGTTCATCGATGGGTCGTTGTGCGGTGGACCAGTTGATCTGGAAAGCCCGCGCGGCCTCCGGCGCGGTTCTGCGAACAATCTCAAACTGCAAGACCGATTCATGGGATTGCAGGGTGAGACTCTTCGAAAGTATTATATCGTCAACCTTATTATATGGTTCTCATATTTGTGGTCTGAGATATTTGGAAGACATGGAAATAGTCCAGACTAACTACATATTACAAAAAACTTTTATGTTTACCGCTTTGTGCTCCGAATGCCGCACTGAGACTAGAATTAGATCTTATTAAGTTAGCGCACAAAGTCCTGAGTGGCGCATTGAACTGGATCGAGGTCCTGCTGTCGTCAGACCCCGGCAGACTGGCTAAGATAGTTTTGTTACGTCAAGTTGGTCTTCATAAAAACAGAAGTCAAAATAATATTCAGGAAAAATACAACTGGTTTTCTCAAGTAGATCAAATCCTCCAGTCTGTTGGGATTCTCGACGCATGCAGCAGGCTCGACCCGGGACAGTGGCCAATTCTCAAAGTGGAAGCACTTCGCTACCAAGAACAATTAAAACTCACAGATTTACTTCAATTCATTAAAATTCACAGATTTACTTCATTACTATCAATCAAGATCTATGTCTTTTCTATCTATTAAGACGCATCATGATAAACCACCTTGGTATCTGTTTTTGCGATCAAACTTTTATCTTGGTAAATTTTTTGCTCAACTCCGTTTGTCTACAACTCACGGAACGTCATTTCGCATAAATAATGTACAATACAAGATTGATCAGACAGTTGTTTGTACCATGTGTAATCACCAAAAATTCGAAACGATCCAACATTTTCTACTCGAATGTCCTTTGTATAAACAATTTAGAGTAGCATATCTTGTACCAATATTTTCACAATCTATTTATACTGATCCAATGTCGACTTTATTTTACATAGCTGATGTGTCAAGTTTGAAACTGTTATATTATTACGTAGTCAATAGTCTGAGATTGAGATCTTTTGTACTGAGCGAATAATCCAAAATTTCTGAACATATTGTTTGTAACTGCTGACTTTTAAAACTTTAAATTATTGATGTACTATTTATATTTTTGATACTGATATTGTAATTATACACCCCTTTGCTAAAGCAAGATTTTGTTATAAAGCAAATAAAGAATTGAATTGAATTGAATATCATTTTAAACTTAATAAATTGTATCGTATATGTTTTGTGCATATTATTCTTTACATTTTTAATATAATTGATTGCAATGTGGCACCTAATAGTGCTTATTTAGGACTATACCCGATGTACAAATATATATATATATATATATATATATATATATATATATATATATATATATATAGTGTGCAAAAAACATTTGTCGGTTGCTATTATTTTCTGGGATATTTCACATTTCTGCGGCAATTTTCTTAATATAATATCTATTATCAATCAATCAATGCGATGATCAACCAACTAAAACACCCCATCATATTTTGGTTAGCCCGGCAAGTTCTTCAGTTGTCCCATCGGTTGCCAACACATCATTGCATTAATTACATATAACAAACAAAATGTGTTCCGTAATTCTACCCCAGTAGAAGCAAAGTTGAGCATTTTCTCCCCTCAAAAAGTCATTACAACTCTTTTCGGTTTAACACTTATCATACGATGTTTTGACAACCGGCTAGCATAACTATAGGATTTGTATTTTATACGTGATTCAGTAAATTTAGCAAATTAGAATATTTAAATTAATTTATTTATATATTTCGCTTAATCGAAGTTACAATAGTACTTAAAATTAACACTATAATAAAACTAAAAACTAGCTACAATAAAGAGAAACAGGGTCGTGCTAATAAACATGCAAATCAAAGGTCTTAAGGGACGGCTTTATTTATTTACTTATTTATTCACTTAATACAAGTTACAAAACAATGGAGAATACTTAAATTAAACTAAATTAAGAAAATAACTATAAGCTACATATTAGGGAACAGAACAGACAATGTGGTGCAAAATGTACCATACGATTTTTTGTTGTTCTAATTCCAAAAATAATTAACGAATGTTATTCTTGAGGGCCTGGAGGGTTTGCGGCTTGTTTACGTAGACCAGCCCCTTTAAGTAACCCGAAAGAAAGAAGTCTGGAGCCATCAGATGGGGCGATCTCCTTGGCCCATCAAAATCCCTAAAGTTAAGAAATTAAACGGCCTGGAAAAGTGTTCCTAAAAATTTCCTTGATGACGCGCTATGCTATGTGGATGGTATCACCGTCTTGCTATAATCACATATCCTCCAACTCCAACTCATTCAGTTTTGGTATTAAGAACATGGCCCAACATGGCCCGGTACCATTCGCCACTGGTGGCGTTTGTATTATCGTCTTCAAAAAAGTATGATCACATGTTCTGAGTAAACAGCGCAACATACGGTCATTTTTTGTGGATAAAATGGTGTCTCATGGAGAACACGAGGATTGTTGGTTGACCAAAACCGGGTATTTTGTTTGTTTACATGTCCAGAGAGGTAGAAATGTACCTTGCCATTCATTATCAATTTTTCGAAAAAAAATCAGACATTTCAGCTGAATAACTGCAACAACCTCTGGCTGCACGTCACATGGGTTTGGCGGTCGGCTGGCAGCAGCTGTTGAACAATTTGAATTTTGTACGGAAATAACCTCAAAGTTTTCGTCAAAATTCTTTGAAGGGACCGCCGAGAAATGGCCAATTGCGTTGTGCGTTTTCGCTTCGATGTTGGTGGTTTCTCTTCAATACTATCCATCACAGCTTTGATGTTCTTAAGTGACCGGCTTGTTCGAATCAGTCCAGGAGATTTCCGATCTCGTGTTCACCCTGTTTCTGCAATTCGAGCCGCCAGACATCGAATTGTTTGAGCAGTAGGCCCCACATGGTTCGAATACTTGTTCCGAAATTCACATTGAGTTAAAATCAATGACGAATTATTCCACAAAAACATTGAAACAATTATTATTCCAACAGCATACCTCCTCATTTTGCAACACAATAAATTTTCGACTATCATCTGTTAAATGTAAAAAAGCCCAATAACATTAACCGCCTAATAAAAAGGTTTTAGCATCTTCAAATTGCGCCACTTTGTACATATCATTAGGTTTAGTGAGGACCATAAGCAGATAGAGGACAAACAAAAGTTCAGGATGGAAGAGAGAGGGTATTCCTGAGAAATAGTCTCTGCATTAGAAATCAGATAAAACCAACAAAATATTATTTACACCTGTGCTCGGTCACTCAAACATTTGGAAGGTGTGTACTTTTGGCTTTATCAACGATTTTAGAGTTTGATATCTAACCTCCATAAAAAACCAACAAAAAACCATTTGGCTTAATTTGCTAACAAAACAAGTCTATGCAAAATATTGCCAATGTAGTTCTGAAAGGTCGTATCAATTAGTACCTCTTACAATACTTCTGAAAATACATAATAATTGGATAAACATGCTCATCAAATACCAAAGTTTTAATTTTGGTCCAATAAAAAGGCATTTCTTCACATTTTTTGTGTTTCTTTTGCGCGCACGGCTTTAGGGAGAAAAAAAAGTCGATTTAACCTCATTTTTAGATAACTAAAAGAGTACTAAACCTGTGACAAATATGATGAATTGCATCTGACAACTCAAAATGAATTAACTTACACAAAGCAAAAAGTATGATGACCGAAATTAGAGAGATGGAAAATACAATGCAATTAAAAAACTGCAACTATTATGGCTGGTTTAGTATCACTGGCCAACAGCAACTTTGTCGCCAAAGAATTGGAAAATCATTTCCATAGGATCTTTTCCATAGATTAGGAATTCGTAAATGAAAATGCTCCATTACATCAAGTTTTCGAGAAGGCCGTATTTTGTCCATTTTTGAAAAATTATTAAAAATTAATGGATTGATGTACGAGCTTTTAATGTTGTACGAATGATAGTTGTAATCGTAAGTTATTATATAAAATTATAAAAAACTTTAAAATATGTATTTCGAAATAAACTGTTAATTTTACTGTTTTCCATAAACTTATTATTTCATACGAATAAACATGGCAAGCGCACACTCATGAAAATTTGTTCTTCAAGATGTGTAAAAAGTTCTATAGAGATAAGTTGTATTTAATATGCCTACATTATGACTCAGGCATTTATTTAAGTCACGTTACAAACTTCTAAGATTAACTTTATGCTTTTAATAATTTTTTAAAACTTCCACAAATACGATTTTCTGTATTTTTTTTTTTTACTTCCATTTTTTCGCGAAAACGTGATATGATGGAAATTTTCATTTACGAATTCGTTCGTAATTTACGAAAAAAATTCCATAGAAATTATTTGGCAATTCTTTGCAGACAAAATAGAAAATAAAATTTGTTAACCAGTTTTCTATGGGGATTAGGTAGTGCCTAATCTATACCACCTGCAGTGAGGAGCAAAAGTAGAAGAATTAAATCAATGTTTGACTTTGAAGGTGAATAGCGAAGAAAAGGAAAGACCGATTGAGAATTCATAAATATCTTTAATAACGTTAGACGTCGTAATTTCAAACGTAATGTAGATTATTTTTCTCCTTGCTGAAAATATATTTAAATATAAATAAATTCTAAAAAAGTGCATTATTCCATTTTTGCACCGAACTTTATCGTAAACTTTTTTAATCCCTTGACCTAAATTAACAACGAACAAATGCAAAAATAAATTGTTGTTCAATGAATATAATACCGTTACTTTAATTTCGAGCATTAAATAAGCTCCAAAGTTTTTTGAATTGCTTAAGGAGTGTTAGCCTGCGCGATAGTTTGTAAAAATGAAGACTGTTTCAAATTAAATTAAATTATTAATTAATAAACGTGTCTCGGAAGTCTCGAAAGTTCACAGAAATTTCTAAAGAGTGCCATATTAGTCACTTTTCTGTGCAAAAAATAAAAATGGTGCAGAAGAGAACTATCCTAAGTCAAAAAATTGCCACTTTAGCTTCTGAGCTGAGGAAGATCGTTTAATGGCTCGTTATGTTACCACTTAAATCAAAGATCATCAAATACAAGATATGGCACTCGTGACTTATTTCCTTATCTTTTTTCGACCTTGGTCTCGTTAGCCTACCGTCCTTGTAAATTTTGCTAAAAGTAGATAGTAATAAAGGGCTCACGTGTGAAAAAAAAGACAAAAATTGAGGGGGAGGCGGAATACAAATTAAAATCACGTTTCATTTCCCAGAGCAGCGTACATGCTCGAACCGTTTGGCGCGCCTTTAAGAATGCGCAGTAAAAAAATGTAAACAGCGCACATCTGTATATTTGTTCTGCGTGTGCTGCCTGCCTCTTCCCCATTCTCATTCCTTATGCCTGAGCATTGCACGGCGACGGCACTAACACCATGCATGCAGGGGCACACAGCGCAACAGGGACTTTGTCCCGCCTTTAAAAATGCGTCATAAAAGAACACTGTATATTATTGCTTACACTGTAAGTGCTGTAGATGAGAATATTTGGCTGCCTGTTCTTACCGCTTTCGTTCTTATTGAAATTTAGTTAAGGCATGGGAAGCAGTAGTTCTTTGCTGCTTTATCTAATGGGAAAATTTTCTCCAGGCTGTTTTAGAAATTGCATATGGGTTAGAGTTTTGGGTTTGTATAGAGAGTGTCACATCTTGTACTTGATGATCTTTGCATTGGAATAGTTAAAACTCTTGAATAACTCTCTATAAGTTGAGAGATCAGTAAGCAGGTGGACTGATAGACGAGACTTAAAGAGGATTGTTCTTGTGGCCAAAGAAAAAAAAAAAAGCCAGCTAATTATGCTAAGAATATCTTAGCATGCAAGAGATTCAGGAAAACCCATTTAAATTGGACATTGATTGAAACTGGTTTAACCAGTTTGTATTAGTAGTAATTCCTAATTTAGTTTTTCTTAGGTAATTTGATCGGATGATTTCAAATTTTGCCGATATAAATCCAATGGAAAGTCTTAGTATTGGAACGATACAACTAAAGTATTCAATCCTTTAAGTGTACCATAAAGCCCATTATGAAGCACGGCGGTTATTCACTAAACCATAAGTGAAAGGTTGCAAAACTAACGGTTTTAGTCCTTTAGTGCTGATCGAAGGAATCTTCAGAAAAAAAAAATATTTAGAAATGTTTAGGCAAGCAGTATGGAATTTGCAGTGGCTTTAAAATAAACTTTTTCATTTTATTTACCAGTCAGTTTTAAAAGCGCGGTAACGTCTGTTGTTATTTAGATTATCTTTGAACGAGGGTAAGCAATCGGCTCGTCGCGACGTGTCAGTCGGTCTGCCCCGTGACTCGTTAGTTCGACTCAACGCTTCATACTCATTCGTATAAATCGGTTTATTGGCGTCCTTTCCTCTATACTGAGTGACAGTGATAGCTGATCGGCAGCGGAGGCAGAGGAGGCAGCTTATTTTACGAGCCTATGCTCGTCAGACACAGTGACAACACATTCATAATTGCGTTTAGCTAGTGTTTCACACGATCATTTTGATTTTTGCTATTATAACGTTTGCAGTCATAATTTCAGGTAGCGTGTTCTATTATTTCTCAATAATCCACGTTCTTCAATATTTGCAAAGTAATTTATAATATTACTGACCTACCAGCATTTTTGTTTTCTAAGGTTTTACTTTTAATCACTATCAAATATCAAAAAATCAAATTATTTCAAACAAAATACTTTATTAGAAAAGATAGCAACAAATCACAGTGTAAGCGCCATCATTATTTTCGATCAATTTCCCTTGTTCTTGAGGAATTTTGAACGTGATAAAACAACATAAAGCTGACATGACAAAACGCTGGTTCACTTAAAATTAAACTTACATGAGAAAATGATTGTTCTTTACTCTTAGTTATTTATTTATTTTTTTTTTTTATGGGAGCGGGGAAATGCTCTTACGCACGATGTGCCGGACTCCCCAGCAAAAGCTGGGCCTACCGGTTAAAACCCCGCTCCCTTCCCCCAGGAACTCCACACCGGAACCGTCTGTGAAACATTAATTCGGGGCGGAGTCCTATTTACCCCCTTCAACAGGGCCCCCTACCCCAACAGGCGCTCCCTGCTCGCTTCCTGCTCCTTCTGGCGAAGGATCCCCTTCACGAAAATGGCGATGCTTCGCCGGAAGTCCCTCCCCTGCAGCATAACCCCGACTATGTTATCAGGGATTATGCTGCCAGTCACCCTTTCCACATCGTCCCGCTCCGCCCCCCAGTGAGCACATTCAAAGAATGTGTGGAGAGCGGAGTCCGACGGGGGGTCACAGTATATACCATATACCATATGCTGACGGTTCAGCCAGGTGTCCAGCCGGGGAATAAGCCGGGCCTCGCGACTCCCCGTCCCACCTTTCCTGCCAGGACGCTAATGTCCTGGCCCCTACGACCCGCTGGGTTTCCCGACCCAGAACAGGCTTCTCCTGGCGGACGGCCTGTCGCTCCCTGGCCAAGAGGTCAATTGGAATGACCCCCGCGACCCCCAACACCGCTAGTTCCGTGACCGTGCGGTAGGAGCTCGCGATGCGGAGGGCCGCACGTCTCTGCACCGAAAGCAAACGCCTGCGGTACTTCTCCCACCGCATCGCACCGGCCCAGACTTCTGTCCCGTAGAGCATGACGGCCTCAGCGGTGCGGAGCAATAGACGCCGTTTGCAGGGTCTGGGACCACCAATGTTGGCCATGATTCTGCTTAGCGCCGTCGTCACCGTAGCCGCCTTGTCCGTCCTGGCCCTGATCTCGTCCCAGAAGGTGAGCCCACAATCGAGGCTCACCCCCAGATACTTGATCGCGGGCTTCGTCTGGACCGACATGTCTCCCACCCGCATCTCCCTCAGAAGGGGGATGCGCTTCTTCGTCAGAAGGACGATCTCGGTCTTGGTCAACGCCTACTCCAGTCCGTGGTCGCGTAACCAGGGACCGACCCGACGCATCACCTGGTTGAGCCGCATTTGAGCCGCCGCGACATCTCTGGCGGTAATAACCACCGCAATGTCGTCGGCATACCCAACCAACGAACTCTTATTTATAGTAATAGGAAAAGAAGGAATAATTGGAATTGGACGTTTTTTAAGTACGAGAGGTAAAATGAAATCACTTGATTTCAAATCGGTTTTTGAAAATGTAACAATTTAATTTCTGTTTGCCTTATTTACAATTTTTGCTTGAATTAAATGTCCATGACATGATATGACTATTAATCGAGTTCCTTGCATAATTGCCATGGCTTTTTATCTTTCAAAACAAAATTTAACGTTCTAACATATTTTTTAAGACAATATTTTAAGCGAAATTCAAACTGTTTATTTTGTCAACACATCTTGAAAAACCTCGTTTTTAATAGCAAAAATATGAAGAAAGTGTGATAAAACCGATTACTTGGACGAACGCTGGTCAAATGTTTTTAATTTAAATACATTTTGATTGTTAATTATCGACATATAAAGCATTATTTGTTTCATTAAGATAACTCTTATGGTTTGGTCAGAATATGTATAAAATGGGGGAAATGATGACGGATAGAAATCCAAATATGGAAAAGTGTGAATTGTGTAGTGAATAGTGAATATACATGTAGAATATAAAGTCAAAAATTCGGACGGAAATTCGTAAAAACTCCCGAAAAAAAACTATGTAAAAACCGAAATGTTAAAATTGTATCTTCGAAAGTAGATGCGTCCGGCAAAAAATGTTTACATATTCATTAATTTTAAGTCGCAAAGGATGTTTCTATAAATTTTCTTAGAAATCGGAGAGGTTTCCGAATTATTGACTTGTTCCCATCACTGAAGATAAGGTTCGACCAATCGTGATTAAAATTGTCAGTAGCCTAGGCATTAAGTTTTTCTAAATGGGCTTCGGAAAGAAGGGGTTTTCATATTGTATCACGGTATTCTGCGTTTACCTCTAATTGTATTGATGCTAATGTGAATTCCCTTTTTTGCCAGTTGAGCTTTCGCCTCGCGTAGTCATAAAGTGGGGTTGCGTTGAAACAATTGCAGAATTACTTTTTCATTCGTCTTCGTAGTTAGTCTCGTTATTCCAGGTCAAGGAAGGTCGTTGACAGCTTTCGACTCCAAATACCAGTTTATCCACTTCAGAACGAACTTTTTAGATTTTTTAATTACCTTTGCAGTAGCGGCACACAACAACTTTGGTCCTTTTGGATGCGTGCATAGAAAGACTGCTTCATACCGTTTTGCGTATTTTGAACTCATTCTGAATAAGTTGCGCGTACTATGGTATGACGTTTCTAGGGACACTGAAATTAATTAGTATTAGCGTCGCAGCCCTTCCATGGTACAATCACTCATAGAAAGAGAGAGAGAAACTTTTATCGGCATAAAAATAAATAAATTAATTCAATCTTAGTAATAGTAATGTCACAAATTCAAGGAAGACAGTTGTTAAATATTCCAAGGGTAAGTATTCTGCCAGTTATAAATTAAATAAAAATAGAAAGTACTAATGATATTTCTTAACTGTATCGCGAAAAGTTCAGTACTACTATTTTTGATTCTTGCTATCAGAAATTCGTGAATAAGTGGAAATATCGTTTATATTTTTGCAATATTTGCACAAATTACGGAACCCTATTTACTCAAATAAAGATCGCAAATGACCGGCTTTTAATGAAAATTGATGAATATCATTAAATTTCCTTTATTCAGTTGAATAAAAATTAATTGCTTTGCATAAACAACTCCTTAGTACTTAAAAAATGAGTAGGATGAAAGATCTGACCTAGATAAACAAAAAATTTCGTCCACTGGGGAGTTACAGGGTGATTCGTAAATTCCATTTTTCCATGGTATGCATATTATTATTATTAAATATGTTTCTCGTTTTCTTAAAATTCAGATTTTCCTTACATTTTCTCCGAAATTCATGTAATTAATATGCTTATTTATTACTTTTATCGAATTGCCATATTATTACCTTTCTAACAAGGAACAGCATGTCCAAGTAGAGATAAAATATGGAAATTTATTCGTGGAAAACTTTTTCTGGTAAATTTAAAGAAATTCAACTAAAATTAACTCCAAAATAATTTTTGTTTAATTAAAAACCGTTAATAAGTTAATGATAATAGCTCCCAAAAGTTATTTAAAATGTCCTCCGCTATACATACCAACTCCCTGTTAAAGGTGTATTGTAGCCAGCCTCTCTCGTATTGTCGGCGCTGCAGCCCCAATTCTACTAATTAATTCCTCTCTGGTATTAACAGGACTTGAGTAAACATCATCTTTAATCTTCAAAAAATATCTTATATTTATATATTAAAGCAAAAATTATTTCGAGTTTTTTACTAATTTAATCTTTGTTTTTAATTTTATCAACGGGTGCCTGGCTAATGCTGTATCATAGGGTAGAAATATCGCTTAGGATCAGTAAATTTTGGTCACAATTTCGATGTTAGAGGTATCTTTGTATTTATTTGTCTATGATACTAAACACATACAATGAGTGCAATTCCCCTAACACACATATTTTTCGGTAAGCTTTTATATAACAATTGATATAAAAAGTAAATTTATAGAAATAAAGCACACAAACGTAACTTTTTATTATAATAATATTTAGTTTTATTACAAAAAAATAAATTACTTTTATAAATATTGTATACTCTTTAATTATGAATAGGAAATCTTTGTAATATAATTGCTTTACCAGAAAAAAGTAATATTCCTAAAAATGACTAAAACTGGGTGCGTTTATGCAAATTGCTCAGACATTGTTAGAAAGTAATATTTTCAGGGTTGGTGTTTCCACAAGAAAATTATCACTTTCAGTCTTAACCGTAAGTTGTATTCTAAAGCTTTTTAATTTAGTATTTTATGAATGAATGTTTAAATTTTTTATTTAAGTACTTACATTAGCATTTATGAAACAAGATTTTGCGGCCGGTAAAAATCTTCGATTCTGGAAGATTTAACTAAAATTAAAAAAAATATTGATCCAAAATTTCAAACTGGCATTCAAGTTATTACCGCACAGATAAGTACGAAATTTTTAAATAAAAAGCGTTAACTCCTGTACTTTTGAAGTTATTTTTTTGGTGGTAAATAATAGATAAAGTGAATTTTTGTAAAGTACATCTTTTATTAAAATAAATATATATGTTAGTATAAAAAGAATAAATTATTTTTTAAATTCATAAAATAATAATTCAAGGGAATAAATAATACAATAAATATACGAACAAATTAATAATTTAAAAATAAAAGTTTAATGTGAAAAATTCAAATTATATCGACCTGCAAAGAGAAAAGAAAGGAAGTTGATTAGAATTTTAATATATATACAGTCTCCGATGTGTCTGTAATATGTACGTGTAAAAGAACAGACGAAGACAGTGTATTTGAGATAAATATGAGTCTACAGGAAATCCTGTTGACAACAATTTTGTGCTAGGAACACTGTTTATACACTGAGGAAAACCTTAGTGCCTTAGTATTTAGGAAAACCTAAAAGAAACAGGAAAGCCTGAATTGTGTAGGAAAATCCACTGCAAATTTGTAAAAGAAAGCTACTTATTCTGCCGGAAAGCCAGCTAGCCAATGTTGGCCTTTAGGTTTTGCCTGACGTATTTATATGATCCGAAATGTATGGGGCAAAGGAGTATTACAGTGAATGAATAGTTGGAACTAGCACAACTATGACGATGTCCGCCATGACAGATCAGCCGATGCTTACCATGCCAGTCTCGCTTAACTGTCAAAAGCTGAGTGGAGTTTTGTATTGTGGTAACAACAGGCCTTGTGTTATCACATGCGTTAGTAGTAGAAAAAAATATCTGTTATGGTCTTAGCAGATTACAGAGAAAAATTTGCATTAGAATAACAGGGGCCTTTAGTTCGTCTATAGATACCGCAACAAAAGGATTGGCATTTGTGATGACAGTAAGACTGCTCTGGTCATTCAACTACATCCCATTACTAGGCCAATGATTTTCCACGAATGTAAAAAAAAGCCAATCTGGTTGCAAAGCAGAACCAGGTCAGTAGAGATAGTGCAGTATCAACTTCTATATTCACCAAATGGTTCCTTTGTCGCCCAGACCGGAGCACCCCGAAATTCTTACTTATTTTAGGTAAGAAGGATTGCAGAATGTTGGTAGGGACGGTTAAGAAACACACCACATATGATAAACACATGAGTACCCTAGGGATCGTCAACGACTCAACGTGTCCTTTGTCTGCGGAGGATCAGTACAGTACAGAACACTTCTGTTTTAATTTTCAGGCCATCTCTTGTACATACATGGTGGCGTTCGGCGCTGATATAAAGATGAAAAAAGTTATGTTAGGGTAAGGCATGAGTGCAATGGACAATGGATCGGAGCGCTCGATACTTACTACCTCACCAACAAAACAGGAATAAATAAACACATCTGATCCAGAAATTTTGCTTACTTGATGAATTTTCCAATTACTGGGCAATAAAACAATAAGATACCAGTCAGGGTCTTTTAAGAAATAAGGTTTTGTACTTAGATTTTACCTGGACTTTTTTACCTTTTTGGGAAGGTAATGAAGGTAATAAAATTCTCCATTCATTGAATTTCGGAGAAAATGTTGGAAATGCCGGAATGTTAGAAAAATGAAAAACATATTTGAAAGTGAATGTACCTGCACTGGGGGTAGTAAATTGTTCACATTTTTGGAAAGCGCAATGGGAAAAGAGATTTTTGGCGTCGTTGTGTTGAGTATATGATCACAATATAAAAATGCTAGGCCATCACCGTCAATGGCGAGCGCTATAGGTCAATGATTACCAACTACTTTTGACCTGAATTGGATGATGTGGGCACCAAAAGTATGTGGTTTCAACAGGATGGCGCTACATGCCACATTGGACATTCTGCATTAGCGATTTGAGGGCATGGTCATCTCACGTGGAGGTGATTTGAACTCAGTACCGAGATCGTGCGATTTGACCCCGTTAGACTTTTTCTTGTGGGGTTTTCTTAAGTCGCAGGTGTATGCGAATAAGCCAGAAACCAGAGCGGCCCTCAAAGCCAACACAATCCCTGTTATCGGTAAAATTCAGCCTGATTTATGCACCAGAGTCATGGAAAATTGGACATTTCGGATTCGTGTCAGCCAGCGAAGCCGCGGCGGACATTTGAACGATGTAATATTCCGTACCCAATTGCCTTTCAAACAAATAAAAAATTTCGATGATATCTCACACACACTTTGTTTTATTTAAATTTAAATGTAGGAAGTACTTAATGAAAGACCCTTTATTAGGACCGTTCCTTTCGTAATTGTAATTTAGATAATATTATTATATGTGTAAGTATATGGTAACATTTCTGCCAGCACGATACGACAAGAATTTATGAGAAATTTTTCTGAAATTTGTGCGTGATCGGATTCGTCATGGAATTGCCGATAACTTCTTCTAAAATCAGTCAAGGTTATCAGTAAAACGGAAAATGATCTCTCTCATTTTGAGGGATTAATCGAAATAAAGGCAGCTACGTAATCGTGAATCGCTTTTTTTTTGCGAGAATATAAAATACAGTGCTACTTTAGGCGCGCAAAATTGATGATTTTTCGTAACAATTTCCTCATCGTTTCTGGCAATTGTTACGCGTTTAAAAGAATCAAGGTAGAGCAACAAGAAGATTCCGCCAAGACTTTTATAATTGCTCATATTAATTTAGCTCGTTAACTTGCGCAAGACATTATTATGCAATTAAATTCATTTGTTAGTTATTCAACTGGTCCATATAATTACGCTTATTTCTAGGCTCTAGAAATTTGTTATTTTATTTTACATATGCTCAATACTTCAAAAGTAGCATCAATTGATTTTTTAATTGATGCCACATCAACTGTGTTATAAAATGTAATGCGTTAATTACGAATTAATGATTTTATGTAAAATATTTCTATGAAATGTATGAAAGTATATTATTAAAACAAATAAATTCAACCAACTGTCTTTATACATTATTACATTAAAAAATTATATATAACTACTTGAAATCAGATCCGAGTTGTAATGATTGATATCCATTCAAAAATAAATTTACAAATCTTATTGAAATTATATAGACTTAATATTTGCTCGGATATTTTGGTGATGGAAAAGTCTTAGAGATTAAATCTTCCTGAAGGCATCGAAAATTAACGAAAAGTGATGAATATGCAAACAATTTTTGTTTGAGGCAATTAGTTTCCGAAATATTTCAATTTAAAATGTTCAATATGTTTTACAACCAACATGTTGTGCATATTAAATCTACTTCATAAAATTTCACTTTGCCTCCAGGAAGACCTTCAATTATTCACATACAGTGTCTCAACGTATTGAGAATATCATGCGAAATTAATATTTATTTTTATTTGCATCCTTACTAAGTAAGAAAATAGAAGAGGGGTGAATGAATAATCACAGATGTACATTTTTAAATAAATAAAGATTATTTGAAAAGTTCATTTTAAAACCTTGATTTCTTTTTTAAAAGACAGAAAAAGGCATTTGATTCTATTGACTCTAATTTACTAAAATAAACTTTCCTTACCATTTAATATTTTATGTGGCCTAGGTCGTAATAAGAACTAAATGATGACCTGAATTTTGTGAGGCATTGAATTTATTTAATTACCGCAGACCGACGCCAGAATATTAGTTCAGCGCACCCGTCCAAAGTATGTTAAGGACCCAACTTCTTTTCGCATTAAAGCAATAGGTCTCTTGATCTCCACCCCTAAATGTCCGATGGGGTTGAGATCAAGAAACATTACATCAAGTCTAAAAATGAAATCCGTGGTTTACTAACAACTCCATTGTCAATCGAGCTGTGTGTTTCAGATCGTAATCTTGTTGAAAAATGACATCAAGCACATCCTTTCCCTACTGTTGTTAACTGCAGAGAATTACTTTTGGAGATGCTGTCATCCTGCTTATGATTCGTTAGTATCGTTCAAATTTTTAACTCATCATACATCCCTAAAACCGATGTTTCTTCGTTGATATCTTACCGCCTGGTTAATATAACGGACGACGGAAAGAGGTTCATTCATCATCTTCTACGTCTATTGCAGGTCATCAGGGCAAATTCGGTTAATTTTGGTCTCATCGGACCAAAATGCTTTTCATCAATCCTCGGTGGTAAAATTCTTATAGCGTTTAGCGAAATTTAATCATACTAATTGATGATCTTTTCTTAGAAGAGGTATTCTTACCTTTGCTTGGCTGGGTAAGTCATGCTTTCGGATGATTTTTCTCACGCTTGTATTATCGGATACAATTAAGTTTATCCCCCTCCCGCATATTCATCTATTATAATTTTTCATACAATTTTCTGCTACACTACTTCCGCCAGGATGGTTTTTTTACCAAAGCTGTTTTTGGATGCATGAATACTAATACAATTTTTAACAACTTTGGCTACTATACCGTCACTATAATTTATTTGGCGTACTACTTTCGGGTGAGTTTCCATTCTTCGAGCAGCCGTTTGATTTCAGCATCTTTTCTACTACTTATTATCTGCATCTAAACTAAATTTGAAATACGCACAAAAAAAGGACAATAACTTTAAATAATTTTAAAATTTTCACATACTCACCTTTTAAGCTAAGTTAAATAATTCAATATTAGTTACGCTTTTTACTAAAACAAAAACACTTTTGTCTGTCTTACTCATTAAAATCAACTAATTGAAGTGCTTAGAGTTGAATTTTAGTGATTAGTAATGGTTTTCTTCATATTTTCTACTAAGAATTTTTAATTACTACCAGAAGATGAAATATTTTTTCCACGAAATTCTACAAAATATAGAAAGAAGGAATTTCTCATGATTTTTTCCGAAACTTATTATTTGATCAATAACTTGAGCCACTTGAGCCCCCGGAGACCCTAAGATATGCAGGTATACCTAGCAATAAAAGTAAATTATTTTGAGAAATTGAAAACATTTTTAAATAATTCATTTTCTTTTCTAATGCATTCTTTTGAAAATAGTAAAAGCAAGCCTTTAGGAATATCATTTAAAATTTCCATCAAAGAAACGGGAATCAGATGAAAAAATGGGAAAAGTGTGTGAATAAGCAAAAATATGTTTTGAAAAGTTTCGCGGGGTCGAATTTTGTGGGTTATAATTAATATACAAAAATGTCAATCGTCAATGACATTTTTGAAAGTGTAAACTGAAATATTTCGGTATATGTTTCGTTATTCGTGGCTTTTGAGTTGACAAAGACGTTCCTACAAAATGTTGTCGAAATTGGTGAGGAGACCTAAATTTAAGGCAAAACAGTTACCAAATAATATTTTTTGCAAAATATAATATATTACATATACATATATATCAAGTGTACCGGAAAGTCTTACCGGTTTTTCTAATGAAAAAAGACATAATTTTTAAGAAAATGGAAAAACTTATTTATTCAAAGTATTGGCCATTCGATATTACACATTTTGTTCACCTATCTTGCAATTAATGAATGCTATCCAAAAAAAAGCGTTGGCCTTTGAGCTAAACATTTTTCGACTTCTTCAAAATTTGCAATGTTGCTCAGCCAGCGCGAGTCCCACTGATGCGAAAAGGTGATAATTAGACGGGGCTAGGTCTGGAGAGTACGGCGTGTGCGTTAATACGTCCCATCAAAGCGATTCAATATATTTTTCACCGATTCTTCAGGCCCATTCTGGACGTTTTTCCATCAACGCGTGGTTTAAATTTATTATTTGTTGTTTATAGCGATCAGTATTAACGGTTTCAGAAGTTCATAATAAAGCAGCATTTCACAAATGATTTTTCGATTTTCCATTTACAGTCTGTTTGTTAAGAGCGTATCGGTCAGAATTCAATAATGAGATAAAAAATTAACAAAATATTATTTATTCCTTATTATTTACTTTATTTTCTTTTACGCAATACATTTAATATTTGGTGAAGTCATCGTTATTTTCTATTATAGCTATTGTTTTTATTTTTAATTAATTTTTCATATGCATATTCTAGTGGTAGATCCTTCCAGGCTTTCTTTACCGATGATTTAAGTTGTTGCAAAATGAAAGCATTTTTTTCGCTGCAGCTTAGCCTTCATAAGGGCCCACACATTTTCAATGTTATTAGCATCAGGACTTTGTGAGGGCCACTCCATAACATTAATATCCTTCTGATCTTTCCATTCGGTACAAAGACGAATTATGTGTTTTGGATCGTTGTCTCCTTACAAGACCACGATCGGTTTCCTGTTTCAAAGAACAACCAACCCAGAATCTGTAGACTTTAATAACTCGTTTTTGTCGTAGTGCGGTATTTGATGGAATTTTTTCTTATTTTTGGCGTATGGTATAGAGAGACACGTTGATACGATACGATGATTTAATCCATTTAGGTTCTTTCGGATGAAGGCAGAGAAACGCAGCTTAAAATGTTAATAAAATACGTCACTAATGTTGAAAATAGTAAGAATTGCCACACAAACTGCTTCTCAAACTATTGGTGTTCCATTTGACATAGTAAATTGTTCTTAGCTAGAAATGGTGGTTTATAAATATGAAACGCACTGTACTATTATTTATTACATATTAGCCTACTGGTTGCGATCTCTAAAGCAAAAATGGGGGACAATTGGAAAAATGATTACAATTATTAACGATTTGAGCTCCAATTACCATTTGGCTGATATACTACTACTTCAACTACCGGCTCTGCTGCGAAAATTTTGTTTTAATTATGCTTATAATATAAAACTGAATGTATAGCTAATATCGTTGATATTAATTAATTTTTTATGAGAATACATTCTCATACGAGTATAAACTTAATATAAAACTATCTACCTACAGCGCAAAGGGACTTTCATTTCATCATATATTTTAATTTGCTGCCATGCACACATTATATTTCTTCATCGATTTTGATCAAACTTGGCTAATATATCCTCTATGTTGAAATTGCCGAATCGGTTAAAAATCTTGGGAATTTAAGGACTACATCCTCTTATGTAAAAATCATTAAAACCTAATCTTATTTTTGTATTTCGCATTCAACCAGATTTGACTTGTACAGAACATACTTCTTAATCGTGTATAAAAATGGTATGATATGAGAGGGTAAGGAAAGCACTTATTTCTACCACCCATTTCTAGAAATATTCTTTTGTTCTTTTCAAACACAAAGGCCTTTGAGCGCCAGTACAAATAAACCACGACAAAAGCTTGAATAAATATATATATATAGATTATAATTTTTATCGGGCTAAAATTTGGTTGAAAGTGCAAAGAAAATCTAATCAAATATAAAAGGAAGAGCATTCTCCGCTCTATGGACTAATGCCCCAATTTTAAAATGTTTTATAATGTTGAGTCAATAAATGCAAAATGTTATCGAAATAGATAATGAAATATGGAAGTTTTTTGAAGTGTTTGAATGACCTTATTAAAATATAAGCATAATTTGTTTTCTTTTCGGTGTTTCAAAGAACTTTTTTAGATTTACATATCTACCTGTTCCTTCTGGCTGTTACCGAAAGGACTTTTTTTAATTTTTGTAAGATTTTGAACACTTAATTCACGAATTTTACTCGTACTTCAATTTAAAATGTGATCGCCTTTTTCAAAATATGTATTACTGGACATTTAATAAATATCTGAATTTAGATTGTATTGTATGTAGAAATGATTGTATTTACAATAAATAACATTATCCCGTAGTCATAATTCAAATAATCTTACAGTTTTGAATTGAAACCAATGAGACAGGAAAGTCCACAAAATGTACAAATACTTCTCTATATATTTATTACTTATTATTATATAATATTATATTATTATATATATACATATGCACAACTATATATACATATATATAAACGAATTCAATAGTTACATAATCTAGAAAACGATAGAAAACCGTAATCCAAAGGCCTTAGAAAACAATTGTCGCAAGTTGTTTAGTGGCCAAAGTGATCTGAAGTAATGACTGGTTCCATAACCATAAATTAACTTTTTGAGTAACAGAATTTGTGTATAGAAATTGAAACTCATGCAGCGGAGAAGTATATTTTTATATGTATGCCCTCGAAGCTACTTACAAGGTCGCATCTTATCGCCATACACCTAAATCCCTCACATAATGCGAATAGATAAAGAAAGCCATAATAACCTGTTCTCTTTTTATTTCGTTTCAGAGAAAAGTGAAAAGAATGTTTGATGCTTTAAAGTGATTTGTGATATTATCTCTAGTGAAGTGTATTTATAATATTTAAGATAAAGCTTAAGGTGTTCGTTGGTGTAATGGATCCTTTTAATAATGAGTGGCCAACAGCGCCGAAGCAAGCCGAGGAAGCTCTGCAGATGGATTCAATAGCTGAACTCCAGGATGGGGCATTTGAACCGCAGATAAGAGCCAGATCGAACACCTGGCCTCTACCAAGGCCAGAAAATTTTGTCGAGCCTTCAGATGAGCCTGGCAGTAACAAAGCCAGCAATCTCCAACTAGCAGGTAAGAGATTATCTTCAGGAAAGAGTTGATTTTTAACTTTTAAAAAGTTTTCTCTAACAACAGATTTTGCCCATTTGCTTACCTGAAATTAAAGCTCTCTCTCGCTTCAAACTGAAGCAAGATTTAAATTGAATTACCCAGAAGTCACCCCAATTCTAAGCACTTACGGCTGTATGCACGTTTAACGACAGGGAGTACCTCGGTGCGCGATATACTGAGTCCCAAAGGTAGTTCAAAGTGGAAGTGTTCTTTTGTTAATAATTTCAGGAAAGAAATAAAAGGAAACCTTACGAACAAAAACACGTCTTACCTCTGAATTGGCGGTTAGAATTGCTCTTTGTTACCGCCTAATTTCTTAAAAATAAATTTCGCGGTGAAAGTTAAAGGTCGTCATGGCAACTTGATCGCCGACAACGATGACAACGGAGTGTGCAGCACGGGTGCGGGTGAATTCTTATCATTCATACCTTGGTCAATGAGAGTGGGGTTGCTAGTGCGTCACCAATATAACTGATGGTCGCTTTCCCACGCTCCCAAGAAATTCGGAAGGTTCAACGAAAGATATCACTGGGCTCATTACGGAAAAGCGATAAGATATGTAGACACATTGGGCTCGCACTTATTCGAGAGTTTTTCAATTTTTGCGGAGTTGAGGTACAAAACTAAAATACTTAAGTTAAATTTTCCACTCATTCAAAAGCTTTCTGAAAAATAAAATACTCTGTGCCGTTATTAGCTTCCTCGGATCCCCATAATCTTCAGTTTAGGTGTATAAGACAAGGATCATAACCCTCCCTTCCCAAAAATTAAAGACACTTATTATATTATGAGAAAATTTTAAATTCAGTTATTTAAAGTTTTTGGATGAAAACTGACTGATTTCAAATCACTACCTATTAATAAATTTTCAAATACAAAATCTTTTGCATAACATTATGACTACGGGGCCTCTGGTAGTTCAGTTGTTAGCGCGCTGTCCTACCGTCCCAGAGGCTGTGGGTTCGAATCTCACGAATAACCATGGTCTCCTGTGCTACGTGGTAACACAATGGGCCAAAATTGGCCTAAGTGTGCCTTTCTAGGCAGCCACAGCAAAAAAAAAAAAACATATGACTACCTAAGTAACTCAATGTCACCCTGCGTAGCATACAGTAAGTATTATTTGCCTAAAGACTTCTCAAATGCTCAGTTTGATATTGCACCCAGTTGAGGAGTGCTACTAAAATTTATGGAGATTTTCACTTTTCTTATACATGGTTGCATCTTTATAACAACTTATTAAGAAGCACTGAGCAAGTCGTAAAACATTTTGTTAAAAAAACCTAAATCAAAAATCGATTTTATAATACAATATAATCAGCATCCCACCTCGGGGTGATTATTTTGTATTTTCTATTTTAGAGCGTTTTAAAATAATTTTATTATAAATACACAACATAATCAGTTTCTTTTAATGTGGTTTTAAAAAGGCTTCTCAATATGCTGATTCAGTTCCACTGTGTACCTGAAAACCAAATTGTTTTTTGCATTACTGACCACATATACAATAATTAGAAACTTTTTAATTATTTTATTAATATTGCTATGTAATTAGTTTTTTTTCGATGGAATCTCTCTAAATTAAAATTGGCAGGAATTTGGTTTCCTTTACAATCCATATAGACTCCGAAACTGTAATTTATCATTTGAGATAATGTTTCACTAATTATATCATCTGTAGCATATATGTAAGTTTTCTGTTGTAATTCCGCCTAGTCCAGGTGCTGAATTTTTTTATCAATGTGCTTATTGTTACTTGAATCTCCGTATGGATTGTGTGCTCAAAAATTTAATTCTATTGAAGACTGGTGGTGACCCCTTCAATTTCTCTGCCAATTACCCTTTTTTTATAAGTAGCGTTAAGTTTTTTTTGAATACATATGTGTTTTTGTATTCTGGTGAGTTTGGATGATTAACCATTTTAGAGAAAGACCCAGCGATGTATTTTGAGTATGAATCTTCAATACCTGCCGAACAATATGTATAAGCCATTTCTGGCAGCCCCATGCGGCCGGGATTTACGACCCTAATTGTTGACAAAACGGTGTAAATATTTATTTTACAGAATAAAGTAAATATACAGTGACTCGAAAAACTGTTCACGTAATTACATTCTCAGATAAATTCCCCAAAAAAATGAAAATACTAAGCAAGCGGCAACACTGGTTTTCTTCAAATAACTGCAATTTAACTGTAATTTGTTATTATTTACATGAACGTTTGAATGGGCAAAGCAAAGCGTTAAAATCCTTGCTGAAGTAAAGATCGCAACGTGAACAGTTTTTCGAGCGTTTGGAGTTTCTCTAAAAAGAATTAAACTTGCGTTACTTTTTTTACAAAAATAAGGCGTTTTGTATATTTATTATATCTATCGCGGTAAGAAAATACATATTTCATAGCTTTTCGAGTCAAAATGATTTTGGGTCAAAACTTATTTGTAGATAAAAATGACCAAAAAAATTTCCACTGCTAAGAGGGCAGCTGTTGCTGAGGATATAAAAAAAGGACTTTCTGTGAGAAACATCTCTAGAAAACACGGTATTTCGATCGGTGTAACCACAAAAATTAGAAAAGAAATGGAGGTTGAGGTAAATAAAAATAAAGGTGGACGACCCAAAATACTAAGCGCTGAAACAGAAAGAATGGCACGGCGTCTTATCATGTCAGGAGCAGCAAGTAACGCTGTGGATGTCAATAAAGAACTTTCTGCCACATTAAATATCAATGTGTGCAATGACACTATTCGAAATTGCTTGAAAAATGCAAATTTAAAGGCAAGAGCCAAGATAAAAAAGCCTCAAATATCGGAGAAAAATAGAAAAGCACGATTAGAGTTTGCAAAACTTCACAAAAATTGGACTGCGGAACAGTGGAAATTAGTTGTATGGTCTGATGAGACAAAAATTAACCGATTAGGATCTGACGGACGAATTTGGAGCTGGTATGACAAAAGAATTGGACCAACAGAAAAAAATATACTTAAGACCTTAAAGTTCGGAGGAGGTTCACTACTTGTTTGGGGCTGTTTCTGTGGCGAGAAATTGGGAAAATTGCGTCGTATTCAAGGAATTATGTGCGCCAAAGATTATGTACGCATACTTGAAGACTCGTTGTTGCCGAGTTTTGAGAAATTTGGATGTGAGACAGGTGACTTGGAGTTTATGCAAGATAACGACCCGAAGCATACGGCTCGTGCTACGAAAATCTGGCTAGAAAACAATGCGATAAAAACGATGAAATGGCCTGCTCAGTCACCTGATCTCAATCCAATAGAGAATCTTTGGGCTATAATTAAAAAAAGACTAATTACTCAAAAGGAACTTCCAAAAACCGTTGATTAGCTCTGGGTGAAAGTTCAAAAGACGTGGGAGGAAATTAGCTCCGAAACGTTGGCTAAATTAACGGCCAGTATGCCTAAACGAATTGAAGCAGTTATTAAAGCCAAAGGAGGAAACACCACATTTTAAAAAAATCTTTTATAATACTAAACATTGAAATTTATCTGCTAGTCGATAAACTGTTCATTTCTTGGATTTCAGTTTATGTTATTTTTTTCCTTTAAATATATAATTGTGTTTTTGTATATTCGATTTTATGAATTGTTGTTACTCCCCTAAAATATATTCAAAATCAAAAAGTGAATTCCCTTCTTTTTATTTAAAATAATACCTTGTATCCCTTTTTAGAGAAAATACGTGAACAGTTTTTCGAGTCACTGTATGTAGGATATACAATATCTAATGCCAGAAGAAATTTCATCACTAACTGCCAGAACAGAACACGTTCCCATGTGAGTGCGAGCGAGGCGGTTAAATAGCAATATGCGAGTTGAAGGAAGAGTGCATAAGAATGGATATACTACTGTGTTCAAAAAGTAAGGTGAATTTTCAATTTAAACTTCCCGCGTTTACCGAATCGGACAAATTAATTTTTTTTCAAGTTGGTAGGACTGTTAGTGACATCTATGACAAATTACATGTCAATATCATCATTAGTTTTTAGTTTACGCTTGGTTTTGTGAACAAAGAAAACTGAATTTGGCGATTTTTACGATGTCAAATTTTTTTGAGTTTTTCGCCAAAAACTCCAGTCATGTCGCTCCATAACCACCATATTAGTCTGATTTAGCACCGTGTGACTTCTGGCTGTTCCCAAAGCTCAAGAGACCACTCCCGGGAAATCGTTTTGAGTTGATTGAAGAGATCAAACGTGAATCGCTACGCGCATTGAAGGCTATATATGAAGACGACTTTGTAGCATGCTTAAAAGATTGGAAAATTGGCATAAGTGTATTGTAGCTGGAGGGGATTATTTTGAAGGGGACGAAATCGATTTGGAAGAATAAATAAAAATTTTTAATTTTAAAACAAAATTCACCTTTATTTTTGAACACAGTAGTATGCAAGAAAAAATACATATATAAAATTTAGGGAAAAATTTGTTATTTTACTGTTAGAAGATCCCCACTTTATGTTGATACCTGTGAAGGAAATACCTTGTATTTGAACTTCTTCAACTTTTAATCCTGAAATGTTCGTTTTAAAATAAAATTTATTTGTTTTATTAAATTTAAGAATATATTTTATAGGTTATTAATAACACTTGTTAAATATCCCGTATAACTTTTATTAAATGACAAAACAGACTAACTTTTTTTTTAGAAAAACAATATATTCCAAAAGCTACTACTACTACACTACAGGCATGCCTAAGATTCTTATATAAAGCAAGTGTTTTTATTCTAATACAATTACAGTGATTTTACTGCCATGCCAACGAACAGTCAAACAAAGACTACATCTAAACTTTTTATCCATACTTTAAAATTCCAATTAGATTTACGAAAACTTCAAAATTAAAAGCTCGTGGTAGAATTCATGTCGTTACACAAATCAAAAAATTTTTATTTAGGAAAATATAACTCTATGATGAGTATTAGAAATTGTGTGAGTAAAAAATGTATTTGAGTAAACAGAAATTCTCTTAGACGCTGGTTTAGGACGAGGTGGATTTGGGGTGTGAACAGACACCGGCTATTCCTCATAATGAGCTGAGCTAGATCGAGTATTATTGTTGATGTCTTTCTTTGTTGATTGAGAAGGATTATCCCAAAAATTAATTACGGAAATGTTGATAGTGAAAAAAGGCTTCAAACGATCAATAGAGACATTAACATCTTTATCTATAATTTTAATTGTAAAGAAATGTTGATGTTTTGTTACTATAGGAAAAGGACCGTTATAACAACTATTACGAGTACCTTAAATGAGTCGTTGAGGATAAGTACTCATGTACTCCGCAAGTTTCTATATTTTTGAATTTGAAAAATTTAGGTTTAGCATGATTCGAAGCTGAAACGGGTCGAATATTGTTAAATATATCTCGTAAATGATTGACAAAAATACTTTGGTGTAAACTTTGAGATGTAAATTCAAGAAAGTCTCTGGAGTGTCAGTGTTAAGGATTGACCGTAAAGTAATTCTTCTGGAGTCGCTAAGAACTTTTCCGTTCGAAGGCCGAGTAAAATGAAGAGCGAAGAATCAGACCAGGCCTCGTAAGTTTTGATATCAGTTTTGAGGGTCCTCGGCGAACGTTCTAGAGAACCATTTCAATGTGGATGATAAGCAGTAGTCCGGTTATGTTTGAAACTTAAAATTTTGGAAAGTTCTTTGAAAAGGCAAGATTCGAATTGTCCGTCTTGATCGGTAACGATAATTTTAGAAACGCCGAAACGAGAAATCCATTTTTTGAAATAGAGCCTTTGCGTAAGTTTCAGCTGAAATATCTGTTAATGGCATTACCTCAAGCCATCGAGAAAAACGATCGATGATAGTGAGACAATATCTGAAACTATGAGATGGGGGAAGAGGGCCAATAATGTCCATATGAATTGCTTCGAAATGAGATGATGAAATTGGAAATAAACCAAAAGGATTTTTACGTGACGAGAAATTTCTGTTTTTCTGACAGGTTAAACAGCTTCGACTCCCATTGTTAACATCTTTGTTGATGGACGGCCAACAATATTTAGATATAATCACGATGCTAGTTGTGCAGCGCCGATATCGGTGTCAGAAGCGTCGACAAATAATCCTAAATGAGCGTTAATGTTAGGAAAAGCCAAAAGAGTGATTTGAGCTAACTGTGATTTAATGTTTTCGAAGGCCTTGACCGAATTGGGAAACAAATTAATTTTTTTGGAATATTTTTTTATTTTTTTATTCCCAGTAAGAAATTTATTTAATAAAATTTTATGCTCGGCCGCATGAGGTAGAAAACGACGGTAAAAATTGACATTTCTAGAAAGCGTTTCACCGAGGGACACATGAAGTTACATTTCTCGGTGTTAATAATTAAGACGTGTTTCTGTAAACGCTGGATAATTATTTTTAAATTATCCAAATGTTGTTGGCCTAAGCTTGAAGCTACTAAAATATCGTCAAATACTGAACGACCGAATGGATAAATCTCTGAAATGTTTGAGCAGCGTTACGAAGACCAAATGTCATTCGAGTAAATTCTAAAAGACCGAAAGGATTACAAATGGCTGTTTTCGGAATGTCTTTGGGTTCCACAGGAATTTGGTGATAAGTCTTAGTCAAATCTAAAGTATAAAATATCTTGAATTGCAAAAATGACAAGCGAAATCGTGAATTAACCGGATTGGATAACGATCAGGGACAGTTACTGAATTTAAATGCCTATAATCACCACATAGTCTCCAATCTCCGTTAACTTTAGGTACTATATGCAATGGTGAAGACCAAGGGCTATTAGAGGGTCTACAAATACTTTGGTTCAACAAAAATTGAAGTTCCGTTTTTGCAATTAATAATAAACGCCGAACTTTAGAGAATATAGGTTGGCCAGTAGTCTTAATTTGACGAGTTATCGAATGATTAACCGATTTTGAGAAACCAGAGTCTACGGTGATGCTTGAAATTTACGAAGTAAGTTTTGAAAATTCTCATTAATCGAGGGTTTAAGTAAAACAGATAAAGAAGCTGATGGACCTTTTTAAAGATTACCGTTAGTGGTAAATTAGTTAACGGGTCAATGGAAATTCTTTTAGAAGGATCAACTATTAATTTATAATGGAATAAAAAATCCGCACCTAAAATTGGCTTCTCGACGTAAGCAATTGAAAATTGCTACGGAAAAACTCTTCGAAACCTAAATTCAAAGTTAAAATTTTGTTTCCCTATGCATTTATAACTGATGAATTGGCAGTTGACAATTGAGGACCGGTAGGAATTAATTAAGATGCAGGCGGAACAGGAATAACCGAAATATCTGAATCCGTATCAATTAAGTAAAATTGTTTTGACAATTTATCATAAATGTGTAGACGACTAACTATTGTAGTCGCTTTTATCATCCGTCGTCATTGATTATATGCAATTTATTTTTTTGAAGAGTCTGAAGAGTTAAATATGATGGAGGAATGCACTTCGAAGCGTTACTTTTGTATTTAGCGTGATACCAACACCAATCAGCATTAACACGATTTCTTGAATTATTTTGATCTATAGATTTATTCTGGTTACGAGAAAGTGACCGACCTTTAGAATGCTAAAAATTTCGTAAAGACGAATTGCTTTAGGAATAATCACGAAATTTTTAAGATTTACTCTAGAGCTAAATTATTTACATTTTTTTTTTAATTTAAAACTTTCAGAGGATAAATTAATTAAGATATTCATAACGTTGTTATCATGACGAGGTGAAAGAACAAAAACAGAATGTTTGCTAATAATTCCAAACATTTTGTCGACAGTTGTTTTATCAGAGAAAGTAGACCAGGATTGCAAGACAAAATTTCTCTAATGTGATCAGGAAGCCTCTGTAACCAGACAGTCTTCCAGACATCGTCACTTAAGTTACCGTCAGATAAGTTTCGCATTTTCTGCAAAAATTGAGATGGAGATCTATCACCTAATCTCCAAGAAGTTTATAAAATTTGGAAGATTCTCTATCGGGAAGTTGAGATATTAATACGTCTTTTAATTGAGTGTGAGGAAACCTAGAATCTGGAGTTTCCAAAACATCATTAATGAGGCGAATTAAATTTTCATCTAACGCGGAAAGAAGATGATTATATTTTGTTGCTTCTGAAAAAATTCTGGCTAGCTCAAACTGTGTCTCTAATTTTTTAAACCAGAATTTCGGTGCATTTCTTCGGGGGTGGTAAACGAAATGGTTGCAACTGAAGGGATAGTACACGCAGAAGGTTACCCCTACGGGGAGAACGAAGTGGATTTCTAGCGCAAACGCTCACTTTCAAAACCGTGTGAACTTGTCGATTGATTATAATTTAAGTTGGAGTTCCCGGGAACCTCGAGGACTTGAACGAGGTCACCACTTGCACCGTTCATATTACTTTTTTTTTATTTATTTATTTATTTATTTGGTTCGCTTAATACAAGCTACGGACAGATTTATTTAAATAAATAAATAAGAAATTGTAAAGAGAAAACGATATGTGAATAAAAATTAAGAATTAGTTATTCAAACTACAAAAGCTCGAAAGTTAATTAACTAAATATCTGCCTAAAATCTAAGCTTTTAAAATAAAAATGAAAAAGGTACTAATGTTACTTCCCGCTAATGTTGATTAATGAGATTCTACTTGTCAATGACGAAGGCGAAAAGGTCTGCTGGTCGGTTTTGCTCGATAACAGCAAATATTTTCTGGCTTTTCAGGCCTATCGGAATCACGAATAAAAGTTAAAAAATTTTAACTCTGTTCCTGATATTATTTTTTTAACGGATGTCATTATCACCAATGAAGGAAAGACCTTGAATTTGGGCTTCTTCAACTTTTAATCCTGGATGTTTTCCCGGCCAGGAGAAAAGACTCTTTTATTATCCCTAAAAAGGGTTGCAAGAGTAAGATCTCCACTTACCGTCCTATTGCCAAACTCTCCTGGATACCTAAACTCTTTGAAAGCATCAGTTTACGACTGCTTGTTCTTTCACTGTAAATGGATCCCACCATGGTTTCCTAAAGAGCAGATCGACTACCACCAACCTTAGCGACTTCATCTCCAGAACACCCTAATAGGTCTGTGTGCTCTGGAGAATGAAGACGGTTGACGTTGACGTTGACGTCATCGGTACTAACTTCAGCAAGACGTTTGATAAAATCTTACATAAATTAATTCTCTTCAAACTACACTCCCTTGGCTTCAATCAGGTTTTTATTTCCTGGATGAGGTCTTATCTTGAACAGTACAAGGTCCTTTTCTGTTCCTCTTCCTCTAACTCTTTTGTGACTAACTCAAAGGTCCCCCAGCATAGCCACCTGGGTCGATCTGGCCATCAATGATGTAGACTGTATTATTAAGCATTTTCCAAGCGGATATCCACTACCTCGATTCCCGACTGTTTAAGGACGAGCTCGACAATTTTAACATTTGATGCAAAAACAAACTCGCTTGAGCTTAATGTCTCCAAATGCCAATCCATTACTTACTCCCGTAGACACCCCTCTTTTTCCCCCAGAGTATATCGGCTCTCTGATAAACCTATCCCCTTCGTGTCCTCTCTTCGCGATCTAGGTGACATTTGTGACAGCGTACTTAATTTTCGTGAACATATTGACTTCGTGATTGCTAGAGCCAATTCCGTGCTTGGGTTCGTGAAACGTTGGTCCTCTCCTTGAATATGCTTGCCATGTATGGTCTCCATTTTAATCTGATAGCATCAATAGGATTGAGGCTGTTCAACGTAGGTCCTTTCACTTCGCGTTACGTGACCTTCCCTGCTCTGACCATCAAAATTTTCCCCCTACAAAAACCGCCTCTTGCTGATTAACTTGCGGCCCCTCTGAAAGCGGTGGGACTTGCTGATATTAGCTTCATTTGTGAACTGCTTATTGGTGAGATTGACTGTCCTCCTCTACTTCAGCGGATCTTCATTTACACCAATCCTCGTAACCTCCGTATGACCCCTCTCTTTCGCCTTGCTTATCATCGTATCAACAATGGGCTTTCTGGGCCTCTGACCCAAATGCTTCGGAAAGCCAACTCCTACCCTTTTATTGACTTCCATCTCTCAGGTATGACCTTAACAATCTCACCTAATTTGCCCGTTCCTTTCTCATTTTTAATTTATTTTTATTTTTAATGTATTCTAATATTTAAGTAAATTTATTGTCAGTAGCTGGTATTAAGCGATTAATAAATAAATAGATACAAACCCTACACTTGCCCGTTTCTTCAGCCCCTTCTTTTACTTGTTTGTTTACATGGATATGTTTCTCTTTATTGTAGCTAGTTTTAATTCTTATTTTACTGTTAATTTTAAGTTCTATTGTAGCTTATATTAAGCGAAATAAAAATAAAATAAATAACCTCGTGAATTTTAACGAAAATGGAAAAAATGAATTTCGTGTGCTGATTAAGCAATACATATGTGCATATTATTATTATTAGACAACATTGTAAAAATCCATAAATGGGGTTACGAACTACTACCCCTCTTAGCTCCCTGCGACTATTTTCTGTTTCCAAACCTGAAAAAATAGCTGGGTAGTAAGAGATTTGGGTCGAATGAAGAGGTCATCACTGAAACAAACGCCTATTTTAAGGGCCTCGAGAAAACTTTTATTTGGAATAAATAAAAAAATTGGGAAAACGCTGGACTAAATGTATAAAGCTAAAAGAAACTATGTTGAGAATTAAAACGCTTATTTACCGAAAAAAATATCTTTTATTCAAAAAGTCACTGACTTATCAAACTGCCCTCCTGCAGGTACAGACAAATCTTCCTAAACATGACGTTTCTACGATATTAACAAAATACTACGTTTAATGAAATCCACAGATGTCTAATATGCGCTCTTTCGTTAACATATTACTATTTTACCGTCTTGTTCTCTTACATGGGAACGTTTTCTGCTTTGGCAGATAGTTAGGGATGAAATTTGTTGCTGACATTAGGTACTATATATCCTGCATATATTTTCTTTATTGTGTAAAAATTTCAACATTGATAAAATAACAAAAATACCACTTTTTTATAAATATTTATAGCGTTCTGTCAACAATAAGGAGGAACGAAAATGTTATGTCATATTTTTTATAGATACTTTCAAAAATACATAGCTTCCTGAAGTTTTATGATTGAACTTAAACTAAATTGAATCTTTTTGCTTAACCTTTTGGTAATATTTGGGTAGTAAAAGCCGGCCGCAGGGGCTGCCAGAAATAGTTTTTATTGTTCAGAAGGTATTGAGGATTCAGTGAGTAACTTTTCATGACTTTTGAAATGACAACTTAAAATACGTCACTGGCTCTTGATCTATCAAATATCTAGTTGTTTCTACATCTATTGCACGCTAATCTGTGTAGTAAATGGTAATATAGCTGGTTAAATTGGAAGTGATTCGGTGCCTAGATAGTTTTCTTCTGCGCCAACTCTTAATATAGCGCATAACTATGATAAACAAACTTAACAAAAGAGCACCCTCAAAATTTTCAAATTGGCAACATTTTCCATGAAGTTCCCATATATTTATTTTTATTTGACTTTTTTCCATGCCTAACATCGCTCATCCGCCCATCAAATTATAAATAAAAATTGTCCGCGGAGGTTAGTCTCAAATTCCTACACTCTTGATATTGCGTATGACTTAAAAAAATGTCAAAAAGGTACCCTAGAGTCTTATTCTTGAGCTCGATCGATACGAATCGAAAAGAGCTTACAAAAGCTTCTTTTGATTTGTAATTCCTTAATTAATTTTTTAGTTACTTTTGCCTACTATTATTCTTTTAAGTGAAAGCTATTAAAATTGAAATCAAAGAAAAGTAAAATAACTTTGGGAAAATTGTATGAAATTTTCATCCAAAAAATGCAATTGTAAGCTCGTTTCAGATAGGTCGGTATTACGGGGGGCTCTGCCATCGGCAATCGTAATATAAAATAAGATATACAGTTTCTTCAATAAGAAAGGATTTTTTTTACTTATAGAATAATAATAATAATAATAATTTTTTTTGCAAGAGTAATAAAAGTATTATGACGGAAACAATTAATAAATTGAACAGTTCCCGCCGCTATCGAGAATTGCCTGGCATCTTCTGAGCATGCTTTCGACGAATTTTCCGCATATTTAATTGACAGCGAACGCCATATCTTCCACTTCTTCGTCAGAAGGACAATCTCGGTCTTGACCAGGGCCAACTCTAATCCGTGGTCGCGCAGGCAGTGACCAACCTGACGCATCACCTGATTGAGTTGCCGCGACATCTCTGGCAGTAATAACCGCTGTGATGTCGTCGGCATACCGTAAAGACCCTTCCGGCAGCTCCATACGCAGAATTCCATCATATCTATAGTTCCATATGTCAGGACCCAGTATGAAGCCCTGGTCCCTCTTCACCACTTTGGCATCGGCGGATCTGCGGGCTGCGTCGGGATCGCGTCCGTCGACTCGTTGAGCCAACCGCCTGAGACGGAGGTACTTCCGCCTCAGTTCTGCGATCTCATCTGTTCACCAGTAGGCCGGACGTCGTCCCTCCCTACCGGGCCTCTTCCTTGGCCTGGCCTTTCGGCAAGCCCGACGAATAAGACTCATTATCGATCCTACCACTCGCCTGGCTCGCTCCGGAATCCTTTCCATAAGTCGCCTGCCACATGTGATGGCTAGATACAACCTTTCAGTATCCATCCTAGCGACTTCCTATGTGGGCGGGCCCGCACTGGCCCTATACAGCGCACGCGAAACGTGATATATTGATGATCGCTGGCTGTAAAGTCCTCGACCACCTGCCAGTCCTGCACCCGTGCAGCCAGATTCTTCGTCACCAGGGAGACGTCAGTAATCGTCTCGCTGTGCCCAGGACATCGAATGGTGGACGTCGAGTCGCTGTTTAACACCACCAGCCCGAGCTAGGATGCAAAGTCCAGGACGCGTCTTCCGCGCGAATCTGCCCTGGTGGCTATTCAAAGCACTTCATAATATTAAAATCCGCTTGTACAAGTTAATGATATTTTAATTATCGTCGACGATCCATTTCTCACGACCTACGGTTGACCTGATGCAACGTGACCAAAGAGACTGGTACACGCGCGCAGGTAAATTCTGCAATTTTGCTGAAACCATGACTGCGACGGTGCCCACTTTTTTAACACTTTTTAACTAGCTTTGGTTGAATAAAGACCGGCAGAGCCGACCAGAAAAAATATATTTTTTTTTTTTACAAAAGAATAATTTAACTGGCGCCTAACATGGGGCACAGGAGAAAGTTCACACGCGATCAAGTTGATGATACGGTACCCTACCAGCAAATTCAACAAAAAGCTTATAGCGAAAATAATTACAACCAAATTCTCAGTGAGTATACCGAGCAATTCTACGGCAATATACAAAACACGGAATATCAAACTACAGATCTTACTGACATCAATTTTTTAGAATGCGCTATTTTGAGTGTAAAACGGAAAGCAGGGAAATTCTAAAAATCCTCATAGATACAGGTTCAAATAAAAATTACGTTCAGCCAAAATTTTTTAAAAACCTCTTTTCTAATGAACAGTATTTTTTGCTAACTCAGTAGGAGGACAAGTTAAAATTACCCACCATACGTTGGTAAATTTATTCAATTTACAAGAATATAAAATAGAATTCTTCCTACTGCCTTCATTAGTTTCATTTCACGCAATATTAGGGAATGATAGTCTAATGTAATTATCCGCAGTTATTTACACCAAACATAGCTTTATGGTCGTTCAAAATTCTATCCAAGTCCAAATTAAACAGTGCACATCCGAATCTGTAAATGCTGAAACGCTAAGAAATGATCATATGACAGAAAAACAAAAACGTTTTATGAACACATTAGGTGGAAAGCATCATAAAACGTTTACCGAACCAGATGAGAAATTAACCTATGTACATGACAAAAGGAACGATACGTATCACTTCGGATAATCCCGTCTACACCAAATTCTATCCATACCCTATGTTAAAGGACCAAATAGAAAGACCATCCAGATCGCCATACAATTCCCCTGTGTGGATTGTATCAAAGAAATTAGACGCTTCGGGCGAAAAAAAGTATATCATGGCAGTTGCAGTATAACCATAGCAGACCGATATCCCATTTCTGACATTAATGAAGTACTAATTCAACTAGGAAAGAACACATTGTTCTCCATAATAAACCTGAAAAGTGGATTCCACCTAATCCCATTGAAAGAGTCTGACATAGAGAAGACCGCTTTTTCACAGATATTTTCCAGAGAGTGTTAGATGACATATTAAGGGAATATATAGGAAAAATCTGTTTTATCTACATTGACGATATAATTATATTCAGTGAAAATGGTGAAAATGAAGAAAAGTACTTCAAGGACATCGAAACGATCTTCGAAACACTCAGGTCGGCTAATATGAAAGTCCAACTCGATAAGTGCGAGTTCTTTAAAACCAAATCAAATTTTTAGGATTAATTTTTCTCTTCAGGGAGTCAAAAGCAATCCGGCAAAAGTAGACGCTATCATGAACTTTCCGCCACCAAAGACTCTAAAAGATCTTCCCTCCTTTTTAGGACTATCCGGCGGCGGTAATCGCTTCGTCAGAGATTATGCGAAAATAGCAAAACCTCTTCTAACGAAACTCTTAAGAGAGGAGGACGGGCGGGACATACCGTAAGCATATTACAAGTCGAACAAATTATAACCAAGAAAATCTAATAGGAATAATCAAAAAACACCTTAACCCATCAATGGTCAATGGGCTCTTTACTTCAGAAAATATTATGGGCATAATTCAAAGTCTCTATCCTATCCATTTCAAAAATTATAAATTAATATACACCCAAACTAAAGTTAAAGACTTGATGTTCGAATCAGTGCAAGAAGAGCGAATCCTCTAAGAACATCGAAGAGCACATCGGAATGCCAAAGCATGTAGAATTCAGTTACTTGAAAAATATTTTTTCCCCAAAATGATTCAGAAAAGAACTCAGATAGTAAAACAATGCAGCACCTGCAAAGCACAAATATGATAGGCACCCAGCCAACCCTCAAATAGGAGAAATACCAATACCTCAATTCGCAGGACATATTTATTGTAGAAAAGAAGTTGGTGCTCACAGCCGTGGACAAATTTTCAAAATATGCTAAAGCTAGAATTCTTAAGTCACGTTCTGCTGAAGATATCAAACTACCCTTAAGACAACTTCTTTTCACATTTGGTGTGCCGGAGATTTTAGTAATAGACAACGACGAATTTCTAAATTCACGTTCCATTACCTTTATGGTAGAGGATCAGTTAGGAATCAAAATTTTCAAAACACCCCCTTATTACAGTAATTCCAATGGACAGGTAGAAAGGTTCCATTCGACTCTGTCAGAGTTAATGAGATGTTTAAAGTCAGAAAACATCCTCAGGATCTTCGAAGAGTTGCTCGATCGTGCCGTGTATGAGTACAATTGCTCAGTGCATTCAAACAAAAAACCAGAAACCCATAGAAAAATTTTTCGGAAGTAGAGTTAGCATAGACCCGGAAACATATGAGGAAGCCAAACGGGATAATATTCAGAGGTTTTAACCTAAACAAGAAAGCGATTTGAATACATACAATAAACACTGACAGGTGAAACAGTTTACGTAAAAATTAATAAACGCCACGGTACTAAACTCACGCCTAGGTACAAGAGGGAAGTGATAAAAGAACATAAAAACAGCCTCATAATAATCGAATCAGGCAGAACAGTGCATAAAATCCATATAAAAAGTTGACACATTCTCTTTCAGGATATTATTAACCGCTTGTTACGCCAGGGTAAAAATATTGGACTATTCAAACTCAAATGTAGTAGCATTGATTACCGGAAATTCAAAACTACAAACGGGAACTTTAAAACTAATAAGTTGCACATCATACAATTGGATACTTACGAGAACACACTTAGCGATTTGGAGCTTAACACGTTAAGGACGGCGCAGTTCTTCCTGTTTCGCTTCATTCGGCGGCAGCAAAAATCGTACTTTGCTTTATCTGGATGCGGCTTGCACAAAATGTTGTTTAGCAAAACTTTATACTCAAAAGTGTAGTTTCCTTTTATTCTTCGTTTATTATATCCTACCTGTAAAAATAAGCTCTTGAATTTTTCAATAAAAAAATTATTTTTCAACCACATAAAGTTTTTTTCATCTAACAAAACTATATTACAAAACTATAGCTGATGTAAGCCACCGGTGGTACACGCCGCCAGATGAACCATTCGCGAGTGAGCCACCGGTGGTACACGCCGTCCTTAACGTGTTAAAATAAAGGAAGATATCGATCCTACTCATCCCGTGTATCCTTTCCTCAATCATGAATTGATCCAAATTATAACCCTACTAAATAGATTAAAACCTTTATCGAAAATATCGCTCGACTTCGTAGGCAGCGCATGGAAATGGGTGGCAGGTAGTCCAGACCATGACGATTTTTTAATATGAAAAGCTAAAATGGACAATGTCCTAGCAAATAATAATAAGCATGTTATATTAAACAAATCTATGATAGATAGAGTAAACGATATAACGAATATTACAAATAAAATTAAAAACAATTTTAAGAATAATGAATATATAAAGAACAGTATAGCAATTAATATTAAATATAGGTTAGATATGATTAAAGAAGAAATGATTAATGTAGAATATACCTTACATTGGACGAAAGTGGGAATAGTTAATTCATTCATTTTATCAAATAGCGAAGTAAATATAGTAAAAGAACTTTTTGAGAAAAACCGTGTTCCGTATCTTAACTTAGAAGAAGCTATTGATTTTGCACAGATAAAAATTGCTTCGAGTAACTCCACATTCCTTTATATTGTAAGTATACCCAATAACGAAAAGGAATTATGTAAAACGATATTAGTTAAACCCATTAAAAGAGAAAATTTTTTAATCAAAATAGAATTTGAAAAATTGATACAATGTAATAATAATAAAATATATAGAATAAAAGAAAAACGTTCATCTAGTAATAAGAGTTGAATAAAAACGAAATCATAGACCTTAGTGAATCTATCTAGTCTTGCCATAAAATCTGTCACACAATTTCTAATGCGCGCTTTCTCAGAAATTAGCCTGGAATTGTACCGTTATGTTGCACTTTGTAACAAATGAACTGTACGGCGTAATATTCCGATCAGTTTGGTGACAGTCTTTGACTCGTAATCATGGATTGCGGAGTAAAAGAAAATCGTATCGCTGTAATAGCACTCCATAAGTGTGGAAAAAATGCTTCTGACATTTTGAACTTGTTGAAACCGCTAAAAATAACAAAAATATTCATTTATCGTGCCATAGAATGATTTAATGAAACCTTAAGCATAGATGATAGAGCAAGGACCGGTCGTCCACGTACCGTTAGAACAGTCAGTGCCATAAAAACTGTCCGAGAGCGCATCCGTAGAAATCCACTGCGCAAACCAAACATTTTGTTGAGGGAGTTGGAAATCTCCACAAGATCGATGAGTAGATTCATTCGAGATGATCTTCATATGAAGGCTTATCGTCGGTCAACAGCCCACATATTGACTCCACGGTTAAAGGAAATAAGATTGGAAAGATGCAAGAGTCTCTTGCTTTGGCACGCAACCAATGGTCATGAGAACATCCTCTTTACCGAACAAAAAATTTTTACTGTGGAGCAAGTTTTTAATAAACAAAATGATAAGGTTTATGCAACATCATCAGAAGAAGCTAAAAAAATGGTTCCCAGGGTGCAACGAGGCCATCATCCAGCTTCTGCAATGGTTTGGTGGGGTGTATCCCATAAAGGTGTCACAACACTCCATTTTTGCGAAAAAGGTGTCAAAACCGGTGTGGCGGTTTATCAAACCAACGTACTGGAAGGTGTTGTGAAACCTTTATCGCAAACTCTCTTCGGTGGACAACATTGGGTCTTCCAGCAAGACTCTGCTCCTGCTCACAAAGCAAAAAGCACACAGGAGTGGCTTCGCAACAACATTCCTGATTTTATTGCACAAGAAGATTGGCCATCCGGGAGTCTAGATTTAAATCCGGTGGATTATGCATTATGGACAGAGTTAGAGAACAAGGCCTGTAGAACTCCCCACCGCAATTTGGACAGTCTGAAAAAATCGTTGGTGAAAGCAGCAAATGAAATGTCGTTGAATACCGTGCGTGCCGCTATAGACCAGTGGCCACAACGTTTAAAAGCTTGTATAAAAGCTAAAAGAGGTCATTTCGAGTAAAACTTTGATTAATTAATTAACAATATCTTATTAAAATAAATTTCCTTGGAATAAACATATTATCTTTTATTGTTTAGATTTTATCCTTCTTTAAAGTTGTGACAGAATTTATGGCACGACTAGGTACATGTATCCCTAACCTGTTGGCAAGTAAACCGTCAAATTTCACCGAAATAGACAACAAGAACAATAGAGAACAGAAGAAATATTCCGAGGAACGCTATTATGAAATCAATTTAATGGGACAATCCTTATCGACATCGAAGCCACTGAAATATCAGGAACCTTCATCATTCGGTACCAGAATACCACGCTCAGGTTCAACAAGCAAACCTACGTATCTAAGGAAATGTCCAGTTCAAAGCCGTTACCTCCGATCGAACAGCAAGACTTCAAATTCAAGACCTACGAGGAAGTTCTAACCCTAGAAGTCATGAAAGTGCTACACTTAAACAAGACTGAGGAAATCAAACTCTTAAGGACCAAGGATCAAGTAGACTGCATCAGAAACCTCAGCCTATCTTTCCTAGTAAGATTGGCAATCATCATTATCGTCATTAAAATGTATTGGCCTATAATAGCTTAGATTAGGAAAGGTAGATTTTAGCAATAGAAGACTTTTTGTAACACTTTGTAATTAGCTATGGTTGAATAAAGATCGGCAGAGCCGACCAGAAAAAATATATTTCTTTAATAAAATAATAATAATATAATTTAACTTACATAATGTGAGCACCCCTATATGTTCAAAATGGTGTAATATCGAAAGTGACAAAAACAAAATATTACAAGAGACGAATTCTTCAATTTATTGTACTTCCAAATTAAACGATTTAAAATTTTCATTTTGGATTTCTGCAAAATTCAGAAGCCCTCCTAATACATACCTACTTTTCCTGAGGAATCTGACTATACTTAATTACATTGAAAGTACAGAGTAAGCATTTATGAGTATTTTACATATTTTTCTATATGAAAACCCTGGTTAAAAAATAAAAATTTTAATAGCTAAAAATAACAAATAAATAAAAAGAAAAATCAAAAGCTTATAAAAAAAAGTGTCATATGGGCTTAGTATCCGAGTGGATCAAAAATATGAAAGAAATTTTAAAATTAAATTTAAAATTGTAAAAAAAAACGAAATTATATAATAAAAACGAGAAGTAAAGCTTACTGCTATATTATACTGAGTGAGATTATTGAAAAATTACACCCAAAGTACGAAAGAAAAAAGCAATCCGCATTACATTACGGTGCAATTGCAATTATTTGTATAAGTATAATTTCAGTATAAGTAAAAATAAACGAGACATTTTTAATAGATGTGAAGAAAAATGTTTCGATAGCCTTATTTTCGACTACAATAACTGTTGTTTCTTAATACTAACCGTCGCTTAGCCCAATTGCGAACTTGTTCTGACTACCCAATTTTCCGTCCCAAATGGTGTAACCTTTGACAGATCTCACCTAAAGAGAGTTCAGATATAGAAACAAAGCTCTGTTTATTTCTTACTCATTAGGTAAGATAAGCGCTTTCAGAAGGCGATTCATTTATAAATTGTATTTATTTTTGAATGAATGCTGAAGAAATTCCCCTAAACCGACAAAATCAAATTGCAACTAATCTAGCAGTGGAAAGTTTCTGGAATAACACTGTTTTCATTTAAGTAAACCAGTAAAATACGAGTACTCCTTTCTGAAAATGCGATTTACATCTTTAAGCTTTAAGTTTCAAGCAATCAAAACTGTTTTTAGAGCACTTTTGGGTTTTGCTATAGTCCTCAATTAAGTTTATTTACCAAAAAAGGAGATAATTGGAAAAAAATCCGAATTAATTAGCTATATTACGCCTCCGAGGTTTTTCTGATTCCTGTGTCGTTTGTATCGATAAACCAGATAAATAAAAATAAAAACGTTTGCAATATGGTGTATTAAAAGACCAATTTCAATTATTTAATAATAATAAAATTTTTGCCGAAATCTTAAGAATTTGTCTGAAAATCAGATGTATCTTAAAGTGAAGGAATTACATGTTTGCATTCCTTTTAAAACACTTAGAATGTAAAAGGATTATTTAACAATTTCGGATGTAATTACTTCATATGCTTATATCATCAAAAATGAGAAATTCTTCACAATAGCATTTAAAAATAATTGAAACTCACAACTGACTAGTTAAAATACGATACGATAAGAAACTCTTCTATTTCAAATGTCAATACTGAAATTTATTTCACTTTTTAAAATGCAGTGTGAGAGATCAGCGTAAAATTAAGAAAAACTGAAGAATTTCAATTTTACTAATGTATAATCCGGCAACACATATTTTAAATAGCAAGTATTTTCCAAACTGGTAGAACATCTGTATATTTTTAGGAGAGCTACACACCAAAAATGCTACAACAAATGTAATTTTAAAAAAAGTAATTTATGCTGTGAAATCCTCACAGTATAAATTAACAAAAAATGTGTTACAATTTAGATTAATTTAATAAAATTTCTTTGTGAAATGCAAAATTATAAAAGAAAACTGAATTCTGTTGAACAAGAAAAGAAACGCATTTTTTTACTTACAGAGGAAATATTTATTTCTAACTTTTTACATACAAGCATATCTACTACGATGCAACCAATTAATAAATTTGTGTATTTCCCGTCGCTATCGAGAATGGCCTGACATTCTTTAGGGATGCTTTCGATATATTTTCCCACATATTCAATCAACAGTAAATGCCATATCTTCCGAATCACCCGTGTTAGCTGCTTGAAATTGTACACAGGCCTTCCAATGAGTTGACATCCCCAATCATTGATTTTTATCGGATGCTTTCTTGACAGTGCGCTGGATTAAACAGCTCCCGGAAGTGGAGCTTTATGTGAGTTCACGCTCAAAAAGTCGAATCATAACTAACACAATGTTGAACCAATCGCTATTCAAAGTCTCGCTAGCCCCAAAGATCATGAATTACTAGATGTGACACTCGTGACCTCGTCCCTTATCTTTTTTCGACCTTGGTTCCCTTAGCTCACCGACCTTGCAGATTTTTCTAAAAGTGGATAGTAATAAAGGACTTACGCGTGAGAGAAAGACAAAAATTTAGAGGGAGGCGGAACGAAGATTAAAATCACGTTTCACCACCCAAAGAAGCGCACACTTTCGAATACGTTTGGCTCGCCTTTAAAAATGTACAGTGAAAAAATGTAAGCAGCCCGCGTCCGTATATGTACATGCTCTGAGTGTGGTACCTGCCTGTTCCCCATTCTCAATTCAGGATTTCCCTATGCTGGAACATTGCCTGGGGACGGCACTAACACCATGCATGCAGAGGCACACAGCGAGCCCAACAGATTGGCCCGCCTTTAAAAATGCGTGATAAAAAAACGCTGCATTTTATTGCCTACACTGTAAGTGCTGTAGATGAGAATTTTTATGTGGGCTTCCGAAAAACGTATTTTGATATTGTAGCACGGTATTCTACATTTGCCTCACGTAAGCTCTCTATGATTGTATTGATGCTGTTCTGAATTCCCTTTTTACCAGTTAAAGTTTTGCCTCGCACAATCTGCAGGGGTGCGCTCTAATAACTACAACTCTATCCTCATTCTTCGTAGTTGGGGTCTTCACTTACACCGCTTTTAACATTCACATTCCCATGCTTAAAGCAACCAAAAAAAAATATTTCATAGAATTTGACCTACTTTTTAGGATGAGACAGGTAATAGTTCTCTGAAATACTAACCTTCAATTTTTTCAAATTGCCATGCGCAAAATTTATCTAAATGAAAAAAAAAAGGATTTCGGCTGCGCCTGTGACTTTAATAAATATAACGTCTTGGAAGCAGGAAACATTAAAAAAAATACGAGTAACCTTCTAAAAAATTTTTTTACAAGAAAAGGACCTAAAGAAATACCTCATGGGGATCTTATAAACTTATAAGATCAAAATCGGTTGAAAATTGGCCTAGGATTGGCCTCGGGGAAACGTGTGAAGAAAGGCAATTGAAAAAGTGATTTTCAACTGTCACAAAACATCTTCGCTGTACGTATTGCCTGTGGGTTAGTGGTTTTTGGTCAATTCGCCTTAAATTGCAGATAATAGGCCAATTTAAAGATTGGGGATAGTATATAAGAGATATTTGGGACTCATACAAATATAGAATGATCCACTAAGAATTTATAAGGAAACGATTAAGTTGAAATAGTAGAACGAAAAAAAATGTGAAGTCATACTGCGGGTGCGCCTTACATGCTACGCGTATTGAATTCTAAGATTTTTTTTGGATTAACTTAGAATTACTGCGAAATCTGAAGAGTTGAATTTAGAGGATGAGTACCTGTGAGGTATCATATAATCGTCTTCAAAGCAAGTCAAACGAATTTCTGTATATTTCAGGCAAAAGCCATGTGCATATTCCCTTGTCGCAGCGCACAGAGCAAAATAAAAGCACGCTCTCTACCCTCCTGTGGGAAAAAGTGGATCCGCCAATTGACTAATGGAAACCAAAGAGATTTCCATCTTTACTTAACTATATTTACGTATATTCATGAATGTGATACAATAATACGTTTCAAAGTTGTCTGCCTAAGATTAATGCTCTTATTAAAAAAAAGCACACTGAAGACTACAGTCAAACAACATTTTACAAAGTTCCGCGGCGATTTTTTTTATATACCCAAAATCCGTGAGATCTCAAATTTAATACAGTCAAGATCGAGTTCGTATCTAAACCATCTAATCAATGGCGAGGAGCTTTGACTTTCAAGGGGAATAAATCCTCTTCTTTAATATATATACCAACCTCTCTTCACATTTCTTCCTCTGCATTAAATTTCAAGTATAAATTTCAATATCGTCAAAAATTTCATTTTTCGGATAATTTTCTAAAAATTTAACATTATCAATATATCTCTTTCTAAAGTTAATTCTGGCTCGATTCTGGCTGTAAGGACTTCTTGAACAGCTTGGAAATGAAAGAGGTGTATCCGTTTTATATTAAAAACTATTCAAATCGTTGCTTTCAGTAATCCAAGCGCCGCTGAGAATCTACGAACACTGATTCTTGACTTGTTTCCTAATAAATGTAAGTGAAGACATCGTTATTGTCCAGATCTAGATAACCAGATTTTCCTATTTCACGGCGAATAGGAGCTATAAATCCTATTTCTCGAAGTCTTATAAACTTCCGGAAAACAATTTTTTTGTCGAGAACCCGCTAATTACAAAATCTAAAATATGAGTTACGTTTCCGGCACAGAAGGGATTGATGTGAATAAAGTGTGCACACTCTTCAAAAATTTACTCAGCCATGATATTCTTTATTACGACCATTGCTGGTATATCGAAATAATAAGAAATTCCTAATTTAACTCTTATTTATAGCAAACAGGAACCAAAAAAAAAACAGTATTTTCTAATTTTCAAGCTAAAAAGTCATATGCAAAACGGGCATAAGAATAAAACTTATTTCAATCGTAAAAGTTTTAATAGTAATTTTAAAAAAACGGATATATAACTTTCATCCAAAATCATCATCCGATAACAAAAGTCACAAATTTTACTTTTATTTTCAGTCAAATAATAAAAGTAATTTCTAAAAAAAAAATTTTAAATTTTAATTTTGGGGTATTGGAAATATCCATATAATAAAGATACAACAATCAGATTTCTTCAAACTTGTTTTATAATGGTTTATGTTCGCAAATAATTAACAAAAATCATAAATTTTTTTACAAAACTAAATACATGAATATATCATTTTTTTTAATTTTAAAATTCTTTAATAAATGACTTTTATTATTTGATTGAAAATATAAAGAACATAAAATACTTTTTTACTTGGCTGAAAAATAAGAGTAATGAAATGACTTAAATTACTGAAAAAAACTCATTATTGTTTGACTAAAAATTAAAAGTAACTTTTGGACTTTTATATATTGATATTTCAGTCTTGTTTTGATTTTAATAACACTGAGAATTATAAATATCGGTCTTTCAAAATGAAAGTGAAAAAGGTAAAATGAAATGGTTGAATAATGACGGATTTTGTGCTTTAGTCGCATAATTATCAGTTAATTGTGACTGATTTCCACAAATAATTAAAGTTAGTGACCGCAAATGTGAGTATATTACAGTATTAATGCCATATGCGGAAATATTGCAATGCTATACTCACTGATATTTTTTTCAACATATGCCTGAATTATTAGTTAAATATTGTTATGATAATATGTATATTTGCTGTCAACTGCGTAGAAAAATGCAGAAAAATCAATTTACATGCAATACTTGCTTTATGTGATTTTTCGGATATTGATATATGCATATTTATAAAATGATACGAAAAGATTTTTGGTGTTGTTTGATATTTAGAATATGAGTTAATGCGAAGGAAGACAAAATGTAAGGAGATTGGTGAATACATCAATGGAAAGGTAATTTAGTCCCTCAAAAATTAATCTATGTAAGATAGTTTAAAAGTTAGGACCACATAAGGGGGCTAAGGTACTACGGAAAGACAAATATCATTAACACCCCGTAATTTTCAAAAAGTTTATAATAAACTCCCGATCCATAAATATATTTTTTTGAGCTCCCTTACCACCTCTTTTGCGGTTAACTACTAAAATCGGGACACCTTATATAACTTAAGAAGTGATGCTTTTTAGATATTTTTCAATGTTTTCAATTTCTTAATTTTTTGAGGGTGCTCTAAAGAAAGACAAATACTAGAGAAAGTAAGTTGGAATGAGAAAAAGAGCAAATCTGAATAGTGTCGTATTGTACTTGCCTTACTTTAATTAAGTTTGTGGTTCTCTTGTTCATTTGTACGATGGTTGTGTCATAACCATCCTCGACAGCGTTAAATAGTGCATCAAGCATTTTAATGTTGTTCAAATATTAAATAAACAAATTCTGCAATATCGAACAATTTCCAAGAAGTTTGCAAAATACGGTGTAGTCCTCTTAATATTACTTCTTTTTTATGCTTTTAATGTTGTTTTTAATACCAAATTATGCGAACTCCCACATAAAGTATTTGAGTACGATTGACTAGTCTTATCACACTTTCTTACGTTCATGTTCTAAAATCTAAATACCCATTTGACTGCCATTTTGAAATTGTTATAGGCAATGATTGTTCCTCTAGCGACTGTTACTTTTTCTAGTTTGTTACACTATATAGAGTTTTCAAAAGAACATTATAGGTCCGAAGCTCTCGTACAAAACGGCATGTATTAGCTGTATACAGCATATATTTACTGTAACCGTATACAAATACATACCTGTACAAAATTTGGGTAGTTTAAAAAAGCATTTAAATTATTTAGCTTTTTTTTATAGAACCTGGACAGAATTTTAAAAGAATTTCTCTTAACAGTATAGGGAGAAAAGTGAGATGATTCAAGAAATCGTTTGTTGTTCAAATTACTAACTTTTTTCTCCTAAAACTATGATGCTGCCTTGTTATCCGTTCATGGAATGTCATGGCATAATCAGTTTCATAATCAGCAAACATTCCTTGCTTTTGCATAATTTTTTAAAGGCTCTTACTAGGTCCAGAATTTCTTGTGATAAAAGAGAATGATCGTTTATCTCTTATTATTCTGACATCCAACGTTCTTAAGCTAATATCTCAAAGTGACGTCGCTATTTTAAGCCAAGTGTACATTGAAGTAATCAATTGTCCTCCGATAACTTTATCAGTCTTTATCAGTCACTTGACAAGTATATTTCCAAACGATAATGAGCTTTTACGTAAGATCAATGAACGCTATCCCTGAACTGATTGCCTTTGAAAAAGAAACCACTTACTTAGGAAATCTCAGGAGAGCAGGAGTGTACCGCTGGGAAAAATACTTTCTATTGGAGAGTTACAAGCGTTAAATAATTATCCTGCAGTTCAACTAATACGGCTTCTCTAAATTAGTAATGGTTTTAAGTACTTTATCCACTATAGAGCTAAATCGAGAAATTTGAGATGATAGTTTGTAAATTGCCTAGCCTATTGAGTTAATTAGATTCAATTTATCTCATCAGCATCTTTTTCACTCATTCGGGTTTTATTTTCAGACTCCCAACAAGCTACAACTCAAAATGTGGCGACATCAAAAAAGAACTCGTCTCGCCGCAATGCGTGGGGTAATCTATCGTATGCTGATCTGATTGCACACGCGATTAGTTCAGCGAATGAAAAGCGACTCACACTAAGTCAGATATATGAATGGATGGTACAAAATGTCCCTTACTTCAAGGATAAGGGTGATTCGAACAGCAGTGCAGGATGGAAGGTGAGTGTTTTTGTAGATATTTTTCTTTCTTTATGGATGAGGTATGATTGTCCCGGTCGGTTAAAATAACTGATTAGTATTATTCTTCTTTTTTTTTTGTTGGATTTTGTATTAAAATAATATTGCCAATTCGGTCAATACTGTTCTTTTTATTTTCTGTTTTTGTGTCTTTGGATTATAATGCTTCAGCCATATTTATAATATCAGGGGTATACAATCAAAGTTGGTAAAGTCCACAGTGCAAAAATATTCAGTAAACGATAAAAACGATTATTTTAATAATTCCAGGTAACTATTCTAATGTTAAACATTATTTATATGCAGAATGTAATACATTATGCAAATACAAGTGTTCATCACGCTCAGTTCAATACTTTTGAGTAAAACCTTAAGTATAAGATGGACTTTCCCAGTTTTGTTACCAAGTTTTGGACTAAGTTTGTAACTGAATGTTTAGGACTTTCCTATATTTGTTACCAACTTTCTGGACAGAGTTGGATTCAGGCGTCAGTGAAATGGAGGCAATGGAGCCTTCCTATTGGTCGAAAAGGACTTTACGTAAATTAAAACTCAACTCACTTGGACTTTGCTAGGTTTGTTTGTAAAGTCAATTTTCAATTTGAAATAACATTCGAGATTACTAGAATTTGTATAAAATTATTCTACGGGGTAAATATAGATACGGAAAAAAATGTGTTGCAATTTAAATCTCACTTTTAAAATGTTGTGGACTTTACCAACTTTGATTGTATACCCCTGATATAATATATCTAAATACATTTTTTCCATCAAAATATGTATCTTCAAAGATATATATTATTTCCGAAAGTTGGAATTTAGCATTCTGTAGCTTGACTTAAATTTTAATAAAATAATATTTGGTGCAATTAACATACAAATTGGTAGCAACTTAAAAATAAGTATTTAATATTATCCTCGCGGGAAGATATTAATGATGTTGTGCAAAACAAGCAAATCAAAAATGCGGAACACAGGGCTTTCACAGTTCCTACATTTAAATAATAATATTACAAATGTACAATGTACTAAATGTTATGTTTCTTCGTTGTTACAAATTTTTAAAAAGTTGAAGTAACTAAATAATTTATATTGTGTGGAACCTGAAATGAATTATTTGAAACGGTAATCACATTGCAAATTCGAAACCAGTTACGAATTTTTGCAGATTAGTCATTTGTTTTTACCCAACACCATCGATATTCACTTTTTTTTATTCTGCTGTAGCCTTCAAAGATATAATATTAAGATGAAAAAAAAATATCGTGCGTAAATATAAATAAATAAATTTTGTTTCCAATAAGAAATTTAGTTCTAGAAACCAAGCTTTAGAAATTGCTACACGTTTTCATACGTAATGTTGATATCAATTTATATATACATTTAGAACGTATATGAAAGTGACTATGTATACTATATTTACCTCAACTTTAATGATCCAATTGATGTTCCATAGTTATAACAAGCCCATTACCAAAAATCTTCAAATTCCTCAAGATTTGTAGTTATATTACTTTTACTGAAATGTTGAGACTGAAAAGTGGCCAAAATAAAGTTTTCGTAAATCATATGTTCCGATTCACTTAATCATACTTAAAAGGAAATACATAAATTTTAAGGATAAAAGCAGTTTAAGATATATCGTGTGTAGTACTTTTACAAAAATATGGATAACACAAAAACAATTCTTGGAACAAAAAGAAGTTTTAAATGTTAGTTCTGACTTATGTAAAAGATACTATCATAGAAAAGAGTTTGTTGCATTTTGTATGTATAATTAATCAGTTTCTAGGCGTAAAACTACTTTTGTGATATAAAAGCAACACAACTTTTTTAGATACCTGTATTTGTAATGAATTTGAACACATCAAGATTTTTTGTTAAACTTGATCTTTGAATTTAATTTCAATAATAGATACTTTATCTCAATTTAAAGTCGCTAGAGGAATATGACTCGTCTTCTGATTTTATTAAATTCAAATCTTCACGCATAATTTAGCAAGGACAATGTTACTTTTTTTCGTCAGTTTGAATTTTATCACGAAATAGCTCTGAATTTACGCCTGCTGCACTCATTTGTCTGAATTCTTGAAAAACTTGTTCTTTTGATGGAGCAAGAAATAATTTATTTTCCCAAAGCCAATTTAAAAGTTTAGAATTATGCTCAAAGTTAAATGCATTACTTTACCAAGAATGACGCAAGTTCAGCAAAAATCTAATATTTTGAAGCGGAGTAGAATCTTTCTAAAATGCAAATGTGCAACATCTTTGTTATCTTGGGTGATTTGGCATTATCTTGTGCAAATAAAAAGACAAACTGAACTTCCACTTTGATTTCAATATAAACCTCTTATTAATTGCTTCATTATCTTATCTTATTTTATACTTTGTTCCTTAAATTTAGAAATAGAAACAATTACCTTACTACTTTTCTTGGCCCAAATTTGCAACAGTTAACCGAAAATGATTTAAAGCAAAACTTTGAATTAATGGCAGTGCAAAGCGATAATTAGAACCTGTTTGGAAAAGTAACCCTCGAAAAGGTCAACGTAGGTGTGCTAACTGGGCACGGAATAGGTAAAATCAAGAGATATGACGAAAGTAATTGAAATTTCCTGAAAACATTGCGAATTCTCAAGGAAAATTTGGGCAACGGTGCTGACTGATGATCATATTACGTTGATAATAAATTATAAGAAAAGTTTAATAAACTTCTTAAGTCTCGTGCACTACCAACGAAAACTGAGTAAAGCAATCATGAGGTGAAATGATATTTGAGTTTTTGAAATTGTAGTCAATTTGATGCAATTTAATTCGGAACGTGCTCTCCGCGCATACTCGTATCTTGCAAAAATAAAAGTTAAGAAAATACCCAAAAACGAATCAGCCATTCAGAAATTAATGATACAGCGCTAATTATCAGCGACACATCGGTAATCTAAATTGCATTTCAAATCTATTTACACCCGTAGAAATGGAGGAAATCCAAACAAAAGTGAGCTGATTAAGCGGGTAAACAGACGACAGGGGAAGATGTGCGATAATTCTGCGAATCTTAACATTCAGCCTTCAGTCAGAGGTGCCAAAAAATAGTTTAAATAAAAGGCGGTGGTGAGAATAAGATAGCTTTTGCATTCTGTTATCAATTTAATTCTTATTTATTATCCGCGGCATTGTAGCCAAGCTTATAGAGAAGATATCAGCTGAGTTTAAGCTAGCTAAAAGGAATTCAATTCAACGTAAAATGCAAAGTGCTAGGCGCAGAAGCCGTTGAACTCGAGAAAAGCTGAGACGGGTTATGCGTAAAAGTTGCCAGTAAGCTGAAAACGAAAGACGTGCGGTTGACACTAATGCAAGCGAGTGCGAGTAAATTACTTAAAAATTTTGTTAAACTCGCACATTCCAGCCTGCGAATTTTGCTAATTTCGACTAAAGCGAGACTGACTCCTACTGGTGCTTGCTGCTCTGTCCGTGGTGAACTTGAGCGTTCCGCCGGCTGCGCATATGCCTCGACCAAGCCAATTGGAACCGTAAAAAAATTTAACGAAATTATAACCGCAATTGGTAGCGTAGCTGGCATTTGTCATTCCGAGAAGTGTGCGTAGGTAAGCCATTGAACTTCTACTACTAAAAAGAAGTGCGTTTTTTTGCTTAAGTTCACTGCAAGAAACTGGTTTTATTCATTATATCTTTTATTATAATAATAATTCATCAAGTTCAATAATTCACCTCTGCAGAGTGTACAGTTTGCTCTGTCCGGCCGCTTCGCCAACTTGTATTTTTTTCTTTTTGTGCTGCTCATTATAAGCGCTCATTATACCTATTCGGAACGTTTATCAAAAAAGAATTACAATTTTTACAGTGTCCGCGTCAAACGCTCGCTAATACCTCTGTAATAAAGTTGCATCGCATTTTTCAAAGAAGCACCATTAAAAATGTTTTAAATGATTTAATGACGGAGCAGTCTTCACACAGTGATCATGAAAGCGAAAGTGAGGTCGTTTATCGAGACCCTTATCTGTCGGATAGATTATATAGGCGAGACTTGAAATAGTCAATGATGAAATCAATTATTATCAATCAATGTCATTCTTCAGTATATATCTGAAGATGGGAGTTTTATCAATCATTTTAAATTTTATTTAACACAAATTTAAGTACTGATTTCCAGAAATAAGTGTATAAAGGGTGATTTTTTAAAGAATTGGATTTTAATTAAAAAAAAAAATACAGAAAAATTCGAAAAAAGTAGAAAATTTTTATTAGAGATTAAAAACCAATTCTTACAATTTACTTTTTAAAGATTATTTCATGTTAATGTTGGCCACGACTACGTTTCAGGTGGTTCATACGAGAAGTCCAATTTTGAGTTACTTTTTCGACTATAGTCGTTGGTATTTCATCGATAACACGTGTGATGTTGTCTTCTAGTGCTTAAATCGATGTTGGTTTATCTGCATAAACAAGAGGTTCGACGAACCCCCGCAAAAAGTAGTCCAACAGTGTCAAATCGCACGATCTAGGCAGCCAATTCAATGGTCCAAAACGAGATAGGAATTACACACCAAATTCATTTCGCAATGCTGTGGCCTGTGGCATCGTCTTGTTGAAACCACACGTTAAACAGATCCAGCTCGTGTATTTTTGGCAATAAGAAGTTGGCAATCATTGCACGATAGCCAGCACCATTGACTATAACCTTCTTCTGATTGTCATTTTCGAAAAAGTACAGACCAATTATTCCACCAGCCCATAAAGCACACCAAACAGTGCATTTTTCAGGAGGCATTGACAGCTCTTGTATTGCTTGTGGCTGCTCATCACTTAAGACAATTTTCTTGTAAAAAAACGGATCTTCATCTAGCTTTTCCAATGCCCATTTACCGAAAAAACGACACTGGGGTAGATTGCCGAGCTTCAGTTTTTAAACGAACTGTATAATATATCAAGCCAAGATCCTTGCGTAAAATCTTCCACGTATTGAAATAACATAATCCCAGTTGCTGCAAGCGACGAATGGGCCCATCACGACCTTCACCAACACTGGCGGATACAGCAGAAATATTTTCTTCTGTCCGCACTCTACGCACACGGATGGCTTGATGTCCAATAAAGTGAAATTGGTGCGAAATTTGACCATTATGGCTTGAATAGCTTGCTCAGTAGGGCGATTATAATGACTATAAAATGGCCGATGTGCGTGAAACAAATTTTTCACAGAGTGCGAAATTTGATAAAAAAAAATCAATAATTTATGAGCGTTGTTCAGGTGTAACTCTTTTCATGATGAAATAGCAATGCAAACTAAACAACTTTGTCGTTGACACATTCCACGAATCACGCGTTGGAAAACCAAATGGCAAAAAAATCCCTTTATATATACAGTGAAATGCAAAACTGATGACATGTTTCTACATATTGAATTCTGTCCACTCCTACACACGAAGAAAAGGTCTGATTTGGGTGAAATAAAACTTACTGAACTCCTCATGTTTAGTAGAAATAATAGTAAAAAGCATTCTGAATAATTCGTCATACAATTTACGTTTACTTTAATTGTCTGCAAGCAACTCATGTGATCAGTTTTGCACTCTGTTGTGAAAAAGAGGCAGTTGTGGTAATTACAGCTATTTTCAAAAACTGGCTCATCTGCTTTATCCTCTATTTCATAACTTCTTAAATCAGCATTTGCCTGAGTTTTGCTGTGTTCAAATATCATAAAATGCGTGCAATAAGTCAAGAGAAAAAAATCCCAAGTTCTATTTCTTTTAGAAAGTGGATTTTCTACGCGCGAAATCGCCCAAAAGCAAGCCTATGACTGTAAAAAGTAGAAAAGCTACTCGTAAAACTGCAAGTGGACTAAAAGGTCGACCGCGTAAAATATCGGAAAGAGCAAACTTCTGAAACTGTTGTATTTGTAAAAAAGAAATTAAACTTCCACTCATACAAAACGTAAATCGTGCAGGGTGTCATATCGGTGGCAACGTCAATAAACAAATTTAAGCCACCAATAACTTTTTCATTATAAAACGTTGATGTGCGATATCTGCACAAGGGATAATTGGACACTATTTTTTTAAATCGGAGCCAAATCCAGCGCCAGTGCCACATTTTGGGTGAAGCATTAGGTTGCTGTACTTTTAACTTCTGACAGCTACAAACACAGCACCGCATTTTATTTGGTAAAGTGTCCGTCCGGTTTCAACAGTACTCTTAACAGAAATGGGCTTCATTTAAACGATGTTTTCTTTAAAACAAATAATAAGAATAAAACACTGGGTAAGTACTGATTTTTTTCTTATTTAATTGAATTAAAACTTTCCGTTAGGTACCCTTAATTATAATTTTAATTCGTTTCCGGGTTATACAAGGTGGCTTATTTTAATCTATCCATTTAGTTATTTCGTAAATTAAGCAATATGGCAAAAATATTGCAGACAAATTTTTTAGCGCTCATATACATACAATCTTTTTTTTACTTACAGAGGAAATATTTATTTTTTACATAGAATTATATTTACTTTCAATCTATTAATAATTTGTTTAGTCCCCGCCGCTATCGAGAATGGCATCTCCTAGACATGCTTTCGATGAGTTTTACCACATATTCAATCGAGAGCGAACGTCATATCTTCTGAATTACCTGTGTTAGTTGCTTGAGATTGTACACAGGTTTTCTAGCGAATTGGCTCTTTATTATGCCCCACACAATCTCAATTTGATTAGCGTCTAGGAATTGGGATTATCAGTACAACGTTGTTACGTTATTTTTTGTTTTCGCGATCCTACACATTTGACTTCGACGTTTGGGATCGTTATTCTATTGTAAGATCCAATCATCGTACTTGAGTTCAAACATCTTTTTCACTGATTTTAGGAGACCATGTTGATACATTTTGACCATCTTCTTAGAACACGGTTTTCGCTGCTTTACCAAGAATTTGGATACTCGGTAAAGCATCGAAAACCGTGTTCTGAAAAGCATCCCCTAGCAGCCCCAAACATCGAGTGATTGACAGTGCGCTGGATGAAGCGGGTCTCCTGAGTAGACCAAGCACGTTTCAGACGAGTCCACACCCAAAAAGTTGATTCATCACTTACCACTGACCAATTGCGATTCAAAGGCTTAGTAGTCCAGGTCCTTCATTTTTCTTTATAGGCTTGGGAAAGAAGAGCTTTTGATATCATGAATCGTATTTTACGTTTGCCTCGCGTAAGCGCTTTCTGATTATATTGATACTGACGTGGATTTTTTTTTTTTCCAGTTGAGCTTTTGCCTCGCGTAGTCTTAAAGCGGGGTTGAGCTCAAACAATTGCAGTATCACCCTATCCTCTGTCTTTGTAGTTGGTTTCGTCACCCCAGAACAAGGAAGGTCGTCGATAGCTTAGAACGAATTTCTTAGATTTTTTAATTGCTTTGCAGCAGCGGCATTCAACAACTTTGATCCTTTTGGATGCGTGTTCAGAGAGACTGCTTCATGCCGTTTCGCATATTTGGAACTCATTTTGAATAAGTTGTGCGTATTGTGACTTTTCAAGCAACACTGGAATTAGTATTGGCATCGTATTCATTCCATGCTACAATCACTCATAGAAAGAGAAAAAGAAACATATTTTATCTTTTTGGAAAACGGCAGTTCCTTTCTTGTTGAGCAGACAATAAGCGGACACTTGATAGTAAAGTGACTTTAACATAAGAGTTTTGCTTTTTACACGAGCTCAAAGTTCAGTGTTTATTTAAGGCAGTCTAGATATTTGTTTTTTACGTCCTGACCAAGATTAAATTAACATAATGATGTCTATCACTTCCGAACAAATAGAATTCACAAACGATGCATTATTAAGTTTGTATTATTGAGTTGGCACACTTTCATGTAATTAGAAGTCGATTTTACCTTAGTGCTGTTAGTGTTTTTGTTTGACTTTTTTTATAATAATTAAAATGCTGAAAGTTTAAAATTGTTTAAATTAACTATTTTGGCTAAATCTTGTTCTTCTATTGAACGTATTACTAAAAAAAATATCTCTGTTTGAAGATATTATTAATTATTAAAAAGGTTCTGCAATATTAACAGGTTTTTCATTTGGAATAAGACATAAATTAAATCACTAAAAATTGGAAATATGTTAAAGTAAAATTTTGTGAAACAATATAAATCGAAAACGTATACGATGCATGAAAGATATTGGAGAAACGTTATTCATAGGAGAAGTGTTTGTTATTATATAAATAGGCGAGAATTTTCCATCGTTTTTAATGAAAATATAACCAACCCAAATAACTAGACTTATTTCGTTAGATTAGGTTATTCACATTTATGACTTAAAATATCATTATACTTAGATTAATTATCTTTTTGCATTTCTCATTTCTCTTTTTTTTCTTAAAGCTGTGTTGCTTCGAGACTGCAAAGAATTGTTTGTAGGCGACTATTACTGCTTTCAGCAAGACGGAGCCCCTTCGCATACCACAAACGAAGGAAAAAAGGGATGAAAGACTTCCTAGTAATCCTCATTTAAATTTCTTGGATTTTTTGGCTTAGGGTTTCATGATATCAAAACCTAACGACCAAAACATCAGTAGTTTACAAAATTTCAAGCTAGTACTAATTAACATTTGGGAGGAAATTCCCATGTCACTCGTTGGTGCCGCTTGAATTCTTTTGAAAAGATATTCATATTAGTAAAGAAAGTTAAATTGGGAATTAAAAAACATTTACTTTAAAATACTTTACTATTCAATGCCAAGGATGGAATAACGAAAGAAGAACCGAAAACGTGAAATGTACATGTTTTTCTTAACAAATAATCGTCAACGTGTAAGCAGGAGCTCAGTAAAAATCCAATGTCAAATGAAATGGCTGGAGATTCTTTCAATTTAATCTTATTTTTGTGCAAACTGGGTACACGTAGTGCAGTATGTACATATATTTAAAATCACTATATCTATTTACACTTTCTTCCTTACGCAAAAAAAAAAATGAAATCATGAAAACGGCAAACTTTAGCCCTTGTGATTTTCGTTCGATCCTTTTCAAGAGTCAACGAGACATTTTTTTGAAAAACGTATAACAAATTTTATGGTTTTCACTAAAAAATGTTAAAATTATATTTCGCATTATTCACGAAGAAAATTTAATTTAAAATTCTTTTAATATATCCTATTCTATTCTTTAGCCTTTCAGCATTCTAATAAAAAAAATGTTTTCATCTACAACAAATAATTAACTAACAGCATTAGTTTAAAATGTTGCGGTTCGCGTAAAGATCATTTGCTTTATAGAGATAGTGTAGGATCCCAGAGTTAATCCAATCACCCCATATTTTTATTAAGATCTTTTTGTATACTCGTACACTATCTTACATATCCACTAGTTTTTGTGGGGCATTAGAACGTCGATTCTTCTTTAAGCATTGCCTGAAAAATGTTGCAATACAAAATTATTAAATTTTAAGGTTCGAGTGAATATGAATTAATTAATAAGATGAGCAATTAAGGCAGCTACATCCAACTTATGCCAAAAATATACAATTCTAATTTCCTTTCCAAAAATTTTAGGAAAATGAAATAGATTTTCCCACTTTCCGAAGCGAGTGTATCTTCAGTGGATGGTAGTGGATCAACATTGTTGACATTTTTGAAGAGGAAAAGTAGATTTTTGCGAAATTTAGTGTTTGCTGTGCTGAGCAGATCAAAAGATAAAAATAAAATAATGATGGATACCATCCATATCCAATACCAAAATTGCAGTTTATAAATCACCCTGCAACTTCCAAAGCGGTTGAAATGGACCTTTAACGATCGCGCCAGATTTGATTTGTTTAGTATTCGTTCGTTCGTTCGTTGATCGTTACTTTATTTTGCTCATACGCATAAAATATATTTAATATAATATAATATAATGTTAATATTTATTTTTAAAATTATATTTGAGATCGAGCGAATGATCCAATGTCATCCTTGTAACATTAAAACAATTATGTTTTTGTAAATGTGTGTTATATGAATTTTGATACATCATTCAACTTTTTTACGAGGAGAAGCTTTATAACTTCTATAGATTTTATATTCTTTATAAAAGTTATAGTTTATATTTATTACTATTATTGTAAACAAATTCTTACGATACATTAAATCTAACTAGTAGTTTTGGAGAAAAAATGTATTCAAAAATTTTTTTAACATTGGTAAAGTACAATAGAATTGCCCTTTAACCTTCGTGTATACCCGTACATTGGTCTGTCAGATCGACGATTTAGGTTTGCCTCTTTTTTTTTTAACAGAAAACGTTAGCGCTTCGAGCTCACTGCTAACTGCATATTTTCTATAAATCTTTTTTTGATATTATTTCACGCATTCCCATCTAATAGTAAATTTAATTTAAATTTAATTTTAAAATTAGATTGCAATTACTAAATTTGCAAAAAAAGTATCAATATACATTTCATGATCAATCATCTGATCTTTTACATAGGCGATAAACTCGCCACTCAAGCCGTTCAAATTTTTATGACGCTATTAAGCCTGGTGTTAATTGGTATTGTTTTTTTCCTGGACGAAATGAAAAGTATTGTCGGCATAATACCCATGCACATACTTGGAAAAAATACTTATCAGCTGTGCGTGCTTGGAATCTTATGGTCTTGCTCCGACGATGTGACGGATGCTCTCTTTTAGGGTACTTAATTATGTGAGGTCATAAACTGTCAATCACCGCAAAAATATACATGAGCAGCGAAGAAAGGGTTCGCGCGGCAATGTAATGGCGGCAGCAAGCATTGTTCCATTCATGGTCCCCATCGAATCGTTCGCGCGTATGTCTAAGCCTGAGACTGAAACTAAAGCAATTATTTTTCATTGCATTGCACTTGGATTCGCCGGCAATGTCTGTACATATTTTTTTGTGTTATGCAAGCGTGCTTTATTTATGCGCCTGCACAGAAACAGAATGAATAACCGACCCTGAACTTGAATGCGAAACGTAAACAAATAATGAAAACTATGTCAGCGATGGATTTGGTCTATGTATGCTCCGCGGGGCTTGGCTGCTTAAGAATGGCAATGCCAATGATTTTCGTGCTTGCGAACGTCTTTGCTGCTGCTCTTAAGAAAACATTAATCAAAGCGTATTTGGGGAAAGAATTTTTTTTCTGATTTCTTTCTTCGTCGGCAACAGTTGTGCAGTTTAAACAAATTATTTTTTATAACTCAGCGATTTGCGGTGTAACATAATGAGCCGGTTGACGAAACCATTATTTTCCGATCGATTTGTAGCGAATTTGCAGTTGTATTTGTAGCGAATTTGCAGTTGTATGGCCCTGAAGCTAATCCACTTGTGGCTTCAGATGCCACCAATATTTAGATTCTCCTTTCTTCTGTTTACGATGCAAGAGTATTTTACAATTTACAAATAAATAAAATTACCACCACCTTGAAAAATGTGGAAAAATAGATTGTAAATATTTTTACCGCCATGAAATGAAAAGAAAGGGATCTAGTATACTTTGTTATAGTATAATAATTAAGAAAAACATGATCATTTAACCTCTTGCGCTATCAATTAGTTAGTAGAAATGTGTGCATTAAAAATTATCCTGTAAGTCCACGGCACCCATACCGTTGTTGTAATCCAAAATTGCTTTCGGTTCCGTAAATGTTTTGTTTTGATTTTTATTTATTTTTTGTCCATATTCTTTTTTCTGTCTCGATCATTTTAACTTCTGCATGTTTTGTAGATAGTAAATATATATCTTTTTTGTCTCCCATTTTCAACTTTGTCGCTGCGGGCTCTGCTGGCATATTCTTTCTATTACATCGGACTTTTCCAACAGTATTTATTTTTTTAGCATGTAATTTTCGATAGAGATTAGTTGAGGAATACCAATTATCTAAATAAAGAATATGTCCATAATGAGCTATTGGTGAGGATAATTTCAATACGACATTTTCCGAAGCACTATTACCATAATCTGCTAGCACATGTTGTGCTGTATACGAGTATATTTTAAAATTCACGCAATATCCCGATTTTGACTCATAATTTGTAAAATTTTACACCAAAACGTGTTTTTTTTATGGGTTGAACTGTTTGTAGGATAATCGACCTTTTTTCATTAGTGACTCGTCAAGTGATAAATCTTGTTCGGGTATGTACACAAGCTCAAATTTTTCATTTAGAATTTTTAATGATATTCCTTAGCTTATTTAGGCGATCACTTGTATCGGCCTCTTCATTATTTAAAAAGAGTAAAAATCGAGTTAATTGAGTAAATCTCCACAACGGCATTGTTTCCCTATATATTGGTGTCCGAATTATTGGCCGTTTTGACCAGCAGGACTCTACAAACTTTTTCACTTGAGTTATCAAAATGCATAACCATACCATTGATGGTATCATATGGTCCTAAACAACTGGGAGCATATTAATATCCCTTACTTCGAAAAATGAAATGCAACCTCAAAACTATGAACTAACCGGAATGTCGTTTCTGCCTAAAACGTATTAATCGCGAATATCTTCACCTTCTCGGTGACAAACGTACCGCAACCAATGATCTTCACTTCATCAGGGAAGATGACTCTCTTCCAAACTTTTTCTGTCACGATCTATGCGTTAATGCAAAGTTTAAACGTGCAGTCCTTATTTGCATCGTTAGGCTCAGTTTCTTTTTGGGATTTTCTTGCAAATAATTCACAGTATTCCAACCTCCGACGCACAGGTCCAACACTTAAAGTTATGTGTGAACTTTTCTGGAATACTTTAACTAATTCCCTAGACATTTTCTTTGTGGCTACGAAGGCTTACATGTTTTAGAGCACGTTATATTCTTGAACCCTTTTTGGACACTTCCTATAACCTGACTCTTTCTTCCTGCAAATCTTTAAAAACAGTCACATGGCTATTTTACCGGGAATAGTATTAGTCGATTTTATCTTCCTGGCACAAGTTTTAGTCATTTATACTATTGTCGCACAATTATCATTCGCGAACTTCCTAAACGTTTTTACAATCAAATACCATAACAGTTAACACATTCATGGACGTGAATGCAGCTGTATGGCGTGAAAGCTTTACTGTCCTTGATCGTGTTAGGTAAACTTTGCCATAAATACATTCAAGGTATGTACAATCGTGCAATATTTAATTATGAATTATGATCGTAATCGTTGACTCCCAAAAATATTAAAAGTGGTAACATTTTTTTGGCCACTAATGCATGTATATGAGATATAAATTAATGAAATCAGCAGGTACTACTTTGCTTTTATTTTAGAGTATGGTGATTATTAAGTTATTTAATAACTAATTTTTCTGTATTGTTCTGTGTTTCGTTTTACTTACTTTCTAACATTTTTTGGGTTTTGTTTACTCCAATGTTTCACTTCAGTTAAATAAATAAGTACAATATATTATTTAACTTTCATGCAACCTCCAAAATTCTTCACAAAATAAAACCGTTTAAAAGTGATCGGAAAATATTAATTAGTATCTCAGATCGAATAAAATTTTAAGTGAAAAGTTACAGAGCTTTGGCCAAAAGTATTAAGCCAAGTATAAGCAAGTGTTATATATCAAATTTATTAATATTTTGTAGGCTTTATTACAGCATCTAATTTATTGACAAACCACAAACTAATTTTCTACAATCTTCTGCGGTAATTCAGTTGGGCTGGAAAGTTCGTATCGTTTTATAGAAAAACACATTTTTTTGGCAAAATTCGATTTTATTATTCAACATAGTTGCCATCGAGGGCGATTGTAGCGATCTTCCAACTTTTCAAAACCATTTTTGTAGTGCGATTTGTCTTTAGCCTCAAAATAGGCCTCTGTTTCGGCGATTACTTCCTCATCGGAATTCGAAGCCCAATTCATGCAATTTTGCCATCGTTTTCATCGATTTGTGACACAGCGCATTGTTTTGATGAAACAACACTTTCTTCTTTTTCAAATGGGGCCGTTTTTTCGCGATTTCGTCCTTCAAACGCTCCAATAACGCTATATAATAGTTGCTGTTGATGGTTTTTCCCTTTCCAAGATAGTCGATGAAAATTATTCCATGTGCGTCCCAAAATACGGGCGCCATAACCTTACCGGCCGACTGTTAAGTTTTTCCACGCTTTGGATTCGGTTCATCGCGTGCAGTCCACTCAGATAACTGCGGACTGGACTCCGGAGTGTAGTGATGGATCCATGTTTCATCCGTTGTCACATATCGACGCAAAAATTCACTTCTATTGCGGTTGAACAGCTCCAAACATTACTCTGAAGCATCGACACGTTCTTGTTTTTAGTTGTGAGCTCGCGCGGCACCCAAGTTGAACATAGCTTTTCATACCCAAATATTCATGAACGATATGTCCAATACGTTCCTTTGATATCTCTAGAGTGTCAGCTATACAAATCAACCTCCATTTACGATCTTCCAAAATCATTTTGTGGATTTTTTTTATGCTTTCGTCCGTAACAGCCTCTTTTGGACGTCTACTGCGTTCATCGTCTTCGGTGTTCATATCGCCTGTACGGAATTTAGCAAACCATGTACGAATGGTTGCTTCGCCTGGCGCAGAGTCCGGATAACACCCATCAAGCCACTTTTTGGGTTAACACACGAAATCCCTTTTTATCCATTTGTTTTTCAAAATAACAAAAGTTGCTTCACTCAAACTGCTGTATCTCACGAACTAATAATCCGACAGTTGATAAATTTATACACGTATCTTTTGAAGGTTGGTACTAACTAAAAATGATATAGATTTAATTCTAGTGGCGCCATTTCATAGAAACGATAATAACTTTTCAGCCCAACTGGTTTTCTTCACGTAGAGCGCAGAACAGACTGTTTTCTGTTATTATTTGATTCCTGATCCTCCTGATTCTAGCCTGTAAAGTAGACCACAAATGCTCAATCGGATTTAGATCTGATTATTGAGTGGACTAATCTAAAACTCAAATGTTGTTTTCTTCCATTCATTTTCTTGTTGTCCGAGATGTGTGATAAAGAGCATTGTCCTGCTGAAATATGATCGTTGTAACTCCCAACTCTCCAAATATCAGCCGAAAAGACGACAGTAACACACGAACATTTCGCCTACGCCGTTAGCCACCATAAAACCCCACATCATGATGCTGCCTTATTCGTGTTTCACAGTAGGAATAATACATTCTGGGTTGTTAAGCAGACCACCTTTGACCAATTTTCTTCTTCTCAGAGAGTCATGTCTTTTTCCTCGCTTTGCACCCCCTTAAGTGAGGTTTCAAAGGTTTTCTTCTTGTCGATATTTGTCGTTCAGTGCCCTCCTCTGCAGCAGCCAACTTAGAAGAGTTTTTTTCTGATTTCTTAGATAAGATCGAATTAAATTTCGACCCTCACGAGACAAAACTGCTCTTTTTCTGTCCGATTTTGGCAGAGAACAAGAACAAGCAACCACAAAATGTTTGAGTCTGTACTCAACAGCGCCACGTGAACACTTACTTTACGATTCTCGCAATCTCCTTCTTCAATTTACCTTCCTCGTATAGAAACTGAATCCTGTTCCTCTGAAGCAATATCAAACCACTTATTTTCGGTATTTTTATTTTACAAGAACTCTGCTCAACACTGACAGTTAACCACGTGTTTAAATTTACCACCTAATTTAAGGCTTTATAAACTGTAGCTAAGTGGAGCTAAGTGGTTATTTTGCATCATTTTCCTAATTATGACTCCCTACCCGTGACAGTGACAATAAAAGTGATAACAAGGTATTTTTATCCTTAGTTTTCATAGAATGATAATAAATTAGGGTGGTTTAATACTTTTGGCTAAGGTTGTATATATGTAAGGGGTTTTTCGAATTCTTATTATTTCTTATATTCTTGTATTTGAAATAACGCAGTTTGATTTTTGTTCTCAATTCGTAGTTGGAATTGTTAAGAGTTTAAATTTTTTTCATCGGAAATTGACCCTCCTGTTTTAAATTCAATAGAACCATTATAAATAAAAGAGGATGTCTAATAAGTATTTTAAAAGTGTTATTTATATATTTTAATAGAGTGTTATATATAAGTGTTATATCCTCTCCATTTGTAAATTTTCGCAAATGTCAATAGGGATAGGATTATCAAAATATTTTTTTGTTAATATATTATTGTATTACTAATACCTGGATAACTATTCTTTTTGTTAGGAAACGCAGAAAATCAAAAATATATACCATAAACGGCTAATATTTTCCTAATTATTACCAATACTACCTAAAATTTGATTAAATAATAACAAAGCAAATAGGACGATTTATCTGGCTATAACAGCACGTCTTTTTCATTTTCATTTATTATTCAATTATTAATTTTATTATTATTTTATTATTATTAATTTATTATTATTCAACGACAGTTGATATTGTATTTGTTTGTCACTAGAATTGCGCATTTTCAGTTAAATCCTATGTTAATTGGTAAAAAAATAAGATGGGATACTTTATTGCCAATGATCAGTTAAAAAGCGTGGTCAGCTTTCGAAATTGTATATAGCATATGCAATTAGGGTATGATAAGATACTTTAGTACATGTTACACTTTGGTTTGGTAGTCTGCTCGCATATACATATTATACATGTATACGTCCTACAACTGACCCCACTTTTTCCAATTGTTGTTGCAACCTAACGAAATGTGTGGAAGCTCAAATGAAAGCTTCAATAGTTCTTTTGAATATTGAGGACTCCCCTTTGTTTAAAATTTTATAACAAAAACCTTTTTTTGGTTCCTCGAAAAAGTCATTAAAAATAAAAAAAGGAAGGTTTGACCCTCTCATTTGGTTTTTGAATAGAAAGATGATCGTGTAGTAAGATATAAAAAATATTTCAATTAAACTTATTTTTTCACTTTTAATGACTTTGTTTTGGTTGGATCCTTTTTGTGGTACCATAAAGCGCCTTTATTTATGCATTTTTTACTAAGTTATGTCAATTTTTGGATAGAGGATTTTTGCATTTTTTACTAAGTTATATCAATTTTTGGACACACTAGGATCAATTCAAAAGTAAGTTATATCGCACGGCAGGCGGGAAATGTTCGTTAATCGCAAGGAACTTTTGTCTGGATGTAGTGGCAGCACTGTAAAATTCCTATATAATTATTATTATATATTCTTTTTTAAATTTTTGAATGTTTTTCTTTTTTGTAACTTTTGAGACGGCCCTCCTATGTACAGTTGCGATAAAAATAAATAGCACCGCACGAACGCATTTTACATTTCTGTGGATTGAGTGGAGTACAATGCCAACATTGAAATTTTTCGATTGAATTTTTCTGTTAGAGAAAGCTTCTTCCTTTTTAATTATGATCCCCGACGGTAGAGCTATAACGGTATTTTTCGTTGCATTGTTCTTCGTAATTCGACAATTCGTGTAGTAAATTTAAATTGTGTAATAAACTATTACTCTGAAATATTTGTCAAAGGTAAATTTAATTTGTTTTCTTTAATTATTAATTCAATAATATACACGAATTTACAGTTTAATTTCGTAAACTTCATTAAAAATGGGGAGAGGCAAACATTGCACACCTGAAAAAAGGTCCATTATAAGAAAACTGATATCCGAAGGTAAAACTTACGCGTAAATCATGCAAGCTGCCACAGACAGGGCTACTATGGAATCTATTACTTGTATGTTATGACCTAATATATTTAATTATTTGTTTTTTAACGCAACAGGACTGGACGATCCCAGCTGACGTAAAATATCTTATAGAAAAAAATAAGAAATCATAAAAAAATATGGGTAGCTTTAAAACAATGCAAACGCAAAAATGCCTCTTGTAAGCCGAAAATGGCTCTTAGCTTTATTTGTTTATTTATTAATTTAATAATAATAATAACATACAATAATTTGTTGTGATCGAAAGTATTTGGTTTAGCCTCGAAAAAAACCCTTTGTTTTTACGACACTTCTCCATTGTGATAAATTGTCCTCATCGTAGTGACTATTATACAGGCGGTTTGGTTAAGAGGTTTACAACCTTGTTTTCCAAAAGTTTTATTTAAAATTTGGAATTATGTATTAAAATTAACATTGGCCAAATGGCCACATCGAGACGCGAGACAGATACGCCCTATTTGGATAACGTTTTTTATTACATTTTCAAGAATGGTTGGAGCTGCAACAATTTCATCACGAATATTGTATTGTGAAAAAAGTCAGGGACCATCAAATGCGGCGAGCGCGGAGGCCAATTGATATTATCATACGGAGACTTTCTTGCAGTATGAACTATAGATTATATGGTGAAAGACCAAACTGTTGTGCACTACGTCGAATGGAAGTGCTTGAACTTTGAACTACGATTATTCGGTTGTTTTTTTCAAAATTTTCACAAGGGGAATTTCAATTCATCGGAAGAACCCCTAGGTGGCATAGTAGCCACTGCAGCCAACTTTACACCTAGCCGCCATATTTTCTCTTAACTTCCTCTTTTGTGAAGGACAGACCAGAAGCACTGCCGTTGACCAGAAGTAATCGCGATCCACCGAATTTGTATAAGACTGGAATAAACTTTTATTATTTCGATTCCAAGTATTTTGTCCATCCTGACAACTCAGAAGTAGGATTGTCTTCGCAAAACTCAACGCAGGATGCCTGTTTGGTAGTGCGAGTGAAAATAATGACAGCGAAGCGACGAGGGATGCAACGTTTAAAGCAGCTCTATATGCAATGGAAGCAACAGAAATCTTAAGGAACCAGGATGCTACTGAGAGAAACAGCGAACCCAACGATGCAAGTTTCTGCAAACCGAGCGTTACTGGAAGCTCCACCTTGATTTCAACAGCGGGTATAAAGTCGTCACGTTCAGCTGACCACGAGGAGCGAATGAAAATTCCACGAGAACTCGAGCTTCTTCAGCAACGAAGAGAGGTATTGAGTATGGAGCTAGGATTAGGTAAAATGAATCTGCAAACAGCAGAAAAACCACCTGCATCTGCGTATACAACTAAATATTTACAAAAATACGATAATGCACTCTCCAACACGCGCACCCATCAGCTCAAACGTAACTGATGACGCTTCGCCAATTACAGTAGGCTGCATTAATTGCTTGCCAAATTTAGGCAATAGAGAAGCTCCAGGAAGTCTACGAAATAAGCTTTATCGGCTCTCTTAGTCGCCAGTTAAAACTTATCAGGTGCAGCCAAATTTTGAATGCAGAGCTGTCAGTGCAAGCTGACGTCGTGACAAACGTTTAAGCAGGAAATAAGGAAGGCATTCCCTACGACATACGACAAAGCTGAGGTCCACAAACTAATTAGCAAACGTTACAAGCAACCATTAGAAACGTTCAAGAAGTAGTTTTTTGAAGTTCTGTCGATCGCAAATAGGGTTGAGCCAAGCAAACATGCAATATTAAAGTACCTAATTAATAGAATTTCAGATCGTGAGCTTCGCATTTCGCTTTCCCTATTATGAAGAAACTAAACGTCTGCATTCGGAGCAATGATTAGCTATTAGCAGGAACGGAAAGCCAACGAACGTCAGTGCTCCCCGAACTAAGAACTGTGAAGAAGAGGGCATATTGCAATAAATTTCCCGAAGCCAGCACGCAAGAAGCGATGCAGTAAATGCCAGAAAGTCTGTCGTAAAGAAGGACAATGTAGGGTTATGACGAATAGTGCCAGTGCCAGAGTGCCTTCAGTGCTCAAGGATGAATATCGTTTGGAAGTGACCGTTGATCACCAGATTAAAACAGTAGCCTTTGTCAATTTGGGCATCGGCATTACGCTGATGAGGGAAACTTTCGCTAAAACACATAACGTAAATACATACTATATGTACAATAGCCATGCAGTATTCCGCTGAAATATTTTTAAGCTCGGATGCTCTCGGATTTTTGAAATTAAAACTCCATACAAGGAAGGTTGTCTCATAATGATCTTATCGTCTATCTTACGCAGACCACGATATTATCAGAAAGATTTTGTCCGATTTATTACAAGATGGCATTATTGAAGATTCAAAATCTAATTATACCTCGCCGACATTATTAGTCAAGAAGGCTAACGGGGGAGATCGTTTGGTAACCGATTACCGGAAAATAAGTTATTTAATATTGAAGCATAAGTATCCTCTTCCAATAATTGAAGATTTACTACAGCAGTTTAGCTTTTATTCAATAGTATTAGATTTTGCGTCGGGATATTATCAACTTCTGGTCGATAAAGATTCGCGCAAATACACAACATTTATTACAACGGATGTATATGAATTTACGCGCATGCCCTTCGGGTTATGTAATGCCCCCTCTGAATTCTAACGGGTTATGAATCATTTAAAGAACAGGATGCGATCAGGAAATGTAGTTGTCTATATGGACGATGTCTTAATTCCATGTCGAAACTTTCAACACGGCTTGGAGTTGCTAGCTGAATTTCTCGAAGTTCTTTCCAACAATTATGCAAATCCTTTTTCTTTGTAAAAACCTTCGAATTTCTAGGATATAAGGTATCCGAAGGTGGTATTTCACCTAATCAACGAAAAACATCCACTGTACGAGATATTAAAGAACCGATCAATACTCGCGAATTACGACAATTCATCGGGTTGACTAGTTATTTTCGCAAATTTATCCAGGAACATGCGCACCATTAACGAAATTGCTCAGGAAGAATGTGTAATTCTGTTGGAATTCTGAGCAAGTAGAGGCTTTTACCGCTTTAAAGAAACCTAACTTAAAACACTAATTGCACAACGACCTAAGCTCATTCGGTCTAGCCAGAATCCTATTCCAACGTGAAGAAGATGGAACATTACGATCCGTCTCCTATTTTAATAGACACACTGTACACCGTGCAAAGCTTTATCATTTTAGTTTCGAGACAGAGCTATGAGTGATTGTCGAGACGCCCATCTTTTATCGAACTTTTGTCCTAGGAAAACATTTTAAGGTAATCACGGACTCTAAATCGGTCAAGGCATGCTGGAAGAAGGCTGAGATTATTCCACAAATAATGAGATAGCTCCTCAAACTAAGTAAATTTGATTTTTAGATGGAATATCGAAAAGGAAAATGCCTTCAACATGTTTACTCATTAAGTAGACAATTCAGCGAAGAGGCAGAGCCATCGTATGAAGATGAGCGAGATAGTTTTGGATTAACGATCGATGAAAAAGATTGGCTGCTTACAATCCAGCTCAACGACCCAAAACTGAAAGATATAGAAATTTTGAGCAGAAAACTTACTGAAAATGATAAAAAGGATATTCGCCAAGATTATGAAATGAAAAATAACCGACTTTGGAGAAAGTTAAATGGAGAACTCAGGTGAATGGTGCCAAAGAGCGCTGTATGCGGAATACTTCGAACCTGTCACGACCTGGTCGAATATCCAGGTCTAGCGCGAACGCTCCAACGATTAAGTCAATTGGTCAAGCGGTTAATAAGAAAGGAAAAGTATGAACTGTATATCATTGAAAAGATCCCCATACCACTTGGCACGATCCATTTCGATCATTTAAGACCTTTTGCGAAAAGTTCCCAAGTATTGTATCCTACAGCCCGTAAAGAATACGACGAAGTAGCCAGCTTTGCGTGTTTTATGCAATACGTTTTCATATTTCGGAACACCAAGGCGTATAATCACAGACCGTTGAACGGCATTCACATCAAAGATATTCAAGGACTTTTGCGAAAAAATTGCATTCAGCATATCCTAACGGTGGTCTGCATACCACGAGGTAATAGCCAGATCGAGAAGTACAATAAGAATGTACTCTACGCTTTAAGTACTGTGGCCGATGGGACCAAGGGGACAAGTTGCTTCATATAATTCAGTGGAGTTTTAACACAATCCGAAGCAACTCTACGAAATTTTCTTAAAATTCTATTTGGATATCGCCCCCTAGACCTCTTAGGAAATAAAGCGCTGATCGTTCTGCCGAAATATATTGTAATACCTATTGCCATTGACCTCACCGAGATAAGACAACAAACGGTTGAGAATCGTCCCAACGTCAGCAGAAAATCCGATTTGATAGCAAACAAAGCCTAGGTAGGAAGTACAACCAGGACGATTTAGTACTAGAACGACCATCCATTTCTACTGGGGAATTACCAAAGCTCGATCCGAAATATAAAGGACCGTACATCATCGCCGCAATAGTGAACAACGAAAGTTACGTCTTGAAAAATGTACTAAGCGCTCCTAGGAATCAACGTAATTTTGAGTCAGTATATGCTTCCGACAAAATGAAACCTGGGTGTACTATGCTAGAAGATGATTTCAGCGAGAGCGAAGATGAATATGTCCAGGAAATTGAGGATGATTCCTATTTTCAGGAAGGTTGAGCTGTCCCAATGACAATTTCAATTCACCGAGAACCCCTAGGTGGCGCTGTAGTCACTGCAGACAACTTCACATCTAGCCGCCATACTTCTCTTAACTTCCTATTTTGCCAAGGAACGCTGTCAAGGACGGACGTGAAGCACTGCTGCCGACCAGGAGTAATCACCATCCACCGAACTTACATAAGAGTGGAATAAACTTTCATTACTTCGGTTCCGAGTATTTTATTCATCCTGACACAATTTAAAGAAAAATGAAATAAAAATACATGTTAAAATAAATGAGATTATATAATATAATAATAACAAAATTTTAAGTTTAGAGCTTAGAAACTATGTTCGTCTTCTGAAATTAATAAGTGCGCTCTACATATTTTTAAAATCCTTAAATTACAATTTACTAGCGTTACTAACCCCACCCATTAAACTCGATTAATATGCGCAAACAATATATGATATTTATCATTTCTGGTCACAAAGAGCTTCTTCGTTAGCGTTGTTCTAATTTTGCTGTATTTAACAGCATTTAATAAAACTGTGCACTCAAGCAATCTGATGAATGTTGGTTCCAACAACACCAAATACTTCAATCAGGGGCGGACATGAACGTTCAAAAATTAACTTATGTTATTTTTAGTACTTGTATAAATTCCGCTGTAAACAAATATTACAATGCAAAATTGATTGATGCTAGGACGACAAAATGACATGATTATACACAAAGACACCAATTAAAAAACTTTACTTGCTGCACTATGAAAAATCTGTCCTTAATGAGCCCCCAAATTTTAAGAGAATTCTTAATTAACGAATCTCTTATATACTATTCGGTCTTAAATTTAAAACACGATCTCTCAGCCACAAGCATAAATTTCCTATAAAGTGTTTCTTGTTCTGAAGGTGGTCAGGCTACAAGAACTTCTCGTAAATTGGAATCTTGGATATTTAAATTTGCATTTTGACCAGGCAACCTTTAGCTTCATCATTTATCTGAGCGAAGATATGTATATTAACCTTTTTCCATTCATAGTAAAATTGGTAGTGACTACATTTTGAGCCCTGCAATATCGAATTAATTTCATTCGGTTCCTCCCATCTTTCGTATTAAATATAATCAATGCATTGATTTTTGTAGCAAAAATAAGAGTTCGAAAGTCCAGCTGCGATTTATTTAAAGAAATGTAAAACAGAGCGCACCTTCACCAGTTTACCTTGTTTACAGCCGAGGAAACTGGTTAAAAATGCATCGAGCAGGTCGCAAGTTGGCTCACTAAAAAGTCAATTTCGAGCGAAATATTTGTATGGCTTTTTGCGCTAAGAGCAAGGCACTTTGTGAAGGTATTAAAAAGCACCTCTCACTTTACTGTTTCATAATGATTTGACATCAGCACTTTTTGCAGAATCGCACAACTCTACTATAGCTTTTTGAGAGAACATTTTCTATTAAATAACTAATATTTTCTTATTTCTTATTAATCTTATTAACAAGCATAACAAAAGCTTTAATTAATTACTTATTATCGTAGAACGTAGCTAATTAAGCTTAAGTTTACAATATAGTTACCTTCCAGATTTTAATATCTTTCGATATCTTTCGTATGTCTTAACCGCTCTTGTCTCTATATGTCTCTATAAGCGAAGTATCAAAATGACCAAAAGTGTCATGGGCTACATCTATTGCGAATAACAGATTTTTTTTATCGCAATAGCTACTTCATTTCAGTAGGGGGAGGAAAGAGAAACTTCAGTTTTACAATATATTTTAATTTTCTGCTGTTGGAGGTTAAGGATAGGTGATCATAAAAAAATGCTTCAATTTAACTTATCATTAAACTGTTATTCTTATTATTTAAAAGAATTGCACTAAAAGAAATCGTTCTTTCTGCTCAGAGAATCGTCTCTCAACTAACCTGTTATCCTGACTAAAACAATTTTTTAACCGTGAGATTCTAGACCCTTTCTTTAAAAGTTTAAACAAATCAACAGATGGTCTAAGAAAACTATTAAATAACAGACATATGGGACCTACGTATAGACAGTGATAAAACTAAAAATGAAAGGACTCCTTTCATGACCTAAGTGTTGTTGGTCATAAACTAGGATTAGAATCCTTTTTCCTTAAATCTCATAAAGCATGTAAAAACTTGTCCGTTTAAATTCGAACAGAACGTGTAGGAGATGGTTCGAAAAATTTAAAGCAGGTGATTTCGGCCTTAGTGATAAGTCACGCTTTGGGCGGCCATTTGTGGTTGATGACGATATTTTTAAGACCATGATAGATCAAATGATGAAAAATGGATTACATATGAAAACATCGTAAGGAAAAGAGCGTGAACCCGGAAAACATGCCTTCTTCACCTCTACACCGAGCTTGAGCCTTAAAAAGAGAAGTGTATATGGTGTATATGGTGGACATGCAAGGTCCAATCCATTATGAGCTTTTGGAACCCAAGAAAAAGCTAAATTCGGAGAAATACAGTCAACAAATGGACGAGTTAACAAAGTACTCCAAGAAAAAAGGCTCACAATATTCAATAGGAAGGAAATCATACTGCATCACGATAATGCTAGACCACATGCTGCTTTGGTGACTCGCCAGAAAATCTCAGAGCTAGGATGGGAAATTCTTTCGCATCGACCATACTCCCCAGGCCTTAACCATCAGATTTTCACCTATTCCTTTCTTTACTAAATTTTTTGATGAGAAAAAAATTAAAAAATGAAGAAAACGTTTACGTTTACAGTAGTGCTGCTGTAGTTTTTCGCATCCAAAGATTTTCTTCAAAAATAGGTTTCATAAATTGCCATCCTGCTGGGAAGAAGTCATAAGGAACGATGGAAATTATATCGTACAATAAATCTAGTTAAATATGTTAAAAATTCAAAAATCATTTTCTTCCTCTTCAAAAACGAACAGAACTTTCCGGTAGACACTGAATAAATTCGGAATTGAATCTTTTGCAAGAAGAAAAAATTTCTGACCGGACCCCAGGTCTGAAAGTGTTAAAAAAAGAAAACAATTTTAAAAAATACAACAGTAAGTCATTTTCATTTACCTTAAAGGCCAATAGTCATGAAAAAAGCGTTGTGATTGTCAAATTCTAGATCAATAATTTTCAACCTTTTTCATGTCACGTTACATTTTTAATAATTTAATAATTTGGAAGCATACTAACAATAAGATAAATGTAGCATATGATAGCGATCTTCAATTAAATATAAAATGAAATTGCATTACAAAGTTAACAAAATGCTTATTCAAGCACATGAACTAATTATACTGAAAGTTATTAATTAATATGTTTTGCATTTTAAATCCTTTAAAACGAATGCAAATTACCTCAATGAATTTTACACAAGTGTTTGGCAGAAATTTTATTATGAAATGATGAGAATTGGTCTTTTATTCAAAACGTGCACCATTTGAGATAGAAAATTGAGTGGTCCAATTCTATATGTCAAGCGGATAACTACTAAACATTTAGCTAATGGTCTGATGTCACTTATGTATGGCCAGTCGGCGTGGTGGCTTCAATACTTCAAGAATCTCGTAGAGCAGTGGTTCAGAATCATTTATCTAGAGAATATGTCCAAGAGAAGATCAGAGTCGTCAGTGAAAAATTAGGATATAAAATATTAGTTATTCAAAAATTAAAATAATCAAATATTTATAAATCCAATTCGTAATCCAAAAGAATATCCAGACTAAATATTAAAATATAAATCGCGGTCTTCTTCTAAAGAAATTTCCACATGAATTGAAAAGAACCGGATTAAAACTGCCTAGCCAAAATTTGTTCGAGTGGAGCACATAGCGCTTACCATCATGCTCCCATTTCTGGAATGCGTGGCTTTTTCGCTGAAATTGTATCACTTACCTCGCGGCTCAGTATTATGCATGTAGTGGTCGTCTCGGTTTCAGTTCCCCTCTCGACTTAATTTTCATCCAGGGCTTTTCTTTTTCCGTTTTTGCCAATCTAGTTGGAATTCTTATAATGTTCAATCACATTTTTTGGCTGTTCGGCAGCATAAATTATTTGTTGATGTATTAGGAAGGTTTATACAAAGCCTCTAACATGCCTATAGAGACGTAGTAGTAGACTGAGTTTATTTATTGTTTTGGAAAAAATTTAAAAATGCAGCCTGTTTTTACTTACCATTAAAAACAGTTGTTTGAAGAAAAATTTCTTTTATTCAATAAAAATTAAAGAGATTTAAGGCTAACTAAGATCACAAAAAGGTAAGGAAAAACGTCTCGAGTGTCACATCTTGTATTAAATGATGTTTGCCCCGGTCTGTTTGTCGGCGGTCGAACGGTCAAGATTGAGGAGCAGATCATTCAAAGTCAGGTTCCACAAGAGTAGTGACAGAACTCCACCTCCACTTACGTATTTCCTGATGGAAGATGCCCCAAGTAAAATAAAATAAAATAATAATTAATAATAAATAATAATTAATAATAAATAACAAAAAAAAAATAATAATAAATAATAAAATAAAATAATAATTAATAATAACGAACAGAAAGTGCCATATTGGCTTAGTCGTTAAGTGAACCAAAAATTGAAAACTGTAAAAAAAAGAAAAAATTTCTTGGTATTTGGTCTACGAGGGTATGCAATGATGTCTCAATTGATTTATCCTGGGTGGTAGTCTCGATATGTCAACGCTCTTCCTAATATAAATGTCAATCATTCTTTCTAATGTCTTGAGATGGAACGACGACAGACTGATAGATCTCAAGATGTACTCGTAAAGTTTATTAGCAGGTTAAAAGTACGGTCCTTGGTTAGGCTAATCCAGCGTAAAAGTACAGTGTAACTATAATATTACAAGTGTCAGAGGTGTTGAAATACTACATCTTTCTTTGTTTTCAAATTGATTATACTAGGAGAAGTTACCTCCTCTTTTCAATTAATTAATTCATTAATTCAATATAATTTAATTTGATGGGGTCAAGTGCCTATTTAGTTTATAACAAAGACGATATTTAATTCTCTGATTTCCAGGACTGTAAATTTTAATATTTTAAGCAACTAAGTAATTTTAAATTTTATTTATTCCTATTTTGAATACTGACGTGTTGCGAATGAGGTTCGTTCCATCTTTAAGTTTAATCATATATTATCACGTTGTATTCGCTTTATTAACTATTATTTCAGGCTTCCCTATATTGTCTTTCCTAAACCAAATTCGACAATCTACATACATATCTACATGTCTGCATATCTACAAAATTATCATCCTTTTTGGATTTATTTTAAAATGTTTGTTTTTTCAGTATTTTTAATAGAATAGAAGTTTATCTTTTCAGGGAGTAGATATATATCAAGTAATTCTTTCCATAAGTATATAACTGTGAAAGTGACAATCCTATGTTTTTATAGGAGTATTTCTATGCTTCAGTAGCACAGCACAGAATAGCAGTTTGAACCATACGTTCTGCAAAACCGATAGGATGAGGATATCTCTGATTTGTTGTTATTAGCTCAATGACATTATTGTAACATTACTTTGGAACTCATACGAGCCAAACGTATTATTATCGGGTATAATTGTACGTGGTATACCAAAATACGACATTAAAGCTTTTAATTTACTGATTACTTCAGACGCTGTTTTACGATTTAAAGGTAGTATCTACTTATATTTTAAAATTTTTAATAATAGTCACAGTCTTTCAAGTGCTGTTTGCCTTTAAGTTCCATAATATGTCATGAGGTTTAACTAACTCTTTCGTATTATTTGCAATATATCTTTGGCAAATATCACACGTCATGACTATTTGCTCTATTTACTTCTGAAGGTCAGTATATTAAGATTCGTACTCTGGCTTTTGCTTTTTCTATACCATATTGTGGATTGTGAATTATGTTTAAAATGTATGTTCTTAATGACGTAGATATAAAAAGTATACCATTAAAAACGATAAATTCGTTTTCCATTCCATTGTATTCTATCTATCTGGCCAATCTTGGGTACCAATATTCTCAATTTTTTAAAAAAAGGGTTTTTGTGGTATATTCTACATCCAACTTGGCAGGGCAAATATTTATAGTGTCAATTACATCATTCATATCAAGGATTTCTATTATCTAATTTTCTGCTTTAATGTAATTTCCTGATAGGTAAACAGATACAAGCATCTCGATACCTGGTATATTATATTTTAGAAGGCGAAGTCCCATCCGTTGAAATTTGGCGGGTTTAATTTTGATAATTCCTTTGGTAAGAATAACTAGCAATGTCTTATGGTCTGTAATATTTGTAATATTGTGACCCAGGGGCGGATTTACGAATTTGCCGCCCGTACGCAGGCAACAAAGTGCCGCCTTTTTTTCTTAATAAAAATCTGTTTTGTAATTTTAAAAATTGAAAAATATGTAATTTTCATTAAAGAGACGTCTTTTTTAAATGATTGTTTAACGCAAAATTAAATGAAATTAAAAAAATGTGTATCTTTACATTTATATTAATCAAAAAGTTTTTGAATAATTGAAACAATATTGAAAAAAATAGGGCGGCAAATCTTGCAAGATTGTGTTGCAAGATGAGTGAAATTTCTGACAACTTAATATAACATAACATATATACCGGAAGCCACTGATATTATTGTATTTTAATAGGTCTCTCAGTAGTTTAGATAGATACAAAATTCGAACGTTTGCAGCTGTTTTTTTTTTGTTTTCAGGAGGAGTGGTGCCTCAATTGCTTTCAAGGATCTATCGAAATACTATTATTGTGTTATTATAAATAATATATATGGTTATGTGTTATTATAAATAATATACATATGTGGCCCGATTTAATTTTTGTCTTTTGTGCTTGTAGCTATTAATCTCAACTGTTTACGAGTTGGGTGATTCATAAATTCCAATTTTCCATGGCACGTACATCACCATTTTACTTTTATCTTTTGATCAACTCAACGCAGTGACGTTGTAACTCCCAAAGAGTTAAGATTGTCCTCCTCCTGTTTGTTTGGATCAGATCTTTCATCCCACTTATTTTTGCATACCCACTAAACAACACTCTGAATAGTGAATTTTATCCTTAATGTGTGGATACAAACAGATTCGAATGCGTTTATCTGGTTTTTCAATAACTATTGATGAAACCCAATCAGCTGGCTCATGAACTGCAATTTGTATTCCTTTCGGTTTTTTTGAATTCACACAAATGACATTTGATCTTTGCAGCGCAGCTGACTCTTTCATAGATTTATTAATTCAGCTCTTCAAGATGCTTTCTTATCGTAGTTAATTTCATCGCCATTTTCTTTTGCCATGCTGCTGAATACCAATTCCTTTTAAATAAATATGGTAATAAAAAGGAGGATTCCAAGCCAAGATGATGCACTTAAAGCTTCCAAAAACATCAAATTCCATATAGCTCAAATTACTCTATTTACTTTCCCCAACAGCAATACTCTTTTGGCGTTAATTGTTGATGCTTCTGATTTAGCAACTGGTGATGTTTTCAATCAATGGGATGATAATTGCTGACAACCTCTCGTTTTCTTTTATATTAAATGAAGTGCTGCCCAGACCAAATACTGTGCTTATGACTCAGAGTTGTTGGCAACTTATTAGAAAATTAAATATTTTCATTAACATTAGGAAGGAAGAAATTTTTGGAAGAATCCAAATTGATACAACGATTCTCATGGCTTGTGTATATATCCAGTAGGTACACCAGACGCTCATCCCAGCTCTTTTTTCTAGAGAGAATTCATTCGTATTTCAGTTCACATTTGGCACTGTAACATGTTACCATGCTAAATTTTTTGATATTAAACTAAATCTGAATTCAGCTCATATAATTGTGTTTTTACTAAATAGTCACCTAAACGATTCCGACGGAAATTCCAATAGTGCATTAGGTCATGGGCCCAGTTGATCGTCGTTGACGAAAGGTCAAATAAAGGAATTGTTATTAAGAACGGGTGCAAGTAAAAATAGTTAAGGCTATTATTGGCGGAGTCTCTGCGAGGATGCATCACGAAGCTCAACAACTATCAGGTTTGGAAGTCCAAAGATGAATTATTACACATCAAGGAAAAATTGTGGAGCCAAGTAAGTAGAAGTATGCTAACAGATGCATCGAAAGCCGATGCATGGTTAAATGATTATAAAGCGTGTGCGATCGTGGGATTTCTTGTAGGGGATTCACAGTTAGTCCCCATGCGTAAAGCATATGCAGCGAAAGAAGTTTAAGAAGCCCTGAAAAATTACCATGAAAAATCAACACTGGCAAGTAGGTAGAGTATACACACTAAGCCAAATCTGCAATTTAAAACTGTCAGAATCAGAGAACAAGTAATAATGTAGATTTTGATAGACAAGTATTCGCTGAAGTGATTAGTGACAGTCTTCACCCCGCCATGTATCTGAGCAGTCTGCCCGACTGATACAGCACCCTAATCCAAGCATTGGAATCAAAACCTGAGGCAGATCTGATGCCACATATGGTTAGAGGGAAGTTGATTGATGAGCACAAAAGAGAATAAAGTGTTCTAGACACAACAGAATGTAATTCAGGGTAAAGCACAGCACTCAGGGCATCACAAAACAGAACCAACAGTACAGCCATGGTTCACATCAAGCAAGAGCGCATCAAGTTCAAGAAGTGGAAGGCAAAGAAAAAACAGAGAAAGCAAACAAGGTTTATGTAGACAGAGAACAAATAGGGTCCATTTGCTTCAGCATTCATTACAACAGGAGCCATGGAGGGACTTGGTATATGGATTCGGGCGCTACATATCACATGACTAACAACGAGAGGTTTTTTGACATATTGGAGCGAAAGGATCTGACACACATTATGGTGGCGAATGGATAGGGCGGCAGAGTTGCAGGAATTGGTTTTGGTGAATTGGAGTGCCTAAATGGAAGCGGTTCACTGTTGTAGAATTTCATTAATATATCGTACAAAATGATCAGGCATATGTGAAGAGTGCCTAACGGTTATATCCATGGCTATTCTATACAAGAATGATCGTTGAGAAAAATAAGTTAGTCAAAGCAAGCCCAGCGCGTTCACTAGTCATAGTACTGTTTTTTCATTCCAAGTGCCTTGTGTGTTCTACTGCAAAGAAAATCTGTTCTGTCAAGCTTAAGGACGTTTTATATGCACTAGAACTAACTGAAAGGCTCATATAAGTCAATAAGTTGACAGAGACAGGTTTTATAGTGCAACTGAAAGGCCAAGAATGTAAAATCGTGAAAAACAACGTTGTGGTAGCTGCAGCCAATACATCTAGAATGTATGTGATGAATGCAAAGAACAAACCACTGGTAGTCACAGATAATCAGCATACGGAGAAATGACAGCACACTTGGCACAGAAGGCTTGGTCCTAGACATCCAGAAGATGTAAAGTTACTTTAAGATAAGCAGCTGGTGCTGAGAATTAAAATACAGAATTGTGGCGTAAGAGAGGTATGTGAATATTGCATAAAGGGGAAACTGGTAAGATAACCATTTCTTAAGGCTACAACGTCCAGGACTACTTCAGTGTTGGACGTTATACACACTGATTTCTGCGGGCCTATTTAGACAGCGACACCAACTGGGAAAAGGCACCTCATGACTATGATCGATAACTATAGTAGGTACACGAAGGTGTATTTCCTGAAAGAAAAATCAGAAGAAGAAAAAAATTTGGAATACAGGCACATTATTCGGACCCTTAACCGCCGCAACAAAATGGCGTTGCGGAATGGAAAAATAGGGCTCTTATGGAAGTAGCAAGATGCATTCTTATAGACGTTGAGATGAACAATAAATATTGGGCAAAAGCGGTTGACACAGCTAATTATCTACAAAACATCCTACCCACGAAAGTCATTGATAAGACACCTTTTGATATGTGGAATAAAAGAAAGCCTAGTGTCGAGCATTTGCGTAAATTCGGTTACAAAGGATATACTGATGTGCCTTAAGAAAAAAGAAGAAAATTAGAAGACAAAGCAGTACTACGCACGTTCGTTGTTTATTCGACTGAGTCAAAGGCGTATAGAATGTTGGACACATCAACAAACAAAATTGTAATCAGTTCTGACGTAAGGTTTATTGAACATTACATGAAGGAAAGGGTCGAAAATAAACTCGAAGAGTACAACGGAAGGAGTACAGTATGTAGTAATATATGTAGACGATATATTGATTATAGGTATAAATATAAAAGAAATTGATAAAACAGCAACTGAATTGAAAAAAAAAAAAATTGAAAACTATACTCAGAGAGCTGAAAAATTATCTTAAAACTAACGTACAAAGGGACTCAGAAGGTGTATACTACATTGACCAAGAGAAATATATTGAAAGGATTATTGATAGATTTGGACTGCAAGATTCGCAGACATCAAGAGTAGCATTGGATACAGGGTATCTGAAAACAGCTCGTAATGGAAAGATAATGGGCAACAACGATGAATTTCAAAAATTAATTGGAGCTTTGTTGTACGTGGCGACTTACACACGCCTTGATATTGCAATGAATGTATTCATCCTGAGTGGACGAATCAAATGACCAACCGAGAGAGACTGGAATGAGGTCAAAGTCAAATATTTGAAAGGGACGAAGCGGCTTAACCTTAAACTCGTATTTCTAGTAGCCCTGGTATATATAAAAACAAAGAACTCAACTGAGTTCTCTTTACGTGCATTATATTGTAAAAACCCAAAACCCACGAATACAGATAATAGAGGCGAAGGAGATAAGGCACGGTACATTATTACACATCTCGACTTTTGGGTTTGCATCTAAAAATACTCAACCCAAGGGCATAAATCTAGCATAGCATCACCACCTTTCAATCTTGTCATAGCTGAAAAACTTTTTGAATCAGTTCTTTCAACATCTATGTTTGCAATCAATACCAATCAATGACTCGTAAAATACAAAGTTATTTAGTATTATTAAAATTACTAGAAAGTAGTTTTGCGTCAATTAAATCAGCAAAAATAAACCTTTTTGTGATGGTGAATATATGTATAGGATGATTCGAATCAAGTGTTATCAATCGTGCTTTTGAATTCTGAGGACAAAGTGAATGCTATCAACAACCGCGAAATGGTATAATGCCTAAGAAGCTTGAAGCTAGGAAGAATTTTCCACAGGAATAGTTTTGCCATACTCAGTTTCTCTAATATTTTTTTATCACTCATGTGGAAAAGGACTAATTTATCGCACGGAGGTCCAAGTGATAAATGGCTATGACTGGCTAAATTAGGGTAGATTCAGTTCCCAGACAATTACCTCTTGAGTCATTTGTTAACAAATTACGTACCGCCTTTGTTTCTAAATAATGATAATACCACGTGAAATTAGATGAACAGCTATTGTGCCATCTTTATTTTAGACATGTACTTTAACCCTTTGCTGAAGTTATATTCCATATAGGTAGAAACATGCTGATATTATATTTCACTAAGTTTCAGATGTACAATTTACCCCAATCACAAAGGTATAAATTATAAACTTAAAAAATATACAAATTTGTGCATACGGGATTGCGCAAAGTTCAACGATATAATGGTATAATATGGTGTATAACCAGAAAATCTTAAAAAAAGAACACCCTGAAATTTTCATATTGACAGCATTTCGTAAGAATTACTCCTATATTATTTTTATTTGCCCCTCTTCCGCTCAAACACATTTTATTTCACCTCTTCACATAAAATTATGAAGAAAAGTTGATCCTTGACTTGGTATTACTTCTTGTGCCATTTTTTGATATTGCGCATAACTAAAATAATGTTTAAAAAGCCCCACGTCACGGGGTCCTATTCTTGTGAAACAAATCGAAAAGTTTTTACAAAAGCTTCTTTTGGATTGAAATTCCTTAGAAAAGTTAATTTACTAGCAAATTCACTTTTTTAATCCGATAGAATATTTTACTGCGGGTATTTGTCACTACATATTATAAATTAAAATAAACCGCTGCTCTGACTTTGTCTTTGTTCGGGCTAATCTCAATATGTAAGTCATTTTAATTATTTTTAATATTTAATTTTAGAAATACTTTTTAAGAAAGTTGTCAGGAAAGTAAACAAGTCATTTTTAAATATTGTTAATATTAAATTTTAGAAATACTTTATAAGAAAGTTGACAAAAAAGTAGCAATTGTTTTAAGCTTTGTCGAGATTTTGCAATAATGCAGGGACAATTATGTTTATGCTCTTTTATACATATATTAATATGTAAATTGGAGAGGAGGGGCGCGTGCCATAGGAATCTCTATCAGGGTTGCAGTATTGTTAAACCAGCATTGTTTATAACACATAATTAACGTTGTAGGTGTTACACACTATGAAATTTGGTCTGCCTTAATTGTTACTGTACTCGCACGCTCTTTGAGGAATTGAAACTCCTTACATTTAACGCAGTACCGCATTAAATAAGGTTTAAATGAGCTTATTCCTTCTCTGCGAAACTATTTTATTTAGACCAATTTCCAAGCAAAGATTTCGATCTCTGTTAAGTTTAGGAATTTGTGATAGTAATATTTTATGGGAGGGAAAAGTATGTTAATATTATTACAATTAATAATTTTAAATTGAAATCTTTGGGAAACGAATTGCTACCGATTTTTTAGGTTATTTCAAGCTCAATTAACTCGCGACTTAAGAGTACCGTCTACGTTCATAGTTTCAATTTCAAAACATTTAAAATGTCCATGCAATGCTAAAAACCAATTGGCTGCTATGTCTCAACTGAGTTTTATGATTAATCTAAAAGGAGCCATTTTAAAAGACACGAATTGTAATTTTATTAGATTCTTGTCTATCAATTGGTCATTAATCAAGTTATCATGGTTCATCGCAATAATCAGTACGCCCAACCGCATGCAGAGGGGATGCTTGTATAGTTAAATTTTCGACCTTACCATAACGAAAAAGTCTTTCACAAATTTAGCCCCGCCAAATTGTTAGGGGACTTACAAATTCTATAGTGTCACCCGAATACATCCCGGACCGAACTGGGTTTCCATCACTGACGGTTTGTGGTGTGAGACTGTATCTTTAAAAACAATCCATGAAAGTTTGCCAAGAAAAAGAAAAAATAGCTTGTAAACGTTGAAATGATGAATGAACTCCTAAGACATAATGACACCACTAAGCTGTCGGATGTCGCCACTAAATACCGACGGAATTAATAATTTAGTTGCCGAAGGCCCCGGGACATCTTTTCCGGGTGCCCGAAGACTGTTGAATTCTTCCGGGACGATATAATTTTGGACCAAGACATTAAGGACTTCCTTCTGTCGAGACCACGTGCATAACTTTCGTGTCTAGTAAAAGGCTTTTAGTGAAATACAAAAAGAAGGAAGCTCCTTGGCTCACCCAGGCACACACATTCGTCAGTAAGTTAGTGAGGAAAATGTGCACACATCCGAAAGAATGAGAAAACTTTTAGAAAGTTAAAATATCTGAGCAGAGCGATCCACTCCCGCATAAATGTTATCTGGTCCCCGGCAGCCCGCGATATGATATGCCACAGAGTTGCCATCAGTGGAAAGAAAGCGGAAGAATAATCGATTAATCGGAATTCAACGTCTAGGTGGCGCCCCGGCAGATTCACTAGATTTCAGCAAAATGAGATTTTTCTATATTTATATATTCAAGGAGCACATTTAGGATATTCTTGAATTGAGGTAGTGGCTAGGTACCAAATTGGGACGATTGCCATGAAAATCTACTTACAAGCAGACATGTAGACGAGGAAATTGTATAACGGTGAAAAGGAGGACGAAATTCTTAAGTATTTTATGTGTACGGGAGATGGTAAGCTCAGAACCACGATCCCCATCTCGGATCGGCGCTGCTGTTCCATTTGCAAAATTAAGCGGAATTTTTGCTAACAAACTAATTAAGCTTACGAATGATTTATCGAATTGATTTCAGATTTATTACTTCGCCTCAATCGAATATGCCGATTTTTCGAATTGGCCAATTGCTCGACTATCGTCACTATCTATTTAGTTTATGTTGCGTTTTTCAGTCCTGATTCCAAGTTTTTGATGAATGGATTTGGAGTTTTTTTTTCATTAGCTCCTGAAGATATCTATGTTTTATGTGCTTCTTATGTGCTCTTAATTGGTTTAAATTTTACATATAAGTTAGCATTTAAGTTCCGAGGGGAACCAACAATTATATAGTTAGAAATGACATACATAACACTTACAAAGTTACAAAAGTTGTTTAATTCGTTTGTGAAATTTAATTTCTTCCATATTAGTTTTGGAGTCGACCCCAGTTTTTCTGACCTTTTCACATAACAAGCACAATATATTTAGCACCGTACATTTTTAGAAACTCACAGAATAAATTGTCCAATTCAAGGAAAAATCGACAGCTTATAAAATGTTTCTCAATATATATAGCTTTAATATTTTATGGTTCTTCATCGTTCAAAAGTATATTCGTAAATGTTGCGTAACATTAATACTTTTCAATATTATCTAAAATTACTGATACTACAGAAGTAAAAGTAGACTTTTTTATACCATACAATCACACATTTCCACTATACACATATGCTATAACCAAATAATAAAATATAGCATATACCAATGAAATTTGAATGTTAAAACGTAATGTAATAGGAGACAAACCAATCATTAAAATATGTTATTTTTGTTTTTCCCGCCTGCGGAAATTTTTAATATTAAAGCTACAATATATTTTATTATCTGTTGTTTTAAAGAGGTATCGATCAAAATAATATTTTATGGCGCATTCAACATTGTTCTAATGGAAATATAGATTCTAGAGCTTTAAAGTTATTTGTACAGTCAAGATTATTGTTTTCTTTTTAATTATTTTATTTTATTTGGTTGTTATTATCCCTTAATTTCAACAACGCGATTTTTTTTATAAGTCCAAAGTATGTACCAGATTTTCTATACATTGCTAATAGAAATACTGCACCAAATGTAGACACCTAAGCTGTACTAGACACAAAAAGGTATGTATGTACAAAATCTATTATAAAGTAAACCCGCTGTGAGCTTCAGTGAGGAACTTGGTCCGAACACCGCCAAAATCCACTTTCGGTACAGTTCTTAAAGTAGGTGTAAAAATAGGGGTTAACTTGCTTTATCTTTGGGCAGGCACGGATGTAGAATTCAATTGAGGACGGAGTTAAAATGTGTTAATTTGTTTTTTTAGGTCACACGATTTATTAAAGGTTTTCTAGGCAATCGAAAAGTACCATTACATTTACCATGTGTGTCTACTTTTGCCTTAATTTAGGAGTTTGGGATTTTATGTTTAACTGTTATTATTCTATATTTGAGTGACCTGCTCGCTCTCAGTCGAACAAAAATTTCGCGGAGGGATCAAACTCTTATTTTTTTTATTTATAATAATAATTTATCATATGAAACTTTACTTACATACTCTGACAATATCTGAGCTAATGGTAAAATTCTATCCTTGCTGAGCCGTTTGTGTGTAAAAATTTCTCTGCATTATATTTCCGCAATAAAAATCGTCCAAAATACATCAGCAGTGTATTTATGTATGTAATTCATTACCATTAATGAAAGCGATTGATTAAAACTTTTGCAACATTCTAGAGCTTACTCAGAAGGGTTTTCAAGGAAAAAAATTAACTATTTCAAGCGTTATTAGCTCTTCCTGGTTGATAGATACAGTAATGATAGTGTTCGGGTAATGCCTCCATTAAGATTTGACAAAATCGGATCGTTTGGCATTTATTGCTTCGCGCATAGAATTTCCGAGGGCTTTCATGCTTTTGAATTTATTTATTGTAGTTTTAGTGTTTTTACAGGAATCATTAAGATAACAGTGAATGGTCGAACAAAAGAAGCTAGTCAAATGTGCAGAACTTGACAAATTCCTTTATATGCTTTTTATTTTAAGTGGAAAAGTTTTCTATTTTTAACAGAAAAAAGGGGAAAATTTATGAACGAATCTCTGAAGTTGGAAAGTTTCTAAAACTAATGGGCACACTTTTTGAAAGTTTGTGATGGCAAAGGCCAATTCTTAGTTATGTTTTTCTGATTTGAATATTATCATTAAAGGTCACGTTGTCAATTTTTTCACAAATAAATTCCTTTATACCTTTATCCTTTATTGTAATTAACAATACTAAATAAAAATCTAATAACATAATGATCATTTGATCTGATCGGCACACTCTCTGAAATATTTACTATATTCCAGATGTAACAAAACGCATGAATATTTAAAACAAACACATTAGTTAATTAATGATCGGAACTTAATCATTAGAGAGGCTAAATTAATTTTCAAATCAAAATTAAACACATATAGTATTATCGGTAATTTCGAGTAGCATTTTAAATATGAACAAATATCAGAAGTCCAAGAAAATAATGCTAATTTCTGGTAATTTTCAAGACTTTGTTGGGTGTTGTTAATAGACATGATAAAAATGATTTAGGTTAGCAAGATAAACTTCATGACGAGATGCAGTCTAAAGCTTCAGTGATCAGTATAATTTGTGTTTTAAACAATAGAAAGAGACGTATGCACATACATAAAAGCAAGAAATTTATACATAATTTATACGGAATTGAAAACAAACTTGAAAAAAATACGAAATGAAAAAGCATTTGTTTTTAGATTATGTTATCACTGTTAACAAGTGTTGCTGTTATGTTTAAAAGAAATGACTCTTTTGGGGTAGTACAGGTAGATTTCAATGTGGTTAAAAGACAAACAAAAACTTCTGCAGACCCCTTTTCTCTCTCTTGATCAAATATCAAATCAGATCAGATCAATGCCTCAGTAGAATTTTTAAATGAAAGCAATGAGTGAGAATAAGTACCTGAATAATCACTCCCATATTTCTAAATCAATTTTTATAAATTTTCATGTATTCATCACTTTACAAAATTTTTGTTGAGTCTATTGATCATTAGATTTTAAACTTAAAATTTTTGAAAGATTAATATTGAAAATGGTTGAGTTTCGCAATGTTGATTATCAAACATACGTATTTAAAGCAGATAAATTTTACTATTTTTAAAACAAAATCATTTAGGTCTATTATTCACGAAAAAAAAACCTTTTCGAATTTTCTTTTTAGTAATTGGATATTTCAATTATACATAAAGTTAAAGCATATACAATAACTAAATTATTAGTTCTGATGTAGTTCACTGCCAAATGCACAGCTTTTAGGTGTTTTCTAGAAACAGTTGCCGCAACAGAAAATCCGTATTACTGCTTCAAAACATTTGGGTATATAATTTGCAGCCAATAAAAATTATGTTTTTAATACTGCACTCGTTTGGTTTTCGTTTCAAATCTGAAGGCACACCAATACGGGTTAAGAATAACAATTTATTTACAATTCAATTGTTTCGAAATTTGCAGAGGAGTTTAGGGAATTTAAACACTTTTGTGTTAAAAATTAGCAATTTTTGATTTTTCAACGAAATGTTGTTTAAATTGTACTTCACTATTGTTCAAATTTGACAGAATTACCTCCTTGGTAGCGTATGGAAATAATATGATGTGGACGAAAGGATTAATGGTACCACCTATCTCTGAAAGCAGCATTCCATTGTATAAGAATTACTTTCTTACTCCGCTTGTCCTTGCATTCGTTAAGTAGATCCGATTAAACTGATAATTTTGAACGTAAATTTCGAGATATTCGTAAAATGGGGGCGAATCAAACGCTACTCAACTGACACCATTAAAAAAATAAATTTATTTTCAAACTTCTTCTTCTTGTACGACCTTGAACCTAGTGTCTAATAATAGTAAGCAAAGGTTGTTCCCGTTCCATGTAACCAATAAACAACCATTTAATACGACCAAAGCTGAACCAACCCTAGAAATAAGCTATAAATCTCCCCTAAACTATATTAGAAAAACCAGCAACTCGGAATTAGATAATAACATTAAAAAACTTATCGGCGAAAACAACTCCTATATAGTTGACCTACTAAGAGGCAATATTAAAAAAACAAAAGTGTAAACTGCAAAGGAGGTGAACTATACACAAATTGTAAACTTGCTTGATAGCCAAAACAAGAAATATTACACATATCAGTTAAAAAATTCTAAGGGCCTAAGAGTGGTCTTGAAAAGCATTGACTCAAATGTGGACCCGTCAGAGATTATTGAAGACGCAATCAAATCGGCACACATCGCAATGTTTTAAAATACTAAACAGGCACAAAATCCCTCAACCCATGTTTAAAGTAGAGCGAACCTCAGAATTCAGCAAAGCTTCTAAAAGTAAAGCTCTAACCCTACAAAAAAACAGGAATAGTCCAGTGCACCAATTGCGAAGAATACGGACATACCAAGAGCTACTGCAAGCTTACCAACATTTGCGTAGTTTGCGGTGAGCTGCACCAAACAAACACCCCGAAACTGAGATGCAGTAACTGTAATGGTAAGCATACGGTAAACTACAGAGGATCTCTAATATATGTAACACTCAATAAACGTAGCAACTACGTTAAACAACACAACCCGGCTACAAGAACACATATACACTCCCGTTCCTCGAAGCACAGACCATATCCAACAAACAAAGACCGAAACAAACCCCCCTAAGGCAAGAAGACCAGTGTGCAAGAAACCTTTCGTATGCAACCGCAGTAAAATCAAATACCACCACGGTGGGCAATAAGTCACTCCAAGGAAAAATATTTCACATCACGGATAACCATCCCCAAAGGCAAGCAGTTACTGAAATCAACCTACAACACCAACCTCGTATGTATCTCAGGAGGTACTCCCACCTATTGAACCACAGACCGCAGGAAAGTACCGGACATTATAGATTTTGATATTCTTAAGAGCATCACCCCATGCTAAGTAAGAGCCATCACCCCATGCTAAGTAAGAGCCATCACCACAAATGAGCTCTCCTTGGATCACGCCCCGATCATTATAACTGTAAGTAGCGAGCCACAGCCAGTCCTAGCGAAAAAAAACTGACAATCCCAGGACTAACTGGGAACAGCCAACCGATCCTAAAAGCAAAAAAAAAGGCACGATCCGAATGGCAAAAGTCAAGATCACCGGGAGCCAAGAAAGCCCTAGAGGAAGCTTTTAAGCTACTCAAAAGAGTACTACAAGTAGACAAAAATAGACAGATTCAAGACTTCGTTGCTGATCTTAACCATTACGCCGATTCAAATTATTCTATTTGAAAAGATACGAAGATAATAAAGAAACCTATCCAGGCCGAGTCACCCACCAGAGACCCCAAAGGAAACTGGATAACAGACAACACTAGCAAAGCCGAAGTTTTTTCCCTTTACCTCGCCAAAGTCTTCACACCGAACTCTTCAAATGCCACCACCCAAGAACAATCAAACCCTAGTCCCAACCGCCAAGTAACTCGACCCATCAAGATCTCCTATACAATGCTAGACCGAAAAATTACAGAAGCTAGTAATAGCAAAGCCCTTGGACATGATCTAATAACAGGTAAGATACTCAATGAAATCCCAAAAGCAGGAAAAATGGCAATCTTCTACATTTTTAATGCGATTTTCCGATTCTCCCGGGCAGCTGGAAAGATGTGAGAATAGTAGGAATACCTAAACCTGGGAAAGACAAAACGCAGTTGGAATCACACAGGCCAATCAACCTGCTACCAATACCATCTAAAATCTTCGAAAGGCTCCTACTCGACAAAATACAACCTATTCTATCCAGCAAGGACCTAATCCCAGAGAATCAATTCGGCTTCAGGAAGAAACACAGCACAACAGAGAAAGTCCATAAAATTGTGAATAAAATAAACAACGCTCTATATAAAAGGTAGTTTGCGTAGGGCTGTTTCTGGGTGTTGCACAGGCCTTCGACAAGGTCTGGCATCATGGGCTTAGACACAAAATCGCTACAACGCTGCCTTAGCAAACCTTACCCATCAAAGCTGGAGTGCTCCAAGGAAGCATGTTAGGACCAGTCCTTTACCTTCTATATACGAAAGACCTACTACCAAACCCTAACTTTACAACCATCACCTTCGCAGATGACACCGCGATATTCTTCAACCACACCAATCCGACCACGACCAGAAGAAAGCTTCAAAAATACGCCAATACTATTGGACCAACAAATAGAAAATAAAAATAAAAGAAAGCAAAATAAAACAGATAACGTTCTCGCTCAGCAATAAATACTGCAAACTTGGGACCATCAACGGCAAAGAAATTAAACTAATAAATTCTGTCAAGTACCTCGTAATACCCCTTGACAAAAAGTTAACATGGAAAACTCAAATAGGAAGAAAAGAGAGCAGATCAAAGTGGGATTCCGTAATTTCTCCTGTCTGCTGCATAAAAACTCTAAGCTGAACACCAGCATCAAAATAGTAATTTATAAAACCATCCTGAAGCTGATTTGTGCATACGGATTTCAGCTTTGGAGATCGGTGAAAGCATCCAACATTGCAATAATTCAACGCATGCAAACAAAATTTATCAGGTCAATTCTTGGGGTACCCAGATACGTCAACAACAAAATGATATAACGCGGCAAAATTAATGCTGTGCTGGACGAAACGAAAAAATTCTGCAACAACTACATTAAAAGATTACACAAATATCCCAACGAAACAGCGAAGCAGATTCTACACGTCAACAAATTTAATAGATTAAAAAGAAACGACCCACTTAAAATCGCCTCGCACACACAACGATCGACAATATAAATTCAACCATAGATAACTCACCATCAAAAATGGGTACAACACAAACCAAGAAGCTTGACAATACGGGAGAGGTGATCAACTCCATAATCATCAACCCAGTGGATCGTGTCGACTCGGATAGAAACAATCCTCATCATGCTCACGTCTCTGGTGGGAGTATCTCTTTTGTACGAGCTGCGCAAAGACGATTGACGCAGCATAAAGCTGGAGGACCGAGCTAACCCCGAAGCAGTTATTAACGTAGCAACCTGAACAGCATCTGGTACGGACCCAAAATCTTCTACTGACACTGGTCGTAAGAGAACAGGAGGAAAATTAGATTTAAGAGTTGGAATATTATAAGTTAGAGGACCTGATTCTTATGTAAATTAATTAAAGCTCCAATAAAAAGAAATTCAATCAATTAATAACTTTCAACCCTTATTAAAAATAAAACTTAAGACAGAAGTCTGAAGAAATATATTATAATTTTGAACGGGCTAAAATTTAATTGAAGGCATTAAGAAAACCTAATAAAATATACAAGGAAGAAAATTCTAGAGTCCCTGGTCGAAAGTCCCAATTTTAAAATATATGTATATCCAAGAATTACGGTTTTGACTCAACAGTACATTTGCGCAAAATTTGAGTGAAATAAATAATGAAATAAGAACTGTACGGAAGAAAGTTCAGGCCCTCATTCCTGTAATTAATTTTTTGCATTTACTACATCGACTGACCTCAGTAATGTCTGAATAAAATTTGATAAAAATTTCCTCTACTTCTGCTATAAAACAACACCGTTTTTTTCAAAAAAAGTTTCGCTCTACCCTTATACTAAATCGTCAGGACGATGAATCAAAGGTCAAATTAGAATTGCCATTGGAAAATTTAACGCGGCATTTCTCGCTTGCTTGTTGACAGATTGCGTCATAAGAGGTATCCCCTTGCTTGAAGGCCCAGTTGTTTAACACGCAATTAACCAATATCCTACGCTACCTTTCGAAGGACTTGGGATTTGATTGAAAGCTATTTTTAAAGTCTACGACTCCTTACATGAATTTTGTCATCCTTTGTTTTCCGGGTGTTAGTATTTCATATAAAATTTACTTAAAATACACAAGCAAGTAATGTTTTATTCTTAAGTATTCCAGCTGAACTTTTAAAGTTATATTATGCCTTCTAATTTTTAGTGAAAATTTATGATCTTTGTGTTTTAAATATAATTCATTATCTGTCTACAGATAATTAATACAATATTGTTAACTGGCGATGCAGATGAGCTCAAAATAGTAGAAAGTGGTCGGCATTTCGAAACGGGGCAACAGACTGATTTTCATCAGTGTGGTTACTGGCTTCTTGCCACCTACGTCACGATCATATTGATCGAAAGCCAATCCCCATATAGGTTAGATTAAAGCATAAACGAAAGCAAATTTTCTAACAATGTTAATATTCCTGAAAAGGTACATTTATGGGTGTGTGCTTTATTATTGACAATCGGTTAGGCTGGTTAAGCAAACAAAAAAGGAATTATATCTGGGTTAATTTTATATTGTAGTGTGTCTCTTGTTTTATCCTAGAAGAATAAAACACTAAATTAGAATTTATTATCGAATTCAATAGAACTAAATGTAGGCATTTTTAATTTAAATAGTAGTAAAATAATACATTATGGTATAGAAAAATTATTGTACTTTACTCAATTAAATATATACTTTGCTTATTTTGTACATATTGAATTTTCGTTCGTCAATTGATTTTAGCGTAGATATGTGTAAAAATCGTAATATGTTTCCTTGCTGAAGCATGGTCCTTTATCTAGGTAAATCATTTTTGCATTACATTTTTTTTAAATGCTGCGCCTCAGTCGCGAACTAGCGGCATTATGAAAATAAGTTGCTAAGCGGAAATTCACATTGAAGTTTTAGTATAATTCAGCCATAATTAGCTGAAAATATTGGGAGATATATTTAAAGTGTCAAGCAACTGAAACCATTAAGCCTCCCTAGCCGTCCCTCGAAACGGATATAATCGCTCATCTCGAGCTCACAAGAAACCATTTATTAGATCTGAAACCAATTGAGTGAAAATTATGCATGACAAATAGCCGAATAAGTTGTACATTTTGTCCTGGGGTGCTGGTCGAAGGACGAAGCGCAGTCGGCATTCTGAAAAAAGATATTTTTCGAGATGGCAAACCAGAATCCACTCGATTTTTGGCAATCAATATTTATTAGACTTATTTCGAGATAATAAAACAAATTGTCTGCTCAGTTACTTATTGGGGTTGCCTTAATGCCATCAATTTTATGCTATTCGGGAGGGGTATGGGGTCGCATTCCCATTGCCCCGAAACGTTTCTATTAACTTGTCATTGATGACATATCAATATATCCTTACAAGATGGAAGCGTGAGAGCACTATTGTTTAAGTTGGTCGAATTTTTCGGTCGTATAATGCTAGTTTTATCTATGACCATTTAAGTTTATACTTATAAAGATGCAGCTCGAAATTGCTTTTGTCGCGGAATTTTAAACGACGGAAACTTGGTGGTAGTTATGAATTCAACGTTTTACGACATAAGACGCTAAGCTTAACTGCAAAGTAATACCTTGCAAGTACTAAACGTACTTATGGGATATGTACTGTCTTTCAATTTAATCGTTTATCAAATTATTACTCTATTGGTAAATTCTGCGAAGAATTTATTCTTTTATGTTATCACATAATAATTCAATTTTAGGCAACTTCTTAATTTAGAATTCTTATGACTCTGGGGAGGATAATAAAAGATTTTTTGTTCAATGAATGGTTGCTTGGTTGGTTTAAGTGACGATTCAACCCTGATGGAGGTACTATTATTACTATAGACGCGCCGTTTTGATACAATATGGTGAATGTGCTGTTTTTTTCAGGTCAAAACCACTTAGTGGAATTCGGAAAGTAAACTATTTTTCAATCTTTGCTTCGATACCAATTAAGGTTTTTACAATGTAAATCTCAGTGTATTGCAAAACGCGTAAAGAGTTTTATTTTGACGTTACCCATTTGACTTTATGATAATTTCGATTTTAAAACGCTAGATAGACATGAGTCTTCTAACTCTCCCACCCATTTACCAACTCTTTAACTCCCACCCATTTACCAACTGTTTAACTTCCACCCATTTACTAATGTAACACATTTGCGAATGCAGCCGAGATATTGCCATATTATGGATACGTTTCCTAAATTTAACATCGATTGAATCGATTCGTTTCGTAATCGGTGTAAATTAAAATATAAATATTGTGAAGCGAAGGTTCCCTCTTCCTTTCCCAGATCTCGCTATATTTTAATGTGACTTAGATATTACTTAATAAATACAAAAACAATTTCAATCCATTAAGAAATGCGGTAATTATTGCATTACGCAAATCACTATTCTTCGTTTTTCATACCCACTTAAAAACACCCTGTATATGTAATATATTTATTAGTCGGGGTGTATTTAGTGGGTGTGCCAAAATTAGTGGAACGAAAGATCTGACCTAGAAAAACAAAGAAATTGTATAGCAGGGGAGAGAGGAGAGAGCATATCAACCATTTGAGAGTTATAGGGTGGTTCGTAAATTCTAAATTTTCAAAGTAGAATTTTACGAATTCTAATATGAATTTTGGCATCGTTCACTTTCCGAAATCATTTCATCAGGTAGGCTGAAATAGGTAGTATTTTGATCATTAAAAAACATAATTTTAAAATTTAAAAACGTTTGAAATGCACATTATATTTGCATGCTGTTGTATGATTTTGAGTTAATGTTTGTTTTTTTTAACGAACTTTTTTCCTGAGTATGATTAAGAATTAAATTCATATTCACTTGCTACTCCAATTCAAAACAGTTTACGCATCCTCTTTTTAATGTGTCCTTTAAAAAAACAATAATTTTTTTTTATTTATACTCATTTTTAATATATGTACTTTTTAATGATTAATAAAAAAACAATAATTCCTCATTTAAAACAAAATTTGTTAAAAACCATAAACACAAACTAACCAAATTAGTACGCCCACCGCAAAAACAAAGGAAAATAGTTCGTCTGCTATGTCTGTTCTCATGACTTTATTTACGATTTTTAGTAATTTTACAAAATGTGGCTTATTAAAGTGTGGCTTATTGAAGTATAGGTTCTATAAGGTATGATATCGCGGGCCTAAGTAAAAGACAATGCCATGTATACATTTCTTCAGGCAAAGGAAAATTCTTTCTTAGTTATAAGACAAAAGGAGAAGCGGCTGGACTTAACGTAAAACCATGAAAATTAGGAAATAAAGCAATTGCAGTCCATAATTCGGATTGTCGAGTTCAAATTTGAGCGGTGCTGTAGTCAAAGAGGAAAAAGGGTCGTACCAAATACGGAACAAAATGTTCACTCTTATTGCCATCTTGACTTCATCAACATACCATCAACGATTCGAACCATAAAAATATCCTACATAATAAAGTTTTACCTTCGATTTCTTTGTGGGAATTTCATGGAGGCGAAAATATTTTCCACCACAACGGCGCATTCTGCCATACAGCTAAAACAACAAAGACGTGATTAGCTTCAAATAATATTCATCTTATAGGATAACCTTAAACTAGCCTAGAATATCAAATCGTGCTTTCTGATCACCTTTTGCCATACTTAAGGAATTGCAGAGGAATTCCTTTTTTATTTCAGCAAGATAAGGCTCATATCCATACGAGCGGTAGTACTGTGGCATGGTTTACTAAAAATAAAATGAAATTATTATCATAGTCAGCCTGTTCATCCGATTGTAACCCGATGGAGAACCTGTGGGGTATCTTCGTTCAGTTTAAGTAGGCAATTTAATACAACCTATGAACTTAAATGTGCAATACTTGACGCTCAAAAAAACATTAAAACAGAAGAATTGCACAATTTGACTAATTCCATGGAAACTAGAATTTTTCATGTAATTAGTAATCATATAATAACACATTACGTTACATGACATCATGACACATCATGTCAGTATTATTAGAACGATGAATTTTTCTATATAAGTTTATTATAAATGAAATGAAAGCCAAAATTATAAAAATAAGTATTAATTATTCGACATATTTTTTAAAATATTGAGAAAAGAGATATGTAAAAAGAAGCATGGCTTTTTAGGACTTATTACCGGAATACTCTTATAAGAGGAAGTAGCAGCTTGTCGATGCATGGAAGCAAAATATCTTTTCAGTTGAACTAAATACTATTCAGAAAACCTTTGTTATCAATACGTCAGTTAAGAACCATCCAACTAGAAAAACTTGGCTGAACATAACTAATCAGGACCAATCAGACCCGATTAAAATAATTTAAGACGTGTAACGGAGAAAATTACTTTTTGTTCTGACCAGGATTGCCTGATTTCGAGCAGATAATGTTTTCCTGCCTTATTTCGAACTATTCAATTTTACACTGCAAATTCAAGTGCATTATTTCAACTGACTTATCTGCATTATTTTAGTGAAGTCAATTTTTACTCAATTTCCTCTGAATAAGTATAACATGTTTATGTGCTTTAATATTTATAAACGTTTTGTAGCAAAACACAATACTTCTAGTACTTTCAATTCTTTAATTATACTGCTTTAGTCCTAACGTATTAGATTAGAACAGGAAGATCAGAAGTTTTTTAATATCTTTAATAATGTTGATATCCTGTTTCCATATTCTAACCTAAGTAGAACAACTTCATGGTGCTAAGATTTATACTTTATAACTTATCATTACTAATGAAGCAAAGATTTTTCCGCTTTAAGATAAAGTGGAATTTGTGCACTGTGCGTTAAAAGTCTTCTTATTCGTTATGTATACGACAATCACAATTTTAAATTAAATGCCAATCTCACTATCTTTAAAAATTGCTCTCAATTTTGTAATCATATGAAAATGTATACTTATACGTTTTATTATTCCAAACCCGAGTCGAAATATTGAACCTTATTTGGACCTTTTTCTCCCCAATAGTTGAGCAGTTAAAAGTATCAAAATGGGTCTGAATCCTATGTAAAATGAGATCCTATTTAACGCCTAAAAGTGGCACAAATTTCAATTTTTTCCATCTTTAGGCGCAAAATAGGACCTCAATTTGAATCTCCGTTGAGGATTTACATCCTATTTAGTTACTAATATTATTATTATAATTATTATTATTATATATATACTTTTCAAAAATAAATTAGTCAAAATTACTAAAAAATGGATTTTTACTCGTTTGCAATTATAAGTGTACCACTATATAAATTAATGTGATAACTATAATTACAAACAAATAAAAATTCATTATAACGTAATGGCATTAACTATATATGTAAAAAGTATACATGCATATTGATGAAAATTGAAAGGTTATTTATTTACTTACATTAACCCAATGATAATACGAATAATAATGATTAATATTACTTGTATTATTTTCTTTATTCTAACAAATCTTATATATTTATTTTTTGTTTTAATTATAATGACGTATAGTCCATAGAGTCATATGTATTGAATATAAAAATTATTATTTAACCTAGGAGAAGTAATAGGTCCAATTCAGGGGATAAAGGCTTTGGTGATATGTAAATAGGAGCATAATTTTACTGAGAAGGAGTTAAAGGTTCAAATAAGCAGCTGTAGTATTGAAAAGTATCATGTTAGGTTCAAATAGGAGTAAAAACCATGAAAAGAGGTTCAATATTTCGACTCGGGAAGTCAATCGGGGATCCGCACAATTTTCATAGTTTGTAAGCTAATATAATTTCTTAACAGTCATTGCACGCATAGTGTAAATATATACTGCCTCTGTGTAAAATCTTACTTTTATTAAAGTCAGGAATTGTAACTACCCCACTTTGTCCCTTCAAAAGTAAAAATATTTTAATCGCACGAAAGAAAGTTTTTAAAGAAATTTTCAAGATTCAGTAACAAAAGCAGGGATTTTTGCATTGCGAGAAACGATTTCGACTGTCCTTTCTTACGCTTGATTTATAATAGCCTAATAGGAGCAGGACTTCTGAGACCGTTCTCAGCCCGGTATTCGGGCGTTGCAAATCTAAATCATGTTTGAGTGGACATTCGCTCTTCATTGATTTCTCGATTAGGATGTCGAAAGTTTCTTCCAAATAAGCGCATTTTCTTATTTTCTTCAAAACGAGAAGCACTAGTTGAGGGAGATTTAAAGAATTCCCCCTCTCATCCTTATCAAGGGGCATCCAATTTTATTATTAAACCGGTTTTCATCTCCTAATTTTGCGATAAAGATTAAAGGCGAATTAAAGAAAAAAGCTCATTCAAAAATTAAGAATGCCACATAAAACGCTTCCATAAAAGGAAACTGGATTCTTAAGTCGAGAAGGTCACTTAGCCAGTTTAGCTTTTTGCAGTACCCGTTGATATGGCGGTGTAAACCGCCTCATTAAATGAGCTATTAACTTAGTAATGTGATAAAATTAAAGAGATTATTCGAAGCTTATGGCTGAGCAGGTATTCACATTCACTTACCATGTGTGGTAACGCATATAAAATATGCTCCATTGAAATTGCCATGGTGGAAGAGGGAGAACAGTCGAGAATTCGCACCTAACCAATGCAAAGTTTGGTTTGGTATTGCTACTAAATGTTGGATAGCTTAAGGAAAAAAAATTAAATAAACTTACAGCGAATGAGCAATTAATATGGCTTTGTGTAATACAAATTGGCAAGCTTCTGAAGAAAAATGTAAGTAGTGTAAAATAAAATATATAGTATACATGTATAACTGTAATATAATACACGGAATTTTAAGAGGATTTATTTTTTCTATAGAACAATTTTATTCTCATTACGTTTTTACCCGACTGCTCCGAATATATTGTCGCTAGATTCGTATTAGTCGTGGGAGTGCTAGTCTATAGCCCATAGCACTCCTACGAGCCATTTTTTGAGAAAAATAAATATAGCCGCAATTTTTGTCGCATTAATTTTTTTCTTTGTTTTCAAACACATTGATATGAGTATCAAATGAAAGGTGTTAATAAAACGAGTTCAAATATATATGGATTTATGTATATATAAAGGGGCCTTTGGTAGTTCAGTTATTAACGCGCTGATATATCGTCCCAAATATAGGGACATTAACGTTTTAAAATATTACCACCACGGAGACTACAGGAATTTAATACAATCAATATAAAAAAATATTAATTAAATTCCGGCGGAGGTGTAATAAATTTCGGTTCTTAGGAACCAAATGTTCTCCCGCCGTATATTTATTTAATGAGGTGAAGTTCGTATATATGTATGTATACCATCTTCAAGCAACAGTACCCAAGCAAAAATATCTATTTTCATTTCAAACATATCACAATTCATTTTAAAAATATTTTTTTTAGACGCTGTGAGGTGAAAAAGTATAATTTTAAAATGGATGTTGATAAGTTCGAAATGAACTTAATAATTTTTTGCTTAGGAAAATGTCGCTTGAAAACGACCCACTGTGAGTGGGATGAAAGATCTGACCTAGATAAACAAAAATTTGTATGGCAATTATTTAAGAGTTACAGGGTAGTTCATTAATTTCAAACATCACTATTTTAGTTCTCTTTTGATAAACTCAACGCAGCTCTTTCATGCCAAAAATCTATTATGCCAATGTCCTTTCTAAAGAAGTCAATCAACTTCCAAAAGAGGAAAATGTGTTTCTTATTTTCCTAAAATTAAGTTTTTATTCACATTTGCCCCGAAATTCATGTAATTTATATACCTATTTATTATTTTTTCGAATCATCCTCTTATTACCTTTGCATAAAGTGAAGCATCTCCACGCAGAGAAAAAATGTGAAAATTTATTCATGGAAAACTTTATCTGGTAAATTAAAAAAAATTGAATTATAAAGAAATTAAATTAAAATTAACCCCAAAATATTTTTTTAAATTAAAAACCGATTTAAGTTAATGCTAATAGTTCACAAACACTATTCAAAAGGTCCTCCGTTAGACATGCTAGCTCCCTGTTTAAGGTGTATTGTAGCCAGCCTCCCCCGGATTTTTGTCACTGTAGTCCCAATTCTGCCAATTGATTCCTCTTTGGTGTTAACAGGACTTGAGTAAACACAATCCTTCATCGACCCACATCAAAAAATGTCCAATGTAGTAAGTTCTGGAGACCTAGCAGGCCAAGGAATCGGTCTACCTCTTCTAATTTAGTATTCAGGAAATTGTTCATTTAATTTTACCTTCACAATGATACCAATATGCACTGGTGCTCCATCCATTGACCTTATATTATATTATCCAGAAAGATGTCTTCAAGTAGTTTTGGCAATGTATTCTCCAAAAAGTCTACATAAATTTGGCTATTAAGCACTTACTGCAAAATGAATAGTCTTATTATGGTAAGTAATTGCTGGTGATACAATTCAAACATTGACACTGAATTTATGCTGAAATGATGTCGCTTTATCCTCTATGGATGGAAGGTATGAAGTTTGTGGAAGTTTGTGAAATCATCCTTAGTGAATTACGGTTCATCCCTCTACAGAATTCGATATAGAAACATCCTGTTCTCTATGTCGCATTTCAGAAACCAAGTGCAAAACTCCAAACTTTTTAAGTTTACAATTCGCCAATTCAACCGCATTTGGGATCTCAAAGACGAAATCTAGAAGTTAATACTTTACAAAGCCTTATAAAGTCTATGCCAAATCGAATCTTTTCAGTAATTAATAAGAATGGAGGTCCCAAAAAGTATTAAATAGAGTTCACTTGTATTTTAATATAAATTACTTAATAATTATATTGATTACTAATGTTGCGGCTAAATTCTTCTTAAATATAGTGTTTTTCGCTTTTAGAAATATTTAATGTGAAAAATGTCTATGCGGCTAAATCAATTTCGTTCACTGTACTTTATATACACCTAACTTTTAATTTTAATGATAATAATAATATTTTATTGACATTAATTTGCAAGTTTTTTCTAGCAGATAAATCGATATATTTTTGAGTTTTGTAAATCCATATAAAAAACATCGTTTTCACCTTATGTTTTGAATCCAGTGAATATTTTATATAAAATTAGATTTGAAGTCGGCTTCTCGAAAACTGATTACCAATTGAGCAATGCTGCAGCGTTATGTTCCAATCTTGAAATTCTCATGTAATTTAAACTTTATCCATTCCATGACAAATTTCACAATTTTTTTCATGCTCCTAATGTTAGATTTTATGTACGAAATTTATTGAAATTAAAAAAAAGCTATGTATTCAATCTTTATAATCAGTTATTTATACCTAATCATCAAAAAACCTATAAAATATCATATATTTTTATTAAAACATTTTTAATATAAATGCATGTGTACACAAATATTTTTTAAATAAAAATTGTGTTTTTGTATATGCGTTAAATTCATTTCTTTCCGTAGAGATAGGTATCTATATACAAATTTCAGTAAATGTAGTGTTAAAAAGTTTGCTGTGGGGCAGTTTATTTTACCTATGTATACACACATCATATTTAGAAAATTTCGATTTGTATAAAATATGTACACAATAAATAACTCTTTATTGTTAAAAAGATATGAGTTGATAAAATATACTATTATGAGGCAACGGAAATCTTTTTTACTTATGAGTTGACAATCATATTTATTATATTATATAATTGAAGAATTCGTCAAAATCGGGCTTTTACTTCAATTACCAATTAACACGAATTTTTTTTATTTAATGGGGAATGAGAACTTCTTTTCAAGCTAAAAGTGCATTTAATAAATGTCGGCTTCAACTGAAGTCATCGCTTTGATGGTCGATGTTGATTTAGAATAGATAATATATTGTAATAATCACCTAATGCTCGTACTTTTGTTCAAATGGAAAGAAAACTTTCTTTGAATTGCAATGAGCCAAATCAAGTCTTGTGTTAAAAAATTGAAGGTTATTGAAGTGTGAAGATACTTTTTTATTCCATCTGCATGTGTCTACATTTTTTGTACTTAACTTGGTTTCCCGATAGCTCAAACTTTTGGTACGAAATGCGTTCGCATTTAATTTTGGAGTATCTAAAGTTCTTTTGCACTTTACCAGCACCTCTTGTTACAAAGATATAACTGACTTTAGTGTATTTTGAACATTTTCTAGCTGTTATAAAGATTACTTTGGGATTTTTATTTATAAAGAGTTATAGTATTTCGAATATAATGAGGATGCACTTAAAATGGTTAACTTCTATTATTATTTGATTAACACTAGAACACTAGAACTACCGGTGCGCAAGTGTGTAATTTTAACAACTTTCTGCACCTTTAATTTAATACTCTTTCAAATTTGAATAACTAATTATTAATGGAAAAATGTTTTTGAATATGTCGTAATTCTAAATCCTATTAAACTTTGGCATAAATCAGAAGAGAATTACAAAAATATACAATTAAGGAAGAAGGAAGAAATTGAGTACCAGTCAAATTGACTGGTTTTGGTAGTTCTAGTGTTAAAGAAATTGACATAACTTGCAGAATATTTTCTTTTGTTATATTCCAACCTACCTGCAGAAACAGTTTCGCAAAGTGAATTATTCCTAAATTCATGAAGAGGGAACTTTTACTTTCCTATATATTTTAATTTGTTGCCAAGTTCTTACAAGAAGCAGCATTACTCATTTCTATTAAAATTAGTTTCTTACCGCGTTTGTCCTTGCATTCATTAAGTGGTTGCGATTAAACTATCAATTTTGAGCGCAATTTCGTGATACTCATAAAATGGGGATGAATCTAACGACATTGACTTGGCACAATTGAAAAAAAAAAAATTATTTTCAGACATAATAATAGGTTAAACCTATTAAAAGCAAAAGCCGCGTCTGAAGTCAGAGAAAATTTATTATAATTTTGAACGAGCTAAAATTTAGTTAAGAGCACTAAGAAAACCTAATCAAATACACAAAATATTTTCCACTCCCTAGTCGGTTTCAAGTAGAATTCAACTAGGTATATACAAAATTTATAATTTGCGCAATACAGGATAACTTACCCTGACGATCTCAAAACAAGAATATACTACACATATTTTATGCTATGAGTGAAATATTATTTAATTATATTAAATTCAATTAATTTACTTAAGAGTTTATTGGTGAGGAGAGTACAAGTTTTGCAAACTTTAAACAAATATTGTGATTTTGATAGTTTACAAAAAGCTCATAGCATATTTCACAAGGTGCGGTCGACTTTCATGTCAACAACTGGGTGATACTATCACTAAGTTAGATACAGTATACGCATAGAAAGCGAAAGGTTAATGATAATGTGTCTTTCATAATTCATGAACAATAAAATTTGTAAAAAGGTTATGATGAACCAACCTACATATATTTAAAATCAAATGAATTCGATTTTATTATTTGAGTAATCTCCAAGGAATGCTTTCTTTGTAGCTTTAAATTCTGCATGTATAAAGAGTCTCAGTTGAATAAACTGCTTTCTATAGTTAAGACATCCATAATATAAAAAAAAAACAATTCTGATTGTTACCAAGAGCGACTAACTTTTGTCTGGAGACCAAGTTATAGTTGTTTTTTTCAAACTAAAAGATTGAGCATCGTGATTACGTTTATTACTGCGAATTTAAACTGCGGTTATTAGAGCTGCATGCTTTATGCTCTTTTTATGGAAACTGAGAAAACTCATAATTGCCAAGTGCAAGGCTGCTAAGCTTGATATTCATTTGAAGCTATTAAATTGTTGGCTTGAATCAACCAGCAATTTGCTGAAATAATCTGCTGCGAAATCATTAAAAAATTAGTCATTTCTGGTGTTACAACGAGTGCCAGTCATTATGAGCGCTCTATATCAGACGGATAATCCCAGTACTTCAATCTCGGGAGTATCTAAAGGACATGATAATAAATTCCATCTGAAAATCAGAGTCGAATAAAGCGGTTCCACTTTTACGAGTTGTCGAGAATAAAATCAACTACCACAGTAGTTTAGCGATAAAGTTGTGGGGCAATGGGATTGGACATTACATACTTATGGTATACAATCGATGGGTAAAATTTATTATTCTGTTGAAACTACAAAGTGATTTTAGTTTGATTCTTTTCCTGAAAAGTTTAACGTCGTCCTTCACGGCCCATATGTGACGATTTTGATTTCCGCTCTTTCCTATATCAGTTTTGCTTCTCTTATTCGAACCACCTTAAGAAAATACTCATATATTCTTCAGGGATCAATGAAATTTGAATAACATTTCCTAAATTGAATCTAAATTGTTCTATGTGACATTCCATAAGGCATATCTAATCCCCTAGATTACTCGTCCACAACAGTCCTGGTTCCTATTCCAAGCGTCGCAGGAAACCCCACATAAATAAGGAATTTATGCATTAATTTTAGGATTGCGGAGAACGATTAAAAAAGTTTTTACCGTAAAAAATGCGGCAAGCATGAACAAATACACCCCAATTGCGATGGTATCTTTTGTCACAAGTTTATGGAATTGGAAATTACTTCCTCACCTGCCCAGCCCGTTGTTTCTCCAAGCTTTCGTAATGATTGCTTCGAGTGCAGCTTTTCGAGCTCGTCAGCTTGTTATCTCCACAGTGCCAGCAGAGCCCCGCAATTGTAAGAATTGATCTTTATTTGAGAATCTGCCAATATGTGCGAATACTTTCTAGAAATAATCGGCATTATTCCTGTAAGTGTTACATACGGTGGATTTTGCGACTACCGTCGATACCGTCGCCTAGTTGGCGCCATTTACCACCGAGGGTAAGTCGTACAGATAAAAAAATGAACTTGTGGCGGCCATACACTCTCCTTGAGCTGCTTCCCTGCTTTCTGTAGTCTTTTCCTATACTCTCCTCTGAATATTTTTAGGGAGTGTAAGAAGACAGAGTAAAAGATTATTGTAGCGGAAAAGATGTGTGTGGGATGGTTCGCATTCAGAAGGACGCCCCGCTATGTAACACTATTCAAATCAATTACATTAATCTCGTAATACACTCGTGCACGGGGGAAGAATTTCTGAAGCTCCAATGAATTCGCCTTATACAGCAGGGCTAAAGCAGTACCTAGTTGCCATCGTTTGGAGATTTTAAAACATTTTCAGCAATAGCAGCAGAATTTTAATTGCCTATCTTTTTGATAATGAAAAGCTCCTTTGGTTGGAGGTAGAATATAATTCATCTAGGTCAAAGGTTACTACTAACAGGAATAATCGTTAGTCAAGTAATCAACAATAACTTTATAATTGCTATATAATTTGTTTTAAGAATATGCCAACAAACTTCTTTTCAATGGAAAAATTCCTGACAAACACAGATTATATAGAAAATGATACGATCTCCGTTAATCTTATTTATTGTAAACAGAATATTTTCGCATGGTTTACTAATAAAGATATATGCTAATCTTATAATAATATAATAATATTTTTTAGAAGCAATATCTAGTGAATACGGCAGGTGGGGTAGGACATCCCATTTAAGCGCCTCCAAAGTTTCCTTGACGACTGTTGCAATATGTGGCCGAGTGTCTCTTAGTTTGAGTTCATACGGAACCCAATTTTCTTGATTTTACAACATACCCATATGTTCATCAACTGCACTTTTCTTCAAATTAAAACAAAAAGAAAATGATGACACTTTTACATTAATATAGACTGTGTTTCCATGCAGAGTTAACTCAGGGTTAGCCCAAGTTAAAGTCCCATGGAAACCAAGGTTGAGTTAAGTTTCGTTAAACCCAGCTAAACTCAACGAAAGAGGTCGGATTTAGCTGAGTTATGCAAATGTATTGGTAGATTGTTTGCTTCTGTGTTAAAAATGGCGTCTGCGTCTAAATCCATTTTTAAAAACAAATATTTATATAAATTTCATTGAGGTGCGAATATACCAAACCAAGAGCTGTCAAACTAACCCAGGTACATGGAAACGCGCAGGGTTAACTTCAGTGCTTTAAAACTCAACGAAAACTCAACCCAAACTCAACCCCGTTCATGGAAACACAGTGATAGATACAAGATGGTCCGATGGGATTTAATGCTAGTTACGCCATTTTTATAAATCCCTTAATACTTATTTTTCCCCAATACAACACCATCAAAATAATCTAAAATTGTCAATCAATTTAAAATGTATGTACTCTGAAGAGTAAAACAAAAATAGCGAAATATGTGTAATAATATTCCTAACCTACTCTAAAAGAGGTTGTTGTACGAACACTTTTTACACCAACGGTAGCTAAGCCCATAAGCAGAACAGAAATCGCAAAGCTAAAAATAGACTGTAAGAATCAGAATACCATACAATACATTCCTACATATTTGCATAAAATCGAAAGTTTGCTTGTTTGCTTGTTTTTTTTTCACACCTAAACGCTTAGTGCGATAATTTTCATTTATTATTTATTCGCGAGGTTCAAAATAGGAGATCCGAGATGGCGGCCAACAATAGCAAATATCAAGAGATTGCCATGAAAGTTGGTATTTGGAGATTTTTAGAAATCCTGATTGCGAATCTAATTAAATTAAATTTAAAAATACGAGACGGCAAATTCAATGTCATGACCAACATTTTTCGAAACGAAGTTAAGTGAAAATTGGTTTATAGGTCTAATATAATAATATAAATAATAATTTTTTTAATATAAATATATAAATAAAACTAATTCGGTAACACTAATTTCGAATCTACTATCCTATGTAGCAAACATCATTTTCCGATCGTGGTAGTAAAATAAATTTTGGAATATAAGTCTATATAACAAACACAAATTTTAATAATACTAGTTTAAGAGATGAATTTTCAGACCTGAGAATTTTAAGTTTTTAATTAAATAGATGCGAAATACTCGGTCATATGAGGAAAACTTGTAAAATTAACTTTTTACATTCTTATTAATGACTGTACTTTAAAAGGAGTTTGCAGGAAAGTTTTAGAGTTTGTTCGTCTTCGTCTTCGTCTTCGTCTTCGTCTTCGTCTTCGTCTTCGTCTTCGTCTTCGTCTTCGTCTTCGTCTTCGTCTTCGTCTTCGTCTTCGTCTTCGTCTTCGTCTTCGTCTTCGTCTTCGTCTTCGTCTTCGTCTTCGTCTTCGTCTTCGTCTTCGTCTTCGTCTTCGTCTTCGTCTTCGTCTTCGTCTTCGTCTTCGTCTTCGTCTTCGTCTTCGTCTTCGTCTTCGTCTTCGTCTTCGTCTTCGTCTTCGTCTTCGTCTTCGTCTTCGTCTTCGTCTTCGTCTTCGTCTTCGTCTTCGTGTTCGTGTTCGTGTTCGTGTTCGTCTTCGTCTTAAGAGGTGGGGAATGATCTAAATGATGACCCTTAGGGATTGGGGTATAAAATTGTTCTCCGCAAATTGGGGGCGCTTTCTCAGAGCGCCCCCCTTGAAGCGAGGACAGTCCGTTCCATTGTGGATGCCCTTTTCCCCACCAAACCGCTGGATCGGCGGGGCATTCGAAGCTCCTCCCTTCAAAATGGAGGAGCTCACAGGGGGCTTGCGGAGTCTGCAAAATCCGAAAAGCGGGGCCCGACGGACTCTCAGTAGAGGTGTTAAAGGCGTTGACAGCGAGCCATCCAGGGCTCTTGCTGGATATGTCCAATGTCTGCCTGAAAGCGAGAATCTTTCCTTCCCGCTGGAAGATAGCTAGGCTTGAGGTGATCAGCAAGGGCAAGGGACCCGTAGGGTCCTCCGTGTCGTACATGCCGCTGTATATGTTCGACACAGCTGGCAAAATCCTCGAGAAGCTCCTAAAGCCTCGCCTACATGCGGCTGTTGTGGCTGCTGAAGACCTTTCCGAGAAGCAGTATGGCTTTCGGAAAGGGAGATCGACGGTAATGCTATTCAGTAGGTGGTCGTCGAGGCCTGGACCACCTGGACAGCGGGAACCATTATTGCCGCCCGGTGTGCCTACTGGTCACTCTGGATGTGCGCAACGCCTTTAATTCGGTGAGGTGGAGGGACGTGCTTGATGTGTTAGAACCCGACTTCAGAGTTCCCCAGTATCTCTTGCGGATTATGGGGGGTTACCTGAAGGACCGCACCCTCACCTACGAGACGGAGGATGGCCCGGAAACGAGGATCCTTTCGGCGGGGGCGGCCCCAGGCTCCATTCTGGATCTCGACATATGGAACTATACATATGATGGAATCCTGCGTATGGAAATGCCGGTAGGGTCTTTTCTGGTTGGGTACGCCGACGATATCACGGCGTTTATTACCGCCAGAGATGTCGCTGCGGCTCAACCAGGTGATCCGCCGGGTTGGTCCCTGGATGCGCGACCACGGACTGGAGTTGGTGCTAGCCAAGACCGAGAGCGTCCTTCTGATGAAGAAACGCATTCCCCTCCTGAGGAAAATGCAGGTGGCAGACATGTCGGTCCAGACGAAGCCCGCGATCAAGTTCCTGGGGGTGAGCCTCGATTGTAGACTCACTTTCTGGGACGAGAACCGAGGCAGGGGGGACAAAGCGCCTGCGGTGACGGCGGCGCTAAGCAGGGTCATGGCCAACATTGGTGGACCCAGACCCTGCAAACGGCGTCAGTTGCTTCGCACCGCTGAGGCCGTCATGCTCTACGGGGCAGAAGTCTGGGCCGGCGCGATGCGGTGGGAGAAGTACCGCAGGCGCTTGCTCTCGGTACAACGACGTGCGGCCCTCCGCATCGCGTTTTCCTACCGCACGGTTTCGGAACTGGCGGTGTTGGCGGTCGCGGGGATCATTTCGATTGACCTCTAGACCAGGGAGCGACAGTCTGTCCACCAGGAGAAGCCTGTTCTGGGGCGAGAGACCCAGCGGGTCGTGCAGGCCATGACCTTGCCGTACGGGGGGACGCAGGGGAGGGATTTATGGCGAAGGGTCGCCCTTTGTGTGAAAGGGATCCCTCGCCAGAAAGAACAGGACACTAACAGGGAGCGCCTGTTAGCGTAGGGGGACCCTTACGGGGAATATATAACACTCCACCCCGAAGTAATGTTTCACAGACGGTTCCGAGGTGGAGCTCCTGGGGGATAGGATTTTAACCGGTAGGACCAGCCAAGCTGAGGAGTCCGGCACGCAGTGCGTAACAGCATTTCCCCACTTCCATAAAAAAAAATTGCTTCCATTATTATTAATTTAGTTATTTATTCTTTATAGTGTTTATGAAAACGAAGAAATAATTTATTTGAAATAATAGGCATTGAAATTTTTCGTCGTGAAAAATAGATGTTTTTTGGAATTCTTCTTTTACTGTTAAAATGCGCTGATATTTATTGTACTATATCATGCTTATTGATATTTAAACTACAATTTCCCAAATTTCTAATAGGTAAGAAAATTGTTACTTTATTGTAGTTTTGACCTCAGATGTCGACATCTGGAGAAATTTTTCTAGGGTTTACGTTACATCTCCCATTAGGATAATTTGAAATAAAAAAATAGTACAGATATTTTAGCAGTAAAATCCGATTTACACTTATCAGATTATGCAACGAACGAGGCAGTCAACAAATATTTGGGGCTGTTTGATCCATGCCTATGAGTGAAGCTTTAATGAGGATACAAAGACTACTATGTAAGCAAAGCTCTACAGAGTCATTTTCATATAGAAAACTTGCATGAAATTGGCTGATGACCATGACAGTGTAAATGCAAAACTCATTTTCATGACAGAAAATAATGAAATTGACTCATGCCCATGATAGTGTAAATGAGGTCTAAAGATGCTGTTAACTAGCCAACTAAAAAAATTAAAAAGATATATCACAATGTTTGCTATCGAAATATGTATTTGCGCTGCGAGTAACTGCGGGTAACAGTGGATAACTTTGAATCACTTTTGAAATATTTTCTATTCTATGTACCTACGGCTCACAGGGTAAATATATGTACATTGTGTGATCTATATAGTTCGTTGCCATGATGGCTCAGAATAAAATATTAAAAGAAAAAAAAGAGAACCCTGCTACAACCATTGATATTTAGACGGTGCAAAGTTGATTTTGAGTTGATTTGGAGTAATAGTCCGCCATTAATTTTAAGGAGAAAAATTGAATTTTATGTTGATTTTAAAGCTAAACCACAAGCAATATTGTGCCACATCTAATTAAAAAACAGGCAGTTAAATAGAACGTGGTAAAAATATTCACATAAAACCAACACCTAAGCTTAAATTTTGAAATACATAGAAGTCAAAACTTGAAAAAAAAACCATTCGAAAAAACACACTTAGGATGACCATTGCAAAAATAAATTTTTTGTTTAATAGATGCTAGCTTTCAACATTTACCTTTGTTTTTGTTGATCTGGCATTTCAGTTTCTAGCCTAAATATTAACATATTATACGAAATATAGAATGATCGTTTTAAAAGAAAAAAACAAGTTTGTTGCGGTGTGACCCCATGTTACCAAAGAAGCTTAAATTTACCTAAATTTTCTGTACAAAATTTAAAATATATAACTTTGTTAAAATCTTGAAAATGTCAATAAGAGAGTTTCAAATTTGTTGTATTTTGCTCTTTTGCAGAATTCAATTCGACACAACTTATCATTGCATAACCGTTTCATGAGAGTACAAAATGAAGGTACAGGCAAATCATCCTGGTGGATGTTGAATCCTGATGCGAAGCCTGGTAAGTCAGTTCGACGAAGAGCAGCATCAATGGAAACGTCGAAATATGAAAAAAGGCGAGGGAGGGCGAAAAAGCGCGTGGAAGCCTTAAGGAATACTGGAGTTACAGGATTAAACGACGCAACACCATCACCTAGCAGTAGTGTTAGTGAAGGTCTAGACCACTTCCCCGAAAGTCCGCTGCATAGGTAAATGTTACACTCAAGGAGTTTTGCCTATGCTGCTATTAGTAAAAAATAGAGTGATATACACTAGAACACTTCTAGTAGAGTAATTATGCTTCTTTGTAGAAATTTCAGAAGTATTTTTAAATTGCTTTGAAACCATTCTTCAAAATCTTTTATTTTAAGTTTTTTGGCTTACTGTTATAATTTTGGTTTTAATTTGAAATGATTTAACGATACAGTGGCGGATTTCAACTTTCTCCTGATTTTCGGCAACGAGCTTCATCAAATGCCAGTTCCTGTGGTCGTTTGAGTCCAATACCAGCCGTTGTGGGTCTAGAACCGGACTGGAGTTTTCCCACATCCTCAAACGAATTTAATCAAAATGTTCATAGTCCGCCGTCAGCGTCAGCAAGTTCAGCTCAGTCTGCTGCCTTAGATCACCTAGCTGGATCTTTGGCAGATGACCTTACACTGCAAAGCGATTTTCTACAAGGGTCAGTTTCAATTTGTGTTTATTTTGCTCGATTTCCATGTTTGAATTAGAATGTCTTTGCATGCATTTAAATTTTATCTGTAATATCAGAACTTAATTAGCTTTTGCACAAGCGTAATAAACCCTTACGATCAATCAATTTTTTTCAAAGTGTATTTTTTTTTCTTCCAACTGATCATACGGATGGAGTAGGTTTAGTTCAGCGACAACCGTACATAACCAGCCACCCCCGCCGTATCAGCCACCACAGCCCTACTCATTACATGCAACTGTCGCTCAATCATACGGAATGCAAACTTTTCACTGTTCAATCCATCGTCCAATGCCCTGTGCCTGTATGCACTCCGCGGAAGTAATGATGATCTAAAGATTGATTTTTATCAAGTCTTTAATTAAGTATATTTTTTCAGAGATTGTCACCATCATCAGGCACTGGCATGTCACCCTCATACCCAAATGGCGAACCTGCCACAGAGTCAATGGGTTCATTTAATAATAATTCAATAATTATCGACTCGACGGCAACGCATTCTTCAACAGATAGTTCAGGACTTTCATCTACGGGGCAGAAAATTAATACAAATGTAGCAGGTAAGTCGTATTAAATAGTGAAGAGATGGCATTAAAATTTCATTTCATAATATACATACAAGTAAATTTAGAGTATTTATTTTCTATTTATCTATTTAAAATTCCTTTTTTCAAATAAGTGAATTGCAAATTTAAATATTGAATTAACTTTAAAACCTTTTCAAAAAAATTCCTTTTCATATAGCTTTGTTTTTTTTTGTATATACATATATGTATTTCTATAGAACTTCTAAACATACCATATTAGCTATTTTTTGGTTGATATATAACTAGGAATTAGTTCTTTAAAAAGTAAAGCACAATGTGAATTCGCAATTTTCAAGTGTAAGCTTCAAAACCAAAGCATTTTTCATTTGCTTACTGTGAGAAGAACATCTCTAATTGCTAATATTACACACAATTCCATTCTTGAATTAACCGTATTCAATGAAGCTACAATTACTGTTTAAGTTATGAAGCCAGCACAGTAAATACACGTGTGTTGTTTGCTATTCCGGTACCCTTTCTTTCCCAGTTATTGAACTATGTACGGTATTACAAAACTCTTCCCTTTTTATAATAATATGACTCTAAAGTAAATGATATGCCGTAATTAATAATTTAGAATAATTAATGCTGTTATTAATTTCACAATCAGGCCAAGTTTTTGGCAATTAAACTATTCATTGTAAAGTTTTTTTTTTAGAAAATAAAGCAGTTATATTAAGGTTATTTTATTTCCATGATTTTGAGTTTTAATATGTTATAGTACATATATTTTGATTTTATGTCATATGTAAGTTTAGCATTATCTCCAATATTTTCAGAAAGCCATTCGAAGTATAATCTAATAAATAAAATGTAGTCCATGTGCATTATATGTACAATGTCTATTTCAGATATTTTAGGACAGTCATAAGACAGTAGAGGACGTTACAAATTATTACATATTTTACGATAAACTTTAAGATTTAGTAAATAACTATGCTTTTAAGATGGTTTGCTCATTACGTGGATTGCCGATGCGATAATTTTTAAGAATGTTTTTTTTTTAAGTAAATAGTTTTTAGCTATATTTATTCAACTTTAACCCTATATATATAAACAAATATTCAAATTACTTTGTCATTAGATATTAGTGTAACAGTATATATTACTTTGTTATAGATACAATATAATCGTATTTTAATAAGTGTACTCACGTGAAGAGTGCCCATTATGCTCGCAATTGTGGCTGCTACACTAGTCTGAAAAATAAAACATTAAAACCTTTTGCTCAAGAAGGATGTGGCTATGACCAGAACCAGAATTATTAAACAATATTAATTAAAAAGCAAAACAAAATGACAGCCTGTTGAAAAAAAATATATTTCTTTCCAATATTTTTTATCTTTAGAAACGTAAAAATCAAAAAATTTAATTGATATTAATTATTCTGGTTCCAGCGAAAGGAATAAGCTTGTACTTATTAAAATGGATTAACTAGAATACATTTAATAAAAATCGATTTTTTATAAATTTTAAATGGGAATGTACAATATATAAATTTCAAATTGGAATACTTTAAGTCCCCAATCAAACTCAGCAAAAATACTCGACCACCGTGATGGAATGAAGATTTGTGTGATCTTAAGAAGATGACCACAAAAGTTTTTAACATCTGCCATAAGCATCATATCTGGCAACTTTATAAAGACTGAAAGATTAACAAGAAAGCCATTAAAAATACCAAGCTTGGAAAAACTACAGCCACTCCATTGAAAACATCAAAGACTCTGTGAGACTAAGCAAGATTCTGTCAAAGGAGCATGTTAATCTGTCTTTCGTGAAGACGCCGGATGTGACATGGACGGAATCTGGTGCTGAATCTCTAGATATTTAAACGAATAACGTGAGCGCAGAAACTTGAAATTCTCAGAGTGTGCAACCGATCCCATGGAGTAGCTTCAAACTTATTATAAATGAGAAAAACACCTTAACTGCAATTATGAGTTTCGCATCGAATAATACAATAGGCCTTGACGGTATTTTGCCCATTATACTGCAGAAACTAGAAGATAACTGTTATACGAATACATTATTCATAGAAGCGTGGTCAGCATTCCGAAGAAACGTATTTTATACTGTTATATTCAGCAAATATTAATCAAATCACCTTTATCTAAGGCTCAGCATGCGTACCTCAAGAGAAAGTCTGCATAAGGTGGTACGCACCAATGAATACTCTCTAACAAACAATATACGCTTGCCCTATTCGTTGATATAGACGGGGTTTTTATAATATAGGCAATTCAGGAAGCTCTTTCTTATTTCTCTTAGTACATAAGGGACTTAGTCACTAGATTCAACATGTTAAAAACTAGGATAATTTAGGAATAAATTAAAGTAGTCAGCTATCCAGAAAATTTGGTTGTTTTGATTTCTGGCATAGATCTCTCACTTATTTCATATATAACGTAGAGAGCCTTGGATAAAGTGAATATTTGTTTTATGAGCTTTGATCTCTGCATAAATGCAAGTGAGACATTAATTCTAAATTTAATTGGAAATTGGATATTGAAGAGTGGTTCAGGAAAGCATGTAAAAACGCCTTCGATATAAGATGGGAATTCCAACCAAAAACGGTATGGTAGAGGTGTACAGTTGTGATACATCCTATGCCCACTTACGGTTCGCTTGTTTGGTGCTTTTATTTGGCAAAGTAATGCAACATAATAAGAGTTGGCAGTACAAAGTATACAAAGAGCGTTATGTTAAGCCGCCTCAGGAATCTTACGGTCCTGTCCGACTGCGCCCTCAATGTTCTTTTGCATCTTTTGCCACATTCCACATAAAGTGATTATATTGTTTCCATACTGTTCTTTGTGAAAAACTAATAAAAATTTAAAAAAATACACTCATAAAATTTTAAAATATCTTAAAAAAGAGGAAATCTATATTTGCTTCAACACTATTAATTACACAAATTCAATAAAAACCTAAACAATTTAGCAAATTTTCATTACGATGATTATATGAAGAGGTGACTTAAGCTTTGGAAAGAGCAGGCAGAAATTTTTAAATTCAATCGACGTAAAATTTGTTGAAATCAAAAATCATACTCTAACTACAAAAAATACATACGAAAAGAATCCACTCTGAGAAAAAGAAATTAATCGGATGAGAAAAAGGAAAACTCCTGAAAACAGTGTGCTTTATAACTTCCAAAACTAATAGTTTTAACAGCCTGATTTAATTATTAGAATGAAAATTATTATAATTATAACTACATTACAGCTACTTTTTACTTCAATTGAAATTTGAAAAATATTTGAAGTGAATGAAAATTTTCAAAATAGACAGAAAAAACGTGGTTAACGTAGCACTTAACGAGCTGGAAATATAAAATCTGTATCTTAAATTTAAACCATGTTACACATTTTACACAATTGTTACTTAAGCCATAAATTCTACCTTCAATTCTTAAGTATGATGGGCAATTCATTTATTTTTTATTAAAATAAACTAGGTCAAAGTAACTATTTAAAAATAAAATAAATAAATTAAATAAAATAATAATAAGTTAAAATTATGCAAAATAATAACAAAGCAAAATTATATATAATGATGAGAGCACAGAGTTTTTATGCTCTAGATAGTGCCTTCTACCTCCTCTTCCCATAATGTTATGTTGTAGTTTTTTCCTGAATTATATGGATCACCCAATAATGACTAAAGTAAAATATATATTACGTTTTTCAACGCTAAGCAATTTTATTATATGAGCCGCGAGTTCTAATTGCTCTTACAATAATTTATTTACCCTTAAAATAGTAGTAGTATTTGAAATCAAAATAAATAGTAGTATTTTCCTCTTTACTTACATAAATGTGTTTTAAATAAAGTCATGGAGGCAGCTAAAATAAATAAAATTATATATAGCAAAGCGAAGTAGTTTTTAAAATGGTACCATTAGTTTTTTATATTTTTGGATACAGAGGAAGGTCATAGCAATAACATTTTAAAATGAATTTATATTTTTATCCATATGGTTCCAGTTGTAATAAATTCAGTATAATAAGTCAGTCTCCGATACATGTATACATCAAAGCAATCAGGACCATTAATCGTTTAACCAAAATAAAAATGTTGTGGGGAAAATCTGAGTTTAATTAAAAATACACTAAGACCCAAATAAATCATAAACTTACAGATTTCGTCTATATGCATAAGAATAAAATATTCAATATTCAAGACATTTTTGAAACGCTACATGACCCTAGTTAACTTTTTCGGCCAGGCAAACGCTTTATTAAGGATGTCACTTTTGTTGACTCATTGTCATTAACAGCGCTTATGGCTTTACTATCATCTAATTAGACTGTAAGCTTCTACTTATTGCATTTTGAAAACATTAATTTGTAGAAAACGCACCATCGACTTTAATAGGTCAATGTATGGAAGCGCTTAACAACCAAACCCAAATAGAAGAATTCAACATTGAAAGCTTTCATGGTGGTCTGGAGTGTAATATAGAAGAGGTAAATTAATGCGTTTTTTGTCAGTATATTAAGTCTAATCTGGACCTCTTCGCGACTTAACAGCTTATACAGCAGGAGCTGAGCATCGACGGGCTGCTCGATATCAATATACCACTTACAACTTCCGGACAGAACGTTGGAACTCACACAAACCCTCAGCAAACAACTGCCTCAACAATGGGACCACTCGAATTGCCACAAAGCCAGACAACAAATCCCCACACAAAAGTACAATATACTCAGGCGAGTGTAACACCTCCCTCGTGGGTGCACTGAAGTCGTAACCGAGTCACTTATAGAAAGTAATGAGATGGGAATATCAGGTAAGGCTTGAAACTCTTCTTGAAGTTTTAGCTCACCAAGAGCTCCAGTTGAAACGTTCTTTCATTTTGCAAGAGATATATTTGTAACTTGTACATTGAATAGGCATACGCAATATTGTTAATTTCGCTGTTAAGTACAATATAACTCTAGTTGGTCAAATCTGTTCTTACATGCTGTAAATATTCTCTTTAGTTTGCTCATAAGTTGGCTTTAAGTGGGATTTTTGAAATTACACGAAGAATCACAATTTTTGAAAGTAATGTTCTCCTTACTTTAACAATGAATAAATAAATAAATGCAATATGAGATTTATGCTAATCAAATCGTGTTTTCACTGCTTCGACAAACTTAGACTCTAAGTAAAAAGAGTGGCTTCTGAGGCATGTTGAATGATGTCAGTTTTTTTAAGTGATTGATATGCTCGAGATAAGACTATAAGCTATCTTTCAATTTTGTACTTCAAATTCTTAACAGTTTTCTACAAATTAGCAGGAAATCTTGCAATCGTTTTATGGTTGACTATTTGGGATAATCTGCATGCGCTAATGTTGATCTACCTAAAACTAATAATTCTTCCTAAGTGTACTTTGTTTAGCATGAAATTTTTGAGAAAACCTGCGAAGTAATTATTCGTATTTGGGCAGACCCATCTATTATTTGTCCTAAAGATATGGAGCATGCATTATTATGTAAAGAGTTCCAATCAAAAAGACAGATTATAAAAAAAAATGCTTGTACCATACGTGCAAATTGAGATAAAGAGACAAAGCTGAGACGGCGATAGTTAAAATCATACTATTATGTAATAATAGGTAATATAGTAAATGCAAAAATAAGAAGAACAGTTATTTTGAATTTCTGAAAAGCAAACATTAATATCAAAGAGTACCTGAAAACATTGTAAAAAAGAACGATGTTGATAAACGAATATTGGGCACACAAAAATATAGCAAGCTTCCACCTTAAAAGTTTAAGTTCATTTGTTTTTTATATACTTATTGAAGCCAACATACATACGAGTATTAAGTTTAAGCTGACTAGAACATATTATTTTCTGAAGACAAGTGCCGGTTTAACTTTATTGAAATCTACATTAAAGTCTACAACCTGACAATATCTATTATAACTCTTACACATGTAAGCAGTTGACTTGACGAATTCATAAATTGTCCGGTGACTTTTAATATAGAGAAATGCTCTTGAGGTAAATGTTATGCTACATACATATATTTATTGAAATAGATTTATCAATTCAACTAAGATGAATAGAATTTATCAATCCAACCAAGGGCTTCAATGTATAAGGATGGCGAAACTCGTTGGTCCAGTATTTGATGAAACCAAACATTTGCATGTATACAGCACATGTAGTCACAATATAAATTAAAAATGAATATGGGTCAAATCTATACCCAAATTTTTAATTTCATCGACGGAAGCTAAGAAAGTACATATTAGAGCATATTCAAAAGAAAATAGAACGATTTTGCAGCTGTACACCACCACTTTATGTTTATTGAATTTAAAAATAAATTATTAATTTTACACCACGAACTAAAAACATCAATGCCGCTCTGTAAGTAATAAAAATAGTTACAATGATCTTACAGTGATCTGTATAAAAATTTTAACATTGTCGCGGAGATGCTTAATTACAGATGATTACAATGTCATAACTATTATAAATAAAATAATGGTCTAATATGAATGATGATGAGGATTTCCAAATTGAGGAAAATCTTTATTTGAAAAAGCATTTCCGTATAAAAATTTAAAACTCTTATCGCTCAAATAAGATGAAATCCACTTACTTAATCAGGAGCAGCGAAAAATTCTAGATTGGAGAGTTTAAAAAGCAGCAACTTATGAAAGCCAAAGTCTTTAAAGAAATCAGTATAAATGCAATCAATTTTTTTCCAAGTTTTGATATATAATGGACGTAGAGGTGCAGCATCCTTTGACAAAACCATACTGATTATAGATGTATCGTATATAGGACGACCAGCGGCTTCCAGGTCAAACTCAGCGGGAATTCCAGGGTCAATAGAGTCCTAAATTCATTTGACGTAATTTTTAATAATTTATGATTAATCCTACTAAATATAATATAAACTAATCCTACCAAATGTACATATTACAAACTAACCCTATCAAATATAATATACTTAATCTACAAAAATGATTAGGAGTACAGAACTGAACAAACGCAGATTTGCGATATATTCGAATATAGTCGGAGGGGCAGTGCCCTAACCAGCACAGAAAATAATATGCACATAATTGTCTAGAATTAAGAGGGATAGGAAGCCGAAACAGTCACCACCTCGATCGGTAAGGTAATAGGGGACCGGAAGTCGACTTTATTACTCGAACGGTTCTCAGTACCGAAAGAATACAAAAAATAAAAGATATATTTCACTTATGAATTTTTTTATTACACGGAACGTTATAATTTTAATCTTTACAAACTTAATTAAATCATTACCTAAATCGAAAATTTGCTTCGCCAATAATTGCTGACTCCGCGTCTGCAGGTTTTCGGAGACTCTGCGCTTGGTGCAATTTGGGTTGACCTCGATTGATGACCAGGGTGATGACCGATACTTGGCTGGCATGGGGTGATCGGGTGTGGGGCATTGGCCTATTACTATGTGGATGTAACTCCTCCCCTACAATGTTGGTTGGACTGAATGTGCAAGATGAGTTTATCGCTGCTTTCTGGACGTTGATGAAGAGTAAATGATTAGGGTCGATTGATACGCATATTAATTTGTTTTGTTCGTCTCTGTCTATTACATTAATCAAAATGTCAGTACATCCTGTTAATTTTAGCGCTTTATTGTTGGAGAATTATTTTGAGTATACGCTTTGCATTAACCTAAAGGTATCATCGTTAGCGAAAATTGCAGATAGCTTGTTGGGTGCTAGATACTCCTTAAATAGTTGTGTTACATTTTGATCTGTAAAGGTAGGACAGCGGAAAGTTCGACGATGTTTATTACGAAATATAACTTCCGCCAAAACCTCGTCATATTGTTGACAATACAGCACCGATTGCGAAATTGCTAGCACCTCTAATTAAGACGAACGGTTTCGTAAAATCTAGGTATTGGAGAATAGCATCATTCATCAGTATATTCTTGCACATCTGGAAGGCTTGGGTGTAACGATCGTTTAGATCTATCTTTCGACCCTTTTTTAAGCATTCGGTAAGTGGTTTAGTTAGTTTCGCGGAATCCTTAATAAACTTGCGATATCCTAACAACCAAAGAAAGCTTTTAATTTCCTTCTGAGTCATAGTGAAATTATTTAATTGCTCTAACCTTCTCTCGATTCGGTTTCATTCCTTCAGCTATCACAATATGATCTGGTTGGTTGGTTGGTTTATGTGGCTACCCTTATGAACTGCTGTCAGGGTCTATAGATAGAGTGCCATTTTGATGCCACAAAACTCGAGAAACCATTTCAATTGTTATAGTGTGTAGTAAGGTAGTAAGTAGGTTGTCGCAAAGATAGTCAGCCTACGCTAGAGCCAATTAGTCGAGTTTAAAAAGAGTATAATATCTCCAATCTTCTTCTGCGACACCTCTTTAAGGTAATTGAGGAGGTGATTGTGATGAAGTAGTTTTCTGGGTTTAATGGTAATTTTGGAATGGAATAGCACCGAATTAAGACCCTTGATATCAGCTTAGGACTATTTCAAGGTTTCATAATATTGCATGGCTGGGAGGTATTTCCTTGCTTAATAGATTCGGTGAATTCTAGGCGGATTTTATGAGCTACTAAAGGTGTAATACCCAGTTTTTCCAATTTAAGAAGCTTGGTTTCAAGAAATTCACTCAATTTATGTTTTCCTGAAGTAGATTTGGGAGTTGATATAATTTTTGATTGGATATGAATTTTTTGGTTGCGGTGGGTTTTTATCGTCGGTTTACAAAAGCAAAATGTAAAATTTACCATCTATAAAATATCCGTTCTTCTGATAAACTTCAAATAAGAAAAAATGTCTGCTTAAATTTAATTTTAATAATTTCCCAGGGCAACGCATTCTGGTTGTAAATGTTTATTTTTGAACTAACAGACAATCCAACAACACAAGCGGATTTGCCAAATGGAAAAATATCGAAAAATTACGACAATCCAAAACTACCCTGCTTCCGATGAAAGAATGCGTAGCCCCAGTATCCACTGAGGGCTTGTAACGCCTTGTAATTATTAAAAATAAATTTAACGGATTGCTAAGTTTTAGAGTGGTGAAACTTATTGAGGCCATTGGTTTGTTCAAAACCCAGACGCTGTTTTCCAGCCTAGTAGCACATTCAGAATCTTTAGTAAAAATACCTTCTTTGCCATACTGTGAGCAAAATCATTGGACGGTCTTTGACAAAATCTTTGAGTGTAACCTCGTCGACCACATCTCTAGCAATATTCGATACTAGTGTAATCGGGTGCCACTATTACTATTCGAGTATTTGAGAAATCACGGTCTGTTCCTTTAGATGCGATTTCGGGAATGTACATATGATTGTGACGGATTTGGCGGAGGATTTAAACTTTGTTGTTCTTATTTCATTACCTGATATTCTCCGCCAAGTTAAGGCTCAAGATTTTGGTAAATCTTCTCCAATTTGCGGTCTGGTGATATTTCACCGAATCTTCGTACCAGAAACTTCATTGATGTATACGAACTTTTCTACGATTTCTGATGTAAGATCTTGGCTACCATCAAAGTTTAAATTCCATTTGCGGACCCGGTCGATTACTTCAACTTGAGTTAACTCTCTCTGTTCTAACTTCTGCACCGGACGAAGTTTTAGCGACTATGCTAAGTTTCTCAGCCTTTACACATTCCTGCAGTCATTCGGGCAGATTCTCAACTGTTTCTGTCATATCTAAATCTCGGTTATCAAACTCGTCTAACAATTCAGATCTTTTTAATTTATAAACCCCTGCACATTTATTCTTTCTAATCACTATTTTGAGTTTCCTAGCTATGTATATCTTTACTATTTAGCTAAGTCTAAAGGAAAAATCCAAAAATTAATTACCATATATAGCAGAATCTATCTTCACCACGTTGTCGTAACCGTTATTTCTAGGAATCCTTGGAGTTACTCTTTCCATAGTTCCTAGTAAAGGAAGAATTTCAGTGCTACCGGGGCGCTTCGTTATATAGACTTCCATTCAATATTTAAAAGATAAGAAAAAGTACTTACGAAAGGTTTTAAAAGAACAGACGACTTTACGGTTGGGTTATACGAGACTTGTATAATTTTCCTGTACATTACAATAAAGGATAGTTCTGGTTAAATTACTTCATTGTAATTTATTACAAGTGGAGATTTCATTATTATTAAATTCAGCAATTAAAATTGTAATTGCGCAATGACATTTGAGTTTCGACTACTTTTGTCTCCTGTGAAAATTCTTGATAATTTTGAAAAATTCAGATAAAATAATGGAATGATTATTATCTTCGTACAACATGTCATAAAATTGATAGTGTATTCAATTTGCTACCTCAAAAAATATGGAACAAAAAAAGCAAATCTCGAGCAACATCACAGCAGAGCAAAATTCACACTTGATTGATCTCTGTGAGAGTTACTTTTTCTTGTGTCAGTTGAACCCAAAATCTCCTCAGGAGTTGACCAGCTTTTTGGTACACTTGAAAACGCCAGTAGAAGGAAATACAAACAGTTTTTTGATGTTGGTTTAAGTAGACATAGTTTAAAGAAAATGTGTAATGCTTTTTATTTATTACAATGACAAATGTTACAAGAAAAAATTAGTCGGGGTACAAATAAGTTATGAGGGACTTACAAAAGATGGCGTAACTAGCATTAAATCGCATCGGATCATTTTGTAAATTTATTCAAATTAAAGCGTCGTCATTTCTCTCTAAAAATCGGTATATATAATTTTGCTGAAGTATAAACAACATATTTTATTTATGCTTTAACCATGTCAACCCACATGCTAACAATACACAATTTGCGGGAAGCGTTGCTTTTTTGTTTTAATTTGAAAAAAAGTGTAGCTGATGGACATCGATTGCTGTGTGAAGCATATAAGGAATATGCTTCATCAATAAAAACATATGAGTACTGGTTCTGGCGTTTCAAAAGTGGCGATTTTGACACCAACAACAAAGAACATGAAGGAAGCCTAGTGAAGCTTGAAGACACTGAGTTGGCGGCGCTATTGGACCAAGATTCAGAGTGCACAAGTGATTTCAAATCATCGCAATCTCATCAATCAATCTCAAGGTCAAGGGTATGGAGCAAAAACTAGAAAATTGGGCTTTGTATGAAGTCAAGCCAAAAGATGCTCGGCCACATGTTGCAACAATCGTCAAAGTAATTTTGCAGGCATTTAAATGTGATGCCCTACACCACCCGTATTCACCAGATATTGCCAGCTAGCACTTGTTCTGGTCGATGACTTGTGGCTTAGCCGAGCAGTACTTCACTTCTTATGAAGAAGCCAAAAATTGGTTCGATTCTTGGATCGCCTCGTCAGGAAAAAACCTCTGGCAGGTATCGTATGGGCTAACACCTATCTCTCACACCCCCAAACAAACCACCGTAACCGTTTCCAATATTCTTTTGTGATGGTCCTTTCCCTTAGTTCCTAAAAACTATTGCCCGCCATGGGACGAGTCTTCGTGGTCCTCGGTGTATCATTTCATTATTCAAGGAAACTTAGCTGAAAATAACTGTTTACCGAACCATTTTCCCAAACATATAAATGGTCAATATTTAGTTATTTAATATTTATTCGACAAACTTATTGCAAGAGTTTCTTTCATGACATTACATATTATATTATGAAAAACACATTCATGAAAAATTGGATCGCCATATTGGATTTATAAATTTTCTCTTTCAAATATTAAAACTCTCTATGTATACAATTTTCATAGGAATTTGTTATATAATAAATCGAAAAATTGATTCGTCCTATTGACTACCCACTGTAAATTTCGAGTTAAAATTATTCGAAAAGTTGTGGTTCCCATATTCATTCTACGATCTTGAATGTTCAAATTTCTCCAGAAAATGCGAAATGAATGTTATCAAATTCGGGTTACACTTAACCTAACTTAAAATCGTCGAAATAGAAATATTGTTATTGGATCTGTCATCTCAAATTTCCTAAATTTCATATTCTAATATTTAGTCAATTCAAAGTATGTGTCAAGGATTTATGTACCTTTTAACTAATTAACGTTCAACCTCTTGCAATTTTCCTCATATTGAATTTTCAGATTTGGATGATAATTCGGAATTTGTGGCGTCTAGATATACTTAGTAATATTTTGAAAATTTTGGGTGGCCATATTGGGTCCGCCATTTGGAATTTTAGATTTTGACAGCGGATAGACAAAAAGATTGTGTCGTACGTAAAATATATGGTGCATATATAGCAATTTGAAGTCAGGTCCATTTTGAAATTAGATTCAAAATTAGTGTCCCTGGTTTACGTTTACACCACTTTACATAAAAATCCTTTCAATTTAATAAAAATTTATTGCAATATTGGGCCTGTCATTTCAAAATCCTAAATGTTTATAGCAGATTCGAAATTAATACCACCGATTTTCGTTTCTTTTTTTTCTTTTCTTTTCTTTTCTTTGAGTTCAGTTTTCAAAAAATCTCAAGATACCATTAGTACTAATTTAATTGTTTTTATAACTCAGCGAGCCTAATGTTCGGTGCAGTAAACAGAAACTTTTTTTTGTTTCCCAATGGGAAAAATTACAGAAGAGTGAGATATACAACTTAAAAAAGATTAATTTTCAGATCAATTTTATTTATTAATTTATGTTGTTACGTTATATGTATGTATAGGACAAAAAAAATTAATTATAATTAATTATAACTATTATAACTATTATCTCGTATATTGATCTTTTAAAAAATACGCGTATTGACGTTCTAAAAAAATTTTGCTTTATTTAGAAGTTACACATATGGATCCCCTTCAATGCTTTCCTTCCCAACGCACACACTTATTTCAACAGTATTTTCACTTGTTGAAACAGTTCTGATTGAAGGCTGAATGGCCCGAACCGTTATCATGATGGAAAAACTAATCGCCACTCCTTCATATTTTTAGCCTTTTGCGACGTGTCATTCACCCACTGGAACTATAGGACCTTCGTTTCAATATCATAACCAGCAGTTCCTAACCTGGTCGTCCATTATCAGCCGTTCCACAAATTTCGAAGCAATGCGGTGCATCTTCAATTTTTCAGTCAAAATCGGTTAATAAAATGAAATCCCACGTTCTGCAGTAAGCTCCTTGGATGCTGTTTTTGTCGACACGTCAGTCGACGTGAAGAGACGCCCAGGACGTTCATGTCTTCAATCGACTGGCGAGCACTCTTAAAACGTTTATGAAACTTGAAACATGCCGTACGCTTCACAGCAACGGCGTATTGAGCATAGCAAATCTTTCAGTCATAGATTTACCAAGTTTGACAACAAATTTCACAGCTCCTTCAGGTCATTTGTTCTGAAATCCAACAAACGAAAATATCGCACTTCACTAAAAATCGCGTAGCTAATCAAATAATGAAGATTTTTATCTGTAATCGGGAAACGGCGTTATCATCAGCTGAGTTGTGCAAATCTATCGACATCAAGTGGCTTGCTCTGGAACTAACTGGAGCCGATCATTTTAAACAGTCCGAATATTTTTTGAACAAATCTCGTATATATGTTCATACATATGTACCTGGTGTTGCGATTGTTTATTCTTAATTTTTTCTTGACTAAAACACGTTTAATTTGCAAATAGTGTAAAAAATACATATTTTATCCAAAGTCCGAGGGTCACCCAAAAAGTAAGTTTCCCTATTTTATTTAAAAAAACTAAAAGTCATATTAAAAAGTTCTTTTATTTTCAGATTCCTCAATTCGAAAACTATTTTTCTACATAATCACAATTTTTTTCGACTTATGCAATTTTGTAGCCGTGGCAATAACTTCCTTTAACTTTTCCAGCCTCATAATCTGCCGCCACCACCTCCTTCAAAAATCGCCGCCTTGAATTGGCCATCATTGCTGAAGTTCTGTCCACCTAGAAGAACTTTCAATTTCGGAAATATAAAATAACCGCTTGGAGATTAGGAGTATGCTGGATGAGGAAAATCGTTCCAATTAAATTGGTCAAGCAGCTCAACAGCAGTCTTTCTTGGGGTGTGAGGATGCGCGTTGTCGACAACTTTTGACGATATTTCGCGCAGTTTGTTTTAAATAGGTCTTTTCAGTTCCTTCAAAACTTCGAAATACCTGTCAGCATTTACAGCCACTATATTAAATTACCATAAATTATTTTGGTGGTAATTAAATGTTGTCGAGCCAGTTAAATGAAAATTAATGACATTTCTGGATTAAAGAAAGATAAAATATTATAATCAGTTTCAAGTTTATTTTATGCACCTTTTAAAAATTAATAAAAAACAACAGGAATTTAACATTTACCGCAAAAATCGTAAAAAACCAAAAACACATGCGGAGCGAAATAGTTCGCCCATATTAAAAAGGAAGCAAAAAGTACACCTTTGAATATTTTATTAGCTTAACTGTTCTCATGACTCAAAACAAATTTTATTTACAACTACCCTTCATTTTTGATCATTTTACAAAATGCGGCTTACAGAGGTTTGGTTAAAGCGACGAAATTTGGGCAATTTCAGTTCATAATTCGAAGAGTCGAACTGGTTATGACGTCGAAACCAAAGCCCAATCATCCCAAAGGATGGAGATTTTTGCCGCGATTGAGAAGATAAAGAGCGCATTGCTGAAAGAGTTCAAATCTATACCAAAAAGCGTATGCATACCTAAAAGGGATTACTTGAAGGGGACAAAAGGAGTATTGATGAATAAATAAATATTTTTCAAGAAAAATAAAAAGTAAACTTATTTATTGTATGTATAAGAAGCATAAGTGAAAAGGTATTTGGAAACTTTCTAGGGAGAACTATTAAATGCAGCATGATATTTTAAGAATAGTTGGCGCAGGACAGCGGAGTTCTTTATCGAGGCCTTCTTGATGAATAGAAATCATTACGTAAGTTTTAGTTTTGCCATCAATGCAGATGTAATCATCTTTTTAATGAAGTTAAGCCTGGTAAAGTCGTACATCTTCATAAATTCTAAGCTTACGAAGACAAAATAGCAGATAACAGCTGGGAGACGACGTAAGTTTAACTGGAATTCGCTTATTATGTGAGGAGAAGGTTCGGAAGTGGCAACGGTTTAATTAAGTATACGTTTAGATGAATGGGTAGAATATTTAATAGTAAAGGTGACGATAGTTTTATCCGAAGGAAAAGTAGGCGAAAAAGGTGTAGCAACCGAGAAATTGAGGCTTATGGTCGAAACACGAATGGAGAGAGAGCTAAAGTCCAGCAGAGATGGTACCCAGAAGCTTGGAGTTAGCTGTAATGGTCTCTGCCAAATTTGCTCGTAACTTGCTTTATGCTACTACATGACGGAGATCCTTAACAATAAGAGTAATTAATGAAGACATATCGGCGATAGCGAGCGCAGAATAGGCAACTCGATGCCATCGAACATTTAGAAGAGAGAACGTGTGATTTCTCAAAATAAGTTCGGTGTTGGCGAATGACGGGACGTTCTAATTTTATCAACCTCTTCATTGATCGTAGCGAGATAATCGGAGTTTGGTTGAAATCCGGCGCAGTTAGAAACAAAAGAATGAATCTGGTGGAAGTGGTGGTGGTGGCCAAATTTTCACCATCGGGCATGTTTTAATATTCGAGCATTAAGAGCAGGCTGATATACTAGTAGCAGTCTAGAGTGAAAGCCACGCTTTAGGCATGTTGCATGGAAAAATTTGTTACATATACCAACAAATTAAGTGAGTTCTCCAATAAACCAGCCACTGTATACCTTGCAGGCTGTTTAGAGAAATCAAAGCAAATGACTTTATTAAATACCTCAGCAGATAACGGGAGCATGGTAAAATGAGGATGACACAGGGCACAGAACAGAGTGCGACTGAGTCAACTGATATCGTGAATACAGCAAAGTGATGACACTTTAAATCAAGCTCCACCATACTCCTACGAAACCTAATGCGGCAAGCGATTTTCACAGTTGATTTTAATTTATTTACGAAAGAAGAGTCGGCAGCGAAGCAACCTCACTCGCTAGCGTTCCAGGCCGATACTTAATTAGTACTGATATAGAGGCCGCATTTCTCAATAGATTTTGATCAAACATTGCGCATGCATTTATTAGGCCAATATTTTGGGTAAGTGACCAAGTGCCGGATTTAGCTAAGACGGGGCCCCAAGCAACCTCAGGTTTTCGGGGCCCTCATTCTAAAATTAACCCCCTCCCCAATATTTTAAAATAATAAATAACCAGTTAATTTTGCAAAATCAATATATTATACAGTTTACTTATAATTTACGAACTAAATTACAACTTTTTCCTACTTTTCGCAGTCGCAAATTGATGAATGACATCATCAAAGTCAAGTTTTTGAAGCTTGTCTTTATCGATAAAAAGTAACGAAAGACACGAAATACGAGCGACCGAAGCGCCAAATATACGCGCGAAATACAGTTTTGAATTAATTTAAATTCGTTTGAGGATAATGAATAATCGATATTGTTTACATGGATTTTTTCATTTTGCATTTTTTATTTATTTTTTTTTTAATTTCCGAATGTATTTTCAACATTTTTCAATTTTTGGGGCCCCTGTCCAAGCGGGGCCCCAAGCAATTGCTTCCTTTGCTTCCTGGTAAATCCACTACTGTAAGTGACAGCTAAGCTAATGAAGTAAATTGCTCAAGAGGGTGGAGGAATAGGTGTTAAGGTAACTTCTGTAAAAATAGTTTGGACCCAATATCTTTCGGTTATAGCAGCTATTGACCAAATAGGTGTATGTTATACATTGGATATCACAAGATGTCTTTCTAAGTCGTGTATCAAAACGGTGTTGATTAGTTGAGGGAGTGCGGGCTTCAATCATTTAATTTAAGTTGACTTTCTCTTCACAATATATTTTAATTTGCTGTCTTACATTCTGTAAATTTCCCAATCGATTTTAATCAAACTTTGCTAAAATATCCCCTATAGCAATTTTGCGATACTCGTGAATCTAAAGCGAATCTAACGGCATTCACTTAACATAACTGCAATAAAATGTTATTTTCAAACACAATAACCTTTCACTCTCTTTAAAAAAAAAAATGTATTGTAATATTTGCCAGGATAAAATTTGGCTTGAAGCGGTAGGAAAACTTATTCAAATAGACACGAAAGAATATATACTACTCTGTAGACTAACGTTATAATTTTAAAATATGTTATAATGTTAACTTAATGACTGCAACATTTAATCGAAATAGATAATGAATACTGATGCCCGTAAGAATGGTACAGAAAAAAGTTCGAACCTTTATTGATTTGACTAATATTTGTATTTCCTAGATTGAATGACCTTATAAATACGAGGAAAATTTTTCCATACTGCCAATGCCACATTGAAATCGACCTTTACCTGTCTCGTTTGTAATATAATAAAATTATTTTTAAAATTTTTTATCATTTCCCTCTATTTTTATTATTGTGAAATTACCTTAAAAGGCTTGGATAAACTACTAAAGAAAAAATAAAGCAGTTGGCACACCTTATTACTATATGCCTTCTACGTCGTAATGCGTGATAACAGGTGGCAGAAAATAAGTTTGAATGTTCACTCATTCCTATGTTTTTTTCACTTCGGCTCTGCATTCAGGTAAAGTAGGAAATTTTTCACTAAATTGAAATTTATACCTAGTTATACTATAGACGCATATCAAAATTATATTAATTTCGAAAAAAAATAAATTGTTTGGAATAGATCAAAAATTTATCTTTATTTTTATCTTCTTGTTTACTTTAAGTCGGTTTTTATGGAGCATTTTAATTATGCCGAAATCAAACCTAAAAATATTGTGATGAATTATTGTTATATTATACTTATTATTATTATGATTATTATTGGAGTGGGCGAGACGTGTAGCCTCGAGCGCTCAGACATTTTGTCCATTGCACTCATTGACCCATTGTGTTCGTGGAGTAGAATACCATGATTATCGTGGGATTCTAACCCACAGCCTCTGGGACGGTAGGCCAGCGTGTTAACAACTGATCTACCGTAGGCCGTATTATACTTACTGAATATTTTCAATAAGCAATAAAATAAATGACAGATGCAAATCTTTTCCGTTCTAAAACATGAGCAACTTATAGGAATTATTATAAAATATGTTCTTTACTCAAACTCAAAATACCTACTATGGTATTACTATAAATATCCTTGGAAAATTACTGATTTAAAAAATTATTCGTTCATGTTGCAGCATTTCATACAAAAAATTTGTTTTGGATACTATCTACTATCTACATACATCTATTGAATAATTAGTTATTAATGTTTCGAAAAAACCTTGTTTTTATTGGAATTTCCACCCCCGTATTAAAGGCCACCGCCTCTGTCTATCCCCAGTTGTCTTCGTAACGCAACGTTTCTCTTGCACGGAACAGATTTTGACGATGAATATTGGTGAGGGCGGAAGAAAGCAATCGTCGAAAAATCTTTGCGTGTGCTGGCTTTGCACTTGACCATTTTGTTGAGCGTCAGAGTACGAGAGCGGCCAGGTGTTCGCAGGCCCCGACCGGAAATAAAGTGAGGTGCGAGGGAATTTCGATGTTGCTGTGTTCCCATTTAGTATGAATTTACATCATTGACATATAAGAACTGCTATTCAGGTACAAAACAAAATACACCCAAATTGGGCCAAATTTTAACTTTCTTGCACCAACCTAAATCCCGCAGGCAGACAATATAATAAAATTTCATTTTAATATTTGAATAAAGTGGACACCACCCCGATCCGCTTGACAGTTCTTTCGTAAATGCCAGGGGAAATCTACTCTTTTGGCCCTTGTTGCTCCTTGGCTTTTTTAAACGATTCATAGCTATTTGTATCAAATATGTTCATATGTACATATTATTAATTTTTTAATGCCATCGACCATAATTAAGATAGATTAAATATAAAAGGATGCTTATTGCAATTTTAACATTCATTTTTTTTATTCTTCTATTTTTTCTCAGTTGTAACATATGTACTTGTTTTGTATATATATATATGTATTTATTTCTATATGGTAGTACATTTATTTATTTGTTGGTCAGATAGTCTTTGTACCTGTTGATGTTGCTAAATAAATAAGAAAATAAAAGTGTCTTCTTTTGCTGTTTTCTGGACTCAACAGGAGACTTGTGGGACGACAAAATATTCGCAACGATGTCCACTAATTTTAAAAAATAACTATTACCAGATGACTCAAATAATTTTTTTTTTTTTTGCTTAAAGTTGAATATCTTAGCTAAAAATTGTCTATTTTTCAGATGCGAGTTAGCAGTTCAGTTTTTATATTCTAGTGACAATAAAGCAAAGAAAATGAAAGGATATATACGATATATACATATATATATATATATGTATGTGGATTACAAGCCGTGAATTGTCCTTTTGCGTATATGGTTTGATAGTCCGAGAAAATTGTGTGAACTCTTATGGCCACTCAATTAATCGGCAGGAAGACAGTGTAAGTGTATTGGAATGATTTTATTTCAACTTTTTTATCTTCTGGCAGCACTGTATTAGCTTTCCCCCACTCACATCATGAGACAATTCCGGGCGGGGATTTTTTGTCTTTCGGATTTTTATGCATCGAACTATAATGAAAGTATGCAGCCCAAATCGCATTCCTACAGAAAATTTATTCTTTAGCAAACTTGTCAATCATTTTTCCGGTAAATATTCACTTTCCACCGAGAACTATATATATATATATTTTTTTTTTTTGCATTCACGTAAGCGACTGTAAAACCTGTAAATCTTTTGGGTGTGCCCAATGCACTTTTTCTTAATATAATTAAACAATTACTGTAAGTGTTAGAATAACCGTCACTAATACAATTTAATTACATTTTTGGAGCGTCTAAACATTTCTGTCATGGCATCAACTTTCATTTTACCAGGTGATCCTGAGAGTTTATCGAGACATTTCGGGTCATGGGTTATCTCAAACTTTTCTTATTTAGACGTGTCCAACTTCTTCGCCCACGATTTAAACATTTTGCAGTGCACATCAATGATTTTTCCACTATAAAAACCAATCAAGGATGCCACATCGTATAATGACGTATATATCTACTTTTTTTCCATGTGCCATTACTGTAGACTTATTTTCATTTTCTAATTCAGATTGTTCTTTTTTTGTTTTATAGTCAACTTCATGAAACTGTCGAAAACGATTTTAAGTTTTAGTATTAAATAAGTGTTTTAAGATGATATGATATTAATAGGCTGAAATAAAAACGGCGGCATATACATAAGCCCGCAAAGTTCAGCACAGCTAAACCTAATACGAGCATTCGCATTGTAAAAATTAAACTTTTATTTATTTCAACAAAAGCGATAAAGAAGCCGAAGCGAACGGGCGGGCATTCAACCCGCGCAGTGAGAAAAGTGCTAGTTAAGAAATTTGTGAGCTAGAAAGTGATTACCGAACCGCTGCATGATCGCAGCAGATACAGGCAGAATTAAGAGCAAAAAATATAAAATTAGTGTAACAGCTAGTGCAAGTGCAACAATGGAACCCCCGGAAGAACCCGATGAGGGGACCATGGACACAGATGCAATCATCATACATTGATCAGAAAGAAATGCTGACCAGTCGAAACCAGCGGGCATTGAACGCTATTTTCAGGTGGTTGCAAGAAAACGCAACCGCGAACAAATAAATGTAGAAGAAGTGGAAAATAATGTAGATCAGCGAGCAAATGGCAATAATGCAAGCTCAGTCGCCTCAACCAACAACAGGTTTGCAATTTTAAACGAGGTAATAACCCCTGCTCAAACCGCCGCCAATTTACGTGCGAGAAAAACGCCGAAATAGTACAAAGCATAAAATCAATGATCAATAAAGACGTATTTTATGTCGTTGATATCAAAAGGGGCCTTTGAAAGAAACCAAAATACAAGTCCAAAAAGAGGTGGACTACTGCCGATTGGTAAACTGGCTAGAAACGAAAAAATTCCAATTCTATACCTACCAGCTCAAGAGTGAAAAAGGCCTAAGAGTTGTAATAAAGGGCATCGACCACAATGTCCCAGTCGAGGACATCAAGCAAGACATCAGCGTGCTAGGCTTCGAAGTGAAATATGTCCACAATATATTAAACAAACACAAACAACCCCAGCCCATGTTCAAGATCGAGCTTACGCCAGAAAGCAGCAAAACCGCAAAAGGGAAAATTCATCCAATTTATGAGGTAAAATACATCCTCAACAGAAAGGTGACAATAGAGGAGCCATATAAACGGAAAGTGCTGATTCAGTGCAAAAACTGCTAAGAATTTGGCTACACTAAAGGCTACTGCAAACTCCACAACGTCTGTGTAGGCTGTGAAAGAAATCACCCCACCCAAGAGTGCCCCAAGAAAAGGGAAGGCGCTATCGATAAAAAGTGTGGAGGCGCTATCGATAAAAAGTGTGGAGAACATACAGCCAACTATAGAGGCTGTTCAGTCTACCTGGCTATCCACAAAAACCAAAACAAGAACCACCCAAACAACAAGCCCTCAATAAACTCGCACCACCATGGGAATCCAAACATGCTCCCTCCCTTCCTCCTGGCACACGCAGGACAACTCTCAAACGCAACTCACGCCAATAGAGAACCAACATACGCGGATATCCTAAAACACAGCGACCCCCTAACAAGTTCCAATCAAAACGACAATATGATGCAAATATTAATAACCTTCACCAACAATATTAATCAACTAACCCAGACCATGCAGCAAATGCAAAAAGTGCTAAACCAACAAACAGAAATACTACTCAAATTGATAAAATGAATGAAATCAAGATATCACATTGGAATGCCAACGGATTATCCCAACACAAACAAGAAGTAGAACAATTTTTGAAAGAGAACAATATAGATATAATGCTAATCTCAAAAACCCACCTGACACCCAAAAATAATTTTAAAATGTTCGGATACACCTTATACAGAAACGATCATCCAAACAGTAAAGCCTGTGGGGCCATCTTAATAAAAAATAGACTTAAACACTACCAGACGCACAACGCACAAACAAAGGAAATTCAATATACAACTATACTCATGGAACTTGGAGGGCCAACAAATATCGCATCGGTATACTGCCCACCAAAATATACGGTGGACGAGGAGCAATTCAATAAATTCTTTACCTAAGTATCCGTCCACCCTTTTCAATACAAAAAGAAAAGCGAAAAGGCGCTGCCAAAAGTCAAGATCGCTAAGGAGGAATTGAGCCAAGCCACCAAGAAACTTAAGAAACACCTGGAAAACGATAGGAATAAGAGCATAAACGCAGACACATCAGGTTTGAGCCACTACCGAGACACAGGCTATTCCATATGAAGAGCAACTAAAGGTATTATAGTAGTAGGACTACAAGAGGGGCCTTAAAAAGAAATACAGCGTCACCCAACCATAGACAGGAAGTCCAACCAGCCATCCGCCTAGAACAACATGAACCAGCGTAGACTGGACCCAGGGGACGGTTATTATAAGATACAACCAAAAACCAATATATAAACAGCAGTACAAGGCTTAATAGACCCGGCGTCTATCAACCTACAAAATATTAGCTAGTAAGAGTCGTAAATCGACGTATTGCTTATATTATATTATACCGAGCGGCAGCTACATGATTGCGCAGGAGCAGTTGCGCGAGTTAAGAACCGTAAGGGTTCTTTTAATAAAAAAATTAATTTTTAAAAATAAAAACGCGAAAATGAGAAGATGGAGAAACAATTTATTAACGAAATTGACTTTACAAAACAAACTGATCGTCTGACGTCCTTACAAAGTTTTTTGGTGATACTTATATCCTAAGATTGCTTACGCTAGATCTTATTGCTAAAATCGCTTACGCTAGGTCTAGACAGAGCACGGGTAATTGGACGTAAATTTGGAACGTCGATTAATAGCGAAGAAAAGGTAATGGAAATGTAAAGGATTGGATTACATGTAGGCACCTTAAGCGAGGTGCGTAACTCCTCCCCCCTTAGTAAAGAGCAGCGGTGACAGGAACTGTGCCGTTGCTGGAACCGGTGTCGGAGAAGAAATCTGGATAACCTTCTTCCGGAGTTTGATGGAGAAGTAGACTATTGCCATGACTGTTAAGGCTCCGAGTGCGGCCATTGATGCGAATACAAACTGATCTTTTTGATATGTGTAGATTTCTAGAGTTTTGATAGATTCACTATTGTTGAAGTTATAGGTCCGTAGCTCTTTTAACGAGATGGTTTTGTTGTTGATCTTGAAGTTTATTTCATTACGTAGGATTGGGTGAATATTAATCTCGTCCCAATATCTTCGTGGTTGTCCTTCGTAGGTTGCCTCGTTTATTATGACTTCAAAATTCTGGAAGTAGAGTATTCCGGTGCCAGAGATTTCTCCCGGGTCGTGTCCACAGGTTGAATTCAGTCTTGTTGGTGGGATGTTAGTAAACAAGATGTAATTGGTTTCTGGTTGCTAAATTTCGGTGATTTCTTCGCTTTTGACTACCTCACAAGATGCTGGGGTGTTATTGATGATTCCTCGGATGCAGTCTCTATTAACGGTTGTTCCGCTGGTTTCTGTGTGGCAGTAGAAAATTCCTTCTATCTTTTGGCACCTTTGGTCATAAAACAGGATATCGTTGAGGGAGATGGCAGCATAAGCATAAAATATTTTGGGTTTCGTTCACGGGAATTGGGATAACATGAAAGTATGAATAGAAACTAGGCTTAACAATGGGTATTCTGACGTTGAAAACAATATTTGTGTTCTTATAATAGGCCTGTAAATTTAGTAGTTCGTATATGTGTTCGTCACAGGTTATATTTATTGATTGATTTAGGAACATGTATAATTCCGATAATTCTTCTGGACTTTAAATTTGCTTCGAAATGACATTTAATTTGGCAAAGATGATTGCTTCAGCTATGTTACTTAAATGAAGGTTGAGAATATCAATATTGTAGTTAATTTGAATAAGGGACTGTAAGTGTTGAAGTAATTAGTTTTTGCTTTTAATTTGGTTGTTAACGTTATTGAGAAAATTTCCGATTACTTTTTGTTGTTGATTTATGTGGGCCGTGATGTTTTCAAATCTTTCGATCATTTTATTATTTAGAGTGGTTTGTCTATTCAATTCGAGTTTAAAGTTTCCTTCGTTTGCCATGATTAATTCGATTTCTTTATTTAATTTCTCTGCATCGTTAGCGTCCATGTTACCGGTAATTTGCTTAATAATTGTTCCTAAACCGTTAATTAACCCTCTTTTACTTCTGGTACTTGCTGAGAGAGATTGAAGTTTCTGATCTAAATCCCTTAATTTAATTTTGATAGTCCCTAAAATATTCTGTGGCCGTCTGTATTTTCAAATCTATCTATAGTTGTTTTGATATTATCGATACTTTCCTTATATATGTATCTAATCTGATGATGTGAAGGAAGTTGTTGCATCCATAGGTAAAATGCCTTTACTGTCTCGTAAGTCGTGTATGTCAAGCTTCTGTCCGGTCGCTAGGCTGAAATTTTCGTCTTTTTAATTTTGATTTGTGCAATTTTTGGTTTTTGTTAGTCACTACAGTTACTTTATTATTTTTCTTGATTTTCTGTGTGCTAAATCTGGGTGTTAGTTTGTTTCGGCGACATTCTTTTCTATATACAGACTCATCTTCATTAAATGTTTCTGGTTCTTCTCGCGGTATATTAAGTTTTTCTATACGCTTGCTAACTAACTCTTCTACTTCTTTTTTGAATGATGGATATAATTCTGATTTATATTGGTTGACTTTTGTTAAGTATTCATGCTTGTTATTGAATTTAATAGTTTTATTGAATTGGAAGGTTCTGCCGGTAAAAAGTTCGAATGGGGTATGTTTAGTTGTAGAATGTATAACGTCGTTATAAGTTATTATTGTTTCTGTTAAAATTTCATCATGATCCAGGTCGTAATTTTTTTCTTTGTATTTATTAAAAATGATCCTATAAATTTCGGTAAGGGTGCTATGAAGTCTTTCATCTGGGGAATTACTGGAACTCTGTTGAAAGGATGTTATATGCAACTTAATTTCGTATTGATCACAGAAATCTTTGAAAATATTGGAGGTAAATTCCGCTCCTTGGTCTGCTATTAATTTGGATAGGATACCTTGAAGACTCATGAAGTTCTTGATAGCTTTAATTGTGTTAAGGCTGTTTCTAGATGTTAGAGTGTAACCGGCTGCAAATTTTGAGAACTTGTTTATGAGGGTTAGTACAATTTCATTGCTTATCGTATAAACATCAATATGTACTATATCCAGAGGTTTTAGTGGGATTTCCGGGACTTCGAATTTAGGTTTTGCTGGTTTCCTATCATATTTCAATGTATTGCACGTTTGACAGTTATTTATTGTTTGGGCTATTTTGTTTTTCATAAATGGGAAGAAATATGCTCTTTTCAAATAACCCAAGGTTTCATTGATACCACGATGGTTATTTTTCAGATGATAGTCGTTAATCAGTTGGTCCTGTTCGTCATTGTCTGTAACGTCTGTCAATAATTCAGTGCATCGAACAAGTTTAAATGTTTTATTGTTTGAGAAATGTTTGGAATAAACGGTTTGTATCAGTTTAAACGTGTCGTCGTCTGTAAAAATTGCTGATAGTCGATTGGGTGTTAAGTATTCTTTAAGTATTTTCATAATGTTTTCCTCAGTGTATTCGGGCAAGCGGAACGTGTGTCGATGTTTGTTGCGGAAGATAGCTTGCACAGATCTTGGGGGTCTTTTGTCCGTTTTGCTAAGAACTACCTGAAGATTGAAATCATTTAGAGGACGCTCTGAAATAGGGATACCATCATTCATATCCTCTGAAGCTGAATGAACAGTAGAGCAGAAGGATTGTTCTGTTATATTGATTTCTACGGGATTTATTTGGTCTAGTTTCGGAACCATTGTTCGACTGAGTGTATCTGCATTCAGTGTTCCCTTTTTATAAACTATTTGATAGTCGAACTCCTCCAATTTGAGGCGCCATCTAACTAATTTTGAATTTGGATCTTTCAGATTCATTAACCATGTTAATGGTTTATGATCTATTACTATCTGGAATTTTCGACCGAACAAATAGGGTCTAAAATACTTTGTAGCCCAGACAATTGCTAGAAGCTCCTTTTCTATTGTCGAATAATTTTGTTCTGAGTCTGTCAGAGTTCTGCTTGCATAACAAATCGGCCTGTCACTGCCAATAGGACCTTGTGATAATACTGCTCCTACAGCAAAATTACTAGCATCGGTCGTTAGGACGAATGGTTTACCAAAATCTGGATATTGCAGGATGGGGTCGTTCATTAACAAATTTTTGCAAGTTTCGAAAGCATTTACGTAGCGGTCATTAAGGTCAATCCTGCCTTTCTTCAGACATTCGGAAATGGGTTTTGTGAGATTAGCAAAATCTTTTATAAACTTCCTATAGTATCCTAAGAGTCCAAGAAACATTTTTATTTTTCTTTGGGTTCTAGGTATTGGGAAGTTCTTAATTGCATTAATTTTTTCAGGATTAGGTTTTACTCCCTCTGTTGTGACCACATGTTCTAAGAAAGCGACTTCTTTGTGAAAGAACTCGGATTTATCGAGTTGAACCTTGAAGTTTGATGAGCGGAGTCTCTCGAAAACCTTTTTTAGATTCTCGCCATGTTCCTGAAGTGATGTTGAGAAGATGATAATATCATTCAAATAAACTAAGCAGACCTTGCCCTCTAGGTCCTGGAGTACATTGTCCATAACACGCTGAAAAGTGGACGGGGCATTTTTCAACCCAAAGGGCATTCTCACATATTCAAAGTGGCCAACTTCTACGGTGAAAGCTGTCTTCTGCACATCTCGTGGATCCATCTCAATCTGATGGAATCCGCTGGCAAGATCTAGAGTTGTAAAATACATACTTTTACCGAGTTTATACAGAATTTCGGTAATTTTCGGGAGTGGGTAACGATCGCTTACCGTTTCTTCATTCAGTTTGCGATAATCGATTACCATTCTCCACTTTTGTTTCCCACTTGCATCTTTCTTCTTTGGGACTATCCAAACAGGAGAGCTCCAGTGAGAATAGCTGGGACGAATAATGTTTTGAGAAAGCATGTCGCTAATCTGCTTCCTGACCTCTTCCTTCTGTACGATTTCGTATAGATTGGTATATCATCCGTCGTTAGAATTCGGTGTTTAATATTGTTTGTGAAAGTCAATTTTTAGCCTTCTTTAAAGAATATGTCATCATATTCTCTACAGACGCGAAAAATTATTTCCCTCTCTTCTTTATTTAGATGGGAGGCGCGAATTAAATTTTTAATGTCTGTTCCTGGTTGTGAATTTTTTGGACAATCGATATTAAAATTATTTATCTCAATATAATTCGAATTAGTGAACAATTCAACTTTTAAAGGTTGTTCCACGACTATCTCCTGATCCTGATTCGAAGAATTCATCACGTCGATCCAGCTATACCAATCTCTAGCGGTGCAAATTCCTTCAGGAATGTAGACTGCAGGTTTAATTGTTGTACCTTTTATATACATATATATCTCCACTCTGCACATCGACAGGTAGTTTGGCTATGATTTTGGAGTTTGCTGAGACAATGTATTTATCAGACATGAAATTGGGTTCAAACTCGAGGGGTAGTATTGAATTTTTAGTGATTAAAACTTTGTTGGCTAAATCAACGGTGGCTCCTAGATTTGTTAGTACATCTAAGCCCAAAAAACCATCAAAGTATCCGTGAAATTTGAATATTAAAAACCGGGTTTCTCTGGGTTGATTAAACTCTATGAAGTTTGGGAGGGTAATCTGTTGATTCAATCTATGTTGGTTGAGGATAGTAGTTATAACAATAGGATCTGTTTCTGTAAAATCTCGGGGATTAACGAATTCAGGGTTTATAAACGATGATGAGGCGCCTGTATCAATGAGAAACTTTAAAGGTCTGCCATAAGGGGAAGATATGTTGACATAGGGAAGTACAAAACCATGATTATTGATATCTATGTATCCGATAGGTTCGCTGAGGCTGTCACGGGAAAATTTGCGTCATCGATTTCGTTACTTATTTGACTATTGGCTGCATAAAACGGGCTATAATAGTCGTCGCTATTTGCCTGGAATGAGTCTAAACCTTCATAATCGTTGTTCTGGTAGTCGTAATACGGATCTAGCTGTTGGAAATTTTCCCCGAATTTGTGGGGGTAACATCGTTAGGCTCTGCTGTGGTGGAAATACTAAACAATTCCTTACTCGTAAACCTTGGGGTATTGCCTGGATTAGATTGGAAGTGGTTGGTTTGCATGGATCTATTTGGCTGCTGAGGGAATGCAGTTCTCTGACGGAGATGCGAATTCCCTGAGCTGATGACCATAGGGTCTGGTTTAGGAAGGGGCGTGTTATTTAATCTTGCGAAAACATTATTATTTAGCTGTGGAAGTTGAGGGCTAGAATTTATTTTAGGTATCAAGAAGAAGTTGCGATTTTGTTGGAACGGATTATTTGGAAATCTAGGGTATGGGTTACCAAAGGACGTATTTCGCGTCATCGAGTTAGCAGAATTTAGGTTGAATTGTCTCTGAGGAATAGGTGTGTTAAATTGAGAATGTGGGGTGTTCTGTAGAGTTTTAATTCGTTGACTGGGTAGAGTAAAGTTGAAGGGTTTCGGGGTACTTATTTTATTTGAATCCATGGTTCTAGAGTTGTTATCAAATTTAGTGTAGAATATGTTTTGTTCTTTAATACAATAAGACAATGCAACCGCCAAAGAATCTGGTTTCATTGCTCTTATCGTAGAGCCTAGAGGTTCCTTTAAACCCGATAGGAATGTGTTTAAGCACATTTCTGTGAAAAGTTCGCGCTTCGCATTAATTACGTTAGGATCAACCTCGTGAATTTGCACATGGTTTGTCATTGTGGCTAATAGCTCAATTATTTCACTGTAAAATCCTTCCTCTGTTTTCTTATTTTGCCTAATGCCATGGAGATCGCGGATAAGTGAGGTATCGCTATGCTTATCTGAATAGTGGAGAATTAAATTTTTCTTGATTTCACTCCAATCTAATGGGGTTCCATACATATTTAGAACTTCATTCCCAGGCCCTTCGATTTTATTGCGGATTGCTCTTAGGAGCATTTTCCCATAAGGTGTACCTTCGGTACACGAAAACAAGGCTCTAATTTCTTCCACATTGTTTATAAATTCGTAGAGCAACCGAGGGTTACATTAAGTTTTGGCAAATCTTTTATAGCATCCGGTACACGGAGTGAATTAAATAAATCCGAGACAGTAATAGCAAGATTATTATTCGCGATGTTCGCGGTACCCGCGGTATTCGTGATATTTGCGGTAGCCATCATTTCCGAATTTTCACTATTATTTTCACTATTATTTTCACTCACTTCAACACTTTCAGCTTCACAAATTGATTCTAAAGATAGAAATTTGCTTAAGCGAGGTGCTCTAATATATGGTTTTGATCTTGGTTTGCTCTTATCCTGAGGCATCAATTTGATATATAATTATGTTTATAGCAAAAAAAAATATTAATATTAATTTAATTTATTTTGTAGGTTCCGTTTAGGATCTTCTTTAGTTTCTATTATTCTTAATTACAAATCTTCTGAAACTATTCAATTTTTATATAAAGGTTTTTCTGCTTACGATACTATCATTAATCCTAAGATGATCATCCCTTCAGTTGTCGCACGATGTTCCTTCGTTGAGTTCTGTTGAGATGTCTCTGGATGCGATGTTCCTTCGCTGTTAATTGTGGCTCTTTCATTGCTGCGTCTCTGTTGTCTTCAGCTGATGTTCCTTAGCTGGACCACAACACTTTTGGACACGGCACTAAGTAGTTACTCGTTCAATAACCCATTGAACCGGCTCTCTAGATCGATAATCCGTCGATACAACCGCCGCGAAACTACTTTACGAAATCCGCCCCGACTGCGCCAGTTAAGAACCTTAAGGGTTCTTTTAATACAAAAAAAAAAATTAATTTTTAAAAATAAAAACGCGAAAATGAAAAGATGGAGAAACAATTTATTAATGAAATTGACTTTACAAAACAAACTGATCGACTGACGTCCTTACAAAGTTTTTTGGTGATACTTATAACCCAAGATTGCTTACGCTAGATCTTATTGCTAAAATCGCTTACGCTAGGTCTAGACAGAGCACGGGTAATTGGACGTAAATTTGGAACGTCGATTATTAGCAAAGAAAAGGTAAAGAGAGGTCATTGAATATGAACTGAAATTGGGGAAATTGGAAAGGATTGGATTACATGTAGGCACCTTAGGCGAGGGCCGTAACTCGCGTGCTGTAAATAGCTATAACTTCCAATCTAATGCTCCTATCGTTATGAACTTTGGTGAAAGTATTTTCAAGATGTACTTAAAGAATAAGCAAACAATTATTCTGATCATCACAATTGTTTATATCGGCTTAAATTTTTAAGAAAAATTGAATTAAATCATGTTTTTTAGATTCTGTGAAAATTAACTTTTTAAACATTTAAAATCACGAGACCCAGGAACTTTCGCACTAACCAAAATTTCTGGCGATGATGCAGTAATTTTTTCTTTTCTTCGGAACCAGTACTTTTTCTAATTTGTCCACTTACTCACTCATTCATTTTATATATTTTTTTTTGCCAGTCTGCCCTTATGATTACTTTCTGTTCCTACGTTTTTCATCCGTAGTAATTCCTTGATTCGTGTGCTATAATTGTGTTTGTTATAATTCTTTGAAAATGCAATATTATTTTGGACTTCATATTTTATAGCCTCATGTATAAACTTAGCTTTTTCTATGTGTATATTATTCATTTTTTCAGTGTGAAATTAATGGTCCTATAGTTAATTTCTTTTATTTTTGTAGCATACTGAAAACAGTATAATACTTGCCTTATTTATTATTACATTTTGGTTACGTTTAAGGTTATATTGTAATGTAAGTATCTAATATGTGTCAGAATGTGTGAGTTATTTATGAATTTAGCGGCACAATATTTTTGTTTTTCTGATTTACGAATTGCTGCCATAATCGCTGTGAGTCTTTTTATTACGTTAAACACATGCGATTTCTAGTAAAAATGTTCATCACCAGTAAGGCCCAGATACTTTATTTCACTGACTCATTCTATTTTCTCTCCACTTATTTCTATCCTTCGATTGACATGAGTTTTGTTTTACTTTAAAAATGATGCATTTTTCTATATATAATGCGAGTTTTTTTCCTTTTAACCATGAGTTAAGATCTGCTTAATCTACAAGTAGCTCTCAAAATTGTTTCCATGTCGCTCTAATGACTAATTGCTGCAATAATTCCCCCAGCATTTGATGATTTACTGCTCACATAAATCCTACGTCGAGACTATCTTTGACATCCAAAAGCAACGCGACCTTGAAAGATTTTTGGTATATACTCTACTTGATCTACTCCTCATCTAGATTGAGATCTTTGTAGAAGGCTATCTGTGCCACCTTCGATACAACTATTGGGGTTACAATAGAACCACCGAAGTGTACCAGCCTATGGCAGCAAAGCGCTCTTCGAGACAGAAGCGAAAGGTATCATTATCCACGATACCTAACTTTTTGAGACGGTACCTCAACGAACAGTAACCCGTGTAGAGCAATGATTACCTAACCGTTTAGGGCGGTTATAGCTCCTAGTCAGATCACAGAAGGATTCCGGTCCAATTAGTGATGTTTCCGATCCTAGTTTGGCGAGCTTATAAACATATTTATTTTGCCGTCAGTTCCAGGCCAGATTTACCTTGTTGAGTACGGAGAGCGATCTCAGAACAATTAGGCAGCTCAAAACCAGATGTAACGGAAACACTAGAGAGCGCTTTGAGCGCCGCTTGACTGTCCGTTAATATGCGAAGTTCAACCGCCTAAAATCCTTTGTCCAGAATGGTCCTTGTACATATTTCGATGACTAGAATTTCGACTTGGAAGATGATTGAGGTTTTTCCCAAGGCTATAGAGATCCTGCATTTAGAGCCAAAGATCCCGGCGCCGGGAAGCCCGTCTTTCTAAGCGCCATCGATGTACCAGTTCAGAGTACCCGGCCGGAGGTGAAGGCCCAAAATCCTTCCAACACTGGCGGTCCCTTATCTCTTATTTAAACGGTACATAGAATTCAATTTTCCTTGCCATAAGATCAGGGTCATTTTAGGTTTCAATCTCCACTTTTTTCCGAACAAGCGACGACAGGTTCACAAGCGGCTTATCCGTCGTTTTAGTTAGATTAGAGTTCCACGTGAGGCGTTGATTTAGCGTGAGTCCTAGGTATTTCGTCTCTGTGGACATTTCTAGGCGTGTGTCCTCCAGTGTAGGTGAGGCGTTACGAAATTTCCTCTTCCTCGTAAAGGGGACAATTACTGTCTTTCTAGAATTGACCGTAAAGTTCACTTCCTGACACCACTTGGATATTAAGTCAAGGTCAGTTTGGGGTTTCCGAGAGATCGTACGTTCCCAACTACCCCTGATGATGATAAAACGCCATCAGCGTATTCTTGACATTCGAATCGAATGTCACTGAGATTCTGGAGAAGGCTTTCCACGACAAGGGATCAGAGATGCGAAGACGGAACCCCTCCTTGAGGGCAGCTTCTTGTGACCCATGCCGTCACAACACAATCTCTCAGGTTAGCCGAGATTTTTACAGCTCAACATAGCTTTAATCCAAGTAACCATTTAAGGCTCTATGCTTCTTTCGGCCGCCGCCCGTTCAATTGAGACGAAAGATATGTTATCGAAAGCTATATTATTCTTTGCTTTTTTAATAGTATAAATCTCTCTACGCTGATATATAATTGAAAGTTTTCCTTATATTCATTAACATTAATCTTTTTAACACAGTGATGTGTTTTTCCAACTGAGATTTTTTATGTTGATTTGTAGGTTTATTTCTCTGTGTGATCTGATAATTCAGATTCTTTAACTTTTATTTTCGTTTTATATTCACTATTTTTTAGGTGGGTAGTAATAGTTTTCGCTGTATATAATCATCTTGGCGCCTGCCGTTTCACAGTTGCGAGTTCGTCTACATAAAAATTACTTTAACCTGTGAGCTCTTGTAAATACTATGTGCCTATACGTGTATATGCCCCTCTCAACAGCTGGAGGTCTGCAAAGTGGTGTAAAATGTGTCATCAGATTTCTTTTGCTATAATTCCAAAAATAATTAAAAAATTTTATCCTTTTTGCGGCATATTATTATTTGATGCAATAGATTTTATTTTATCATATTTCGAAAATCCCGACCAGTCCCCCTCTTTCAATCCGTTACTTAGTATGTTTCTCATCGTAGTAATTGGTACTTTTATATTTTCCAGCTTTATTCCTTACTATTCAGTTATTGTTTACTCCTATGTTTGTGACTTTTTTGGTTCCTTTTCGTACTCATGTGTTTTCGATTTTTCATCATGATGCGTTACTAATCTAACATATGTTAATTTGGTTTTTAACTGTGCGAACATTTGCTTTTTGTTATTTAAAGTACTCCATATTAACACAACTTAATTAATATACATGCTATGTTGTATGGGATTCGCAGATTTTTAAATGTACTGTCGAAACTTGAAAAATTAAAGTGAAAATTAGTACTAATGAAACTTTGAGGTTACTAATTTTAAATACTATCAAAATTCGGAAATTTTAACCGTTGGACCTAATATCTTGAAAATTAAAGGGATTTTCATCTAAACTATTTCCGAATCTACTAACACAATTTGGGAATTAAAAATGGCGACTGACCATGGATACAGAATTCAAGGTATTTTAAAGCGGATGGCGAATTTCATAAAATTTTTCGAATTTGAATTAAATAAAATAGGTATTTTTTCGGGAATTATTCACGAATTTCCTATTAAGATATCGGTATGGATATAACTACATATTATAAAACAACATCGTATCTATCCGTGATTTTTATACTGAACAGATTTTGTCCTGGTATTCACAGTGAAATAGATTGATTCACGAGGAAGGTTTAGATGTATTATAATTTGTGAATGTTTAACGAATTATAGATTAACCGATTTATGACTTATGAATATCATTGAAGTTGGAGGTTGCAACAAAAGCAATCGTCGATGAGGTAGTTTTAGTAAACTAAATAAATGTTATTCCAGGAAATGTCAGTTTCATTTATATAATAAATATCAGTGGAAATATATTATATAAATAAGTTAATCAGAAGCTGCAACCATAATAACATAACTGACTCGACCACCAATAACTACAAATAAATAACTACAAAATTAACCAACTTACAATTAATTGGAATTACAAAAAAGAAAAAAGCTAGTACCTGATGTAGCCAACAATTTATTGGTACTTTAATTTTATTAAATTATTCCTCTATGACGGAAAATTGGGTAGTAAAATCCAAAATTATTAATAAAACATTATTTTATGCACCACGGAAAGTAAGTCTTACGCATTGAAGTGCCCTACTCTCTAGATGCGTAATACTTATGCTATTAAATAATTTCTAAATTGAACACATATAGATGCATGGGCATTGAAACTTGCCTGCAAATTTCCAAATTGGATGTTTATGATCTTATTGCAACGCAAATTTGAACGTGATATTAAATTTAATATAAACTTAGATAAATATGTAATACAAATAATATACTACGAATAAAGTTTTTTGTATACGATTGATGATTGTTGTTGAGTGATTGTTGTTGTTTACCGACATTTTTGCTAAGTTCACGTATATATATTTTATCGAAAACTTTTACTAGTTTCAAGACTAGATATGGAAGGAAAATTCAATGCGGGTAAAAATCTAAAAAGGTCTTATGAAACAACATATGGAAGAACATTAGAGAAACGGATGAGAACTTTACATTTTCTGCGGATGAAATAATATAAAGATTTCAAAATTTGTATGGCACATACAAATCGATTAAGAAAAAATAATAGGCAATGTGATATGTTTGATGGGACTTATGGACAAAAACTTTCCATAAATACCCTTGCAATGAGTTTAATAGACATATTTGAGATAAGCAATGATGATCCCACTGATAGTAGCAGTGAAACATCGCGAAAAAGGAAAAAAACGTGCGGAGGTCTTTGAATATTTAAAGGAAATAAACGAAATGGAACCGAAAAGACATGAAGACTTTGAAGTCTGTTAAAAAAGTATCGCAAATTTAGAATTTTCGCGGGCTACGTATATTCGATTTTCGATTTTTTTGTGGCGTTTTGAATTTTCAGTTAGTTTTTGGCAGCTATTTTGCTTGGACGTGTTTTGTCTTGTCTTCGTTTTTTGCCTATTCCAAAAAGTGGATCAAAGAATCTGCATCAAATTTTGTCTGAAAAACAAAATTAAGTACGCGGACGCATTTCGAATGCTAACTGTGGCATATGCGGAAGCTACCTTGGACTAAAGCAATGTTTATCAATGGTACAAAATGATCTCAGAGGATCGAGAAGATGTGAACGATGAAAGGCCGAGCACGTCAACAACGGAGGAGAACGTCGAAGATGGAAGAAAATAGTATTGGCCAATCGTCGAATAACCGTTAGAGAAGTTTCTGAGGACCTAAACGTATCGATTGGCTCGTGTTGTTCGATTCTTACTAATGATTTGGTCATGAGACGGGTCGCCGTGAAATTCGTGCCAAAATTGTTCATTGCTAAGGAGTTGTTAGACTCTGTCCGCGACGACCCAAATTTGCAACAGAGGGTTATAACTGGTAACGAATCATGGGTTTATGGTTATGACGTGGAAACCAAAATTTGATACAGATTCTTTGATCCTTTTCTTGGAATAGGCAAAAATCGAAGACGAGTCAAAACGCGTCCAAGCAAAATAGCTGTTAAAAATTAACTGAACATTTATTTATTTATCGGTTATTACAAGTTACAATAAATTTAAAACTAATTAACAAAAAGATTAAAATTAAAGTAAACAAAAAAATAATAAATTAAAATTAGAGAGCGAGAATAATAATGACACATGACAAGATAGAAAAGAAAATGAAAACAGGCAACATTAGGATGAATTAAGGGCATTCCTGAGAGAAGATTTACACAGGTGAAAGTCAAAAAAGGGGTGGGAGTTGGCTTTCCGAAGCATACGGGTGAGAGGCTCAGAAAGTCCATAGTTGGTACAGTGATAAGCAGGGCGAAAGAGAGGTGCCGAACGGAGGTTACGAGGATTGGTGTAAATGGAGATCCGCTGGAGTAGGGAAGGACAGTCAATCTCACCGGTAAGCAGCTGATGAATGAAGATAATATCGGCAAAGTCCTGTCGCTTCCACAGGGGCTACAAGTTGATCAGTAAGAGACGGTTCATTCAAAATAGCTGAGCTTGTGAGCATAAGTTGTGTGTCAGCATAAGCGAGAAACATGAGTACCAACAACGCTACAAAAAAAATCGATAATCGAATATACGTAACCTGCGGAAATTCAAAATTCGCGATACTTTTTGAACAGACCTAGTATATGACTCTTGAAAAAAAGATGTCTTACAGGTTTTAAGGGCCGTTTTTGCAAATATGTAATTTTAGTATTAGTTATGGAAAAAAAGACTTGGAAAAATGTATATGCATGTCTGTGTAAATGAATGTAACATACTTATTAATTTCAATAAACTCATTTAATTAACTGCAGAAAAGTTTAAAACTTTATCTTTTAAATTGTTTTAGTTGAAAACGATTATAATTGCATTTCGACTTTTTAATTGATTAAGCTGTTATTAGGTAGTAAAGATTATCCTTTTTATTGCGACCACTTTCGGTATCTGCTGAGATAATGTCTGAATCTGTTGTATGTTGTATTTACTTCTAAACAATCAATCAATTTCATCGAATTCTGCACTTTGTATTTAATGATAATATTGTGAAGAATTATAGATACTAACACGACACATTTAATCATTTCAACTTTTCTAAATGGCCTCTTTTCCAATAGGAGTATACGAATTTGGATTTTAGAATTCCATAGGATTGCTCTGTTATGACTCGGGTGGAGCATAGTCGATAATTCCGCGTAGATACAACGGAATGGATAGACTAAGTCTCCCAGAAGATGAACATCTGCTGTGAATGTTAAATTACCGTATTCCAAATTTTTGCCAAGAGAGCCTTTTTTAAGTACTTCAGCGTAGTATGATCTTTCCGGTCAACCAGAAAATATATTAGTAAATATTCCTTCACTGTCACACACACCCCATTAAGATATATTATTATATCTGTAAGATCATATAATGATACCCCTTTCTATTATAATAACTATTGAGTCATCACTGGGCGGAAAGATTGGAATGTTGGCATCATCAATGCATCGTATTAAATTGAGAAAACTATTTGGGCCTCGTGAAGCATTGAACTTTAATACCATTTAATTTATATCGGTTGTTATTTTGGAAAATTATATAACTTTAGACGTAAGTTTACTAATTAATTTACAAATTTGGTAAATAATTGCAGATATTGTGCTTATCGATTTTTTGACTCTATTCTATAATTCTCGCAAGCTATTTATATTTCCAGATGCCCATAGTGTTATGTATTATCTTTCTTCTAGTATTTTTGGCTTATCTTTTGTAGCACACCAATATATCTATAACATATTATTCAGAATCTAAAAGCAACATACAAACTAATTCAAATCAAATAGTAAATAGTATATAAAATACATACCTTAAATGTTTTTTTATTCATCCTAAAATATGCGTAAAAACTTAAGAGTACAAGAGTATTGTTTCCATATAGTTGCTTCTTTTCGTACTCTAATTATTTGTTGTTTAAGATATTTCGTTCGTATCGTAATATATGCACGATTTTTTTCTTCAGTTAAATACTTTCCTTTATATAATTTTTACTATTTTTTATGTTGATACTTTCAAAGAAAATATTCCTTTTAATTCATTTTTAGGCGTCAAACTCGCCATGATAACTACTAACTAGACAGCTCACAAATGTCTGACTACAAATATCTGACTTACAAACATCTGATTTACAAATGTCTGACTTCACAAGATTTAACTTTTTTTGCACTTTTAAGTCAGTGTTAAAACAGTCAGCACTTACTCAAAAGTCAGAAAAAAACTAAATTACCGAAAACGGTCAAATGCAAATCGGTTGCAATTTCTCATACCATATAATTTGTCGCTTAGCTGTACACAATAAAATATTATTAAAATAAAAAGTGAGTTTTGGTAAGATCTATGCTAAATTAATGAGATGTAGATGACGACATTTTTTTAACTGATTAAACAATTTATATAATTAGTTTTTCTTATTCTATCACGAATTTAGAACTTCAATTTAGAAGAGCCCACGTCTAGGGAAATTTGAGGAACTTTTTTCGGTCAGACGATTTATATTTTAAAGTTCTATTCAATCGTCCAAGCTTCATTCAAAATCGGTGGATCAGAATATGCAAAAGTTATCATGGAATAAATCACGGTATGCCTTCATTTTCAATAGACATACCCCAGATATATCTACATGAGTCAAATTCATTACATTTTGATTTTCAAATAAGTGTGCATCATGTTAAGTCATTCTGATCCTGAAAACGTCCTTGAAATTAACCCCTTTACCTACAACATCGAGTCTTACTCGATTCGTTCAATTGGGCCAAAAACGAAAACATCGAACCTCACTCGTGGCCACTCGATTGGGCCAAAAACGATAACATCGAGCCCCACTCGAGATGAGTAGTGAGCAATAAAATAGAAAGACAAACGAGACGTTCATATCATTTCTACTAAACACGAAACAGAAATGACTGATCATAGCAGTAATGAATTCAATCCTACTTCGAAACCAAAATGTATTATTGAGTACAACAAAGGAATGAGTGGAATTATGGCGCTTTAACTCAAAATTTAATACCAATATTTGGTTTAAGTTCGGAATAGGGGAAATGGGCCGATTCGAATAAAATTTTGCAGGAGCCTTCCGTTTGGTGTAAATGTTTTGTCGCTCGGCTACAGTTTCCGAAATATTCCACTTTTAATTTTGACACTTCGTCAACTGGGATTGGCTTTGCAATAGGTAGTGAAAAATTCAGTGTAGTGCCGCGTTTGGGTAATTAGCCGTTTAGTAGAATTATGTAGGGGAAAAAGAATTATAGTGCAAATATTCAACTTTTAACTTTGACAATATGGAAGGCTCATACAAAACTTTATTCGAATCGGCCCATTTCCCCTATTTCGAACTTGTTCCCAAAATTTGATCAAGAATCGTATCATATTACGTTTTGAATTTTTCCTGTATTTAAATCTTATTCTCTTGAACAAATCTATAAAGACAAGAAAGTTCGTTAAAATGTTTAAAGTTTACAGTTTCTCTGCATTTGTCCATTACACCTAATTCCCCCTGTAATTTTTTTAATACAATTAATTTATCATTGCTTCTGCAAGATTTCAGAAAAATTTAAAAGAAAATGTCAATCCGTCCGGAGGCAAATTTCCTTTAAGCTCCTGTCGGATGTCACTTCAATAAAAGAGCAGCACGGAATTTGAGCCCACCCCCTCGAAGTCCACTTTTAACTTTCATCGAGACATTCTTCAGGAGCGGGAAAGACTGATTGTTGGCCGCCAACTTATTCATGCAGAATATATTAATGGCGAAAAATTTAACATTAAAATTTAATCAGACATAAAAGTTGTCAACGCAAATTTAGCCGACAAAATGCTCCGTCCTCTATTAGCACTTCCCGTCCGGTTTGCTTTGATTGAATTATTTAAAAATGTTCAGAGCGAAGTGAAGAAAAAGTTTCTTTAGCTCCGGTGAGTGTCACACTTTGGCAGTTTTCCCCCAAGTACTTTTAGGCGAACCGAAGGACTCTTTAGGCCTAACTTTAGCCGCAAAATCCCCGGCCTTTATATCATTTACGAATCAGGATGTGGGTGAGGTGCACGCCACGGGTGCTCCGTGTTCGATGTTGAGCAATGGTTTGCTCCTGAATTGAATGACTTAACTAGTGTCACGGGATCCGGCCACCCTGATCCACCACGCGGTACCCTGGTGACAGAGGGGGAGATGCTCCCAACGTGTCAAAAGTAACCACATTATGTTTAAATGAAAAATGAAATGCCTCAGATGCCTTTATACATAATACATATAGCGCGTAATGAAGTTGTAGCCTTTTTTGACGCATAAGCCCCTTAGACAGGAATCACCGAGCGCGGAAAATATTTTTTTTTTCTCAGCAATTCGTCAAGCGACTGCCGCAACGAACTCACTGCATAGTATGTGTATAGATGTAAAAGCGATGGTTAGGTGTTCGCAAACTTTTTCACTCGGAAAATTTGCACACTTCAGCTAAACGAAATTGAGCCAAAGAACGACAAATCTTACCCGAAGTCAAAAAGAATTTTTCCCTTAAACTCGACGACAGAAAGTAATTTTATAACTTGAGCCTCCGCTCATATGCTGCCATCCAATTTTAATATTAACATGTCTCCACCCCTTAGTTAAACAAATTAAAGAAGTGCGTGAGTTCGAACAAACAGTACGTATTTTGGCGAGAGTATATAAAAAGAATGATGTGTTCTTACGTTTAATAAGTAACTCTCTTCTATCAATATAATGTTTTACAAATTGCAAATTTCAGGCTAATTTTTTTTTAATGGATCTATTGCCAGATTGTCCAAAAGAGGTTTTCTCATTAGCAGTACCCTGACGTCATTATATAATAAAATGGGTAATTTAATAACAATAAAAAGGAAGTGTAGTAATTACATGAATTTCGGAGAAAATGTGGGGAAACCCTGAATTTTAGAAAATGACCAAATTTCCACATTCGACAATGAGTATACCTGCAGTGGTAGGTTATTGAATTTTTGGAAAGGATATTGGGATAGTAGTTTTTTGGCATGAGTTCGATGTCCGCAGAATCAGATAAAATGATAAAAATAAAATAATGATGTATATGTCATAAAAAAATGCAAATTTTACGACTTATTCATAATTATAGAAAAAAAACAGTATGTCATCATTTACAATCAAATTCGTTCTATACTAAAATTCCTAGCAAAGCAAAATGCGCAGAAAAAACAAAATTTGTTGAATCATAGAACAATCTATTTCTTTATAAATATTTCATTCCCTTAATTTGATTTTTTGTTACATTTTGTAATTGAAAATTATTAATTTCATTATGTGGCTGAAAATCATAGAAAGTATTTTGGTATATAATACAACTTCACATAAGTTTTTTTTTTCTAGTTTGGCTGCCAAAAAAACACAATACTTAAACAAATGTGTTACCAATTACTACAATAGATCATTTTTAGGGTTCCTTACGTCCAAATGAAAAAGGGAACCCTTATACGATCACTCGTAAATAAATTAATTTTGAATATGAGGGTCACTTTTGGGGTCAAATTAGAAAATGACCGTGTGGCATATCAAAGAAATCAATGAAAGGGCTTGTAGTGAGAGTCTCAAATATATTTTAAATAAAAAATAAATTGATATAAGGTTCTTTAAGAAAGTAAATGAAAACTGACCATTCCCCCTATCCTTATCTTCGCAACTACTGAGCCTAAAATTTTGAAAAAATTACAGAAAATAGTTCTTTACTTATATGGTATATCACAGGAAAACCTGTAAGAAGTCTACAATCTTAAAATAACATTGTAAATCTCTTAATATTGTGCGTGCAGGTCGAATGCATGAGAGAACATGTTTTCTTTTATTACAAACTTGCATTTGCAGTTGGCGAATTAACCGTGACATAAATTGATGTGTGGGAGAACATTTTTTATATAAATAAGTCAAAATGAAGTCTATCATTACGAGATAAATGATTCAATTTAAATAGTAAATATTTATTAACTAAATAGGGTAAGGTATTATAATATAATGGCATTAAACCTTCAAGGCACGAGTTCTACTCGCACTTATTCTTCTTCTTCTTTTTATGTTATAATTTAAATCTGAAACGAATTGGTTCTTATCTTTATCGCACCAAAAGCAAACTAAAGCCTTTATTTAAATATAAATATTTAAAATTAAGTCTCATTTCACTTAAAATTTATTAAAATCGTTAAAGAAAGATTTGCCAACGGTGTATGAACGTAGCATGTATGTATATAGAATAGCCATGCGGTCTTCTACGATTCTTCCAAAAGTTAAGTAAGTAGGCTTTCTGTATTTAAACATATTCTAATAAATTGTACGTTTTTGTTGTATAAAAACAAACCTTTGAAATCCTGTATTCAGAAAACAATTACAAAACAATAATTACAGGAAAAAGATTCTATGTACGTTCTGTTATGTTGAGGAAATCAAATACAAGGTCTGTTTTCTAATTTAAATTTGTACAAGACTTTGCATTGAATTGCTGTGATAAGAATCAAAAATTCAATCTCCTCCCAGATTTTATAATATACCTAGTCGTGCCATAAATTCTGTCACAACTTTAAAGAAGTATAAAATCTAAACAATAAAAGATAATATGTTTATTCCAACGAAATTTATTTTAATAAGGTATTGTTAATTAATTAATAAAAGCTTTACTCGAAATGACCTCCTTTAGTTTTTATACAAGCTTTTAAACGTTGTGGCCATTGGTCTATGGCGGCACGCACGGTATTCAACGACATTTCATTTGCTGCTTTCACCAACGATTTTTTCAGACTGTCCAAATTGCGGTGGGGACTTCTACAGGCCTTGTTCTCTAAATCTGTCCATAATGCATAAATCTGGGCTCCCGGATGGCCAATCTTCTTGTGCAATAAAATCAGGAATGTTGTTGCGAAGCCACTCCTGTGTGCTTTTTGCTTTGTGAGCAGGAGCAGAGTCTTGCTGGAAGACCCAATGTTGTCCACCGAAGAGAGTTTGCGATAAAGGTTTCACAACACCTTCCAGCACGTTGCTTTAATAAACCACCGCACCGGTTTTGACACTTTTTTCGCAAAAATGGAGTGTTGTGATACGTTTATGGGATACACCCCACCAAACCATTACAGAAGCTGGATGATGGCCTCGTTGCACCCTGGGAACCGTTTTTTTTAGCTTCTTCTGATGATGTTGCATAAACCTTATGATTTTGTTTATTAAAAACTTGCTCCACAGTAAAAATTTTTTGTTCGGTAAAGAGGATGTTCTCATTACCATTGGTTGCGTGCCAAAGCAAGAGACTCTTGATCTTTCCAATCTTATTTCCTTTAACCGTGGAGTCAACATGTGGGCTGTTGACCGACGATAAGCCTTCATATGAAGATCATCTCGAATGAGTCTACTCATCGATCTTGTGGAGATTTCCAACTCCCTCGACAAAATTTTTTGTTTGCGCAGTGGATTTCTACGGATGCGCTCTCGGACAGTTTTGATGGCGCTGACTGTTCTAACGGTACGTGGACGACCGCTCCTTGCTCTATCATCTATGCCTAAGGTTTCATTAAATTGTCCTATGGCACGATAAATGAATCTTTTTGTTATTTTCAGCGGTTTCAACAAATTCAAAATTTCAGAAGCATTGTTCCACACTTTTACAGCGATACGATTTTCTTTTACTCCCCACTCTATGATTACGAGCCAAAGACTGTCACCAAACTGATCGGAATATTACGCCGTACAGTTCATTTGTTACAAAGTGCAACATAACGGTACAATTCCAGGCTAATTTCTGAGAAAGCGCGCATTAGAAGTTGTGTGACAGAATTTATGGCAAAACTAGGTATTGTAAGAATATTCATTTAATAACAAAAATATATTGTCGCAATCAATTGTATTTTTCGATATGCTTAACTTTAAAAATGGTGAGAATTTCCTGAATATGCCCAGAAAATTTTAGTAAAAATGGAGGTAAATTCTTATAAAAAAAAAAACTATTTTCATTCATTTTAAATTAAAAGCACTGTACATGTTTGATTTCTTCATTTATTTGAAGGATTTTCCGGAACCTTTTTGTAGAGAAAGGTAGAAATGTAACTAACTTATGATTTTGAAATAATTTCCAATGAATATATATAGAGGAAATATGCTGATAATTGCGATGGAAAAATATAATTTTTCGAAAGTTCAAAATTATAATATCTTGTGATGCACAAGTAATGGACAATTTCTACATATAAGTCTTAATGCGAACCGTTAAAATTGCAGATTGGAATATTCTTCGACAGAAAGAATGTCATAGTTCTGTTTGGGTTTTGTTATAGACGAATGACAGTTGCAACCAGCTCTCTGCACTATAAAGAGACAAAACAAGCAAGCTTACAACTAGAACTGCACCGCCTGCCTTCACGTTGTAAAATCGCGAACAACCTAATCGAAACGGGTAGCAACGCACTATCAGACTTGAAACACGTGAATAGGCGTGAAAACTATCTACACTCGCGTTCACATTTAATCACGAGTTTTCGTAGCGCGAATCTGGAGCCGGTCTTTCATTACATCACTGTTGACCCCAAATGAACGTTTTACCACGTTTCTGAAACGCAACCTGTTAATGATGAGTCAACAGATAAATTAATTTCAAGAAAAATCTTTAGAAGTTAATTTTTTATTTACTATTTGGCGATAATCGATGAAATAAGAATTTATCTTTAAATAATTACTAGGAAGAAAATAGAAAAGTTAATAACCTCATTACTTCATCAAAAAACCAAAAATTATAAACAAATTTTACAAAAATTATAATATAGTACGCTTTAGTTTTTGTATTATTTCAGCACATGAAGTAGTAATGCCTTAACAATTAAATGTAAAGTTTTACGGTAAATTTTATCATTCATCATCATGATTAAGTTAGTGTAATGCAATAGTAAGATGTGCGCTTATATGTATAAATTGTAAACTTAAAATATTTACATTATATTCGTAACAAAATTACCAATTCGTGAACAGGAGAAATTAAATTATGAAGTTAACTGACAAAGAAATTATGTTAAAAAAATACTATTCAATTTTATAAGAAACTAGTTTGGTCGATTAAATTCTAAAATTCCTTTTAAAGAAAAAAGGAGTGAGTATTGAAATATTGTTTTGTTCCACCCGTAATGCAGAAAATAACAAAATATATATAGTATTTATATATATAACTTGCATATTAAAAGGTATCGTGAGCCGGACAAGCCAAAGTAACATATTTTTGTTCTTGGTTTGCCGCCCTCTACGACCCGTTTAACACTGAAGTTATACATATAATAGTACAAACATACTTATAATAATTTCCATTAAACTTTTTATGTCTTATCTGCAGCAAAAATTCAATTTAATTAAATATGTACGTTACCCAACAAGCATTGTCTAATAACAGTGAACAAATTCTTCCACTTTCGAAAGTGAGTATACATGCAGTGGTAGGTAGTAGGACATATTGTACGTACCATGAAAAATACGAATTCATGAATCACCCTGTAACTCGTAAACGGTTGAGAAACCCCCTCTAGTAGTATAGCACATAGTTTTAAAAACAAACAAACAATAATATGGCGGGGGAGGGAAGGGGAAGGATCATCTCAACCGTTTAGGAGTTACAAACTGATTCATAAATTCGAATTTTTCGTTATGCATATTATTATTTTATTTTGTTTCCTTTTTTTTTGATCTACTGAACGCAGCGACATCGAACTAGATTATTGACTTGCCTTTGGATATCGCTACGTTGATTAAATCAAAAAATAAAAATAAATAATATAGATACCATGCAAAAAACTTTATCCTCTTTCTGGTGCAATCGGGTACTCGTAAAAAGGAAACACATCCCTATATACCCATCATATAAGCTATTAAAATACTTTCAATACAACAATAAACTTTTCAATGGGACTAACTTTACAATAAAATACTTAAATACTTAAATAAAAAAAATAGAAAACATTGCCTTCAACCATTTTTTAGATACATACTAGTTACCCTTAAAATAAATTAACGTAATTAGCGTCCCCTGTCTTCCCTAAAAAATTAAAAATCTCGAACTAATGAATTGGCAGAACGGCTATTTATTGTCTTGTTACTGATGAAGCAAAAACAAAATTAAATTGTGGCTTCTACCAACACTCTCGGCCATCTAAGTACCAAAATGTTACATACCAGGTGCTCGTCCGCTTTACTCTACTGAAAAGGCGCTGCTATTCCATGGGAGTCTTAGAGTGGAGTGTTGCCGTAAAATTTTAGTTAGAAATCTTATTATACAAAAACTTTATTATTTTATAAGAGGTGTTACTTGGGGTGCAGGCTTCCAAATCTTGAAATTTAAAGAAATAAGAGGGGGGAAAAATATGGATAATAATATAGGAGGGTAGAAAAGATAGCTCAAATTATGGATTAAGAAAATGCAAAAATTATTCTGCAGAGCACTGGATGGCGTTGAAGATAGAATTATGACAATCGATAGGAAGCACACCCTTGCGTAAAACGAGATATAAGAACATATTATTGAAATATGTAAGAGAATAAAGTGAAATAATTAGGTTTAAGAATATGGTCGTAGAATACGTCCTTCTCATTACTAGCCACTATCTATATGATAGCAGTAGGATATACCGAGCCGACTACAGTAATTGTTTAGATTAGTCTTAAGTTATTAAAGTATCTAGCAGGACTAACTTTTAATTAAAGTCATCACAAAATAATTATTGATTTTAAGCCTGGATTCAAAATAAGAGATATGTATACATATTTAATTGTAGAAATATTTGCAAACTTTAATTTTGCTTGAATATTCTGTAATTTAAAATTAAGTTTTTAGATCGGCAATGAGTTGACTTATTACAGGATAATATTTATCGTAACGGGTCGATATATTATAAAAAAAAAATTGTAAAAATAACCGAAATGTGCAGGATTCGATTGGATATTCTTAATTAAATAAATGAAAAATCTTAAAACAAATGTCTATAATATTTACAACAGATAACATAGGGTATTAAATGTCGTCCAAATATACTAAAATTTGATGCGATGTTGTTACTTTAGGACCAATTACGATGACGAACGGTTGTTCTTTTTTTCTTCTTTCTTGCAAGAGTTTCTTTAACTTCTGTAACTGTTGAGCCAATCATCATAAAGGAATTCTGAGAGTTTTTGTGGAACATTTTACAATAGATTTTTTCCCGTTTTTATCTCTCGTGGTTTTTCTTGAAGTTGGAATGAAAAGCTCATGCAAGAGGTATAAGATGGCAGCAGTTTTGCTATCTAAATTACCTGATACGATTAAAAAAATGAGGGCTTTTTTAATTTGCAATATTAGTATATTTTATCTTCTTCAATATTAGAAGTAGAAAGATCTTTCAAAATGTTTTCTGAATTAAGCTCATTGTTTTATTTTCAAGAACAACAACATTTTGGAGCTGTATTTATTGAAAGATATAAGAAAGTTGCAGCAAAGAGAATGATTTTTTTCGATCTCAATATTAAAGGTTTTGCGTAGTCTCGCCATTTTTTAAGAACATCTTGCGCTGTTTTCATATCCCGAATATCTTGCAATCTATAAATTGTGGTTGCTCTCCAATGAACCTGTATTTCCGGCAATGAAGAATTTTCTTAAAAAATTTATGTGTTTCCGCATCAGGTTCGGTTTCTTTGATTAAAATTCAAAATTATAATATTATTAAATTTGGAAGTACGAAACCAAATTTTTGTTTTGAAATAGTGTCTCTATATTGTCTAATATATCTTTACAAAAAATAAATTCATTCACATGGGTTGAACAAATGAGTGTTATTTTTACGGATGAAAAGCACTTCACATTAAATGGACCAAATGGATATGTATTTTATTTTCTTGACATAAGGAAGGAGGAACAGTTTTTAGCACGTCGTAATTGGCGGAAAGGAGGTGTTATGATTTGAGGTACCATTTTATACAATGAACCCGTTAATTTGGTTTTTATTAGTGGACGACAAACTGCTACAAAACTCTCCTTAGAAATGTTAAACTTAAAATAATAGAAAAGATAGAAAGCCACAATTTGATATTTTAGCATGACCATGCATCCATCCACACAGCGAGGGTTGTTAATCAATGGTTTACGGAAGAATATATAAGAGTTCTTGAGTGCCCATCATTGTCTACTGACCTCAACATTATAGAAAACTTATGAAGATGGATCACTAGGAAAATCTATCGGTCTGGACGTTAATTTGATAGCGCAGATTCTTTAAAAACAGCAATAATGGCAGCGTGGAATAATGTACCAATAAAATTAATTCACAATTTGTATGAGTCTTTACCAAATAGACTATTTGAGGTAGTAAATTAAAATGATGGTAATTAATCTAAAAAGTATTAAATTTGGTTCTTCTTTTCACTTAAAATCATTTCCCTAAAAACTCTTTTAAAATCCTTTGCAAAAACAAAAAAACCAATGGTGAGGTTAATCACGTGTAGCACGTTTTTATACCACTTTTACCACAGGTAAATATTAGTAAATAATGCACAACGCATCGAATACGGAGAATTATTGCATAAAGTAATTAGGAATTTCCAACATTAATAGGTATTTATGATCAGACTTCTCAAAAATAATTATTTGTCCGGAAACTTGGGGTCAATCATGTGTCGTGGAGTGTAGATGCGTCCAACAAAACATATTCGTTCATTTTAATTCGAAGATGTTTCTACAAATGTTTGTAGAAATCGGAGGTGTTTCCAGACTCTTGACTTGCTCCACGGCTCCGAATGAGGATTATATAATAATGACGCACTGTCTCCCGATTCGCAGTTTACACTGAGGATGGGAACTCACTAGCCTATTGACAAAATGTATTTTTCAAATTGACAAAGCTTTGTTCACATTTCATCAGACAAAATGAGTCGCGCCTCTAGTTTTGAAAAAGAATATTTGTCAACAAAAGCCAATAAAAAGTATAAAAACAATTCACAAATTGATAAAAGAAAGTAGGTTAGGTTACAGTGGGTGCCTTTCACACTTAGGCTAAGTGCTCAGCGAGCGATACCTCTAGTAGTCTTGGAAGTGATGTATATACTCGTAAGGGACTTGATGGCGACTTGATTATCAAAGAAGATACAGATATGGTTCGAAGACACCATATGATTCCACAGCCAGGATAGCGCCTCATCAATAGTCATGATCTCTGCCTGAAAAATACTGCAATGATCTGGCAAACGGAAGTACAAGCTGAGATCCAAACACTCCGAGTCTACCCCTCCGCCTTGCCATCCAGCTTAGAACTATCCATGTAGAAATGTATTGACGTTCCCTGCTGAAAGAAACCCTCCTCCCACTCATTCCTATTAGGAATGTAGTGGTCAAATTTCACGTTGATGAAAGCCTTGGGGATGATATAGTCAATATTTTTTGGTGTGTCAGTACCAAGAATTTTGGAGTGACCATAATCAGAGGGCGTCCATGGTTGGACTGAGTTTAGCCTTATGGCATTGAGGGCAGCAGTGTATCTGCCGAATAGTTCCACCGGCATGTGGTGGAGAATAGTGTTAAGTGTTTTTGAGGGAGTGGTTCTTAAGGGACCAGTTATAAACAGTGCCGCTTTTCTTTCAACTCTCCCAACAGCTTTCTGGTGTGTAGTTCTTTCCAGAGCCGGTCACCATGCCAAGACTCCACATCCAAGAATGGGTCGGATGACAGCCACATAGAACCATCGGACAATGTGTGGTTCCATTCCCCACCTTTTGCCAATAGCCTTTTTGCAGGAATACAGAACTACAGTGGCTTTGTTTATCCATTCCTGAATATTCGCTTTCCAGCTGAGCTTCCTATCCAGAACAAGACCTAGATACTTGACATGCTCGGAGAGCTTCAGGTTAACCCCATTCAGGGATGGGGTGTTGAAGTGAGGAGTGGTACGTTTCCTTGTAAATACTATCAGCTCAGTCTTTTCGGGGTTCACACTCAGACCACATTTGACACTCCACGTGGAAAGTTTGAAGAGGGCGATTTGCATCACCTCGGATAGAGTATTCTGATGTTTGCCTGAGACTGTTAGGACAATATCGTCAGCGTTAGCAATAACATCGTATCCTAGAGCAGCCAGGTGCAGAAGCAGGCCATTCAGGACCAGATTCCACAGAAGAGAAAAGAGAACCCCACTCTGGAGAGTACCCCTGATGGCGAATCTGCGAATGGAGGAAGCCCTTAAGCTGGAGTTTATGATCAATTGATCAATAAGCAACACAAGCGTCCCATCCAGGCCCACCAAGGGACGTCGTTATGCTCTTAAGATTGACATTATTAAAGACGCCTTTTATATTCATAAAGCTGCTAGGGTGAATTCTATGAGGATCACTGACCTTTCAATACGATTAATCAGGCTGTGCAGAGCCGTCTCTTATAGGCATCGACGAGTTTTGCCGGGGACGCCCGGGATCACCGCAGACACGTTGCACTGTACCGGCAAACAGCCAGGAAAGTGGGTGTCAATTAGCAGCTCGAGGAGGTCCACTTTACTTCATTAAGACTGGGAGCGCATGACCTAGTCGAAAGAATTTTAGGTAAGCTTCAGAGAATTTTACGTAAGCTTCAGAGGAGCCTTCGATTTTATTGCACAAACGCACCCAAGACAAGCGCTTGTCTCTTCTGACTAGCCTCTTAGAGCCCCTAAGACTTTCCTTGTAGGAAGACCAATCATTGGTTCTTTTTGCCCGATTGAATCGTTTCCGACACTCCTCCCTGAGAGCTACTATATTAGCCGACCACCACGGAAGTCTTGGTTTACCACTGGATTGTTGACTGGGGCATGAAATCTGTGCGGCCCTATTGTAGGCCTTCATTAAAGCGTCTATTATCGCGTCGAGTGCCCGTTTGGAGTTTATAGGCTGTACACTCCACGGTAGAGCACGCTATAGGGCAGTTTTATATTTTTTATACTTGGCATCGGGTAGTCGTGAGCCATGTAACTGAAGACCAACCAAATAGCATGGGATTGGGCTCCAGCATCACTGTGACTTTATTACAATCACTGAAATGAGAGAGCAGGAATGCATTGTAGTCCTGCTTAACTAAAATACTAGAATAGAATAGGCTTTACCTGGTCCCTGCACGTAGAAGGTCTTATACCCTCGAAGATTAAGTCTACAGAATCGGTGTCTGTACACCCAAGGTTTCTAGACAAGAACGAACTCCTTTCCTTTTTGGGTTAGGCGGAAGAGTAGCGCAGCCGAGGCTGCCTTAGAATGGTGAAGATTAATCAGTACCATTCTCGCCAAGATTGCTAGTGAAGAAGGACGCCTCGATGATCATCTAATCGTTGTCGTCATCCTCACCTGAGAAGAATAGAAGGTCGTCTTCACTCGCCACGTCCATCCTGCTGAGGAGGTCCCTTACTACTCTGGACATTGACTGCACATCACTGCCTTCATCAGGCAGGTGTAGGGGCCCCCGTTACTGCAGCCTTAACGGCCATGGGAGGCCAACTCTGCTTCCTCCCCATTACCCTCCAGGTCCTTGCGGTAAACCTTCAGTGTAATATGGTGAAAACCGTCGTTTATTTCCCCATGGTGTTCAGCCAGAGGGGCCTGGGATTTATCGTTCAGGATTACGAGAGCCTGCCTCGAGTTACCCTTAGCCTCGCTGACCCGGGCTACATTCCAGTCGCAGGTGGGTAGGCTTACTCAACTGAATGAGCTCAATGATCTTTTCTGCTCGAGAAGGCTCGGTAGGGATCTAGGTTCTAGACCTCGGTCTATTCGGGATCTGGTCTTTGACATTAGCCTCTAGTCTAGAGCCAGCACATACCTCACCAAGACGAGAGACCGCTAGCTTATATAGGTCGACGGAACTTTACTTAAGGGAACCTCCTGCTCTCCGCCCAACTGCAATTAGCCAGCACTTCCAGCAGAGACATGACCGTTCTGGGAGTATGTTTCCAGTTGCCACCACCACGAGGAAGTTGTAGTCGCACTACCAGGAGTTCCCAATTACGGCACGCACACTAACATGTCACGTATTATTCCCCCTGTGTACAGATTTTTTTCAGATTTTTTGAGATTGATAAACCTTATTTCCTGCTTAAAAAATTTTTATTGCTTTAACCTTAAGAGCAAGAGAACTATATCTAATAAATTCTTTTTTCAAAGTGACAAACATTTCTTCCTAATGAATAAAATTAAATCAAATTTACAAAAGCAATCCCACTGAAAAAAACATTTTATACTGTTCAATAAAAATAATATCATCAGAATTTCTTACTAAATAGATAAAATTACCAAGAATTTTTATTCAGTAGATAAAAAAAACCTCCGTTGACCTCCTATAATAGTGTTTTATCAATATTACCAATGAAATAAGTTTCAGTGTCTATTTAGATATAATTAATTTAATTTAATTTTATATATTTTTTAGGTATGCTTATTACCAGATTAATATATAGGCAGAAAAAAACACGATTTACAGTCCCTCATCAACTTTATTTATTTATTTTTCCAAGAATATAAACAAAATCTTAAATAACCTATTTATCATCATAAGAAACCCAAAGCCGCATGGGCCCCTGCTTAAAAAGACGCCACTGATAATTTTTCGCACATAAGCAAGTTTCAAAATAACGTAGGCAAGATGGGGACCAACAATGTGTGCTAATTGCGAATCCACTTTCTAAATTTGAAAATTTAAATTAACGGATCCAATATAGCGACTAGGTTTTAATTACGGAATTATATGTCCTATTAGTATTTTGAGATAACTGATTATAAATTTATTATAGACATAAACCATTTGCAATGTTTGCAAAGCAAAACAACACTGGCTAAATCTAAAACTAACTTCCGTTGTTCGTAACAAAATACTACCTGTATTAAGCAATTAATTGTAAAATTAGTGATGATTTATGGCTTAAGCCATTCAGATTCATCTACTATACTGTTTTTAACATGAACAATTTATTAATGATTATTATTCCAAATTAATAAAGTGAATACCGCATTCTTTGAAAACGAGTGATATGCCGCACGTAGATTTACAAAATCATTTTCTTCAAAATAAATTCGGGCAGAAATAAGAAATTCAGAAGATAATAATAATACATTGTCTTGTTTTGTAAGTAGGTATGTATTCACAATTAGGATAATTAAATTTAGAATAGGTAACATTTTATATAGTAAATATCCACTACAATATCTCATCGTGGTTAATTCAATATTGGTTTCGCCAGTGGAAATGTCTTTTGTGATGTTCATTTTTTGACTTATGTGTATATTATTACTATTTGCCTTATTAATTAATTATGGTTCATTATCCTCAAAAGTTATTTGAAATATTTAATCTTCTTCTCAGTTTTGAAATTACTTGTTGAGCTACATACATGTACATACATTGCGCAAAAAATTAGAGGAAATAATTTTCTCTAACAATTTACTTACTTCACCAATTAAGGGATTCTTATTATTTCCTTCCATTTCTCGTAAAGTAAGTAAAGCGGAAATACTTTCCCACAAATCTTGTTAAGGTTGAAATTAATAGGGTTACAAATAAAATTCAATATTCATATAGAAAAATGTCTGGCTTTATTCTCTCATTAATCGATGCGCACGCTTCGCCTATTTAACCTCAACTGCCTTTGTTCTCGCTATCTTTCTTCCCTGTAGGTAGACGTTATCCTCTTTTTTTTCTTTTTTTTCCATCTTCGCCTGCACTACCAGTGCAACATAAACGAGAAAGTACCAAGAAGGACTAAAAGATCTGTGGTTTTAAGCCCCCCAAGAATTAAAGTTATTTTAAATACTTAGAATAAAACTGGCGTTCAAATCACTATCTATTCTGCTGAATAAAATTATGACTAGCTGAGTAAACTAGGATCACCCGGTATATCATATCATAAGTAGGAGAAAGTAGGGGTCTTAAGGTTTCATGATTAATAGAACTTCGTTGTTTAGTTTAATATTATAGGTATAGGAATATATTACCGTTTTGAACAAACCTTTTATTATTAATCTTTATTTTAATTGCAATAATAGAAACATTTAACTTAACCCTATCGCGGACAACGACGTGAAATCACATCGGATAAGTGTTGTATTGTGGGACAGGACGGTACTTCACGTTCAAATTTTGGAACTTTTAAGGAGTTAACACGTTATTTACGGCGCAATTTTAATACTCGTATGTTATGCGAAAATTCCGTGTCTTTTTATAAGCCACCTATAAAATACTTTGATGCCCCACAGAACTATTTAAGATCAAATTTCTTTTGCACGAACATATCCCTGTTCCATATCGTCATGACGCAATGTACGGAAGGGACTCTCTCCGAAACGGTCATATAAACTAAAACGCGAAAGTGTTAATAAAAATAATGATAATAATAACTAAAATATTGAACATCAACCTATTTGGGCCTTTCTGCGGAGTAAGATGCGTTCCTCTTAACAATAAGGTTTAGTATTATAATTTTGGAAACACAATTTCTCACCATTCTAAAACCCAAAGAAATATAAAATATAATAAAAATTAAATATTCCTTTAGAATCACCTAAATCGGCAACATAAGGTAAGTAGAACCTCATCTCTATTTAATTACCCCATTTTTCCGCTTCGGGTGATTCCATACGAAAGTTCATATACCGAAAAAACTGTAAGTATTATAAAAATAAATTTTTATTTTGATATCATATTTGTATGACCTAGAAAAATAATGTTGTATCATGTAATAATTTTATGGCAAAGGCAGATTCGTTATTGATTAAGGGTTGTGCCATAGTACTGTTACCAAGAGCCTCTTATTTTCGCGACAAATACCTTATTAATTTCTCAGCTTCTCTTGTAGATTTGTATTTAGATACCAAATTTTTTGTAAGTTACCCATTACTTGATTGTGGACCATTTGCGTATAAAGAACACAAAATTTTTGTCTGTTTGAATAGTTACCATCAATATTGGGCGATGCTCTCTCGGTAGATTTAGGTGAGACATAGATGGGGGTGACCTTTCACTACAGCTCGGCGCAATACTGCCTGAAATCAATTAACAAACCTTGTTTTCCATTTGAAAATAGTGATTGATGTTGTAACAGGTCACTTTGTAATTCTCACATCTCTCGACAATAAGTTTGTTAAGTTCTTTAATTTGCTGCCAGTAGTGCCTGACTGTATAAATTTTCAGTCCAAAATATAGCTTTCATTTAGTGTCATCCATCCATCGTGCAAATGATGCAATGCATAAGTACTCAAGGAAATAATATCATAATAATAGTCGCTTGGAGCTAAATCTGGTGAATGCGGTGGATGTTCAGGCAATTCGTGCTATAATTCGTTGAATTTTTCCATTGTCAAAACACGTTCATTATCTGAAAAGTGTATTTTTATCTTCTAAATACCAGAAATTTTCTTATTTTAATTCTTTTATCCAGTTAATTTAAAAGTTACAATAATATTAATACTCGTAGTTAATTATTTTAACTTTCTCAACTCAACAGAACACCCTTGTAATCCCAGAAAACTGTTGTCCCTTTCCTGCCGACACAACAGTCTTTGCTTTCTTTCCCCTGAAATCCATTATTTTAATTCTTCTTATTGCTCTGGTGTATAATAGAAGATCCAAGTTTCATCAGCAGTTAGAAAATGATATTGAAATCATTTATATTGCTTAAAACGATCCAAACAAGCTCGAAAAACACGCTTTCGAATGTGATTTTCGTCAATTGCTAACAAATATGGCACCCATCTTGCAAAATGTAATTCCTCATGTAAAATATTACCTAGGTTGCAACATGTTTGGCAAAATATTTCTCTCCTTATTCTTTTTTGATATATGGTGCAAACCATTTATTCTGAGAGATAAAATGTATGTATGTGCCCAAGTAAAATATATTTCGACAACTATAGAAATTCTTGCTTATTCGTCTGGGCATATGCATTATTTGTCAATGCTGAGAGTTAAGCCCGATTAGCTAATAATTTACGAGTATATTCGTCATGAAAAAAGTGTAAAACTTTGAATTATAACGGGTATATTCTGATAACTATGTGTTATGATTCGCAGCCATATAATTCCGATTCCCGATTGTGAAGTTTTTCTAAGATCAGTGCTATAACAGCCGGTACCTGCCGAGCAGAGTTATGCAAATCTCACTTAGATTCTCGTCGAATTAAAGTTCCCGTTGGTAATTTTTAATAGTAAACTCAACTTCCATCACGTGACTAAATCGAGATTCGCTCTAGCTCTGTTATCACAGTTTTTTCTGTTGCGATGCAGGCATCCTGCAATACGTAACCACAGCCAACAAAGCTAAGAAATTCGGACGCGCAGTATTACCCTTATGGAGTCATGCGTTATGGTGTACCGAATATGCGTCGAGATCTTTTTGGTTGTTAGTATCAGAACTTAGCAAATTAAATGTAAAGAATGAGAGGAAGAACTCGAAATCAGAAATCAAGAGGATTTTAATTGAACTGTGTATGTGGTGCTGTTACAACGAGCAATTCCAATTCGGAAGTGAGTGTACCTGCAGCGGGTGGTGGTAGGTAAACATAGTGGACATCTATGGAAGGCACATTGGGGTAGCAGATTTTTGGCGTGAAATAGGCGCTACGTCGAGCTGTTGCATGGAATCCATGGAAAATTCGAAATTTTATTTGTCGAGGTTCTTTGGATCTTTTATCCCACTTATTTTGGCATACCCACTAAAAACATCCTGCATAATATAACACAAATCTGGCAATTTAGACTTATTTTCTAATTTAAACGATTCTATGAAAAGAGTGAGAGTCGTGATTTCACATCTGAAACAAAAATTAGAAAATAAATATGCCCACCTGGGCACCTACAAGACTTCCACGATTCAAAGTACTATTATAAGGTAATATATTCGAATACAGCTGGATTGATTTAACACCTAATAACTTAATTTAAGATTTGATGTGGACATTTCTATTAGAAATATAAAATTAAGCTCCAATATCCTCACATAATACAATCATGCAATAGCAAATACAAGAAAAAGTAAACCTTACATACATATGTATTGTTACAATTTTGCAGCCTGGCTAGCAAAACTGCACGGTTTGCCTCTACTTACAGGCTACGTTATGGGGCCACTTTTGACATTTTGTTAAGAATTATTGATTGGCCTTTCGATTCAGGCATTATCACTGATGGCGTTTTGACCAGGGCTTGGTACCCCTATCACGGACGCTACGATTGTACATATCAAAAGCCAGTCCCAATATAGGTTCGATACAAAAACTAAGTTTAAGTACTATAAGCTGAGGTAAATTCTTCAATCTTACTCCTTTTTCAGCGGTTCAAAGTTCCATCCGAGCAATGTCATGCGGCATGCATGTGCCGTGTGACGACGACCTACGCACGGAAGACGGCTGCATCAGCGGTCTGGGCAGAGCTTGGAGCTAAAATGCGGCGGCGTGTAGCGTGTCATTTCTACTGCAGTAGCATTGCCTTGTGGTGGTCATCTCGGTTTTGGTTTATGTAACGACCGTTAATCTAATCGGAATTGGTGTGAATAAAAAGTTTAGATATACATACTACTGTGTTCAAAAAGTAAGGTGAATTTTGTTTTAATATTAAAAATTTTTATTTATTCTTCCAAATCGATTTCGTCCCCCTCAAAATAATCCCCCCTTTCTACAATACACTTATGCCAACGTTTTTTCCAATCTTTAAAGCATGCTAAAAAGTCGTCCGCAGGTGTAGCCTTCAATGCGCGTAGCGATTCACGTTTGATCTCTTCAATAGACTCAAAACGATTTCCCCGGAGTGGTCTCTTGAGCTTTTTGAACAACCAGAAGTAACACGGTGCTAAATCAGGCGAATACGGTGGTTGTGGAGGGACATGAGTGGAGTTTTTGGCGAAAAACTCACGAGGAACTAGTGCTGTGTGCAACGGTGCACTTCTTTTCTCAACAAAATTCGACGTCATGAAAATCTTTTCGAAATTCTTTGTTTACAAAACCAAGCGTAAACTAAAAACTAATGATGATATTGACATGTAATTTGTCACAGATGTCACTAACAGTCCTACCAACTTGAAAAAAAAATTCATTTGTCCGATTCGGTTAACGGGGGAAGTTTAAATAAAAAATTCACCTTACTTTTTGAACACAGTAGTAGTCCTTGTTTGGCTGATTTTTGATATAGCAGTAAAACCACTTGTAATTGTATTCGTGTAAAAATACTTGTTTGTATACATTTTTCAGGCATGCCTTTATGAATTAGTAGTAAATTTATTAATGGAAGAAAATTAGTGTTCGCCTAGTGGACGACATTCGATCTCAATAAACGTTCTGTTCCTAAAACAAAATTGAATAAAAACAACAATTTTCATGCCACCCTATTACTATTGAATAAATTGGATACAAACACTCACTTTGAATTCAATCGAGAGTTCAAAACGCTAATTCAAAACAATAAACTTACAAAACATTGATTCGAAGCACAATAACACGTCACCGCAATTATTATATTTCTTGCATTCAAATATATTTGAAAAATTCAATCAAATTATTTTAACGTTATGCGTGGACAAATTAATTAAAGTCGAACGTAACTAAAATGAATTTATGAAAATTTTAGAAACTTTCTTAGAGAATTTTTATTCAAATGCCTCTAAACGCTAACATGAACGATAAATAATAAATGAATAAATAACGTTCTGTTTCCAAAATTTTTTATTGTTAACACTAAAGCTCGTCAATAGCTACCAAACTAAACAAAAAAAATACAAGCAGAGGAGAAAAAGGTGCTGCACTGTGTTTCTTTGCCTATTTATATATAGATAATAAAAAGTTCAGTCGGTGTTGTTAATTTAACCAGTAAAAACACATTGAATACTTATTCAAAATAAATTAATTTAAAACTTGTCTGAGACATTTAAAGAAGGAATGTTTACCGAAGGAGAACTTTTATGAACCCGTTTTTGGAAGTAAGAATTTATATCCCCTCACTTGTTCAAAAGAAGAAGGACTTCATACCTCCTCTCAGTTTTAAAGTGAAGGTTCGCCTGCAATTGGTGACTACTTCGGCCTTAAATCTATTTGTATTTATAGTTAAGAAGATTGACTAACATAGACTCCACCACTTCGTTTGAGGACGTGCTGCCCCTAATTAATACCTTAAATTCTAAAACTTAGAGGCCTATAAATGTTCACAACCTTGCTTCAACGAACAGAGCGCTAGAATTTAAGACTGCTCCTAGAATTGCATGAGTGGTTTAGCTACAATGTAACTCTGCCACTTCGAGGATGTCGATTCCATAGGAAAACCCTGCTGCAATAAAAACATATGGTATGGCCATATGGGCTTAGTCCCCGAATTTTCGAAATATTTTATATACTTGAGCAGTCTTTAATTAATTAAACCGAATTTTAATCAATTCTTCATTTATCACTTCACTATATTTTCCTTGCCTAAAATGTGTTAAATAACACTAATTAATAAGATTGGGATTAGGGCGAAAAACGTCATAAGCAATTGCGGACACAAATTGGATAATGGTAATATTTATTGCTTAATTTCGCGACCACTTTTGGTTGTCAAAGAAATGTAAAACTCATCAATTTTACCTTATTCTTTCTTTACGAAAAAATCCTATACGATTACAATGCTGAATTATAATTATTTCAATTCGTTTGTCCTATTGTGCAGAAAGAATTGCCTGTATAGTGCAGAACGATTAATTATATATAGCATTTTGATATGTATATTATCATTTCAATACCCACTCAATGATTATAAACGATAATAAACAAAAATATATATTTAGAAAGACATTAAAGATCGATTGTTTATGAAACAAATTACTCAAAATGAGCTTTAACCTTGTGATAACGCCACATATTTATAATATGTGTGTGTCGCTGTTCAGTTCGTGTTTTAAGGATACGCATGTTATCATCCTGGAAAACGTTAATTAAGACGACAGCTTTGCGCTGTCAAGCTGTGACAAGAACATCTGCACTTTCTCCCACAGCTCGCACAATTGCATTGTATTCTTTACATCATTATCATATCAGAACTCATCCAATAATCCATAAGTCCAACTCGTTTGACGCGCAGTTGATTTCGTTGTAAGAAATTACTTTTGACAGAAACCAAATGGTCGTCATCGACAATTATGACAAAAATTTCACGTCTTTAAGATTTTTTAATGCACACACTAATCAGTTTACACATTAGAATATTGTTATCGATTTGTGCGATATCGAAACATATAGTCATCCAATCATATATGATTAGATCTAATCTTTTCCTCGGAATGTTACGATTATATCTGTTGAGTTATAATTATAAGTATGAGATCATAAAATATAATATATACATATAATATATATAATTTATTAAACAAAGCATTTTTATTGTTATTATAATATTATTGACAAAAATAATTTTAGAATAAACATGAAAAATTTTTAATGTAAACTAAATATTTTATAAAAACTCAAATACTGATGTAAAATTGTTTAGACTAATAAAATTGATTAATACGTAAAAAATCATTTATTTCATAGAATTTATTTCCATTTGTTAAAAGTTAATGAATACATTTTTTGCTCAAAACAAAGGTTAGACAAAGTTTTAATTGTTATTATTAATATTACAATCTCATCAAATAAATTATAACTTGTAATAAATTTTCAGCAAAATAGAGATCCATAAGCTATAAGCAAATAGTATTTAAATTAGAATAAATTGATTCAAGTAAATGGAATACGTTTACAATACAGTCCCGAGAATATCTGATAATTTTGGACAAATCAAGCATTCTCGAGGTAAGCAAATCATATATTTAAAGTACGCAAGGAAAAACAGTTCGAACATCTGTATATATTTTTATATTATACAGGATGTCTCATATATCATATGCCAAAATGAGCTGAATGAAAAATGTGATCTAGACAAACAAATAGAACGGGAACTATGTTGATATCCCACTTCTCACTGCAGGTACACTGATTTTCGAAAGTGGGAAACAAATTTCAATTTTCTTAAAATTCAGTGTGCCCCAAATTTACTTCGAAATTTACGTAATTAACTATTTATTCCTTTTATAAATTTCCCATCTTATTACCTTTCTAGAATGGTAGAAGATGTCCAGGTAAAATATAGATAGAAATACCTGTTCCTTAAAAAACCCTGTCTAGTATGTTAACGTTTTATTACCCTGTAATTGGAAAATTCTCAAACTAAGCAAAAATTCTAAGAGAAAAAGAGGAATTGTTTGTTTAGCGTGCACAGGCATTGCATTTTAATTCCTAGTGCAGAAAAGTCATACAAAGTTTAATAGAATTTATTTCATTGACGGCCAGTGTTCACTCCCAAGTATCCTGGTGCTCTGTTACTAATACGCACCTGACGGAAACCTTCCTATAAAAGGAAGTCAGTTAGAAATGATGAGTGTGGGTAGTTGAGATAATTAAAATTTGACGAATTCATTTTTGAGGAATACGTACATATAATATATGTATGTACATCTACAAGTAGATGGAAACGACAGTGAGGCTGCCCGAGAATGTAGATTCCATAATCGTCGTGTACTCCGAGGGTTATTTTGGTGGACTTTTCACAGATTAAAAGAAACCGGAAGTGTAACTTTAAATAGCAGAAAATCGCTATCTGGAACATCAGAAGATTCTGCCAACGAAAAACAAATAATGACTATCGTTAGGCAACACTCTAAAACGAGCACAAGACGAGTCGCAGTCGATTGGGAGTGTCTTTAGCTAAAGTTTGGAGGGTTATTTTTCTAAAGAGATTACATCCGTATCATCAGAAGATTCAGAAAAAATATTGGCGTTTTGCACATAGAGAACAGTCCGTTTCTGAATTTTATGGACGGATGAATCGTAGTCCACTAGGGATCTTATCACAAACTTCATACCTGGTCGAATGCTAACCCACATAGGACAAGAGCAACATCATTTAAATATGAATTTGGTGTCAATATTTGAGGTGGTATTATCGACAAAAAAGGACAACTAATTTTACAGCAAAAGTTTAATAGCCAATTTTATTCAAACTTTTTGGAGATTACACTGCAGTATCAACCTGAGTACACCTCTCTAAATAATACAATATTTAATATGCATGATAGAGTATCAGCGCATATTGCAATATTATGAATGTAAAATAAAGTGAAAAATGTTTTGAGCGCTAGATTCGATAAGCTGGACTAATTTCTGAGCCTCCTAAATCTCCACTGAACTTTTTGTAATAGAGAATGATAAAGGATGAAGTTTATCCGTGTTCTGTTAAGACCAGAGAGGAATTAATTGGCAGAATTTGAGCTGCAGCGCTGCCCATATGATGGGCACTGCAACAAAAGCGGTATTTCGTCCCAAAAAACCACTAGTGAAGTAGACGCCTAAGGAAAGCTAGAAGGTCCCTCTTCGAAGAGCTTCGGACTTCAGGCAAGTTCAGGGACTCCTTGCTGAAAATCCCTCTTCTCGTCCCTGTTATAGTCGCACAAGATATGAGCCGAGGTTTGAAGCATTATATGTATATGTCGGAATTCAGCCTCCTTTAAATTTAACCAACGCATATCAGCTTTTTTTCTATCTTGAGGTTTATTAAGAAATACGTCGGTTTAAAAATTTTGTAAATTACAAATATTAACATCTGTCGGTACTGGAGATGTCTTTAAATAGCCTGAAATTTGTTTTTCATAAGGACCATTTAAAATATTGGTCTTCTTGGAAATATTTCTAGGCTGCAGCGCTTTCACATTAAGAGAATCACCGTGTAGTTTATCTAATATTCCGAATATTATGTCTTTTATGCGTGCAACTCTTTTATGCTTTTCAGTCTCGCTTATTGTCTTGTCATTAAAATGTACATTAGTAATAAAGAGTATAACGAGATTTTTAACAATAAGATGTGGCGGCAAAGGTTTCTTTATCTTAATTGTTAACTCTAACTCATCAATTCGCAATTCAAACATAACCTGATTTTCATTTTTTAATGTACCCTTCCTCTTTATACTTCGATCTGAGTGTACATAAAGCGGTTTGTAGCATTACATACCTCGTCTTTTTCCTTAGGATCTGCCCGTCATCCACAAAACTCTCGACTAAATTGTATAACTTATATTTCAAAAGAGCATTATCGGATTGTTTTCTACCTTGATATATATGCAAGATATATTCACTTTCATCTTGTGTGTAACTAATTTCTGGAATAACCTCGTTTAAAAAGTCATCATCGGTTCGGTTCCATATGAGTTGCTTAACGTCGTCTAAATATAATACATTGTGCACCAGGAAGGTGTAACGGCATTATAGAATGTTAGCAAAAATGCGGAAAAGTTTACCTGACCCTCTTTATAGAAAGTGCTTCTTTTGACCACTCAAGTCTAACATTTTCATTTATTTAAATTGAAAGAATTTTTTGCTCTTTTTTAATACCTTTTCTAATCTTTACTCCATCATTTTCATTTATTTTGACCGTGTGATCTTCTGTGGAAGTTCTTTTAGGTCCACAAAGTCGTTACTCCGTTTCTTTCTTTTCACACTATTTCCATCTATTTCATATTCGGGAATTGATATTTTTGCAACCCCAACATACCAGCTTTTATTAGGCTTGCACTGGCGAAATAATTTGTTTGTAAATGCAGCCAACGAATTTTCAGGTAGCAATGTAAAGAGTTATTACCTAACAGACAGATGTAAAAATCATTTTCTGGAATGTTCGCACGCATTTTGTTTATTATGTTTTTACCCAAGCAATATCTTTTTTAACCTTTAAATAGTCGCTTTGTCTGTTCTTAGCGTAGTTTTAGAGCAACTTCTAAAACTGCCTGGGGTAAATTTTTCCATTAGAGAAAGTAGCAAAGAACTACTGCTTTCTATGTCTTATCTAAATTCCAATAAGAACGAAAGAGATAAGAATAGGCAGCCAAAAATTCTCATCTACAGCACTTACAGTGTAGGCAATAAAATGCAGCGTTTTTTTATCACGTATTTTTAAAGGCGGGCCAATCTGTCGGGCTCGCTGTGTGCCTCTGCATGCATGGTGTTAGTGCCGTCCCCAGGCAATGTTCCAGCATAGGGAAATCCTGAATTGAGAATGGGGAACAGGCAGGCAGCACACTCAGAGCATGTATACGGATGCGGGCTGCTTACATTTTTCACTGTGCATTTTTAAAGGCGAGCCAAACGTATTCGAACGTGTGCGCTGCTTTGGGTGGTGAAACGTGATTTTTTTCGTTCGGCCTCCCCTTAAATTTTTGTCTTTCTCTCACGCGTAAGCCCTTTATTACTATCCACTTTTAGCAAAATCTGCAAGGTCAGTGGACTAAGGGGACCAAGGTCGAAAAAAGATAAGGGACTACGTCACGAGTGTCCCAACTAGTAATTCATGATCTTTGGCCTTAACCACCTTATCAACGGGTCCGTTCCAAACCAGTTCTAATCTCTCATCCTCCCCATAAATAACTCTCTCCTTCTTTCTCAGCTTTTTATTTCTACCTCCCAAAGTTCGGTACAGGGATGTGTCTTTTCCATTTCCGCCTCAGCCACTGTTTGTCAGGCGATAGGAACTGTCCTGCAAAAAACCCACCACCGCTGGGATGCCATGCGATCTTGAGGCAAGTTGTCACTTATGTGTGTAATGTTGTTTTAAAGGGAGGCGGTCACCTTACTACTCACATGACATTAAAATGCGTTTTTTTATCGAAAATAACACCAGAGGCCAGCGTCTTTAGTGGATACGAACAAAAGTATGTGTTTTCCCATTTTCACCATAACACACTCCTTTCTCTTATTCTTAGGCTATTGGTGTCATATAAAGCCATGGAAAAGGACTCTTGAAGGAGTAATGTGAATTTTCGCATGGATCCACTGGTGTTCAGAATATTAGCAAAGTTGAGTTTTTAAAATAGCCTAAAAGTATGTATAATTAATTAATCTTAGCACAACGAAACATTTAAATTTTTTGTCATGGTATAACTCTTTCAAGAAAAGAATCATCTACGTACAGTGAAAACACTTCTTGTTCAGACGTCTGAGATTACCACTTTTAAACTCACTTTTGGAATTTATCAAAACAAAACAAAAATAAAATTAAAAAATTAATAAAAAATAAATTAACCAACTTTAACTTTACTGTTATTTTGAAATTCACAAATTCTCGTTATTCTTCTTATATAAATATATATATATATATATATATATATGTATATGTATATTTCTTAATTTAATAATTTCGCTTTAACTTATTATTTATCAGATCTTAATGTAACAGTTGAAATCAGGCTCTCAATTTTAAACTCTCTAACTATATTTTATCCTACATCTATTTTCACTCCTAAGGGCTCTTCATTGGTTAAGTGGGAACAAAAGAATGATTAACGATTGGTTCCTCTTTGGGAAGAAAGAATGAATATTATTATCTTCATAGGATGCGCCTGAATAAATAGTATCAAATTTAATTAAGATATATAGTATCCATGTGGTTTACATCTTAGAGAAAACCCATAAATAAATAAATCAAGATGCATTTAATTAAAAGATCAGCGGTTCGGTCAAAACGATGTCTCCATTTGAAAGTGCATTGCTAATACGTGGGCTATATTAAGTGAGTTTTACGATTGCAGCTGAGGTTGGCACACTGTAATTGAAGTTAAGGTTGGTGGAATCGTAAATCCCCCTCCGTTAAGCTATGATCAGAAGGACATTAAAAGTTCTCATTACAATGAGCGTGCTTTCATACAAGCATGATGTTACGAAAAATCGTCTCATTTCGTCTCATTGAACCGTAATTTGTCTGTTTTATATTCTATGAAATAATGACGATCACACGTAATGACAACTCTTCTCATTTTTGTCCCAAAATTTATTGACAGGCCCTTTTTCGCACTCATTTTTTTTCCAGTTCGCATTAAATGAGATATTAAATAATGACGATTACACGGTAATGAGGCATCGCAAAATAATGCGAATTAAAGATTAATGAGAATACTCCATTTTTGTCATTTTCATCTTATTATTCTGTTTTGTGATCAAATAATAATGATAACCCATGTTAATATTGGCATATTTGCAGGGAAGACACATGTTGCGTTGTGCACTTTATGCAAATAAATAATTATTGTGTGATTTCGCCGAATAAATTGAGTCGCGAAAATATGAAAAAAAAAATGGTGAGAAGAATAAAAGTAAATAAAAAATAAATAAATAAAAAAATCCAATAAAAGAAATACTCAATTAAATCGAGAAGATAGCATACAATTATTTAATTTCACCTCAAATACAAAATAAAATCACCTCTATAAAACGATTCAAATAAATCCTGCGTCGAATGGGTTCTCATTAACACTAAAATGATAGCGGCATGAATTCACCCCGGTTCATTTCTTGCGACGTTATCATTAAGTAGAAAATGTTCTCAATTGCCACAGTTCTCATTTTACGGGGTTTAAATTCGTCTCATTGAAATGATACAAAAATTTCCTCATTGAGGTTCTCATTGATAATGAGGCACATGAGAACGTCAATTTTACGTCATGTTGTCATTATAATGGGAACTTTTATTGTCCGTCGACGGAACTTCCTTATTTTATTATGTACTTCCTTATTCCTTATGTACTTTCCGACAAACATATAATTTCTAAATTTAATTAAATCCTGTCATCATTCCATTCACTTCTACATCAGTTTTGCTACAGTTATGTATCAGGTTAATTCTTCCAATATTCTTCGTTGTTACAATTCCTGTAGTTATGTCTTTTATTTCTATATTATTTTGTATTCTTTTATTACCCGAGGTTTCCTTTAAATTATTAATTAATTAATTAATTAATTTTTAAATTATATTACTAATGCAACCGTCAGTAAACAACATTACATTTTTTCTTTATTCTTGGAATTTATAACCTTTATCAAAATCGTCTTTTAAAATTTCTGTATGATAAAGAGTCAAGAACTTATTCTGTAAATGTGTGATCGGTTCTACATGAACTTTTGTGAATTTTGTTTATAGAATTGAGGGATGGACAAAAGAATGATAATCGTGTCATTATATGTACTAATAGTTGTCTTAATGTTTTCGCTCTCAATGCTGGAAATTAATTCAAATTCTTTGCATTTAAAATAGTTTCCTACAAGATTCCTAACCCGGTAGAAAAGAGTACCAACATGCACTCTGTTAATCTTATTTCAATTTCTAACGTTGTTCTATGTTTTTTTTTCTAATTTCTTTAGTAAATTCTTTTATGTATTCTCTGATGGAATTCTGTTGTTTATTAATATGATTAGTAATATTTTTTATTTGATTAAGCAGTTAGCTATTGATAGACATTTGTTTATTGTTTTACTCAACTAATTCATTGCCTTTAGTTTTTTAATTTCTTCAAATTCTATGGTAACCTATCCATTATTATTGTTTAAATCATGAGTCCATATTTCCCGAGTTTGGGCTTTCATCATTTTCTCAGTCAAGATGTCCACTACGATTAATATTGTTGTGCAATTCATCCTTGACATCTTGATTTCTGTAAGTTATTTATTGTCTCTTTTCCTCACTCTCCATTTTTTGCTTAGTTTTTTTTTACTAATTGGTTTAGTTCTATCTTGATATTTCTTATTTTTTCCTACATTAGTCTTGTAATATTGGAAATTGTTCGCTTTGTCTATTAAATGTTCTTCAACTAATTTATCCGTATCTATTTTCCTATATTTTGATACATTTTTTCCACTTTCTAATTTATCTAATAAATTTGGGTCCGGATTCTATTTCTACGTCTTTCCTATTTTTATTTAATTTATCAATTTATTCAATTCTTTCTTTATTTTTTATTAGGTTTTCTTCAATCTTGTTATAATTTTCTTCTTGTATCTTTCCTATCACAAAATCAATGGACTTTTTATTAGTCGTACTATGGATAGTGTTATTGTACAGTCCTATTATTTTTAAAATCTTTCTTAAACTGTTTCTTCGTCATTTGCGTCCCTATGTTTTAGAAGGCGTAATTGCTGATTGATGGTATTATGTCGTTCTACACGTGCTTTGGAAGTGTGACTACTATAGGAAGTATAATGTATTTCTGTGTCTTGACTCCTTAAGTATTATCTAATAGGAAAAGCCTTGAAACCTACCTCGTTATGCACTACTACCTTTTTCACCTTGGCATGGGAACTGAATTATTGTATATCAACTCTGTTCGTGATTTACTATTTACTTTAATTGCTTGAACAAGTTTACTAATTTTATAATTATTTATATTATTGTCATAAAGAGTGGCTTTTCCAGTGTATAAAAGAAATCTATATGAACAATTTCGTTGTGTTGAATGACTGCTTCTATTAACTTCTATTTACCTTGAAGATGATTTTTTTTTGAAAGTATTGCTAAACTATACTTTCACTGTATTTGTTCTTTTATTATTTAACTTATATCGCTTGCGCGTCAAACTATTAATTCTTATTTTTATTTTATTTTATCGCTTATTACAAGGTATAATAAATTTAAAACTAATTTAAAACTAATTAACAAAAAGATAATAAATTAAAATTAGAGAGCGGGAATGATAATGGCACATGACAAGATTTTTTTTTTTTTTATTTAAACTTGTATATTTTATTTATAAATTAGACCATAGGTCTCTAGCATAAGTTACATAAATTCTTACAAACTAAATAGATGCTAACACCCTTGCCCGAGCTACGGTGTTATGATTGAATCGCTGCTTCGTTGCTGGTTATACCTTGCTGGTGCTGATGGAACTGATGGTGCTAATGGCGTTGTTAAGATATTTCTTTTTTATGGAGCGCCGGTAGTCCTTGTAGAGCTGGACTGCTAGGTTGACTACTACTAGGGACGTTAAGATGAGGAGTAGCATTTCGATGTTCCCCGGGTTTACGTCTACAAGCTTGACGATGATGGAATTGATGACCTCCCCCGTGTTGGCCACTTGCTTCGTTTGTTTATGCCCCATTCTGACTGCCGGGAGGTGCAGCCGAGCGCTCTATTTGTATTAAGTCGATCGGGTCGATTCGCTTGAGTCTGCTATATTTTAATGGGGTTACTAGCAAGTTTGCAGACCTGTTAGGGTGTTTGCTCAATCGTTTCGCATAATTTATAGCAAACCTTGCGGCTTCTTTCTCAACCGAATTGAAGTTCATATCTTTAAGTAGGTTGATGTTACGAATGTACCTTGGAGCACCTAGAATTGATCTTATTATTTTGGTTTGAGCTCTCTGTACCTTGGCTAAGTTCGATGTTTTCGCTGTACCCCAAAGCTGGATCCCGTACGTCCAGATGGGTTTGAGGATGGCTTTGTAGATGATTATTTTGGTGCTTAGATTTAGTTTGGATTTTATGTTGAGGAGCCAGAAAAGGTTGTTGTAGACTAATTTGATCTGCTCGCATTTTTTATCTATGTGGCTTTTCCAGGTTAGCCTTCTGTCTAGATGTATCCCAAGGTATCTAACCTCCTTTTTTAGTGCGACGGGTTTATTGTCGATGATGACGGGTTTGCAGGAGGGTTTCTTCAAGGTGAATGTGATCTGCTCGCACTTATTGGCGTTTAGGGTAATGCCCCATTTTTTAGCCCAGTTTGAAATTTTATCAGCATGGAATTGAAGTTCCCTATGGGCTGTCTGGAGGTTAGGGTGGGTAATTAGTATGGCCGTGTCGTCGGCGAAAGTTGTAGTTTTGATGTGTTTATCGATGGGGAGATCCGCAGTGTACAATAAGTATAGAGTTGGGTCCAGTACGCTGCCTTGGGGGACACCTGCTTTGATGGGGTAGATGTTACTTAGGTGTTCTTTGCATCTGACCCTGAAAGAACGCTGGTGAAGGTAGCTTGTTAGTATGCCATGAAATTTGTAGGGTAGCAGTTTTCTCAGCTTGTATAGTAAACCTTCGTGCCAGACCTTATCGAAGGCTTGCGCTACGTCCAGGAAGAGACCTACGCAGTATTTTTTGTTCTCAAATGCAGTTTGTATTTCGTTAACTATTTTATGCACTTGCTCGATGGTACTGTGCTCGTTGCGGAAGCCGAATTGGTGGTCTGGGATTATATTGTTAGGTTTGATAAATTTTTGCATATTCGCTAGCAGGAGCTTCTCGAATATTTTTGAGAGGATGGGAAGTAGGCTGATTGGTCTATAGGAATCTATTTTTGTTTTATCTTTACCGGGCTTAGGGATGATAATTATTGTTGAAAGTTTCCAGGTCTGTGGGAAGTAGTTGAGGCGCAGTATAGCGTTGAAGATGTGAGTTATACCCTTAATGCAGCTCATAGGAAGGGCTTTGAGTAGTTTTCCTGAGATTTCGTCGTGTCCCGCCGATTTTTTTGGGTTTAGTTTAGCGATTTCACTTTGGACTTCTTTATAGGTGAATTTGAGAGGTTGAGGGTTAGGGGGAGGAGGCTCACGGGTGTCCAATTTGGCTTCCGTGGAGATAGTTGGTTTGAAAACATTTGAGAGGTACTGCGCAAAAGCTTCAGCTTTCTCTTCGGGGCTGCACATCCAGTTGCCTGAGAGGTCTCTTATGGGAGATTCCGGTATGATTGGTTTTTTGATGCGTTTTGTGGATTTCCAGATGGAGTAGTTGGTGTCCGGTAGATGATCTAATTTTGATACGAAGTCCTCTATGTGTTCTGCTTTTTCGGCTGCAAGTTTGTCCTTGAGGTTTTTGGTGGCTGTGTTGAGGGCCGCTTTAGCTTCAGGTGATCTTGTTTGTTGCCATCTCGCTTTGGCTTTTCTTTTGATTTTTAGGAGGTCTAGTATATTTTTGTTATAGAAGTTGGGTGTTCTATCAGGGTGTTTGTTGTCAGTGGGTGGTGTTGCCAATTCCGCGCACTCTTTGATGGTGGTATACAGATATTCTATGGCATTGTCAATGCCGCTTGGAGATTTTAATTTAATGTTGGGGCAGAAGGCCGTTTCTAGCTGACGCTGGTACTTAGTCCAATTTGTTCTGTTGTTTGTTAATTGGGTAGTCATGCTAGTAATCGTAGGTGTGCTGGTGATGGTGTAGATTGTTGGTGTGTTGTCCGATGATAAGTCAAGCATTGACTTAGCTTTAATCTGGTCCGGGTTTAAGCTTTTGTAGATACAAAAATCGATTATATCCGGGATTTTTTTCTTGTCTGTTGGCCAGTATGTCGGGAGATGGATTTGACTAGTTGTTTGCCTTTAGTAGTGGTAAGCCAGGATCCCCACAAGGGGGATTTGGCGTTATAGTCCCCAATGGCTACGAAACGTGGTCCTAAAGAGTAGAAGAAAGCATCAAATTGGGAGGCTGAGATAGTACCTTTGGGAGGGCAGTAGATAGCTGCAATATTGATGCAAGTTGAGCTCAGACTGATAGTTATAGACGTGTAGTGAATGTTGTCGAGTAGCTGGTTCGTTAGGCGGTTATTTTTAATTCTGTTCCTAACTAGGACTGCCGTACCTCCATGTGGTTTGTCCTCGGGATGATTCGTGGTGTGGCAAGAATACCCATGTACCTTAAGATTATTTTTGCTGGTTAGGTGAGTCTCGGAAATGAGCATAATATCTATATTATTGTTTTTTTAGGAAGAGTTCAAGCTCGAGAAGGTGGCTTTTAATGCCGTTTGCATTCCATTGTGCTACTTTTAATTCGTTCATGGTTTAACTAACTTAGAGAGAAGTTCAGTTTGTTTAAGTAGCATGCTCTGCATCTGCTGCATAGTAGCAGTCAATTGTTGAATGTTGTTGGCTAGGGATATGAGAATTTGCATGGTGTTTTCTTGATAAGTTGGGCTTGGATTTGAGTGGGATTTTAGGATGTTAGCGTACGTGGTAGGGTTATTTGGGGTAGTTTGCGCGATAAATTGATCCGGTGGTTGGGAGTATACTGGGGGTTGATTTCGAGCTGGGGGGTGCAGGGTCTTGACGCTGGGAGGGTGGGATTTGTGTCTGTTAATGGAGAGGAAAACAGGGCAGCCTCTGTAATTGGCTGTATGCTGGCCGCCACAGTTACTGCATTATTTCAGGTCTGGGTCGTTTTTGATTTTTTTGGCAGACCCTCACGGGGTGACATTCACCACAGGCTACGCAGACGCTCGTGAGTTTGCAGTAAGTTCTCGTGTGCCCGAATTCTTGGCAGTTCTGACATTGAATTGGGCTTGTTCTTTTATGGGGCTCCTCGACGGTTATTTTGCGATGAAGTACATATCTGACTTCATAAATAGGGTGGGGTTTACCTTTGGGAGGTTTACTTTGTTCTGGTTCCAGTTCGATTCTAAACATGGGTTGAGGCTGTTTGAGCTTATTTCTAATGTTATTGACCGATTTTATTACGAAGCCCTTGGCCTCTAGATCCTCTTTGATGTCTTTGGAGTCCACGTCGTGATCTATGCCCTTGAGGATGACACGGAGACTTTTTGCACTTTTCAGTTGATATGTGTAATAGTTGCTGCCTTTACTGTCCAACCAATTAGCTATTTGCGTAAACGCAACTTCGCTGACTGCCTGGATCTTGGTTTCCTTTATTTGGCCCTTTTTCAGGTCGACAATATAGTATTTGTCTTTGCCAATTAGATTGTTTAATGCATTTGTCAATGTGTTGTTGCTCTGCTCTCTTAGATAGATCGGGGGAGGTTTGTATTGGGGAGTTTGGGTGTCAGACTCATCGCTGAGTATTGAAAACCTATTTTCGGTTGCTTCTGGATGTGACTTTGGGATTTTTGCAGCTGTTGTTGACTTAGTGCTTGATGGGCTACGTTTGCGTTTTTCGCTATTTGCTATGTTAAAGTACCTTTGGATACCTGTCGGGGCATTGACCGCAGGCTTAGGCGGGTTGCTGATGTTGTTCGACACTTCCATGGGTTGAATGGCCGCTGATGTGCCAGCTTGCAAAGAGTTGGCCCTGATGTCAGGGTCTTTCGGCTTATTGATCGATGGAAACATATTTATTGCCGCACTAGCACTTTGCACAATTGCACAAACGCGAAGCGCGTGTCGAAATAACTTTTGATTTTATTTATCGTTTTTGGTGATTTAAGCACTTTAGGTAGAATTTGCACTTGCGGAGTAATTACTTTTATGATTTTAGCACGGTGCGCGATTGAAAAGCGTCCGATCGGCTTGACTGCTGATTTGGGACTGGACATGACAAGATAGAAAAGAAAAAGAAAACAGGCAACATTAGGAGGAATTAAGGGCATTCTTGAGAGAAGTTTTACTCAGGTGAAAGTTAAAAAAGGGGTGGGAGTTGGCTTTGCGAAGCATACGGGTGAGAGGCTCAGAAAGTCCATAGTTGGTACGGTGATAAGCAGGACGAAAGAGAGGTGCCGAACGGAGATTACGAGGATTGGTGTAAATGGAGATCCGCTGGAGTAGGGAAGGACAGTCAATCTCACCGGTAAGCAGCTGACGAATGAAGGTAATATCGGCAAGGTCCCGTCGCTTCCATAGGGGCTGCAAGTTGATCAGTAAGAGACGGTTTTCGTAGGGGGGAAGGTTTTTATGGTCAGACCAGGGAAGGTCACGTAAAGCGAAGCGAAGGAACCTACGCTGGACAACCTCAATCCTATTGATTCGATTGGATTGAAATGGTGACCACACTTGGCAAGCATGTTCAAGGAGAGGCCTGACGAAGGTAATAATAAAGAGTTGGCTCTAGCAATCACTCTGTCAATGTGTTCACGAAAGTTAAGTTCGCTATCATAAATGACGCCTAAATCGCGAAGAGAGGATACGAAGGAGATACGTTCATCAGATAGCCGATAAACTCTGGGGGAAGAAGAGGGGCGTCTACGGGAGTAAGTGATGGATTGGCATTTGGAGACATTAAGCTCAAGAGAGTTTTTATTACACCAAATGATAAAATTGTCGAGGTCGTCCTGAAGCAGTCGAGAGCCAGAGGGAGAGGCTATCCGTTTGGAGATTTTCATATCGTCGGCGTATATAGAAATGTCCGAGTGGTGAATAACACATTCGACATCATTGATGGCCAGAATGAAAAGCAACGGCCCTAAGTGGAACCTCCGAGTTGGCCACAAAAGAGTTGGAGGCAGAGGAACAGAAAAGGACCCTGTGTTGGCGTTACAGAAAATGAATGAGTCATTTTCAGATTAAATTACCTATTTTTACATTAATTCCCTGAAAAGGTTCGAATCAGCAGGTGTCCACACATTAATTTATTGAACCTGTCCGATAGTACGCGTGATCTTACCGACTGCGCCACTTTAAACTGAATTTTGGAGTTTGTTAAAAAAAAAAAGAAATGTTATTTTCAGTTTTACTTCTTATTAAAATTTATTCAATTTATCTTTTACAAACTTGGTTACCTTTTTTTATTCTTCTTTCACAATTCCAACTTTAACTTTACTATTTATTAAAATCACAACTTTTTGTTATTCTTTAAATTTTTCAATTTAACAATTTCATTTAAACTTATTATTTAGCAGATCGTAATTTAATACAGAATTGTTGTATCCCCGGATCCGGCCAGGAATCAAAATCATTTAATGATTTTAATTCTACAACTTTTCTACGTTCGATCTTGAACCGTTCAGAAATTGAACCAAACACCTGAAGTTAGAGTCTGACTTTCAAATTAAACTCTCTCACTATATTTTAACCTCCATCTGTTTATACTCACTCCTAGGGGCTTTTGATTGATTAATTGGAAACAAAGGATTGATTAATGATTAAGGTGGAACCAACGATTAAACACTCCTTTGGGAACAAAGAATGGTTCTTCTTATCTTAATACGATGCACTCGAATAAATAGGGTATGAAATTTAATTAAGAAATATCGATTTGGTTTATATTTCAGAGGATGCAAATGAATAAATAGGGCAAGATACATTTAAATAAAAGATAAGGAGTTCGGTAAAAAAGATTTCGCCATTTTAAGTGCATTGCTCATGCGTCGGCTATATGAAGAATCATATGATTGAAGCTGAGACTATCACTGTAATTGGAGTTGAGGCTTGTGGTATCACAATTGTTACAAACTTATAAGCTTTTCTCATTATATTTAAACCAAAATTTCACCGAAGCTGTAGTTTATTTTTAGTTCTTTATTTTTTATGTGAAACTGTTTTGATTATTATTTTTATTATTATTTATGTATGTTTGTATTGTAAATTTTGATTATATTTATTATTTTATATTCTTTTAAATATGATTATAGTTTTTTATGTAATATTGGTTTCTAAATCATTAAGAAAACTATAAATATATTGCAAAAGAAAATTGTTTGCATTACTCCTAGTTTTTTTGCTTAGCGAATCAAGAAAATTTTATTCACCTGATATATCAAATTTAGTTAGCGAATACATATTTACTAAAATATCGTTCAGTCTCTCCGATTGCTTGTAAATTTTATTCGTTATTCGTATATCACTATCGATATTAAGGCGTTTTATGTAGGTACATACGCAAGTAAGGTGTTAAAAGTTTAGCCAATTTTTACCAATTTTTACTGAAAGTCACGACACAAAATTTTTTACCTGATTTTTACTTAAAAGTTTCAAAGCAGAGTTATTTTTTATGTGAAATCAAGTCGAAAAAAAAAATCGGTAACTATGAAGGCGATCAATCCTGCAAAGCCTTATTATTGTGACTGTTTTGATAAGAAAGACGAATGAAAAAGTTCATCCTCCGTGCCGAGTAGTGGAAGTTGGGGAAAAACGACAACTTAAGGTTTCATGGTTAATAGAACTTCGTTGTTTAGTATATAATAAACTAATACCTTATTCATCAAACCTTTGTTATCAATCTTCTTATTAATTAATAAATAATCAAAATATTGAGCATGACAAATCAGTTTAACTTGCAAGATATGGTTTGGTATAATAATTTTATAAACACAATTTTTGACAAAATACACGATATGATTTTGAGTGATCGACGAATCAAAGTAAGCGAAATATTTGAGACCACACACTCAGAAAAATATCTCGTAATATCAAAGTAAAATTACATAAATCTGAAAATAAAATAGGCACGATTTGGAGCCGAAGAAATGCTTCAATACGATTTAAGAAAAAAATCCTTTCAACACGAAGAAATATCTTTATTTTAAGAGCAATGAAATTTCTAATAAATATAATAACAGAGTTTTTCGAGTGTATAAGCGCACATTTCATATATTTTATGAATTTTTTTTCAAAAAACATAAGAAGTGCCCGTATTCAATGCAATAATATTGTTTTCATTAGATCTACGGAATTCTAATTTGATTTAAGTGATACAAATTTTTTACGTTTAAATAAAAGTATTTATAGAATTTATAATGTGTCTTCATTAAAATTATAATGGTTCTTCCTTCTTCCTTCTTACACATACATTAATTATGGGGGTAGTTATGCAGAAACCTACCAACCCACAAACAAGTCAAAAATCTACTAAGCTCACCATGAGTACATTTATGACATAGATGTTCTCATAGTGAGCTTTGTAGATTTTTGACCTGTTTGTGGGTTGGTAGGTTTCTGCATAATTACCCCCATATATACGTATTGCATTAAAAATTGATTAATTACATTTTAAATTGTGCTGTATGAAAACAGGTTAGTATATGCAAGAAAAATAAAAGCTATTATTAACTTTGGTATTGGTTCCTGGAGATAAATAAAATGCAAATTTTATTTGAATAGGTAATTTAATGAAGTTTATTAACGATATACATATGCATAGTTATAAACTTACAAATATGTGAGAAAGTTTACAAAAAAAATCTTTTATACTTCTTGTTTAAAAAGCATTCTTTACTCTGATTCCTTGTTTACCATTGGGTAAATTATATAGATGGATAGGCGGTTTTTGTACATCTTTTAAATTTTTAGCCAAAAAATTATTTTCCTCGCCTATAATGTAGTATCCTAATATATGATTATTGAAGCAAATTTTGAATTCTTGTCCGAGCAAAAAAACCGACTTTTGCATTTGGAAAATCTCAATGATTTTGTACAATTGGACATGAGTGTCATTTTCTACAACAAAAAAGTAATTTTTTTTAAATATTGTTCTACAATAGTTTAATATTTCTATTGAAACACAATTATAGTCAGCATTGAATTCTAATGAGAGTAAGGCTTTGATTAATGAGAAATGTGGGCTTTCTTTCAGTTCTTTTGTTTCAGATAACACTTGGTAGATATCGTTTTTAAAATCCAATATATTGAATGCGAATTCATACAGGTATTTAAAAGAAAGAGAAAGGGGCACGTTCACCCTTGAAGAAATGCTACGAAGGTACTTTTTAAAATTTTGGTGCTTTGATTCAAAGCGAAAGCACCAGAAATTTTTTACTGGACCAGATTTACGAATGGCTGTAATATAGTGAGTTAAAAAGTGATGTTTGGGCTTTAAAGTGTCTTTAAAAAGTTCAATATAACGTCTGTGATGATTGGATATTAAGACTTCGAGTTTAGTTAAAGTTAGTTCATCAAAATCATCACTTATTAATATGTCAACAATGGAAGTTTAGGAAAAATAGCCATGTTTCATCGTCATCAGTAACTAAATCGCCAATAATTAGTGGAAAGAAATGTATGAAAGTCCACATTTCTCGAGCATTCATTTTCAGTTTTTTTTTCTTTAAATGATGAGTCGTAATAGGTGGTGACATGTTTCCAATTTCACTTTGATTATAATTAAATCCTTGCTTCCTTGAATTTAACGTGCTCAAGTCAAAATATCCTTTAGCCAGCAAGTTATTAATTATGTGGCATAAATTGTAATGCGCAATTCCATCAAAAATGTCATGCATAACATCTACCGCCCAATTGTTGACAACATGAAATGATGGTAATGAATTAAAAACAGAATTTTCTTCTACTCCCAACTGCCCAATGGAATTCATATAACTTTCTATGGTTCTTAGACTTGAAGTATCTTCTACTGACATTGACTGAGTTTCACTTTTCGACAATGTACAAAACCTGCAATAGTGTTGGGCGCTAAATGACTTCACAAATCCCAATGAGCTATTTTGCCCTAGATTGTCCCCTAAGACAAGGCTTAGTTTAAATTTGACAATTTGCTCACCCGAGTCGCATTTTATTTTAATCCCTTCCGTTTCTAGGAAGTTAAATTCATCGACTAAGAGCTGAAGACAGTTATTATTTCCTTTTTCTTTCAGATCTTTTGAAAGAAAAATACCAGCTAAGAAGATATGTTCCAGTTTAGATTTAAGGTGAGGTGGAGTTGTCGGAAAGGAATAATAAAAAACAGCGAGACTTGATTGATGTGTTCCTAAGGGATCGTTAATTTGAAAGTCATCCGAATATAGAAAAAATGGAAGAATTATTTCATTTTCCAATTGATTTTCATAATTCTTCCATAGCGCTGCATTAATAAAATTCGAAATTTTTGATGTTTGTTTTAGTAAACACAAATTGTCATAATGCATTTTAAAAATTCCATCGGTTTCAAAATATTTCCTAAATTGAAAAACTATTGGCAATATACACCCTTTCAAAATATGTGGTCCTAAGGTATTTTGATAATTTGTTGTTATATTTGTTACAGTATTATCCAGACAAATAATTTTAGGATTTTCATACAAGTCACTTTCTCTGAGTAATTTTTTAAACTTATGTTCCGTTTCACATTTAGGAAATGGGTTTTGGCAAAGTGAAATAACCTCATCCAGTTTTGAGGCGATGCTGTCATCAAGTTGATTCTTAAGGCTTTCTAAGAACTCAGAAATACTGACCATAATTATGTTTTTAATATCTCCTTTTATCTCTTCCAAACTTTTTCTTGTAAAAGTCGGTTTTTTTAAATATTTTAAACAAAAATAAATCATATTCCTTTTAATATTATCTATATCTGGTAATTTAAAATTTAAGGTTTTATCGTTTTGGACATTTTGATTGGACGACACGTTCTCCTCATAGTTATTAGATAATTGTGATGAACTATGTGGATACACAGCAATTTCATTGAACAAATTTCTTGAACATAAATTAGATTGTTCTTCTTCATTTGTGCTATGATTGCGCATATGTCTTGTGAATGACCTAAACGTACTAAATTTTTGTCTGCAAGTTATATTCCCGCATTCGTATTCACCAAATCGTTCCAACAAATGAAATTTTCTTAAGTGAGAAAATAAAAGTTCAAGTTCATTAAATGAACGCTTACATACAAAACAGTCATTCATTTTTCAGTTATGAAAAATTACACGCCCCTTTAATATCATTCAAAACAGTTAACAGTCTTGAATTTTGGTAATCAGATTCTAGTTCTAAATCATAAAAAAGCCTCTGCACAAATGTCCACACAAGTACTGAATCTTTAGGATATTCTAGATTAAATACATGCATAATCTTATAGCAAATATCTAACGATTTCAAAAATGAGGGTAGCTTATAAATTATGTTATTAAAGAAAATATAATACTCGTTTAAAGAAAAGTAGTCGGTTCCCACTACAAAAATGAAAGGTTGAATAGTTTTCCTCTGCAAATAATAGTCATCAACTATTTTCCGAATTTGCAAATAAACGTCATTGCTTGCATGTATCAAATGTATAGATGACTTCTGTGAGCTCTTAATTGAGCTCTTAATAACCTTTCTCTTCTTTGTGTTAACGTCAGTAACAAACTGACGCGAAGTTGGTGGTATTAATGCATGCAACAAGAGAAAAGCGATAGCATTCCGTGAACCTACAAGAAAACAAAATGAGCAATTTTTAAAAAATATTGCACTGAAACTTACTTTCGTCACTTTTAATAATCTGATCGTATTGACTTATATACACATGTATGCACTCTGGATCCTTAATGTTAGCTTTAAATTAATCCCATATAACAGAAGAGAATTTCTCCCATCGAATTATTAACAAATTTTGTTTTCTAGGATGCCAAATGTTAAAGTCGATGTCAATCTTTTAAAGTCAAAACATTAAAACCAGTTCAAAGTTACACTAAGAGTAATACCAATTTATATCCAAAAGATTTCGTATAATAAGGCCATGCTTTAAGTATTTCTGAAGAGGAAATTTCCTTGTTCGACATGAACTCTTTTTTCTAGTGTGAAGTAAGTTCCCATTTCTGAACAATGACTTCTTCCGGGTATATATTATTCTTCAATAGTGATTGCTCATTTTGCATTTCAGCATTAGGCGTAGAGTTTTGGCCTAAAAGAAATTTTATTTTGACTACGTTATATTATTTGGATCTGTAATTTGATGCTGTTTTTAAATTTTTCTTCCATTATTTTGAAAAAAAAAAAAATATTAATAACTGTGTATGGAAGTCATCACATTGTCATGTAGAAAAAAATCAGCTATGAACTATTAGTAAAGCATGTACTCTTTGTAAATGTACACATATAAATTATTTGTATTAGATTTTGGAAACATGTACATTGTTGAGTCTATTCAAACTCAAAGCAGACTGAAAACACTACAAGCCCTTCGGAAGAGATAAACGAAAACAACAGGAACAGTAAAAAAACAATAATGTTGACCCACTTTTAATTGATTTTCCATCTGCTGTTGTAGGGTTTTCAGTCCGCTTTGAGTTTGAACAGACTCTACATTTACATACTTGTGTTTGATGAAGCTATTATCGGATGAGTCTGTCTTGCTTCTTTTATTTGAAGTCCTTCAGATTTTAAACTGCTTAAAACGTTATGGTATTTGGAGTAAAGATAACCACCTGGTCTACTATTCTTCCTGTATAAATAATATGCACTCTGCAAGTAATTTAAATTAGGTATTATAAACTTCACAGATTATCTGAAGAAATACCTCAGTTTCTGTTGGGAAAATGGACACAATTTGTTGTGCGATGTCTTTACATACTTGTGGTTTTAACTGTATCTTTACTTTATGGATTGCGTAGTGAACTACCGTATTCACCAAAATGTGACGATGATTGTCTTTCAAATTTTTGTTTATTTCGTAATATTTTATAACACTTTGAGATTTTGGACAGTTTTTTAGAGCTTCATTTACTCGAACAACCTGAAAGCTATTATAACATTAGGAATTTCTTTCAAAATATTTCCTCTTATCATTGAGGATGAAAAACTAATTTTACTCATGAACAGGCACAAATACTTACACTTGAAGTAGGAGACTCTTTTAGAAGTTTAAAAGTACCGTAGTCGATATCACACACTAATAAAGGAAAAATTATTAAAAGAAATATTTTCCTATTAAAAGTGAATATTACACTTAAATCGTTCGAAATATTCAGTTAGCCTCCACTTATTTAATAGCACGTAAACTTGCATAAATTTGTCATTTGGCAAAACTACTATATCCTGCACATTTAAATTATTCCCAAGATCTGACGAATTTTCTGCGTTCACTGTTCTATTAGAGTTTACTTCCAATTCAAAAGGTATATGCGACACACTTTCTTCTAAACTTTCCAAGAATTCACTTCCATCGGAGTTTATAATATACGAATTCATTTGTAATAAATGTTCAGTTCCAATTTACCACGAATTTAAAGGTTTTTCACTGCACTCAGGAAATTATCTTAACAAGGGTCAATTTGTGATCGAACAAGCTTTCCCATATCACACAAACTGGCTGCATTTCACTGAATCCATCGTGTTACACTTTGAATGAGATAACATTACATGGTTCAGAACAACTCAGTGTTGGTTGATGAAACTATTACTTAACTGCAATAAAAGTGTTGCCACGTATAAAAGAAAATTTCTTAGACTGAAATAACTTTACATTAATCTGCGTACACATGGGTTTGATAATTAGAATTAGAAAAATACTTTATAGATTTCATGAAGTTTTTTCATTTACGTTCTTTTTTCTATGAAAAATAAACATAAATCTTAAAATCTGTTATACACTTAATTAAATATTATTCATGTAAGTGATGAAAAGATCTAATTCTTTTAAAGAAGTTAATATCGCTTCAAAATAAAGATAACTATACTTGAATTATGTAAATTAAGCCTTGAAATAAAAAAAAAATTTCCTAAATACTTCATGAAATTTAAATTATTAGCCTTATAAATGCATTCATAAGTTTAAAAACAGGCTTAACTTATTTTCTATGAAATTTTTTTAAAGAATATGTTCTATTTCATACTTTCAAAAAATTGTCTTTTAGATTAAGTAACTTTTCAGCGTTTTGAAGACAAAGAAGTATTTTCTTTGACTTTAGAAATAGTATTTTTCTGAGTGCAGGCATATAGCAAGGTACAGTGCTATTTTGTATGAAAAATTGGGTGTGAAAAAAATCTCGACAACATGGGTGCCCCCAAAGAGACTAAACTCTCAGTAATAAATGCAATCATGTCATAGTACAGTTTCGAGTGCAAAAATGAGGGAATTAAAGATCGAATTTTTACAACATCCACCTTATTCATCGGATTAAGTCCTCAGGGACTTTTTTTATTTCTAAATTTCAAAAACTAGCTCGGTGTACAACGGTTGACGTCGGACAAGGAAGTCACCACCCAAACAAACGATTCACAAAAGTGTATAAACCTAAAAGGAAATCATGTATAAAAATAAAAAGCTCTACCTAAAATAATTAGATTTACTATTTTTTTTCTAAGTCCTTTTTGAACTACCCTCGTATAAGTAATAAGTTTTTGTGTAAAATTACCCAAAAAGACAAGATGGGGTAAGTAGAATGTATTTATTTACCTACCCCATCTTTATATTATATAATAAATATATATTACAAAATTTTTTTAATTTTAATATTTTTTGGTATAGGCTATGAAAATAATATAGCTTACAAAAACTACTTATTTTATATTATAAAATAATCACGCTACGAATTCAAAGCCAAATTTAGATCAAATTAAATTAGAACAGAAAAAAAAGGATTTTTTTTTCAAATCATGCTTCTACAAGACTTCGTACATTGATGTCATTCACAACTTCGATACGAGCGCTTTATACTTATAATAAATACTAAGACCGCCCGGTGGTTGAAATACCACCACAAAATAATTGAACTTTAAGTGAATCGAATGATCTGTCGACTACATGCAAAATGCAAATGTAAGTGGTTTTACAAAAATGTGCATGAAAAATCACATTCACTTTCAGCAAAGTAATTGAAAAAAGTCACTTTACTAACAAAAGGTTCGATTAGCTTGAGTTTACAAACAGAATGTATTGCATCTCACTTTATAAAGCAACGCTACTCATCACTTGCGCTGTTTTTACAATTAGTGCGAGACAGCAGGATAAACAGGTTCGATTTGTGCTGCAAATTTGCTGTCCAAAGTGCAACACCTTTGTAAAGGTTTCCCCTTGCATCTTTACCTCTTGCCTTCAAAACCACTTTACATACTGTTATTGTTTGTAATTCACATGTCACTTCTACTTAGTCTTAACCCGTATTAAACATAACATGAAATCTAAATTTTGCAAATCGTCTCCGCTTTACCTTTACAGTGATGTAGATTACATACATATTTATTAATTGAGTTTAACCCATGTAAATACGTACCACAAATTTTTGCCACGCCTATTAATATATAGATTTTATCGATCTTGTAATTCTTTTGGTTTCGGAAATTCTAAATCTTTTCTCACTACCTCATCTTAGCGATTGACAACATTCGCAAAGAGCACGTTAATTCGCTTAAGACTTAAACTCGCTAAATATATGTATGTAATTTTCCTTCTGGAGTATGAGGAGTACATTAATTGGCCTATGAGTTTGACTCGCGGCTTATTTTTGAGTTATTAAATAATATGAGTATATTACATTTATTAGAATTCGCAATTTATAAAATAATGTTTTTATATAAAAAGGACTGACAATTTCAAATTGCCTATGCCTACTTTTTCTTGTGAATCGATAATTCACATTAAAAAATTGTTCAAAATACCTAAGACATTTATGCGACTTAATATGTTGTTGAAATTTTCAAGAGCATCTAGAAGCTTTTCTACTTAATGTGTTTCGACTCCCTTTTCTATCTTTAATCGTTTTAATTGAAGCGACGCCTTTGAATAAATTATGTTAATAAAATAATTTATGTATAAGAATTCTTTTCGGCACGAATTAAAAAAAGTAGACTTGAGAGGTATTCTAAGCACGGGTAACTTTTAATTTTTCCACTTCGTTTGTTACCTCAAGTTTTGCTGGAGGACAAATGATATGGCTTTGAAGAAGGCCATTGATTTCAAATTTTGCAAAAAAATATGTTAAAATTGTTTTCATTTTATATTACCAGCGGTTAAATAATTTCATAGACACTTATGGGATACTTTGGGTAAATTTTAACATGTTTACTGACGCGTAATTAATATTTAATAGGAATAAAGGTGATTTTCGTACAATTATTATCAGTATATACTTTAAAATTTGTTTTGGGGTGTCTGTCCTGTAAAGATTTTTTGAAAAATATGCTGTTCTTAATTACCTTTTTTTGACATAGGTATGTGGCGGTTCCAACATAGCTAATTTAAAAGAGTTTAAGAACTTCAATTAGCATAAGTGCATATTAAATTATGATTTGAATTAAAAATATACGTAGTTAATTAAGATTCCCTATTAAAAATATATATTTAGCTTGCAGGAGTAGGTACATATATCTCAATAAATCCATAGGGAAAGGAACATCATTTAGCTAATGAATGACTACTTTAAGATGGGCTTTATTACAAATCATTTCTTCCTTGTACTTACTTAATTTCAATAGTTAGATTTTAAGAGAAAACTGTGGTAAAATTAAAAACCTGCTTAATAATTCATAAAGTGAAGTAAATCAACATCCTTAAAGACGGCTTGGAACAAATTCTTCATATTTTTCAAAAACAAAAAAAGAATAAAGTCTCCACGTTACGCATCGTTTAGTCTCTTAACATTTTTATATATAATTTCTCTCTCTCCACTTTAAAAACTGCGAAAAGCTTTGCTGAATTATTAACAAGCTCGTTTCGCTGTAATGACTTAAAATCTGTTCACCCTCGATACGTAATCCCCCGAGAAATTTGTTTCTATTATGATTTACACTGTACTAAGGGCGCAAGCATGAGGAATCTTACAGTTATAAAACCTTGTCCCTACAAGCGCACTTTCCACCCAGGTAAGCCGAGTTAGGGAAATATGTATAAAATAAAATCCCTCCTTAAAATTGCTAATTAGTTGGATTGAATTGCGCGGAATTCTAAAGATGCAATTACACAAATAAATTAAATGACTAAGTATTTCCTACTTAAACTTTGATCGTATTTTCATGGTTTTTAAAAGTTTAGAATATTTTGGTCAACTTCAGTTTCGAAGGATAAATTAAGATAAGCTTAACTTATAAATTTGGCACTAAGCATTAATTAGGTAGCCCAACTCTTAATATTTATCAAATTTAATTTTATGACTAGATAAATTGGTATGTCTTATGCTGCATTTGTGGTGTTTGTTCTCTTTATGATTCTATAGAACATATTGTTATAACATTTTTCTTCGCTTATACTTTATCTGCAGAGATTTAATCCAAGCTATATGGGGACTGGATTTCGATCTACATGATCGTAGCGTATATGGAAGGAACACCAAGTCAAGCCATACTGATGAGATGAAGCTTAGTGTTCCGGATCCAAACATTAACCAATTTCAGCCTGTAACTGTAACAACATTTTACCTTTGAAGACATGCACTCATTCGAAATATTCAAAAAATCGTTTTTTAGATATTGTGATTTTTTATAGTCTCAAGAATGCTAGTTCAAACTACAGGTTTTTTGTTTTTAACCTCCAGAGAAGAGTCCATTTAAATCGGATTAGAGGCATACAATGCCTGTCAACCGGCTTTGTTGTGTTCTACTTTTTAGAATGCCACTTTTCCAATCGTTCACCCTTTCTTTGTCGAGGATACAACAATTTTTTTCCTGTACGGTTTTTTAGCTTTAGAATTGGTAGAGAACTAGTTTATATTATTATTATTTAAAAATTAATTTGATTTTTTTATTTCAGATTAGCTAGTCTCCCTGAAAAGTGGGAGCCAATTTACTGTTTAATTTTACAGAGTTCGGTAGTGCTTCTACTATAAAAGACAAAAAGAAAATTGAAAAAAAGTGTTTGTTGTATTCTTAATTTACTAAATTAACAATTAGTGAACAAATTTTACCCTGGTATCTCACTTAACTAGCATGATGGTGAGAAGGATTAGGGCAAAACCGACTGCATAACTATGACGGCAGTTCTCAAATTTGTACGGCCCTTATCGCCCGTTATTTTCATCTATCTACGCGTAAAAGAAGTTGAGCAGCATAGTTTTTACCATCAGGAACTGAGAGTATTCCGTTATCAATAAAAATCAGTCACTTTAAATTGGCCTCCATTCCCTGTAAATCCAGCTCTTAGAGAGTCATCCACAAGAAATCCTCAACCAATTTGTCATTCAAATCTTTCCATAAAATTCAATTACCCTCAAGCATGGCATCGTTCAGGAAGTTATCTCAGCAGAGATCATGGAGTCTGTCTGAAGATTTGTCAAACTAGTTGGTGCTCGCGTTATGGCAAGTGGCTGCTTTAGTGCCCTTTTGCCGGGGAGTGTCAGCTATCTGTGAGTATCTAAAATCACCAAATATACATTTAAGCTTAAATGAGGTGCCAGTCTCTCCACGCGATGAGCCCTTGTTTCTTCTACTTCATTTTATATTTCATTTTATCGCAACAAAACTTCATGGCCTATTATTATCTGATGAAGGAGATGATACACGAGAATGACGGTATTCTTTAGTTCTAACAATCGTCGGGAAAAATTTCGTAAAATGTGGAATGATATTTATTTATTTTCGCTTAGCATATAAAAATAGAATAAAAAAAATTTAAAGTTAAACAAATACAATAAAAAACTAAATTTTAAGGTTAACTATATCTTTCTTCAACCTGAAGATTTGCTTCGAATCCAAGTTCAGTGTAATATTATTGCAGTCAGAGATAAGTGTCATTACTCATGCTAAATATGAAACACAAAAACGTCGGAGCGTAGGAAGAGGAATTTTTCATTGATTATAATTTAACATTTCTGAAGCACAAGTCAAAGGATTATTTCCAGAGTTCCAAGTCGTCCAAATGTAAAATGTTCGTATTTACCCTTTTAGTATAGCCATTTCAAAAGGTAAATCTATTGTCGAAAGTAACATATGTATTTGTACATGAGAATATATAAATTTTGTTGAATATTTGTAATTGCCTCTGTATAGATAATAACTGTGTTCTTTTTATTTTCCTATCTTGCTTTAATTAGATAGCAAATTTGTCACTGAATTAAATTTTTCAAACTGTTACGTACACATGTTCAGATTTTAAAATTTGAGAAAAATGCACCAAATTGCCATGATATTTTTTTACCCATCCAAACTTAAAAACTTGAACCCAATAAATTTTGGGACTAAGTTGTTAACGCAAAGTGTGGATTTATGCAATTGATTTTATTTCTGCCAAATATCATTTATGTTTATATGGCTTATTATGCAAAAATTTCAATTCAGTGCATAATGTTGTTTAATTTGGATACGGGTGTTTTTATCAAATTTTTTTGTTAATTATAACATAGAAATGTGCTAAATATATCCTAATTTTCATCTAAAAGAAATATTTTGTACAAATAGATTTCTTTATTTTAAAGGAAACTGGCCAAAAGCGTGTCGGACTACGCGAAATATAAGGTTCCGTATACAGTATATAGTATTTATATGCGTAACTAGATTCTACCATAATGTAAAGTACACTGTTGTACCACCCTATTGTGATTTTTGAATCTTCTGAATAGGTCATGTACGATGAAATTTTCGAAAGTGTGCTATTTTCTTCCAATAAAAACCGGCCAATAGTTATTAATTTAAAATAAGAATACATGACCTTTTCTCAATAAAATAAAGGGTATACAAAAATAGCAATAATTCTGTAATACAATAATAACAATAATAATAAAATATCGCCCAAAACATATCCTGTTTTCTTGGTCAAATATTCAGGAGATAAAATACTTACCAACCAGCGATGTGGTAAATAAAATGCTGTTTATTCTATGGATGAAAACTTCTATTACTCTAAATTTCTTTAAGCCTCTTCAAGTTCCCGCAGTAACTGTCGCTATGCGGTCGACCCCTAATTGAATGTTGTTAGACGCAAAATCAAAGAAACAAAAAGTTTTGCAAGATGATGATGTGGCCCCACCGATAAATCTTTATGAAACGTTTTTATCCTTTTTGCCGGGCACGAGGCAAAAATCAAAGGTATTTCATTGAAATGAAATTTATATATTTACGGATGATAATAAAAGTTTCTTAGAAAAAAAAATATGACTGATAACTAAGTGAGCCTGTAAGATATCCTAAAGAAAATGAAAAATTAATTAATATGAATGTATCTACACTACAAAAAATTAATTAAGATATACTATTTCCATCCACAAAGTAAATTTGCTACCATTTAACTTTCATTTGTTTAAGTTTACTCTACTTACCTCTTTTAAAGCTAATATCAACATTTTTTTTATAATATATATATACTATATTTTGTTGAAAATTCAGAAATTGCTCAATTTTTAACAGCAAAATGTTTAAATGTATATACAAACATTTTTCTTGTTATTTGTAACCAAAAATCAAACGGGTGCGGCGTTAAAACAAATTGGCTACAAATGATAAGCCCCAATATATTCAAGCAAAAAGAAAGCTTTTCCGTCGCTGCAGCTATAAAATACAATTCCTAGAATATACTGTACATTTCATTGGATACTGAAATTGGATGGACATTGAAATTATTTATATTTAATTATTACGTATGCTGTAATTTGATATATTTTCTGAAAATTTCCTCTTGATGGACACTATATGTTATTTTTAACGTATATAAAATTATATAAAATAACATAAAAGAAAATTCGGAAGGATTTTTTTCCTCAGTAGATATTCTTCTTTAAAATCCAAATTGATTTGCATTAAAAATAATCAAAGATTTTTGCTTTGAATTTAAATGTTCGTTTATTTGAAACGTTGCGAAAAAATAATCCAATTTTTTTACTTTTAATTTAAATGTTCGTTTATTTGAAACATTGCGAAACTAATTCATGTTTAATATTAATCTTTTAAGAAAATTTAAATTGAAATGACAAAGTTTATACCGTAGTTGTCTGTTGAAATTTATTACAATGATTGTCACCTTTAATTGAACTAATATTAATATTATTCTATTGAACTAATATTACATATTAATATTCAGCAGCAATTTTTAAACAAACTGTCCGTATTTAATTTGTTAACGCATTTTGTTTCAGTTTTCGTATGCAAAAACAATTGAGAGTCCAACTATCCATGAGTGTAATTACTATTATAACCTATTCTTTTCTTTCTTTTCAGGTTTCATATGTGTCATTACCTAAACCATTCAGAAGTATAAGTTAAGTACGCAATAGCACAATTATTTCTATTTTTAAGTAGTAACTGTAATTTATTAGTTTAAGTATTATGTTTCTACTGAAAAAATAATCGAAAGGTGCAAAAAAAAAAATTAAAACTGACGAAACCAACCAAACTAGAAGCATACGATTGATGCGACATTCGTATGAATTATATAAGTGTTCATAATGAAAATAAATTGTCCAGAAAATAATATAAATTAATGTACAAAATATAAAATGTAGAATTGTATACGAAGGCATACACTATTTAATATTTTAGCTTTACTTTGAAAACATTTGGATTTACTTCCTATTAATTTTACCACTATAAAACAGATTGACAGATTATACCCATTTGTGGGATACGGGGGTATAAATTATAATTTTCTTATTTCTGTTATTTTTCTATATTAATATAAAAGTTAACCTAATAAATTTAAACATTCAGAATTTTATTAGTTATAAATTTTGAAATAATTATAAAATAAAAATACCGTATATAATATACATATATGGTATATGCGGATTACTCAGTGTGCATCTTATATATATATATTCTTGTTTGGCTATTTTAATTGTTTTATTTTTCGTGAGCACTTTATATTTATATTGAAACATTTTTAAATTACACTTGTCGGAATGTGTGGAGAGAAGAAAATATTCAAGAAACTACAGGAGTAGAAAACGTTATTAAATCACTTCAAACCATTTTCAATTCGACTTTGTCTGCGCCTTTGAATCAAGTACTTAGACTCTCTGTCAATTCGTGAAGTATACTCGTTCGACGCAATAATAGAGTTCAATGCGCAAGTAAGAATTCCTTTTTAATAATTTTCTTTGCCTTCGTACTCTGTAGTAATTATAATTAAAATTATTGTCTGCCTTATGTGGACTATAATGGAGATAATAAGAAAGCTATAATATAGTTTTAACTTCAAAGTATATATGTAAGTATATGCATATATCCAAATTGCAAAATCAATTACTACAGGTATTTTCTTTCTTTGGTGTCAACAAGGAAACAGTTTGTTTTCATCTTGTTTTAAGTTTCAAATTCTGGTTTCATCGATCAATCTGGTAAACAAAATTAATAATAATTTTACCATCTATATTATTTCCTGGACAATATATAAATACAATAAGCAAATTGAACTCGGGTTATATTTCAACACGTCTACAACATTAGTCCATCTAGAAGGAAACATTTGCTCTTTTAGGTTAAAGATAAATAGAATAGACTGCTTTAATATAAATTTTTTTTAGATTTTTGCAAGAGGAACAATATCAAACGTTAAGGAAAATTTCCAAAAGTCACGTAAACTTTAAAATGAAATAATAATGAGAATGAAGTATAACTTAAACTCACCTTAAAAAACTCACAAATCTGGTCATTTTTGTAGATATTAGATTTTAATTGGTGTTTACCTCTTTCTTAATTTACAGTAAAATCCAATCCCTTGTTATCGTCTTCAGTTAGGTACTAACTACGAAATTGCCGAAAATTGCCATATTTCTGAAGATGTTCAAAGTCATAGCATTATTGTGAGTAAATGGTTGAGGATTTTTTTTTTGGTTTTAAGTAATAAAGTAAACAACAACTTTAGTGATTTTATTTGATAATTCTCTGTTATTCCTTAAACTATTTACGCCGTGCTCTGATTGATAAACGTGGAACAATTAATTTCAATTGGTGAAAGGTTTGTGATGATTTCTGATTATAAATGTTCGATAAACTATAATATTGGTGTCTAAGTCAACCAAATGAGATAGATATTTCGGAATGGTTTTTAGCGAACAAAAAGTATATACTATAAACTTATATGAAAAACCTGTAAGCGAGCTTTCAACTTAGAGACAACCTAGAAATTATATATACATAGTGAAACAACTTTAGACTATACTTAACGAATTTTTCCGCTAAATAAACATTGTTCCAGTGTATAATATATCTTTGTTAAGTTACGCTAAAAACTTTGTAATTGTTACATCGTCTTAATGCATAAGTTCGTTCATAGCTATAAGGAGCGATTTACAGGTTAAAGCTGAGACTAGCGTGCGTATAGTACAGGGTCTTTCATTAAGCACTTCCTATCTTTAAATTTAAATAAAACAGTGTGTGTGAGATATCATCGAAATATTTTATTTGTTTGAAAGACCTATCGATGCCTTTAAGTGTGGAATATTACATAGTTCAAATGTCCCTTCTCTGGGTAGCGCGAATCCGAAATGTCCAATTTTCCATGACTCTGCCGCATAAATCAGGTTGAATTTAACCGATGGCATGGGTTATGTTGACTTTGAGGGCCGCTCTGGTTTCTGGCTTATTTACATAGACCTGTGATTTAAGAAAACCCCACAAGAAAAAGTCTAACGGGGTCAAATCGCACGATCTCGGTGGTCAGTTCATATCACCTCCACGGCCTGGGTGATGGCCTGGTCAATGTCGTTCTCAAAGAAATATGGACCGATGACGCCGCCAATCCAAAATCCACACCAAACAGTGACTTTTTCCGGATGCATTGGACGCTCGTGGATCTCATTTGGATTGGTATCGCGTCAAATTCGGCAATTTTGTTTGTTGACATACCCATTCATCCAGAAATGAGCCTCATCGCTGAAGATGATTTTTCGATGAAAATTACGGTCAATTTCTAACTGCTCCAGAGCCCATTCAGCGAACACACGTTGTTGCCTATGATCATTTACCTTTAACTCCTGGGTCAGTTGAATTTTGTACAAGTGCAGGCCCATGTCACGACGCAAAATTCGCCAAGCTCTCACAGACAGCGGCGATGTTTTCAGCAGATCTTGTGTTTCGCTGACGTACGGGTGTTGGTTGATTGTTTACTGAACCAGTGAACTCAAATTTATCTACCACACTGCGAATAGTCCTCTCGGTAAGACGATTATGGCAACCGTAAAATGGGCGAAGCGCGCGGAATGTTGCCCGAACAGACCACCCATTTTGATAAAACAATTTTATCATTTGCACGTTGAACGCTATATCCATCCATGATGATTTGGCAAAACAGACTGAATAAATGACAGCCAATTTGAAAAATATAGCTTCAACAATACGGCCGTTATCAACTTTTAAAGTTCGGAAGTCCCTATTGGAGGACCCTGTATGTTATGTACAGATTTTCTGTACAAGGATATACATTTAACGTCAAATAAGGTTACTTTTATACTGAAGAAAATGATAACAATATTTTAAAAAAATTAATGTAACTTTCAATTCAGCACGGAATGTTTCAGCTACATACAACAAATTTAATGTGTAATTATTTTAGATTTAAGAATGAAATAAAAAAATAGTTTTATTTGCTAAGCTGCCGTTTTAATCATTTTGAAATATTAGAATTATTTTCTTTATACACAGGGACATAGCCTGCTGCGAAAGACATGAAATAGAGCATATGTTTTTGGAAAACTTACCTCAATTTAACGGCATATTAATAGCACACATTAATATAAAATTCGAATGTAGTGTTTTATTTAATAATCATAAACGTATGTGGGTTTCTCTAAAGCAGACAAAAGTCGTCGTAGGTGGCATGGTGAGAACGATGGAACAGTACATATTCTCAAATTGTTTCCATTATCAATCGAAATGTTTTTTGCTTAATGTGAACTCTCATTACATGCTTTACTTTTACAGATCATTCAGCATTTAAAAAGAATTGATTGCCTACATTATGTTATTAACTTAAACATGTTATCACTATGATTATTGCAATGCAGAGCTTTGCAGTTTATCAGATATTTCGCCGCAAATTAAATTGTGGAAGGCATATTTCTTGAATAAAAATAACATCTCGTACAACGCCTGATTGTCACATTTCAGGATTATTCTATACAATTACACATAATTTGTTTTTACTTTTCTCGCAGTGAGACATACATTGACTATTAATAAAGAACAACACCAAATATAAAGGAAATAAATTAATAAAATAGGGTATTTTAGGCACTATAAAAATTCGTGACCCGATTCTTCAATTAAGGAGCATAAAAATTGAGGTCACTATATAAAGATGCAAATTACATAAACAGTATTGAGATAAGCGTAATTGGTTCATATAAACAATAGTGGGTTTGGTAAAAAAGTAAATGAAGTACATAGAAGCCAAGTTGAAGAAGAGCTAAACCCAATAACACAATAACTTTGGACAGTCGCATTCACCTGAGAAAAATTTAAAGCCAAGAACAATTATGCCTATCCTCCATCGATATCATGAAATGAATTTTAGGCGATTCTTATATGTTGATAGGAATTCATATTGACCTCCAAGGGCAAATCGAACAAGTCATTTTAGAGCAGACTCAGTTCGGTCTAAATGTGTACTATATAAGAAAGTGACCAAAGGGGACTGGCGTACAGATAAAGCAAACGTAACGAACAAAAGTTCCGTAATACAGGGTAGTCCATTTAAAAATTGGAAATTCTTTTTGTTATAAAAAAAAAACTGCTCAATATTTTTCAATGGTTGAACGTTTATTTGAAATGTTGTTTTGTGTCATTTATTTATGAAAAACAATTTCGGTCAAATGACCATCACGGCTGACTTTTCCAGTAGCCCATTCGGTCCACCCAAATTTTGAGTACAGTTTCGATTGTTTCGGGCCTTATGTCAACAATAGCAGCTTGAATCTCGTACTTGAGGTATTGAATTGTTTCTGGTTTGTTGGCGTAATATTTATTTTTCTCCGCTCCCCAAAGATAATAGTCCAACGGTGTCAAATCACAGCTTCTTGCTGGCCAAAAAACTATTTTTGTTGATTATGCGATTTCTGAAGATAGGGCGCAAAAGACCGATTGTGGCGTTCGATGTAGAACGTAGCGCCGTCCAAATATCGTCCAAATCTTCGGCTTCAATTTCCCCGAAAAACCAATCGGCCAACATTGCGCGGTTACGGCGGTCCCGCCTTCTTTTCCGAAGAAAGTGGGCCGATGGTGCCGCCGGACTAAAATCCGCACCAAACAGTCACTTGTTGTGGGTGCATTGGCATTGGGTTTTCCTTTGCCCCAGATGCGACAGTTTTGCTTATTAACATAACCACCGAGGTGGAAACAAGTCTCATCTGAAAAGATGATTTTTCGGTAAAATTCGCCATCTTCGGCCAAACGATCTTTCGCCCAATTTACAAACCGTAGACGGTTCGGATGGTAAACTGACTTGAGCTGCTGTACTAATTGAACTTTATATGGCTTCATGACAAGGTCTTAACGCAAAATTCGCATCAAAGCAGTGCGTGCAATGTCCAATTGTTGAGAACGATGACGAGTTGATATTGATGGTTGCTCACGCACACTTTGAGCAACAGCAGCAATGTTTTCGATTGAGCGCACCGGACGAGTACGTACACGGGTTGGTTTATCCACCCATATTCCAGTTTTACGAGCTCGCTTTACGAATTGATCCACATTGGGTTTTTGGAAGTTTTTTTTGTCAAATTTTCTTTTTCAAATTTCTCACAGTTTAAGTAGAAGATTCACCACTTTGGAAATAAGTTTTTAGCAACAACTTTCTTCAAGCGAATACCGTCCCATTTTGTAAATGTCAAACCTAAAATTAAATTTCTGTCAAGTCGACAATGACATATAATCAACTAAACTTCAAATTACCGGTAGTTCAAATTCCAAACACTAGATGGACCAACCTGTATATGATCATTGAACTCCTTAGAACATCTCTTGATGAAACCTAATAATGATTTTTTTTTTTTTGGTTTTATGGAAGCAAGAAAATTCTGTTAAATATCCTAGGTGGCAGAAGCCACTCCTGGGCCGGGTTCACTGAATTGGCGTCCCAATCTACCGGCTAAAACTCCGCTACCCTTTCCCAGAAGGCCACCCTGGACCGTCTGCGTGCCATTACTTTCGGGAGGAGACCTATTTATCCTACCTCCTTGAAACCTCCACCAGACCTCATCTTTCACATTCAAAGAATGTGTAGAAAACGGATTCCGAGGCAGAATCGCAGCGCACACATAGAAATGGGTCGGTACTTTTCCTATGTAGAAAAGGTAGGCGCAAAAATACCTGTGCTCCGTCAGCATTTGTGTGATGGTAATTATCAACATCACCATACCGATGGTTCAGCCAGATTTTCAGTCGGGGAATAACCCATCAGCTTCGCGACTTCCCGTCCCATTTCTCTTGTCAGGACGTTACGGTTTACCTGTACAATGGACACCATCTACTCCCACTTTGCTCAGTCCAGGACCCCCCGTGACGTGCCGCCGAACGCCGTCTGTCGCCGCAGACTCCGGACAGAAAAGGAACACCGGGTCAGCGATACACGCCTTCACACTGCACAGAAAACAGAACTTGCTCCGATCTGGGTCTTTACAGGCCTGACTTTGGCGTTCATACCCCAGACCTTGAATCGGACAGCCCGCAGCAGCGCTCTCGCATTCAGTTCATCGACCTGCACTATAGCTATACGTTGAGCTGGGTACGTTAAACCTCAGAGTGGCTGAGAAAGCCGCACTGGACTTGAGCATCTGCTTCACCACCTCCAGGAGGACTTCGACGGGTTTGCTTTGCCAGTCGAACCTGATCTTATTGCCGCAGCTTGGGATTGACTGTACTAAGTACGTTCGCAAAAGTTTTCCCCGCTGCGGGTTTGTGTAAGAATACTGTTTACCTCACCCTCCTCGGAAGAGCCTCGTCGGCTTGGTAATAATGGAAACAAATTGCAGTCGACTTTGCTTTTTCTCGCAATTTTATTGGAAATTTATTTAAACATAACAAACTCAAAATACTCCCCGAAACAACTTGGCTTACGACCTGCATGGCTAATTTTACATTCATTTATTGAAAGCTTGTGGGATTAATGTGGTAAAATGACAATTTTGGACACAATTTCGTTGCATTATCTCTTTCTAAATTGTAAAGAAAACGAATTACGTTAAAGCTAATAACTCCGTCGGATGCATTAATGTCGCTTATCAACAACCTATTTCTAAACATTTTTAACAAGTGTGGAATATCATGCATAGCATAAATTGTATTATTGTTTAAAGAAGACATTATATTTTTTCTGAAACGTTTAAGCACTTATACAATATTTGATTTATTGAGGGTTGATGTGATTCTCCTAACAGATAACTCCATCATTTGGCATAAATCAACACATTTCATTAATTCATTATATAATGTTTCACTTTTCCAAGCCGCAGAGCAAGCCACATAATATAAGATATACTTCAAGTTTCCGTATATGCTCCTTATCATGAAGACCATCACACTTTTTGCAAGATACTTTGATTTTTCTTTCGTCCCAAAGTCTTGGTAACCTACAACAATATCTGCAAAATTGTCATAAACTAAATTTTCTTGGATGGACATTTTATCGAATAATAAAATAATTTCTCGGCCTCGGCAATTTCGACATCTGAGATTTTACTTCATTTAAAATACTAAAATCAATACCTGGGGCGAGATCTTTAATTTTTTTCCATTTATAGAGGGATGCTACATGGGGTAAATGAAGTTGAAGCACATTTCGCATAATATTATATCCTGTGGACGATCTATAAAATAAAAACTGGCTCAATTTCTTCCCTTCTTCAGAATATTTCCTTGGTTTTTTAAAATCATATTAGCAAGAGCTTTTGTATTTTCGTTTACATTCAGCACATCAATGTTATATTAATCATATATTTTTTTATTTCAACTCTGCTCTTATTCATCTATTTTAAAACCAATCTTTGTTTTTTTTTTCTTATTCCTCAGTTTGAGTAAATTTATTTTCAGCACCGAATTCTTCCTTTTTATTTGAGTTAAATTTTGTTCTTAAAGTTCGGCTTTGTTTGGTGTTATTTAAACACTAGTTCCATAAGATTGGAGACGCACACGATATATTACCATTTGTAGTTAGACTTGACTTATTTAATTCTTTGAGATAAAAATCATTGTCATTTTCGTCATTACTTTTATTCCAATAAACTTTTAAACTATTTTCTTTCAATAGGTTTTGAGAATCAGGGTAAAAATAAGAACTGCGTAAGAAAAAGCAGTACTTTTTAAAAACGTTTTACTAAAGAACATATCTTCGAAGTGGGTGCTACATATGTAAGCCTTTTTCTTTCTGGTAATTTTGGAAGTTGATAGAGAAGATACATTAACCCACTTTTCATATTTTTCGGAGCCGGTTTTGGGGAAAAGCAAAAGACGTCTATCAGGATACTTTTCCGTAGTACCTAAAAAACATAGGATGTTATATTCTACATTCTAAAATTTTAGTATATTTAATAAAATCAAATATCCGAGGGTCGCCAACAGAATTCCAAAAACTAATTTAAAGAAAATTACAGGAATATCAAAATCCAGCCAAATTCGACAAATATCCAAATAATCCAAAGTCCCGAAAGCAAAGCCGCGATCGTCAACGAGTTTAAATTGAATTTAATATTCTGGACCTACAGAAAAATTAAAATCGAGAGCCAAAAAAAAATCTAAATCCAAAAGCCAAGTCAATATAGAAATCCAAATATAAACAGCAAGAAATCTCTGGTGAATCGCACAATCTTTCAATGCAAACATCCAAAGAAATAATGAGCAGACGAAAATCGAATGCCACTTCGAAAAAGTGTGATGGTCTTCATGATCAAGAGCATTATGCAGAAAATTTAAGCATATCTAACATTATGTGGCTTGTTCTGCGGCGAAAAAGGCAAGCCAAACAACATTGAAACTTTTTTGCATGTTTTTGTATACGAAGTTGAACATTTATTTCATAACGGCAATAAAATATCAACCAAGACCTTAACGTTCAAAATTCGAGGTTTTATTTGGGATGCGCCTGCACAGGCATCGGGTGTTGTTGGACATACGTCTTTAAATGGATGTAATAGATGTACACAAGTCTGTCAAAAGATAAACAATGTAATAACTTACTCTACTTCAGTAGCAACACTTTTAACTGATAGTGACTTTATCGAAAGAAGAAATGTTGCGATTTATAAGCTCGAGTTTCATAATCATTCAACTCCATTAGAAAAATTAGACATGGATTTAATAACTCAATTACCCATAGACATAATGCATGCAATTGATCTTGGAGTTGTACGCAAAATGACTAACAGAAAAATTACGAATAAATTGCAATACATAATCACTCCTATGGATAGAGCCAGCATTTCTAAATGCTTACTAGAAAAAGGTATTTCCCGAGAATTCCTTAAAAAAGCTCGGACATTGGACGAAATTTCAAAATGGACAACAGAGTTTAGGTAATTCGCATATATTCGGTATATAGCCAGAATATTGGTTTTAAAGAACTGTCATCGTGATTTATATTATGAATTTTTATTGCTGCATTGTGCCTACCGTTTGTTACACAGCCTTTTATATTTGACGGAGAGTGTAATAAAGTTTGGGCAGCCCGAATATTTCTCTGTTTATGCATTTGAAAATTATCTTCAAACATTAATAAAAGTGAAGAAGCCATTAGCCGTTTTACAGCATATAAAGCAATTAAGCAAAATTTGAAATATTGACCGAGAAATCGAAATCTGTGGGATTTCAAAAAAACCATCAAGGTAAGTATTAAGGAGCCATATATCCTCATTAAAATAACGGGTTTTTGTGAAACCGTCGTTGGAAGAAACCTTGTAGTAGGAAAACGGGAGCGCGATTTACAACTTTTTTAATAAGCCCTTGGAATCAATGCCTGCTTTAGGTATATGCACTGCTGAATTAAGCTTAAATGTGAAAGTAGAAAGCTTTAATGTAAGCAATATTTCTTGCAAATTTTTAGCCTTACCGTACGAAGGAAAATATTTACTTATACTTATTTTACACATTTGTACTTAAAGTTTCTCCAAGCCGTTATAACTAATACCTTAAAAAGAAGTAAACGATTTCAGAGAAGAAAAATTCGAAACGAACCCACTTATTAGTCCATATCTTGTAAACTACAAAACTTATGTTGAAGACACTTCCGCCGTTTTCTAAATTCCATATATTTGAATTATATAATGCTGAAAACTTGTTTAGAAGCCCTAATAAATCAACGTATATGTATATTTAGCAATTCTAATAATATTACATTGTCGAAATGATAGCCTCATTATTAACATTATTCGTTAGAAAAATGACATTAAATAAAAAGACATTTCAAACCTTAATAATATAACACCATTTATAATCCAAAAACTCAACTTTAGGCACAAAACTTCGTCCCCTTTGAAAGTTTCCTTGCATTCTAACAACATGAATTTTAATTAAAATTATTATACGTTTTAAGATAATAGTGACTATCCGAATTTAGAAGAAATAAAAAATTTCATTAAGGAACTCTTAGATAATAAATTCGAAGAAATGAAAGGTAAATCATCACTCTAATTGATATTTAAAAAATTAAATATATTATTCACCTCAATGTACTTCAGGTTTTATAGAAAACCAAAATAAAAAATCATACAAATTTTGAGCGAACATAGCGTTCACCTTAATCGTCTAATACACGAAGAGCGAAATACAAAGGAGTTTATGTCTGGTTTCCCAATTCTAGATTTGGAAGACGGAGGTTCAAATCAACGAGGAAAATATTTCAATATATGTAAGAATTTGTAGAACTCTTTGATATTATTTTGTTGTATTTTTAGATACGGTCCGTAAAAATAATTATTGAAAATAAAGAGATCGCTAGAAGTTTTATTAGCCTTTTGGACGAGAACAGAATTACGGAAATACCGGAATTACGGGAAAAAATATTTAAAAATTTCTAAAACATAAATAGAGTTTTCAAAAGTAAAATATTTTAGATTGCACATATACTTAAACGATAATATTTTAGATTGAACTTTTTACAGAGGCGGGCGGTGAACAACATCGAATATGAAAAGGAAATGCGGAAAGGTTTCAAAATTGCCAAGCTGAAGCACTTTAATATGCTTGGAAAAAAGAAAAATTAAAAACACTATGAATTAAATATTTATTTTATTTCTTTTATTTTAATGATAAATGTCTTATATCTTATAAAACAATTCTTTTTAACAAGAAAATAAAATTTCAGAATAAAATATTAAATAAATTTGTTTCCATTATTTCCAATATTTGGCTTTTGGAGTAATTCTTCTATTTACTTGTTGTACTTCTAGGATTACTGTAGGATGTGAATTGTGTCTTCTAAAATAGGCTTTCTACAGTAGTCCTAGAAGTATTTTTTTAAATATTTTTAGAAGTAAGTCCATTTCGTACTAAAAAAGTTATTCCCAGACTCACTACCCAACAGTACTTTTTAAATTCATATGTTCTAAAGTATTTCTTGAAGTAATTTTAAGTAAGGCTAAATGGAAACAATTATACAATAATGAGTTTTTTACACGCGTTACCAACGTCTGAAGAGGAATTAGTTACCCATTATATAGAATGACTTCTAAAACTATTTTTAGAAGTAATTCCATTTCCTACTGGGGTGCTAAAGGTGTTTGTGTTAGTGCGTGTATCAAGTGCACAAGATTCGATTCGTGCTGCAAAATTCTCTTCAATCTGCAACACTTTTGTAGACATTTTCCCTCTCTTCTCTTGCCCCATTCCTAAAAAAATGGTTTGCATACTGCGGCTTGCCTACTCGTGTGCAAAGAACCGATAAAGAGCCTAAAACAAGGCCTTGTTCAAAGATTGTTCTAAAAATGTGACGAACGCCTATATTCACGATAATCTCCGAAAAAGACGAAAATGTAGAAATTGCTCTGGCAGGATCCATTAGGAAGACAACATGCAGTATATCATCAAAATAATTTCGGATAACGAAGTAGATAAAATTATCCTTTGTAACATGACCGAACTAGACACCACTCTCCGAAAATGTGAAAAATTAAAGCATAACAGTCGCGTAATCATTCAGCGAAAAGAACTACATATTAGAACAAAGTCTAACGAGCACTTCATCAAAGTAAAGCGCTATAATTACAACGAATAAATCCAAATTAATAAAACGTCAAAAAATCTAAAAGAAAAGAAGCAGTCTTCACCAGCAACACGACCAAGAAGCTCACTCAAAACACAAATCGTGAAATAACGACTGCCGTGTAGCCAATGGAACGAGACCAGTCAAGTATTCGTCGAAGTCCCAGGAATTGCAACAGCAATTTGTTCTAGCATGTGTAGTGGAATTTGGAAGGTATGAGATTTTGGCATTAACTCTACCGCTTTAGTTAATTTAAGTAGAGTGGATTGTAAGGTAATCTTAAATGATTCCAATTTTTATCTATGTTTTATCCATGTTTCGTAGTTATAGACCATACAAAGCAAGCATTATGCTATTTTAGGTAGAAAGATTTTCAACAAAGGCAATATAGTGTTGAAAAGAAAATTTGATCAAAACATAGTACCCATAGTTGAGAATTTCCTTTCTCTTGCATCTACATTAACGCAGTCACAATAAAGCAAGCTTCAGGCCATGCCATTGAAACCAGATATGAACTAAGAAATCTTAAATAGCGATGTCATGCAGGCAATTCTTAATACCAATATTATTTAACCCTTTGCACTACGAAGTCTCCTCTAGCGTAACAAAACTATTTTTCCCTTAAAACTATGAAGTCACCTCTGGCATGACAAACCTATTTTTCCTTAGAACTCTTAAATAATCGTATTTTGATATTATACAATTTTTCTAAACAATGGTTTTGTTAAAATAACATTAAACTTTAAATAACTGCAAGCAACTACTTCATACCTAACGTGTGATATCAAAACCACTAGGAAAACAATACGAAAATATATTCTATTCACTAATATGTAATAAAAAAATTACCTTATAACATACAACTATTAAGTTTGTCGAACAAATAATACGAAAGGCTTGGTTTACTGGTGCTCCAAAAATAAATGATAATGATGAATGATGATCACTCACGTTTTACTCATAAAATTGCATTGCAAGAAATTTTAATTGAACTACTGCAGCTAGGTATCTCCCATTGTTATGACAGACAAGAGTAATAGTGAGGCTCTGTGTAGACGGTCGCGAAATGAATAAAATAAAAGTTAGAAAATTACCTTTCGATCATATGGACCGTCTAAAAGGAAAGCGATATTTCACAAGCTCAGATTTGAAGGACGGATTCCACCACGTTACAGTAGTATCAAAATATAGGTGCATAATTCATAACATAAATGGGTCATTATGAATATACGAAAATGCCATTCGACCTGAAAAACGCTCCGTTCGTATTCAATAGATGCATAAAATATACTTTTAGTAACCCAACATCCTACGGAAGAATGCCAACTTATATAGACGATATCCTGATCGTTCCCGAATACGGAAAACTAGAAATACTTGAAGCAGTCATAAACTTAATCCAAGAAAATTTTCGTATTCTAAGACGAGATGACGTATTACACTAATAAAAGACTGCAACTATGTAATAAAGTAATATGTGCTTCATGTAACCTGAGACATTTTAAAACGAGTGATGAGAAATAATAATAAAATAAAAAATATCAAATGTTTAATAATTAAGATTTCGAAACTTGAAATAGTAGTTCTAGTAATGTCTCAATGTTATTATAAAATTTCTTCAATATTTTATTATGTAAAGTAAGCCAATGTTTAAAATATACGCAATATTCTATACATGAAGTACATTCAAAATTATGATAAATTACTCATATATAAAATTGTTATACCTATACTCGTATATATAAAATTAATATAATTCAATATTATAATATAATTTTTCAAACTTTATTTAGTATAATGTACAAAGCCCCGCTGGAAAACTTTTAAATAGAAGTATCTACAGCTTTATAAAGTTTAAACCATTGCGAGTACATTGTTTAGGATAATGGTTTTGTTCTTCGGTTTCTTAAGATAATGTGTAGCGTATTATAGTATTCGCAATTCCAACTTGTAAACTTCTCGCTAGGTGTATTGATTTAGGAACAATAAAACTACTTTTTGTTTCTGAAAGAAAATCTTATCGAAAAAAAAATAATCAACGCGAACTTTTTATTACTAAAAAAATTAACACATGTCAATAATTTTCTACTATTTTTTAGTTGGTTCAGCTCTTGCACAAAACAAGAAAAATGTATGTTCAACAACAGATATTGCGTATAACAGAATGAAATCGAAACGCTGTGGGGGGTTCAGGTTGGGGTCGCTCAATCTCCGGTCTGAAGTATCCGTTAATTTTACAACCTATTGCATGAGATGGACGAGAGAAGTTGTATCTGACTAGTGTTATCGCTGTCTATATTTTTCTTATTGTAAGGATAGGAAAAATTACGGTAAGATCAGGAATTGAGACCAGCCATCGAGATTAATTATTATTTACATTTTTATGTGATAAAATTTCTTTCAAAACAGTCATAATCTATGCTTATTAAATAATCCATAAGAAAAAAGTGGCTGCGATTTAACTATGTTTAACGAGCTGTCACTGCCTGAGAGGAAAAAAAGGGAAAAAAATCGCTCTACTTGCTTCTATAGGAAATGATGTACGTGAGAGCGGTCCATTATATTATACAGTGAGCGAAATTAACTTAAAGCCACCTAGTGTAAGTCCGGTTAAGCTATGAAGGAAATATTGGAAAACGTTTTTATATATATATGTATAATTACTTACTCCACTTAACAAATCAACACATAGTTTTAATATCTTTTATAATATATATATAAATTATTCTTCTAATTATCCACTTTTTTAACATTAAACAACGAAATAAAGATAAATCCGCGTGATAAAAATCAAATAAAACTTAATTCTTTGCATAAAATTTTCATTTTTTCTTAGTTTTAGTATTTTGTAAAACCTCCCTGATTTCGGATATCATGGAATATACGATTAAGCATAGAATTTATCAATTTTCTTAAAGTTTCAAGTGGAATATCACTCCATTTCTTTTGTATAGCTGATTTTAACTCTACAACTGTTGCATATTGCTTGCCATTATCGTACACTTTTCAAACTAATATACCCCATACGTTCTCGACAGAATTCAAATCTGGACTACGTGCGCGCCATGTTAGAACTTCTATGTTTACAGCTTGTAAATATGGTTTCATAGCTTCAGCCGTATGAACAGTTGCATTATCATGCTGAAAACTAAAATTTTAGCCCATAACTAGCTCAACATGTTCATCGAAAACCATTTGGAGGAACCCACATCAAAGGAACTGTTCCGTTATACCTGAACGCTCTCCAAACCATAAAAGTCCACGTTCAAAATTGCGGCTCATTTTAACTTCCTTGGCATCCCGAATGCCATGCCAATAATATTGGCAACCATCCGAGCCGTCCAAATTAAATTTCTTTTCATCGTTGAAAAGAATTGTCTGCTACTTTTTAGACCAGGACATGAAGTTTTTCGTAGAACTCAGCCTGGCCGACTTATGCTCGGTGGTCAAGGGAGGTTTCTTTAGCCTTCTGGTGTATACTAATGTCGAGCTTGACTTGAGTATTTGCTGTACTCTTCGTGTGGTTACTGGCAACTCTAATTTTGCTTTTATTTTCGATGCACACAGTTTTGGCCTCGTTTAAAATTTGCGATTTTTGTCTGTTACACAAGAGTAAACGAAAGGTGCCCAGCTAAGGGTGTCAATGCGTTTTTAAAATATTTTAATTCGGAATGAAGATTATTCATTGGCTTTAAATTAATTTCGTTCACTGTACGTCACTTGGTCATTTGATTGGATTTCACTTTTTAATGGATTTAATGAATGATTTTGAATAAATTTTGTATGTTATGTTGTTATGCACAACTAGCTTAGCTTAGCTTATAATTCCACTTTTTGCAAATATATGGAATATAATGGTCCGTTATGTCTAGCAAAAATTCAGTTAAATAAAGAGTAGATCGCAAAAGGATTTGTGTTCAGTCATTACAATCTTCTCAAGTAGCTTTGCAGATATAACTAACAGTTATTCTCCTCCTTTACCAGAATTAATTAAAAAATAAATGTGAAAACTTCCGTAATTTGAATATACCATTGATTCCTATGCTATTGCATAAATTTGGTCTATTGATAAGAAAAATATAATTTTAAAAATATGTTTGATATCTCCAGCCTTTTATAAGGCCAGCTGTTTATGGGATTTTCAATATACTGTCATATTTCAATTATAATGCGATAGTAAAATCAGCTAATTTCTTACACATGTATTAAACACAGCATAATTAAATTATTGAAATTTAAATATGAGAAATGCAACCCATTACAAAGTAAAATCGTTTTACTTTTTGCTGAAATGGCAAAACTAAATTATAATAGAATATGATTCACTTTAAGAAATCATTTACGGATTGTTTGATTTTGGAAATGGTGAGTGTAGAGATTCCGTGGCCTCTTCAGCACTTTTGTTTATTGTACGCGGACTTAATTCAAATTGGAAACAATAGCTTATTATATGAGAGCAGTTAATGGCGAAAAAAGGTATCCAAAATTTGGTAAACCGAAAAGCATATGTAAAACTAGTAAGATAAACCTTATGTAGAAATGAGGGCAAATTAGTAAATTGAAAAACATTGTGCAGTTAAGTTAATTCAACTCAATAATTTGCTATTTAAACATATATTTAATTTACTGTGCATAACTATTTATAAAACTAAAATTTATTATTTTTACGGGAAAGTTTTCTTCCTACCACATAGGTTTTAAAACCCTAGATTCAACGATTGAGAAGAAACAATCATCACTTATGACGGGTAGTGACATTTTCTGTATAAAAATTTCAGTTTAAAAAAAAAGATAATTACCAATCTTATATAATATGTATAAAGCAATATACAATATATAAAAACAAATAATACAAGCTACAAAGATAAATATTTATAACAAAATAATAATAATAATAGAAAAGAACTAAATTAAATTAACCTACTTGTGACTAGATTAGGTGGCCGTAGAGACAGAAAGATTTATTGGAGGGTTGGGCTGGGCAAATATAGGGCAAGCAAGGGAGATTTTGGTGAGATGAAAATCGAAGGCGGCAGTGTTGTTGACCACCTGCAGTATTGTAGCAAAGGGTTTGAAGTGACAATAGTTAGACTTTCAAGGCAAAAAGAAGAGAAGGATCTAACTTTACAGGGGGGCCTACGGTAGATCAGTTGTTAACGCGCTGGCCTACCGTCCAAGAGGCTGTGGTATGGCCATGGTATTCTACTCTGCGAACACAATGGGTCAATGAGTGCAATAGACAAAAATATCTGAGCGCTCGAGGCTACATGTCTCGCCCACTAAATTATAATAAACTTTACAGGGGTTATTGTTAAGGGATATGCTGCGAAGGAGGTGAGGGATATGAATGGAACCGGCAAGGACTTGGTGGACGAAAAGAATATCAGTGACATCTCAACGTAGGGCGAGCGACTGGAGGTTGATTAGTTTTAGGTGGTTTTCATAAGGGGGGAAATTATGGTGGTTTTTCCAAGTTCTTTGAATATATTGGATTCAAACTGTTTTTCTTGATCTGTAAAAATTGTCGTAGGAATTCCAAAACGAGCTATCCAATCTCGACATAAAACTTTAGCACAAAATTCAGCTGAACAGTCCGTCATTGGAATTGCTCCAGGTCGTCGAGTGTATCTATCAATGATGGTGATGCAATAGCTATAAATTTGAGACAGTGGTAAATGACCTATTATATCTAAATGAATAGAGTGGAATCGATGAGAAATTAATAGAAACTTTCCGAAAGAGGTCTTAGCATGACGAGTGATTTTCTTCTTTTGGCACTGTATCCAAGCTCAGGTCTAATTGTTAATATCTTTATTCATAGAAAGCCAAAAACATTTTTTTGCTATCATTTTATTTGTAGATCAAATGCTGGGATGAGCAAGATTGTGGATATATTTAAAAATTTGGATTTAAAAAGGTTCTGGAATGTAAGGATGAGTGTTGGCTGAAAACGATTTTTTACAGAAAATAGAAGTATTGCTTCCTAATACTGGAACTTTAACAAACTGATAATAGGTATTTTATAATAATTCTTTGAATTGGTTATCTATTTCTTGAGCCATGGCGATAGCTTCGAAATCTATAGAGCAAGATACTTTAATTTTTTCATTTCTAGATAACATATCGACTATACTATACTATATTATAGTATATTGTCTTTGCCGGAAATATGTCTAATATCGGTAGTCCGATAAAATCTAAGTGGCGTAACTACCCTTGGTGATGCCTTATCTGGGTTTTGCCTTAAAGCGAAAGTTAGTGGCTTGTGATCAGTAAATAAAATAATATATTTTCTTTCTAGAGAATATCTAAAATATTTAATGCCTTTGTAAGCTGCAAGGTGTTCTCGATCGTAATCACTATATATGTTGAGCTGAATTTCATTTTAAAAAAAAGTATCCTAATGGTTGCCAATCATTTTGATATTTGATGAAGAACTGCACCGATAGCAATGTCTGCAACGTCAACAAAAATTGCTAATTGAGCATTAGTGTCTGGAAATGCTAATAATAAAGCTTCTTAACGTTGTTATTTGAGCCGATAATGATTTGTGTTTTTAAATGCTGTAATATATAATATATTTCCAATTGTTTGTAGTCGATGCAACTGTAACCTGGATAAATAAAATAAAATTTATTAAGTAATATCCAAAAGATATTTCATATGACTCACCCTGCGTCGAACATGATATGCACTTTCACGCTTATACGTATACGTAATCTGTAATACGAATATTGTTTTAAACTTGTACCATTGTTACAGTACAAGCCTGATGACTGCGATCATAAATGCACTTCACGCACAGATGCGCTTTCTATCGATATATGCATGTACATATACAGTGCATTCTAGCGGTCAACAGTCTTTCTGCTGATCGGTCCCGAAAATTGTGAAAGACACTCTCTTGCAATAAAGCTCTCGTATAGATCGGACGCATCGACTTACTTACTTTCTTCTTTTCGCCTAATTGCCCTCGCATTGCCCTTACATGTTATATTTTACATGTGATCTAATAAATAATCAACGTCGTTCTCTTCGCAGTCGCTAATAGTAATCACTGTATCTGGTTCGTTTTTAATAAAAATTACATCTTCATCACTATTTTCATTTTGATCTAAGAATTAAATTGTTTTCAACTAATTATGTCGTTATTCTGGAAAATATTCTTGCATTCTCTTACCATTTTTAAGCTCTGGGCAGTAGGTAGCATCGCTGATATAGCCGTCGTTATCGTTTTCTATAGATATAGATATATGTATACGAATAAATTTACCAGCCAATTCTTATTGCCTAACCTTTTCTAACTGCGAACAGTAAGTTACATTACTATCATAATTATCATGTATTGTAAAAGAAGTTTTAGCCATTTCCATCGTTGTGAATACAACACACAATTACTGCATAAATTGAAATAAGCGATTTATTTTTTTGAACTGTGTAACTTGTGTTTCCAAAAATTATAAGAAGAATGAAAAGATGGGCAGAAAGCGCAATATGTGCATTAGGGTGTCCCAAGACATAAGGAATTATTTTTTTTGACTCAAATAATAAATATTATTGCGATTGGACAACGATAACCCGTGCCGACTTGATGCCAAACTTTTGACATGAAAATTTGTACTGACTTACTGTAGGAGGAATTAAGAACTTAATTTTTATTACTTAATTAAAACTCCAATACACCCAAGTAGTATATTATTTATTCATTTACATTAAAAAATATTATTATTGTTCAAATTTTCTTTTTAACGTTTGTTTTTTAGAGTCAGGATAAATTTTCCGGTGTTCTTGTACGCAACGTAATAAAAATTGTTTTTGTTCCTCTTCAACAGTGATTAATCGGACATTCATATAGAAAACTGTCTCCAATTTTAAGGTATTTGAACAAGGACTTGCTTTTTACTGAAATGAAGTCAGAGATGTTTTTTTCTGAAACAAAATAAGAGTGTTAAAAAAAATTTACTTTTACAGGGAACGAAAGTAAAAAATTATTTTACAATTAATGCCAATGTTCTTTATTAAACTTACCATACAATGAACCGCACAGTTCTTCTATCAATGGGCTGTATCGTTTTTCATGAGTTATTTCTTCCTTTTTGGTTAAATTTTGAACCATTTTAACTTTACGTTCTTGGTCTACATCATCATCAAACAGTGATAATATAGAAACTTCGTCAGTTAAATACCAGAAATGCTGAGTAATCTTTTGCAAAGCTGCCTTTGAGATCGTTTCATCAATTTTCTCGTAAGACTTCATTGATTTCAAAAAGCACAAATCTTAGTAAGGTGATTTTATTGCTGAAGTGCATTAAAGCTATGGTTTAAAAACGTTTGATATTACGATGAACAAGCAAACGTCAATCAATGCCGCCTTGTCTTTGCTTGTGATCTTGAATTGAGCACTAAGTAACGATATTTTTAGAGAATAAATCGCTCTCCCCATCCATCGAGCTTGGTGCATGGCACCTGGAGGTCGGATTTTAATTTTTTTCTCGATATCTCCACCTAAAAATATAACAGAAAGCTCTATTAACTCTCGATAATCATCTCTGACTATGTATTTTCTCAGTTCAGTTCGGTAAAACTCTAGCAAGTTGTAAATTTCGGAGTCAGTCAGGTGTTGTGTAAGTTTTTCTCTATAGTTCTGTATTTTATCAGCATTACAACTTTTCCAGTTTTCTCGGAACTTTTTAAAGACCGGAATATCAGGGCTTGTAGTTACTTGACTGATTTTTGCTTCAAATACCCCAAGACCAATTCATACACGTGATGTCGACAAGCGAAAATAAGCATTTCTCTGTTCAGTTTTTGTTCAAGAAGCACACAGGCACCGTTTATACGAGCTGTATTTGAAGCAGTAGTATCACAACAAAGAATTTGCACTTTATCTTCTAAATTCCAGTCTACAATCGCATTCCAAACTTCCTGTAGAACTTTCTAGTCTTGGTACAGCAATAAGTTGTTCTTTATTTTCATAAGAACTAACTATAGGAAGACGTTCTTCTTTTGATTTCCGAGCATTTAAAGCAGTCAAATACTTACCGTCCCAATGAATAGTCACAACTTCCGGTATCTTATTTTGGAAATCAATATTTATGGCTTCAGCGCATTCTTTCTGTTTTTCTGTGCGAATTCTTTGGATGGAAGACTTACTTATCGGAAATTCATCCAAGTGCTTCAATAGTTGCTTCAAGAATTAACACTGAATCTCTCATACTCAATTGACACCTATCTAGCGCTGCTACTAATTTTGAAGTAATAAAATCTCTCCGCAGAGGTGTTTTACTGGGTTGCGTGTTCTCGACAAGCTTCGGTACTTCCTCTTGTAAATCTAAGTTTTTATTAGATTCTGATGATGAGTCGCCTTGTAAAGGGTACATATGATGATGTCGAAGGAGTCGGCTCAGACAAATATTTAGCACGTCGTTTTTCTTCTTCTATAGTTCTGAGGCGAGCTCTTTCCTCTCTATCAGTCAATTTTTTGTCCACTCTTGCTAAGTGACCAGGTCGGCCTGGTTCTCTTTGACGCTTTAAAAAGATTCTATCCTCATTTATTTTTAATAATTGAAGCGCATCGGCGTGTGCAATGTCAAACAAATTATCTAAATTGTTGACAAGGTTTTGACGGCGCTGCTTAAATACGTCTTGTGCCTTTTGTGCATTTCTTTGCAAGTCCCTCCAAACTTGATATAAGTTTACAAGTTTTTTCACACAATTAGGCAAAGCTTTAGTAGGAATGCGCGCCATTTCTCAATATATAATACACTCGCGAATAGTGAGATTCGCGCTTTCATTGACAGTTAAATTCACTTCACGGATATTGTACAATAAAACTGCTAGAACTTGTCCATTAGACGGAAGTTTTGAACCTGTAATTTGATGTTTTACGTCACCTATTAAAAATATACCGCTTTTAGAACTGCGTAATTGCACTGACATGTTGACTGATTGAAAACAATGCGAGTTCTATAACTAAATAACGAGTAATCACAAGCACATCGACACGTTAGGTCGCGTTAACCTTAGAGAGCAAGTACTGACATGTATTGATGTAAGTCGGCACGGGTTACCGAGGTCCTAACTTCTTAAAATTTTATTTATAATTGTTTTGACTTAAAAGTAAAAAATTAAGAGGGTATGCGTTTAAAAAAACGACTTTGATTTTTTTGGGACACCCTAATGTATGTACATACATTGCTGATGATTAAAATATACGCAATATTCTATACATGAAGTACATTCAAAATTATGATAAATTACTCATATATAAAATTGTTATACCTATACTCGTATATATAAAATTAATATAATTCAATATTATAATATAATTTTTCAAACTTTATTTAGTATAATGTACAAAGCCCCGCTGGAAAACTTTTAAATAGAAGTATCTACAGCTTTATAAAGTTTAAACCATTGCGAGTACATTGTTTAGGATAATGGTTTTGTTCTTCGGTTTCTTAAGATAATGTGTAGCGTATTATAGTATTCGCAATTCCAACTTGTAAACTTCTCGCTAGGTGTATTGATTTAGGAACAATAAAACTACTTTTTGTTTCTGAAAGAAAATCTTATCGAAAAAAAATAATCAACGCGAACTTTTTATTACTAAAAAAATTAACACATGTCAATAATTTTCTACTATTTTTTAGTTGGTTCAGCTCTTGCACAAAACAAGAAAAATGTATGTTCAACAACAGATATTGCGTATAACAGAATGAAATCGAAACGCTGTGGGGGGTTCAGGTTGGGGTCGCTCAATCTCCGGTCTGAAGTATCCGTTAATTTTACAACCTATTGCATGAGATGGACGAGAGAAGTTGTATCTGACTAGTGTTATCGCTGTCTATATTTTTCTTATTGTAAGGATAGGAAAAATTACGGTAAGATCAGGAATTGAGACCAGCCATCGAGATTAATTATTATTTACATTTTTATGTGATAAAATTTCTTTCAAAACAGTCATAATCTATGCTTATTAAATAATCCATAAGAAAAAAGTGGCTGCGATTTAACTATGTTTAACGAGCTGTCACTGCCTGAGAGGAAAAAAGGGAAAAAAATCGCTCTACTTGCTTCTATAGGAAATGATGTACGTGAGAGCGGTCCATTATATTATACAGTGAGCGAAATTAACTTAAAGCCACCTAGTGTAAGTCCGGTTAAGCTATGAAGGAAATATTGGAAAACGTTTTTATATATATATGTATAATTACTTACTCCACTTAACAAATCAACACATAGTTTTAATATCTTTTATAATATATATATAAATTATTCTTCTAATTATCCACTTTTTTAACATTAAACAACGAAATAAAGATAAATCCGCGTGATAAAAATCAAATAAAACTTAATTCTTTGCATAAAATTTTCATTTTTTCTTAGTTTTAGTATTTTGTAAAACCTCCCTGATTTCGAATATGGAATATACGATTAAGCATAGAATTTATCAATTTTCTTAAAGTTTCAAGTGGAATATCACTCCATTTCTTTTGTATAGCTGATTTTAACTCTACAACTGTTGCATATTGCTTGCCATTATCGTACACTTTTCAAACTAATATACCCCATACGTTCTCGACAGAATTCAAATCTGGACTACGTGCGCGCCATGTTAGAACTTCTATGTTTACAGCTTGTAAATATGGTTTCATAGCTTCAGCCGTATGAACAGTTGCATTATCATGCTGAAAACTAAAATTTTAGCCCATAACTAGCTCAACATGTTCATCGAAAACCATTTGGAGGAACTCACATCAAAGGAACTGTTCCGTTATACCTGAACGCTCTCCAAACCATAAAAGTCCACGTTCAAAATTGCGGCTCATTTTAACTTCCTTGGCATCCCGAATGCCATGCCAATAATATTGGCAACCATCCGAGCCGTCCAAATTAAATTTCTTTTCATCGTTGAAAAGAATTGTCTGCTACTTTTTAGACCAGGACATGAAGTTTTTCGTAGAACTCAGCCTGGCCGACTTATGCTCGGTGGTCAAGGGAGGTTTCTTTAGCCTTCTGGTGTATACTAATGTCGAGCTTGACTTGAGTATTTGCTGTACTCTTCGTGTGGTTACTGGCAACTCTAATTTTGCTTTTATTTTCGATGCACACAGTTTTGGCCTCGTTTAAAATTTGCGATTTTTGTCTGTTACACAAGAGTAAACGAAAGGTGCCCAGCTAAGGGTGTCAATGCGTTTTTAAAATATTTTAATTCGGAATGAAGATTATTCATTGGCTTTAAATTAATTTCGTTCACTGTACGTCACTTGGTCATTTGATTGGATTTCACTTTTTAATGGATTTAATGAATGATTTTGAATAAATTTTGTATGTTATGTTGTTATGCACAACTAGCTTAGCTTAGCTTATAATTCCACTTTTTGCAAATATATGGAATATAATGGTCCGTTATGTCTAGCAAAAATTCAGTTAAATAAAGAGTAGATCGCAAAAGGATTTGTGTTCAGTCATTACAATCTTCTCAAGTAGCTTTGCAGATATAACTAACAGTTATTCTCCTCCTTTACCAGAATTAATTAAAAAATAAATGTGAAAACTTCCGTAATTTGAATATACCATTGATTCCTATGCTATTGCATAAATTTGGTCTATTGATAAGAAAAATATAATTTTAAAAATATGTTTGATATCTCCAGCCTTTTATAAGGCCAGCTGTTTATGGGATTTTCAATATACTGTCATATTTCAATTATAATGCGATAGTAAAATCAGCTAATTTCTTACACATGTATTAAACACAGCATAATTAAATTATTGAAATTTAAATATGAGAAATGCAACCCATTACAAAGTAAAATCGTTTTACTTTTTGCTGAAATGGCAAAACTAAATTATAATAGAATATGATTCACTTTAAGAAATCATTTACGGATTGTTTGATTTTGGAAATGGTGAGTGTAGAGATTCCGTGGCCTCTTCAGCACTTTTGTTTATTGTACGCGGACTTAATTCAAATTGGAAACAATAGCTTATTATATGAGAGCAGTTAATGGCGAAAAAAGGTATCCAAAATTTGGTAAACCGAAAAGCATATGTAAAACTAGTAAGATAAACCTTATGTAGAAATGAGGGCAAATTAGTAAATTGAAAAACATTGTGCAGTTAAGTTAATTCAACTCAATAATTTGCTATTTAAACATATATTTAATTTACTGTGCATAACTATTTATAAAACTAAAATTTATTATTTTTACGGGAAAGTTTTCTTCCTACCACATAGGTTTTAAAACCCTAGATTCAACGATTGAGAAGAAACAATCATCACTTATGACGGGTAGTGACATTTTCTGTATAAAAATTTCAGTTTAAAAAAAAAGATAATTACCAATCTTATATAATATGTATAAAGCAATATACAATATATAAAAACAAATAATACAAGCTACAAAGATAAATATTTATAACAAAATAATAATAATAATAGAAAAGAACTAAATTAAATTAACCTACTTGTGACTAGATTAGGTGGCCGTAGAGACAGAAAGATTTATTGGAGGGTTGGGCTGGGCAAATATAGGGCAAGCAAGGGAGATTTTGGTGAGATGAAAATCGAAGGCGGCAGTGTTGTTGACCACCTGCAGTATTGTAGCAAAGGGTTTGAAGTGACAATAGTTAGACTTTCAAGGCAAAAAGAAGAGAAGGATCTAACTTTACAGGGGGGCCTACGGTAGATCAGTTGTTAACGCGCTGGCCTACCGTCCAAGAGGCTGTGGTATGGCCATGGTATTCTACTCTGCGAACACAATGGGTCAATGAGTGCAATAGACAAAAATATCTGAGCGCTCGAGGCTACATGTCTCGCCCACTAAATTATAATAAACTTTACAGGGGTTATTGTTAAGGGATATGCTGCGAAGGAGGTGAGGGATATGAATGGAACCGGCAAGGACTTGGTGGACGAAAAGAATATCAGTGACATCTCAACGTAGGGCGAGCGACTGGAGGTTGATTAGTTTTAGGTGGTTTTCATAAGGGGGGAAATTATGGTGGTTTTTCCAAGTTCTTTGAATATATTGGATTCAAACTGTTTTTCTTGATCTGTAAAAATTGTCGTAGGAATTCCAAAACGAGCTATCCAATCTCGACATAAAACTTTAGCACAAAATTCAGCTGAACAGTCCGTCATTGGAATTGCTCCAGGTCGTCGAGTGTATCTATCAATGATGGTGATGCAATAGCTATAAATTTGAGACAGTGGTAAATGACCTATTATATCTAAATGAATAGAGTGGAATCGATGAGAAATTAATAGAAACTTTCCGAAAGAGGTCTTAGCATGACGAGTGATTTTCTTCTTTTGGCACTGTATCCAAGCTCAGGTCTAATTGTTAATATCTTTATTCATAGAAAGCCAAAAACATTTTTTTGCTATCATTTTATTTGTAGATCAAATGCTGGGATGAGCAAGATTGTGGATATATTTAAAAATTTGGATTTAAAAAGGTTCTGGAATGTAAGGATGAGTGTTGGCTGAAAACGATTTTTTACAGAAAATAGAAGTATTGCTTCCTAATACTGGAACTTTAACAAACTGATAATAGGTATTTTATAATAATTCTTTGAATTGGTTATCTATTTCTTGCGCCATGGCGATAGCTTCGAAATCTATAGAGCAAGATACTTTAATTTTTTCATTTCTAGATAACATATCGACTATACTATACTATATTATAGTATATTGTCTTTGCCGGAAATATGTCTAATATCGGTAGTCCGATAAAATCTAAGTGGCGTAACTACCCTTGGTGATGCCTTATCTGGGTTTTGCCTTAAAGCGAAAGTTAGTGGCTTGTGATCAGTAAATAAAATAATATATTTTCTTTCTAGAGAATATCTAAAATATTTAATGCCTTTGTAAGCTGCAAGGTGTTCTCGATCGTAATCACTATATATGTTGAGCTGAATTTCATTTTAAAAAAAAGTATCCTAATGGTTGCCAATCATTTTGATATTTGATGAAGAACTGCACCGATAGCAATGTCTGCAACGTCAACAAAAATTGCTAATTGAGCATTAGTGTCTGGAAATGCTAATAATAAAGCTTCTTAACGTTGTTATTTGAGCCGATAATGATTTGTGTTTTTAAATGCTGTAATATATAATATATTTCCAATTGTTTGTAGTCGATGCAACTGTAACCTGGATAAATAAAATAAAATTTATTAAGTAATATCCAAAAGATATTTCATATGACTCACCCTGCGTCGAACATGATATGCACTTTCACGCTTATACGTATACGTAATCTGTAATACGAATATTGTTTTAAACTTGTACCATTGTTACAGTACAAGCCTGATGACTGCGATCATAAATGCACTTCACGCACAGATGCGCTTTCTATCGATATATGCATGTACATATACAGTGCATTCTAGCGGTCAACAGTCTTTCTGCTGATCGGTCCCGAAAATTGTGAAAGACACTCTCTTGCAATAAAGCTCTCGTATAGATCGGACGCATCGACTTACTTACTTTCTTCTTTTCGCCTAATTGCCCTCGCATTGCCCTTACATGTTATATTTTACATGTGATCTAATAAATAATCAACGTCGTTCTCTTCGCAGTCGCTAATAGTAATCACTGTATCTGGTTCGTTTTTAATAAAAATTACATCTTCATCACTATTTTCATTTTGATCTAAGAATTAAATTGTTTTCAACTAATTATGTCGTTATTCTGGAAAATATTCTTGCATTCTCTTACCATTTTTAAGCTCTGAGCAGTAGGTAGCATCGCTGATATAGCCGTCGTTATCGTTTTCTATAGATATAGATATATGTATACGAATAAATTTACCAGCCAATTCTTATTGCCTAACCTTTTCTAACTGCGAACAGTAAGTTACATTACTATCATAATTATCATGTATTGTAAAAGAAGTTTTAGCCATTTCCATCGTTGTGAATACAACACACAATTACTGCATAAATTGAAATAAGCGATTTATTTTTTTGAACTGTGTAACTTGTGTTTCCAAAAATTATAAGAAGAATGAAAAGATGGGCAGAAAGCGCAATATGTGCATTAGGGTGTCCCAAGACATAAGGAATTATTTTTTTTGACTCAAATAATAAATATTATTGCGATTGGACAACGATAACCCGTGCCGACTTGATGCCAAACTTTTGACATGAAAATTTGTACTGACTTACTGTAGGAGGAATTAAGAACTTAATTTTTATTACTTAATTAAAACTCCAATACACCCAAGTAGTATATTATTTATTCATTTACATTAAAAAATATTATTATTGTTCAAATTTTCTTTTTAACGTTTGTTTTTTAGAGTCAGGATAAATTTTCCGGTGTTCTTGTACGCAACGTAATAAAAATTGTTTTTGTTCCTCTTCAACAGTGATTAATCCATGAAAGTCTTGCATTAACTTAATCGCTCTTTCGGCTACATCGTTTACTACCCTCAGTGCCAAAACCTTTTTTCTGGCTTCTTGAAACGAAGCATTATTTGACCACAAAGTAGGACATTCATATAGAAAACTGTCTCCAATTTTAAGGTATTTGAACAAGGACTTGCTTTTTACTGAAATGAAGTCAGAGATGTTTTTTTCTGAAACAAAATAAGAGTGTTAAAAAAAATTTACTTTTACAGGGAACGAAAGTAAAAAATTATTTTACAATTAATGCCAATGTTCTTTATTAAACTTACCATACAATGAACCGCACAGTTCTTCAATCAATGGGCTGTATCGTTTTTCATGAGTTATTTCTTCCTTTTTGGTTAAATTTTGAACCATTTTAACTTTACGTTCTTGGTCTACATCATCATCAAACAGTGATAATATAGAAACTTCGTCAGTTAAATACCAGAAATGCTGAGTAATCTTTTGCAAAGCTGCCTTTGAGATCGTTTCATCAATTTTCTCGTAAGACTTCATTGATTTCAAAAAGCACAAATCTTAGTAAGGTGATTTTATTGCTGAAGTGCATTAAAGCTATGGTTTAAAAACGTTTGATATTACGATGAACAAGCAAACGTCAATCAATGCCGCCTTGTCTTTGCTTGTGATCTTGAATTGAGCACTAAGTAACGATATTTTTAGAGAATAAATCGCTCTCCCCATCCATCGAGCTTGGTGCATGGCACCTGGAGGTCGGATTTTAATTTTTTTCTCGATATCTCCACCTAAAAATATAACAGAAAGCTCTATTAACTCTCGATAATCATCTCTGACTATGTATTTTCTCAGTTCAGTTCGGTAAAACTCTAGCAAGTTGTAAATTTCGGAGTCAGTCAGGTGTTGTGTAAGTTTTTCTCTATAGTTCTGTATTTTATCAGCATTACAACTTTTCCAGTTTTCTCGGAACTTTTTAAAGACCGGAATATCAGGGCTTGTAGTTACTTGACTGATTTTTGCTTCAAATACCCCAAGACCAATTCATACACGTGATGTCGACAAGCGAAAATAAGCATTTCTCTGTTCAGTTTTTGTTCAAGAAGCACACAGGCACCGTTTATACGAGCTGTATTTGAAGCAGTAGTATCACAACAAAGAATTTGCACTTTATCTTCTAAATTCCAGTCTACAATCGCATTCCAAACTTCCTGTAGAACTTTCTAGTCTTGGTACAGCAATAAGTTGTTCTTTATTTTCATAAGAACTAACTATAGGAAGACGTTCTTCTTTTGATTTCCGAGCATTTAAAGCAGTCAAATACTTACCGTCCCAATGAATAGTCACAACTTCCGGTATCTTATTTTGGAAATCAATATTTATGGCTTCAGCGCATTCTTTCTGTTTTTCTGTGCGAATTCTTTGGATGGAAGACTTACTTATCGGAAATTCATCCAAGTGCTTCAATAGTTGCTTCAAGAATTAACACTGAATCTCTCATACTCAATTGACACCTATCTAGCGCTGCTACTAATTTTGAAGTAATAAAATCTCTCCGCAGAGGTGTTTTACTGGGTTGCGTGTTCTCGACAAGCTTCGGTACTTCCTCTTGTAAATCTAAGTTTTTATTAGATTCTGATGATGAGTCGCCTTGTAAAGGGTACATATGATGATGTCGAAGGAGTCGGCTCAGACAAATATTTAGCACGTCGTTTTTCTTCTTCTATAGTTCTGAGGCGAGCTCTTTCCTCTCTATCAGTCAATTTTTTGTCCACTCTTGCTAAGTGACCAGGTCGGCCTGGTTCTCTTTGACGCTTTAAAAAGATTCTATCCTCATTTATTTTTAATAATTGAAGCGCATCGGCGTGTGCAATGTCAAACAAATTATCTAAATTGTTGACAAGGTTTTGACGGCGCTGCTTAAATACGTCTTGTGCCTTTTGTGCATTTCTTTGCAAGTCCCTCCAAACTTGATATAAGTTTACAAGTTTTTTCACACAATTAGGCAAAGCTTTAGTAGGAATGCGCGCCATTTCTCAATATATAATACACTCGCGAATAGTGAGATTCGCGCTTTCATTGACAGTTAAATTCACTTCACGGATATTGTACAATAAAACTGCTAGAACTTGTCCATTAGACGGAAGTTTTGAACCTGTAATTTGATGTTTTACGTCACCTATTAAAAATATACCGCTTTTAGAACTGCGTAATTGCACTGACATGTTGACTGATTGAAAACAATGCGAGTTCTATAACTAAATAACGAGTAATCACAAGCACATCGACACGTTAGGTCGCGTTAACCTTAGAGAGCAAGTACTGACATGTATTGATGTAAGTCGGCACGGGTTACCGAGGTCCTAACTTCTTAAAATTTTATTTATAATTGTTTTGACTTAAAAGTAAAAAATTAAGAGGGTATGCGTTTAAAAAAACGACTTTGATTTTTTTGGGACACCCTAATGTATGTACATACATTGCTGATGATTAAAATCGTTGGTGGTAATATTTGCAAGAATTTTAGTGTAAAACACAGAAGTGTATTTGTGTTAACACGTCATTGTGATACATTTTATCTTACACATATATGTATAGAAGAGTGCATATATAGGATACGCCAAGGTAAGATAACTTAAAGTTAGCATTAAACAATTAAGTATAATATTATGATTATGTTCATAACGTAATTACCTAAAACAACCAACTCTAGTTGAGGACACTCCTAATTGTGAATTTGGCTATTTTTTAATTATTTCCGCTTAAAAACATCCGTATAATCTCTCTTTCATAACAAAATTTCCGTCACGTATTAATAATAGAGCGTCAAAATACACCCAAGTATGGCTGTTATCCGTTAGGATTTTAGATTTTTGGCATTAGGTAGATGTCGCTCCATTGAGTAAATTAAAAGATAAAAAGAAAATAATGATGTGCATAGCATGGAAAATTAGAAGATACGAATCACTCTATAACTTCCAAACTGTTGACATAGCCCACCACTCATCATGCAACTCATTTTAGCATATCCACTATGAAACACCTTGTATATTCTCTTCCTAAGGCTTCGACTTTGACCATGGGGGGTGTTAAGAACTTTCATGAAAGAATTTTATTGTAAAGTTGCAAAAGTTATACCCTAGCGTAGATATGCAGCCCAACGGGTAATGGGAACCAGAATATTAGGAGACTCAAGTTTATTTCCAGCTATTTTTATGATTAATGTTCATTAAATAATATGGTACATATATGATTTTATTATAAACGCAATCAGTGAATATGTCTCGCCGACAACGCCAACAAATGGAGCAGTAATATATATTTCAATTTGCCCAATATTTTCGGTCTTGAATTTTGAATTGACTACTTAAAATTGGTTTAAAAATGTAAATGTGAAGCTACAAAATTAGCGCCATCGTTTTGACAAAACTAAATTTGCATTGCAAGTTTATGGCTCCTTGTAATATAATAGAATAATATTATTTATAATTAAAGTACCGTTAAGCTGAATTTTATGGACAACGTATTCTGTAGTGCTTCCCACCAAGTCATACTCGTTTAACTATATATATATATATATATGTATATCAATGAATCATGATTTTGTGTGTAATCGATGTTTGAAAATTTGTTGTATGAAATGACTGATTGAGAATTGTTTGTGTTAGAAAACCTCAATACCAAGTTTTATATGTATAATTTTTATGATTATATGCGTGTTAGCTGAAAAAAATTGTCGATATTGGAAAAAAATTTTTTTTTCTATTCGCATTAAATTGATATGATTTGTATGTAACATCGGTTTGATGCGAATCACGTAATGAAATGTTTCAGCGCTATTATTTAAGTGCCATTTTCACTAAAGTAGCCTGTGAAACGATGTATTATTGAGCTGTTTCACTTCGTGAAAATTGCATGTGCCTTATTTCAGAAAAATTAATTTATCGCATAAAATTTATCTCTTCAGTTAGTTGTGGATTTTAATTAATTAATTTAATTTAAATTATTTCACGCATTTGGAGGCATACGTATATTTGGCTGAGAATTTTTGGATTTTGAATTGTGTAGTTTTTCATTCTTTTGAACATTGATTACCATAAGTGCAAATAATCTTAAATTTGTTTTTTTTTTAATCAAATCGATAGCAAATTTAATAATGGTACGTAAACGTCAAAATATTGGTTGTCGTTCACGTTTCTCTAGGAACATTGCAGGTTTTAGAGCTGCAAAGCATGATGAACAGCGTGTTTAAAGAAAATTTGGTTAATCGGGAACATAGCAGTAGAGGCTACAAGCGGTGCAGTGTCAAGAGATAGTTCGACAGAATCGCAAGCAAATGCTTGCAAATTTGAAGTTTAGATATGATGCAACAGCCGATTACACTTTGCATGAATCAGTTTTAATTGAAGCAATGAATATACATAGTTTGAAACTATTGTAATGCATTCAAGTTCAAAATTGAGGCAGAGGTTTATGTTGTGCTAATGAAAAAGGGAGATTACCGGCATCCTCCTCCACCTCCAGAGGTATTGCGTTCTTTGGTCTTGGGTGGTAAACTTGAGTCGAAGCATTTTTTAGGAAATATTCAGTCATACAATTCATGTTTCCGAATGACGTCATTTAGTGCTATGTATTAATATCATTCGTGATAATTTTATGCCAAACTTCAAGGTAGTTTTCATGCATTGCTAGTATCAATGTAACAAAAGTGTGTATTAAAATTACATTCCTGCATTTGATCATTCTATTATTCAGATTTAAGACTAGATTTATCACAGAGTGGAGTCATTGCTGCCATTTGACGATTTCGATTACCCATTTTTACAAATTTATTTTGTTGGCAGTCCCGCTCTCGCAGTTGACCGTCATTGTTCTATTGACACGAATTAGAGAAGAGAGATTGTTGAACGCCTTCAAAATTGTCTCCACGATGAGAATGAATTGGCTCGGCTGTTCCAGACTGCGCTGGATCGTATGCCTTTGGATAACCACAAAATTGTCATAAAGGCCGGTAAAATACCAGCTGGAGAGCATGAGAAGAGATTGAATGCTCCTACTATGCATATCCTTTCATAGTGCACCAAAATGAGTGCAATCACCTTTTGCATTGGGGACGACTATTTCATCAATTGGCTGTATGTACGCCAAGATTGAAACGAAACGGTTGAATTTCATTCTATATAATCTAACAAAATAGCGCTATGAAGAATACATCCCCTTATGTGATGACATTAATAATGATGGTAATGTAAATGATCTTGGAAGAATGATAATTTTGCCATCAACTGGTAGCCCGCGTCATATGCATGAATATGGATGCAATGACTCAGGTTCGACATAACGGCCGGCCTGGTTTGTTTATAATTTTTACCTGTAATCCTCAGTGAGCCAACGGTTCGACACGACATTACACCACGTGTATTCATTTAAACAGAAATTAAACACGCTTATGGATTTTATTGTTAAAGCTAAGTATTTGGAGAAGTACGTTGTTAGAAATTCAGTAGAGTGGCAGAAATATGGTTTGCCTTAAGCCCATATTTTGATTTGGTTGGTTAACAAAATTATACCGAATGAAGTTGATGAGGTTGATGTTGATAATCGTTGGATCGCGCTATATTCACTGTTATCGCAAGTTCTTAACGCTCATATAAATGTTGAGTATTGCAATTCAGTGAAGTCTACTTTATCAACTTATCGAATTTGCAAATATGTCATTAAAGACAGCGATATGGCGTACTTTGAGTTCCTGATGCAAATAGAAATAATGAAATTCTTCAATATCAAATGGGCCGTTATATTAGCAGTAACGAAGCGAACGAACAACATCTGGCAGTTGTTCATTTAATTGTTCATCTTGAAAATAGCCAGCGTGTGAAAATGTTGTGCTAGTTGTTGCAGGATGATACGTATTGTGATTCTATTCTAGCAGAGGCATCAGTTTCTGCTCACCCACATGAGATACGTACTTTATTTTCGATCCTATTGTAATAATAATTCAAGAGGATTTGATGGGCAATAATCAAATCCTCTTGAATTAAGGACAACTTAGAGAGATTATATGGCAGAAGATATTTTACATGGAATACTTCGCATCAGTTCTCATTATTAAGGATATGTGTTTGATGAAAGCAAACAAAGTATTAGGAAAACAAGGTATGACTTCAACTAACCAACTAATCATGATTCATTCAATCAATAATTACAATGTGAACAATAATGTGATTGCAATGAATTCACTGTTTTTTTTCAGCCAAATATTTTGAATATGCCAGTTAACGAAAGTCCTACATACAAGATATCGGAAACATCTAGAACGGCAAAACTTTTAAAGTAATTTAATTTTACCGTGTGGGATGAGTGCATAATGGCGCATAAGAATTTCGTTAAATTACTTTGGAAAAAACTATGAAAACTCTACGAGAAAATCCTGAGCTATTTGGTGGTGCTTTAATTTTGTTAGCAGGTGACTTCGGACACGCATTGCTGGTTATTTGTCGGTTTAATCCTGTTGATGAAATTAATGCCTATTTAAAATTATCATTTTTGTGAAAATCAGTTAAAACATTAAAACTTTGTACAAATGTTCGTGTTCAACTGCAACTTAATGATGTTTCTGCAAGGGAACTTTCCAAACAATTGTTGAATATTAGAAATGGTGTAATCCCAGTAAACGAAACCACATCGATTGAAAAAACATGGTTGCGCGAAAGAGCGATTTTGGCAACGATGGACAAAGATGTTAATGGATTAAATTTGGCTATACAGTTAAAAATATCCTGTAATTTTGTTTCGCATAAGTCTGCACATAGCGTTACCAATGAAGATGACATAGTAAATTAACACCCCGAATATTGAATTTATTGGATTTACCCTTGATTGCCATCGCATAATTTTCAACTGAAAGTCGTATTATACGAGAAATTCTGTATTGGTCCGAGGCTTGCTGTGAAAAAGATAATAGGTATTTTATTGAAGAAACTATTTTGAGTGGGAAATTCAAAGGTGAAAACGTGTGTATTTGCCTTTTGATTTCAAACCTTTTCAATCTCCAGTTCGTGTTGCATTTGCGATCATTATAAATAAGGCGAAAAGTCAGACTTTGATAATTTGTGGAATAAAATTGAAATATCCAGCTTTTCGCATGGACAACTTTATGTTACTTGTTCAAGTGTAAGCAAACCACGACTTTATATATGTAAACAAAATAGAAAAACTATAAATGTTATTTACCACAGAGCATTAAAATAAATAGGAATATAAATTTCAAAATTAATTGTGTTACTTTATTTGTTAATGTGCCACAATTGCCCACTTGTGGCATATTAACAAATAAAGTAACACAATTCATTTAGCTTTGTTTTTTAAAATGACTCTTTTGAGATCATTTTTAAATATATTGTTTTGACCAAATTGCGTTACTTGTTTCTTTAATAATATTTCTTTCTGTACTTTCTCCTATACGAAAGTTAAGTACAAATCCACGAAAGGACAGTCTCTTACAAAAACATAACAGAGATTGGACCTCTTCGTGCTTGGGAACCATGGAGCTGCTGATCGAAATACCTTTTCCTGGATGCTTCGTGATGCAGACCCGTGAACCTACGGTGGGCGCTTATTTTTTGATGAACTCTCAGACCTGAGCTTGATAAGTATCCGAGACATAGGCTTGTTTATCAGAGACACAAAATAGTTGTCCAATTAAACTCTGGATCGTCCCGTTTGGTAAGAGAATGTGTCTAAGCTTTGGCCTAAGTATGCCTTATAGGCAGCCACTTCAACTTTACCTAACCTAACATAGGCGGGCCTTAAAATGTGAACCCAAAACACTACCTAGTTCTGTTGTATCAAAATAAATGATGGCAACAAATTTTAAGTACACCGAATTTATGTCTTCTATCAGGCATCAATTAGTACCTTCCGAAACGGACGGAAACATCTCCGAAAGCAGAGTTAAGCGTAGTTAACTAAAGTTTAGTTGAACAACACCGTCAACTCATAGTTGTTAGTTACACACAACTAAAAGTTCAATTTAATTAGTTGACAGTTAACATTTTCAACTAATTCAGTTGTAGTTTATAAACAACTAGCAATTAACAACTAAAAGCTTATTTTGATCCCACTTATACAACTATTAGCTGTGTTTGCGACTTCCTTACATAAAGGCAACTAAAATAATTACAACAACAACAATAAAGTAAATAACAACCAAAGGTATACAAAGTCAATAATTGGATAAAAACTATTTTAACTTTTCAATAATAAGAGTTTTAAGAAATTATTTTTGTTGTTGGCTATCAATTAACAATAATAGTAGTTATTATTTTTACCTCACCTAGTGGTTATTATTTTTTCTTCGCGAAGTTTTTAACTGTTAGTTTAAGCGATAGCCAGTTTCAGACTTTCCGAACCGCTAGGTGCGAAAATATAAATCGCGGCAATCGTATTTAAAATTTCAGAAATATGTTTGAAAAAGTCGCACCTTTCTAGGTGAAAATTCCTACTAGCGAAATACAGGGAATTTTCCATTGATATTTCTACAGTTTGTTCTAAAGAGCATATACTTTAAGAAAACTAAATTAACAAAAACTCAATTATTTCAAAATTTTAATATTTACAATTAATTTTTTTTAGAAATATCAAAATAAAAATCAGATATAATTTCATATAGTGTGCGCAACACACTTCCATAAAAGTAAGTCAATGTAATAAACCAATTTTTCTTTTTTCCCCTAGATTGACACATAACTTATTTATGAGTTGTTAGCTGTCAGTTAAGGCATCAATGAAACAGGTCCCTAAATCCCATAGTTAGTACGATGACAAGGCACCTGGGGAAAGTCAAAGATCGTGCCGGAACATGTATACATATATAAAAAGAGGACATTATGTCAGGAAAATTATTTGTTTCACGTAAACAATCAAATGCAAAAACAGTTCTGACATTTTTATGCCTCCCCTCGAGGCTTTCAGGCGAAATCAACATTAGCCTCTCGGCATATGGAGGTAGATCAAAACGGTCATACCAAGGAAGACCACAAAGTGCGAAACTCAAAAACCTGCGTTGAACATGTTCAATGTGATTAATGTGAACTAAATAAAAGGAAGGCCAAACAATGCAAGCGCACTTTAAGCTAAAAAACGTACAGTAAAGTACGGATTATCGAACTTTTTGAACCAATGCTTAATGAAGCCAACCCTTACGTTTGCTTTAGAATCGATTGCGTTAATGTCAGCATCATCGGTTCTACTGTTACCTTCGAGTTGCACTGACGTGTCTTTCGCTGCTCTCTCGCTTCTTCTGCTTTTCAGTCTTCTTTGCCGCACTTCCTCGATTTCTCTCTCTGTCATCGGCGTCGTCCTGCACTCTGCTTCGCCTTCATTGCTATCCTTCGGCTGTGTCGTCCTGTTCCTATTTTTGGTGCTTCCATCGGTGATCGGCTGACTGGGATTGTCAAGTGGCCTGTCTACGTCTTCTTGTCATCAAGTGGATCCTCGCCCCCTTCGTCACCCTAGACACAAACCAACTTTTCGAAGTTGTCCAGTGGCTCTCAACCTTCTACACTCTACTTTTTCATACATTGTCTGCTATGGATACCTGCCACACCTGCTCGGGCCCCATCTCTGATTGCAAGATTGAGTGTATGGGTGTCTGTCAACACGTCTTCCATCTTTCCTGTCTCAAACGAGGCACTAATGTCGATCCCAAGGGCCTGTACACCTGTGATGAGTGCGCCGACATCAAGCCCTGCCATGTTCTACACTTCATCAGCTCCCTTGCAAATAATATCCACTCTGAGCAAGCCATCATCGCTTCTAAGGTCAACACCATCTTCTCGAATATTGGTGGTCTTCAGTTGCTATCGGATGACATCACTCAATTATATCAAAAACTGGACAAAATTTTGGACGTTACCGATCACATCAACACTAACTCTTCAGAAATTCTATCCAAAGCTTATGCCATTACTAGCAAATTATCATCCATCTCCTCCTGTATCGATGACCTGCGGGATCACTTCTCCGAGCTTACCCACTCCACTTCACCGGGATCATCTACCCTGATGCCTGTCATCGATGACCTGCGGCGGAATATTAGGCAGCTCAAAGCTGACGTTGGCTCCTGGAACTGCGCTACCTCGCGCAACGCCGATCTAATGCAGTCACTCTCCGGCGATGTCAAAAGTCTATTAGCTCGCCCTATGGCCTCTCTACCCTCCACTGCTACGGCTGTGTCTTCTCAGGATTCCAGTCCCCCTTCGAAAAGCGCATCAACCTCGCCCCGGCAGCATTTACAGCAGGATCTCAACGCTCCCTCTGCTGCAGCCCCTACGATAGAAATGTTCGGCACTTCGTGGTCCAAAGACGACTGGCTTCGTCGAATTTCTAAGCTGCGGGATAGGAACATCCTCCTTCATGGCGACTCTTCGTCTTTTATCTTAAATGGAGTCCCCCGCTACGCCGATGTTTCATGGATACGGAACTTCTTCAAGCAGCACTTCTGCTTCTACCCTACTAACTACTCCAAGATCTCCTCGGCCGGCCAATCAACCTGCTTCCGTGTCGACGTACCTGCTAAATACACCTGGCTTCTTACTGACCCATCCAGTCGCTGCATCAGCATTGGCAATGTTCGTATCTCTAGGCCTAGTATTAAAATCACTAAATCTGTTAAGTTTAGTCCTAGTTTACCTATGCCTTCCTCTAACCTTGCAAAAAATTCTAACAACAGGCTAAGTACTAACCCTCGTGCTAAGAAATCAAATAATAGGCTAAGTACTAACCCTCGCGCACCTTCTACCCCAAGTCCGCACCCCCCCTCCCGGAAGACTAACAATAAATCCATCCTCACTAAATCGAAACGTGTTAACGCTTCTATCCCCCGTAGCATTCGCCCGCGTTCACCTTCTCCCCTACCTGCTGCTGACTCCAGCAACTGGCAACTCAAAGCCGGTTTATTTCCTAGCTTTAAACACGCTACTCCCTTAAAATACCCTAATTTCGTGTATTCCCACACTCAACACCCCGCCACCCCTTCCTCTACCGCTCCAACTACTTCTTCCACTGCTACCGCTCCATCTGACTCTGTTAAGCACTCTCCCGCGACAGCCCCCTCCGATCCTTCTCTCACTGTTCACTTCCAATCACCTCCTTCAACCACAACTTCGACCTCTCCCTCCTCCACCTCTCCCCCCTCTATTCCCGTTAAACCTTCCTTCATTGACCCTCTCCTCCCTCCTGTGGTGAAGCTAACGAGGCTATCGGCCAAATCTCCTGATGGCCGTTACTTGCTTTCTCGCCTTCGCGAGCGTAGAGTCTATGACAACGTTCGACTCTACTTGGCCTATCTCCACGATAAAGCCGACTCCATCTGTATTGACGGCAAGACTCGAACCAACGTTATTGTTTCCCTACACCAAGAGGGTCTCCCGACTGACCCTTCCATTCTGCGGCAGCTGTTTCTTAAATTCCACGCAGCTTTCAACGTCCCAGCCCAACAAATTTCCGACGACCTTTCCGCCTATGCCTCCTACCTAAATTCCAAGCGTATTTCTCACCTTCAAAAAAGTCGCATTGACACGAAAAATTATTTCTGCTCCTAACCTCCCCAGCGGCACCTCCCCCAATTCCTACCCTCCTCTATCCATCTCTGCCAAACCTCCTAACTCGATTTCCCTTTACTACCAGAATGTTAGAGGGATTCACTCCAAAACCCAAGACGTTTTTCTACAATCCCAATCCCTTCCATTCGACATCTTCGCGCTCTCGGAGACGAACTTGATCCCCGGAATCAACAACAACGAATTATTCTCGTCCGATTTCAGTGTTTTCCGCTCGGATGGATGTTCAATTAACTCCGGTCCCTCTGGTCGCGGCGTCCTTATCGCTGTTCATAACCGTTATAGTCCTACCCTGATCAATTCCTCTGATTCTTCTCCTTTCGAATGGGTTTGCGTTCGAACCTCTCTCAATCCCCATTTTCTTTTCATCATGTGCTGCTACATTCGTCCCGCTCAGCCTCTCCAGGCCTACATGCACGCTACTGAAGCTCTTGAAGCCGTGTCTGCCCTTGCCCTTCCTCTTGACAATATCATAGTATTGGGTGATTTTAACCTTCCTCATCTACTATGGTCCCTCTCCGACGATGGCTCCTCATATTTTGCCACCAATGTGTCCTCTTCAATTGAGTCTCTAATTGTCGATCACTTTTCCGACTCAGGTTTCTTCCAGATGAGTGGCGTCAAAAATCACCTTGGTAGACAGCTTGATCTTATTTTCTCCACTAACCCACTTGATTCGGTTGTTACTAAAAGTCGCCACCTTCTGTCTACTCTTGACTCTCATCACCCCCCTCTCTTCCTTTCTTTTTCCCACGAATCGCCTAGCTCCCTCACCAACCCTCCTGAAACCCGCTTTCACTACAACTTTCGTAAAGCTGACTTTGCGAAGCTCAACCTACTCTTAGGCCAATCCAACATCCTTTCTTCCATAACAGACTCCAAATTGCCTTTACATTGCTGCGTATCCCTATTCTACAGCGTTCTCCTTAGCTGCATTTCTAAATGCGTACCCTATGAGTCCGTTAAGAGTCGCTCCTCATGTCCACCCTGGTACGACAAAGAACTTCGCGCTCTGTGTAACAAGCGGAACAAACTATGGCACTCCTTTCTCCTATCTAGGTCCGACACTGACTACTCCTCCTACTCCTCCATTTCTGCACTCTTTTCCGAACGCTGCGAATCCCTCTACAAGGACTACCTTACCTCCATGCAATCCAAAATTATCTCTAATCCTAAACTTTTCTACAACTTCATTAATGTCAAGCGCAAATCCAACGGTTACCCCTCTGTCCTCAAGCTTGGTGACTCATCCTCGTCCAACCCCACAGAGATTGCTAACTTGTTCGCTGAATTTTTCAGTCAGGCCTTCAGCGATCTTGACTCCATCCCTGACCCTAACTACTTTTCCGCCTTGGAGAACTGCGCCCAAATCTCCCTAGTCTCCATCAGCATCGACTCCTCCCTCGCCGCTAAAATCAGTGCCCTCGTCGACGATACTGACCCCGGCCCTGATGGTATTCCTGCCACCGTCCTAAAGAATTGCCTTACTCACCTACTTCAGCCCCTCACCCATCTCTTCCAACTTTCCCTTTCTGAGGGTACTTTCCCTGATCTTTGGAAAGACTCCTATATTACCCCTATTCACAAAAAGGGATGTAAAAGCGATATTTCTAATTACCGTCCTATCGCCAAATTATCATGCATCCCGAAACTTTTCGAAAGCATTGTCTATGACACCTTATCAATCCACTGCAAGTCCGTCATTTCTCCGTGTCAACATGGATTCCTCAAAGGCAGATCTACTACGACAAACTTATCAACCTTTGTGTCTCGCACCCTTCTCTCTATGGAAGAGGGCGCAGAAGTTGACGTCGTTGCTACTGATTTTAGCAAAGCTTTCGATAAAATCTCCCACAAAATTATCATTAAAAAATTAAGCTACCTTGGCCTTCCTCCCCTACTCGTCTCATGGATCAGTTCCTACCTTGAAAATCGTCAATACAGCGTCCGTTTCGATTCCTCAATTTCTAAACCCTTCATATCCCGTTCAGGAGTCCCCCAGGGTAGTCACCTCGGCCCACTCATTTTCATATTGTCCGTTAACGATGTCGAAAGCGTTATTCAGCACTCCAACATCCTAATTTATGCCGACGATATGAAAATCTTCAAACAAATTTCTAATGCTTCTGATTCTTTATTCCTCCAAAACGACCTTTACAATTTCCAAACATGGTGTTCTAAAAACCTCCTCGATCTCAACATTGCAAAATGTCAAGCGATTACATTTTCCCGTAAACGAACCTCCACACCTCCCAGATCCTACACTCTATCTGGTGAACCCGTTCCTTCTGTAACCTCCCTCTGCGATCTTGGTGTCATATGTGATAGTGAATTGAACTTCCGTTCCCATATAGATCACTCCATTAGCAAAGCAAACTCTGCCCTCGGCTTTGTTAAACGTTGGTCTAAAGAGTTCTCTAATCCCTATGTCACCAAATCACTTTTCATATTCTTTGTCAGGCCTCTCCTTGAGTATGCCTGTCAGGTCTGGTCACCCTCCCAATCCTCAGTTATTAACAGGATTGAGTCAGTCCAACGAAGGTTCCTCCGTTTTGCCCTCCGTAACCTTCCATGGACCGATCACCTAAATCTTCCTCCTTACGAGGACCGCCTCAAACTAATTAACCTTCAACCTCTTGCTCTTCGTCGGGATGTCGCTGACATTGTATTCGTCCACCAAGTACTGGCTGGTTCCATTGATTGCCCCGATCTCCTTTGCCGCATCTCCCTTAATACTAATCCTCGCAACGTAAGATCCTTCCCTACCTTCCGCCTTGAGTGTCACCGTACTAACTACGCCCACTTTGAACCTTTCACTAGGATGCTACGGAAGGTTAACAACTCTGCTCCCTTTGATTTCCACCTAGACAAATCCTCCCTTAAGCGAGCCCTTTACCTGTCCATCCCGCCTCCTCAATCTAGTCCTAATTAGGTTAGTTTTAGTATCTCTAAGTTACTATTAAGTCTAGTGTTAAGTTAATTTGTCCGTAGCTTGTATTAAGCGAACCAAATAAATAAATAAATAAAGGAAAAACTATTATTGATCAGATCCTTTATTATGTCTTCCCTAAATAAAGAGCAATTGTCAAGAAGGTTATTGTAGTGCAATGAGCTCTTGTTACGCGTAAAAAATATAGAGTTGCACTTTCTAATGTTTAGGAGCATGTTTAATGTAAAATTATATGTAATGCTCTGCAGAACCCCTAACGTTACAGAGATTAAATTTTTGTTTAATTTTTAAATCAACATTTTAAATCTCTTATTAATCCGACTTTACATTTTTAAATATATTGTTTTGACCAAATTGCGTTACTTGTTTCTTTAATAATATTTCTTTCTGTACTTTCTCCTATACGAAAGTTAAGTACAAATCCACGAAAGGACAGTCTCTTACAAAAACATAACAGAGATTGGACCTCTTCGTGCTTGGGAACCATGGAGCTGCTGATCGAAATACCTCCTCCTGGATGCTTCGTGATGCAGACCCGTGAACCTACGGTGGGCGCTTATTTTTTGATGAACTCTCAGACCTGAGCTTGATAAGTATCCGAGACATAGGCTTGTTTATCAGAGACACAAAATAGTTGTCCAATTAAACTCTGGATCGTCCCGTTTGGTAAGAGAATGTGTCTAAGCTTTGGCCTAAGTATGCCTTATAGGCAGCCACTTCAACTTTACCTAACCTAACATAGGCGGGCCTTAAAATGTGAACCCAAAACACTACCTAGTTCTGTTGTATCAAAATAAATGATGGCAACAAATTTTAAGTACACCGAATTTATGTCTTCTATCAGGCATCAATTAGTACCTTCCGAAACGGACGGAAACATCTCCGAAAGCAGAGTTAAGCGTAGTTAACTAAAGTTTAGTTGAACAACACCGTCAACTCATAGTTGTTAGTTACACACAACTAAAAGTTCAATTTAATTAGTTGACAGTTAACATTTTCAACTAATTCAGTTGTAGTTTATAAACAACTAGCAATTAACAACTAAAAGCTTATTTTGATCCCACTTATACAACTATTAGCTGTGTTTGCGACTTCCTTACATAAAGGCAACTAAAATAATTACAACAACAACAATAAAGTAAATAACAACCAAAGGTATACAAAGTCAATAATTGGATAAAAACTATTTTAACTTTTCAATAATAAGAGTTTTAAGAAATTATTTTTGTTGTTGGCTATCAATTAACAATAATAGTAGTTATTATTTTTACCTCACCTAGTGGTTATTATTTTTTCTTCGCGAAGTTTTTAACTGTTAGTTTAAGCGATAGCCAGTTTCAGACTTTCCGAACCGCTAGGTGCGAAAATATAAATCGCGGCAATCGTATTTAAAATTTCAGAAATATGTTTGAAAAAGTCGCACCTTTCTAGGTGAAAATTCCTACTAGCGAAATACAGGGAATTTTCCATTGATATTTCTACAGTTTGTTCTAAAGAGCATATACTTTAAGAAAACTAAATTAACAAAAACTCAATTATTTCAAAATTTTAATATTTACAATTAATTTTTTTTAGAAATATCAAAATAAAAATCAGATATAATTTCATATAGTGTGCGCAACACACTTCCATAAAAGTAAGTCAATGTAATAAACCAATTTTTCTTTTTTCCCCTAGATTGACACATAACTTATTTATGAGTTGTTAGCTGTCAGTTAAGGCATCAATGAAACAGGTCCCTAAATCCCATAGTTAGTACGATGACAAGGCACCTGGGGAAAGTCAAAGATCGTGCCGGAACATGTATACATATATAAAAAGAGGACATTATGTCAGGAAAATTATTTGTTTCACGTAAACAATCAAATGCAAAAACAGTTCTGACATTTTTATGCCTCCCCTCGAGGCTTTCAGGCGAAATCAACATTAGCCTCTCGGCATATGGAGGTAGATCAAAACGGTCATACCAAGGAAGACCACAAAGTGCGAAACTCAAAAACCTGCGTTGAACATGTTCAATGTGATTAATGTGAACTAAATAAAAGGAAGGCCAAACAATGCAAGCGCACTTTAAGCTAAAAAACGTACAGTAAAGTACGGATTATCGAACTTTTTGAACCAATGCTTAATGAAGCCAACCCTTACGTTTGCTTTAGAATCGATTGCGTTAATGTCAGCATCATCGGTTCTACTGTTACCTTCGAGTTGCACTGACGTGTCTTTCGCTGCTCTCTCGCTTCTTCTGCTTTTCAGTCTTCTTTGCCGCACTTCCTCGATTTCTCTCTCTGTCATCGGCGTCGTCCTGCACTCTGCTTCGCCTTCATTGCTATCCTTCGGCTGTGTCGTCCTGTTCCTATTTTTGGTGCTTCCATCGGTGATCGGCTGACTGGGATTGTCAAGTGGCCTGTCTACGTCTTCTTGTCATCAAGTGGATCCTCGCCCCCTTCGTCACCCTAGACACAAACCAACTTTTCGAAGTTGTCCAGTGGCTCTCAACCTTCTACACTCTACTTTTTCATACATTGTCTGCTATGGATACCTGCCACACCTGCTCGGGCCCCATCTCTGATTGCAAGATTGAGTGTATGGGTGTCTGTCAACACGTCTTCCATCTTTCCTGTCTCAAACGAGGCACTAATGTCGATCCCAAGGGCCTGTACACCTGTGATGAGTGCGCCGACATCAAGCCCTGCCATGTTCTACACTTCATCAGCTCCCTTGCAAATAATATCCACTCTGAGCAAGCCATCATCGCTTCTAAGGTCAACACCATCTTCTCGAATATTGGTGGTCTTCAGTTGCTATCGGATGACATCACTCAATTATATCAAAAACTGGACAAAATTTTGGACGTTACCGATCACATCAACACTAACTCTTCAGAAATTCTATCCAAAGCTTATGCCATTACTAGCAAATTATCATCCATCTCCTCCTGTATCGATGACCTGCGGGATCACTTCTCCGAGCTTACCCACTCCACTTCACCGGGATCATCTACCCTGATGCCTGTCATCGATGACCTGCGGCGGAATATTAGGCAGCTCAAAGCTGACGTTGGCTCCTGGAACTGCGCTACCTCGCGCAACGCCGATCTAATGCAGTCACTCTCCGGCGATGTCAAAAGTCTATTAGCTCGCCCTATGGCCTCTCTACCCTCCACTGCTACGGCTGTGTCTTCTCAGGATTCCAGTCCCCCTTCGAAAAGCGCATCAACCTCGCCCCGGCAGCATTTACAGCAGGATCTCAACGCTCCCTCTGCTGCAGCCCCTACGATAGAAATGTTCGGCACTTCGTGGTCCAAAGACGACTGGCTTCGTCGAATTTCTAAGCTGCGGGATAGGAACATCCTCCTTCATGGCGACTCTTCGTCTTTTATCTTAAATGGAGTCCCCCGCTACGCCGATGTTTCATGGATACGGAACTTCTTCAAGCAGCACTTCTGCTTCTACCCTACTAACTACTCCAAGATCTCCTCGGCCGGCCAATCAACCTGCTTCCGTGTCGACGTACCTGCTAAATACACCTGGCTTCTTACTGACCCATCCAGTCGCTGCATCAGCATTGGCAATGTTCGTATCTCTAGGCCTAGTATTAAAATCACTAAATCTGTTAAGTTTAGTCCTAGTTTACCTATGCCTTCCTCTAACCTTGCAAAAAATTCTAACAACAGGCTAAGTACTAACCCTCGTGCTAAGAAATCAAATAATAGGCTAAGTACTAACCCTCGCGCACCTTCTACCCCAAGTCCGCACCCCCCCTCCCGGAAGACTAACAATAAATCCATCCTCACTAAATCGAAACGTGTTAACGCTTCTATCCCCCGTAGCATTCGCCCGCGTTCACCTTCTCCCCTACCTGCTGCTGACTCCAGCAACTGGCAACTCAAAGCCGGTTTATTTCCTAGCTTTAAACACGCTACTCCCTTAAAATACCCTAATTTCGTGTATTCCCACACTCAACACCCCGCCACCCCTTCCTCTACCGCTCCAACTACTTCTTCCACTGCTACCGCTCCATCTGACTCTGTTAAGCACTCTCCCGCGACAGCCCCCTCCGATCCTTCTCTCACTGTTCACTTCCAATCACCTCCTTCAACCACAACTTCGACCTCTCCCTCCTCCACCTCTCCCCCCTCTATTCCCGTTAAACCTTCCTTCATTGACCCTCTCCTCCCTCCTGTGGTGAAGCTAACGAGGCTATCGGCCAAATCTCCTGATGGCCGTTACTTGCTTTCTCGCCTTCGCGAGCGTAGAGTCTATGACAACGTTCGACTCTACTTGGCCTATCTCCACGATAAAGCCGACTCCATCTGTATTGACGGCAAGACTCGAACCAACGTTATTGTTTCCCTACACCAAGAGGGTCTCCCGACTGACCCTTCCATTCTGCGGCAGCTGTTTCTTAAATTCCACGCAGCTTTCAACGTCCCAGCCCAACAAATTTCCGACGACCTTTCCGCCTATGCCTCCTACCTAAATTCCAAGCGTATTTCTCACCTTCAAAAAAGTCGCATTGACACGAAAAATTATTTCTGCTCCTAACCTCCCCAGCGGCACCTCCCCCAATTCCTACCCTCCTCTATCCATCTCTGCCAAACCTCCTAACTCGATTTCCCTTTACTACCAGAATGTTAGAGGGATTCACTCCAAAACCCAAGACGTTTTTCTACAATCCCAATCCCTTCCATTCGACATCTTCGCGCTCTCGGAGACGAACTTGATCCCCGGAATCAACAACAACGAATTATTCTCGTCCGATTTCAGTGTTTTCCGCTCGGATGGATGTTCAATTAACTCCGGTCCCTCTGGTCGCGGCGTCCTTATCGCTGTTCATAACCGTTATAGTCCTACCCTGATCAATTCCTCTGATTCTTCTCCTTTCGAATGGGTTTGCGTTCGAACCTCTCTCAATCCCCATTTTCTTTTCATCATGTGCTGCTACATTCGTCCCGCTCAGCCTCTCCAGGCCTACATGCACGCTACTGAAGCTCTTGAAGCCGTGTCTGCCCTTGCCCTTCCTCTTGACAATATCATAGTATTGGGTGATTTTAACCTTCCTCATCTACTATGGTCCCTCTCCGACGATGGCTCCTCATATTTTGCCACCAATGTGTCCTCTTCAATTGAGTCTCTAATTGTCGATCACTTTTCCGACTCAGGTTTCTTCCAGATGAGTGGCGTCAAAAATCACCTTGGTAGACAGCTTGATCTTATTTTCTCCACTAACCCACTTGATTCGGTTGTTACTAAAAGTCGCCACCTTCTGTCTACTCTTGACTCTCATCACCCCCCTCTCTTCCTTTCTTTTTCCCACGAATCGCCTAGCTCCCTCACCAACCCTCCTGAAACCCGCTTTCACTACAACTTTCGTAAAGCTGACTTTGCGAAGCTCAACCTACTCTTAGGCCAATCCAACATCCTTTCTTCCATAACAGACTCCAAATTGCCTTTACATTGCTGCGTATCCCTATTCTACAGCGTTCTCCTTAGCTGCATTTCTAAATGCGTACCCTATGAGTCCGTTAAGAGTCGCTCCTCATGTCCACCCTGGTACGACAAAGAACTTCGCGCTCTGCGTAACAAGCGGAACAAACTATGGCACTCCTTTCTCCTATCTAGGTCCGACACTGACTACTCCTCCTACTCCTCCATTTCTGCACTCTTTTCCGAACGCTGCGAATCCCTCTACAAGGACTACCTTACCTCCATGCAATCCAAAATTATCTCTAATCCTAAACTTTTCTACAACTTCATTAATGTCAAGCGCAAATCCAACGGTTACCCCTCTGTCCTCAAGCTTGGTGACTCATCCTCGTCCAACCCCACAGAGATTGCTAACTTGTTCGCTGAATTTTTCAGTCAGGCCTTCAGCGATCTTGACTCCATCCCTGACCCTAACTACTTTTCCGCCTTGGAGAACTGCGCCCAAATCTCCCTAGTCTCCATCAGCATCGACTCCTCCCTCGCCGCTAAAATCAGTGCCCTCGTCGACGATACTGACCCCGGCCCTGATGGTATTCCTGCCACCGTCCTAAAGAATTGCCTTACTCACCTACTTCAGCCCCTCACCCATCTCTTCCAACTTTCCCTTTCTGAGGGTACTTTCCCTGATCTTTGGAAAGACTCCTATATTACCCCTATTCACAAAAAGGGATGTAAAAGCGATATTTCTAATTACCGTCCTATCGCCAAATTATCATGCATCCCGAAACTTTTCGAAAGCATTGTCTATGACACCTTATCAATCCACTGCAAGTCCGTCATTTCTCCGTGTCAACATGGATTCCTCAAAGGCAGATCTACTACGACAAACTTATCAACCTTTGTGTCTCGCACCCTTCTCTCTATGGAAGAGGGCGCAGAAGTTGACGTCGTTGCTACTGATTTTAGCAAAGCTTTCGATAAAATCTCCCACAAAATTATCATTAAAAAATTAAGCTACCTTGGCCTTCCTCCCCTACTCGTCTCATGGATCAGTTCCTACCTTGAAAATCGTCAATACAGCGTCCGTTTCGATTCCTCAATTTCTAAACCCTTCATATCCCGTTCAGGAGTCCCCCAGGGTAGTCACCTCGGCCCACTCATTTTCATATTGTCCGTTAACGATGTCGAAAGCGTTATTCAGCACTCCAACATCCTAATTTATGCCGACGATATGAAAATCTTCAAACAAATTTCTAATGCTTCTGATTCTTTATTCCTCCAAAACGACCTTTACAATTTCCAAACATGGTGTTCTAAAAACCTCCTCGATCTCAACATTGCAAAATGTCAAGCGATTACATTTTCCCGTAAACGAACCTCCACACCTCCCAGATCCTACACTCTATCTGGTGAACCCGTTCCTTCTGTAACCTCCCTCTGCGATCTTGGTGTCATATGTGATAGTGAATTGAACTTCCGTTCCCATATAGATCACTCCATTAGCAAAGCAAACTCTGCCCTCGGCTTTGTTAAACGTTGGTCTAAAGAGTTCTCTAATCCCTATGTCACCAAATCACTTTTCATATTCTTTGTCAGGCCTCTCCTTGAGTATGCCTGTCAGGTCTGGTCACCCTCCCAATCCTCAGTTATTAACAGGATTGAGTCAGTCCAACGAAGGTTCCTCCGTTTTGCCCTCCGTAACCTTCCATGGACCGATCACCTAAATCTTCCTCCTTACGAGGACCGCCTCAAACTAATTAACCTTCAACCTCTTGCTCTTCGTCGGGATGTCGCTGACATTGTATTCGTCCACCAAGTACTGGCTGGTTCCATTGATTGCCCCGATCTCCTTTGCCGCATCTCCCTTAATACTAATCCTCGCAACGTAAGATCCTTCCCTACCTTCCGCCTTGAGTGTCACCGTACTAACTACGCCCACTTTGAACCTTTCACTAGGATGCTACGGAAGGTTAACAACTCTGCTCCCTTTGATTTCCACCTAGACAAATCCTCCCTTAAGCGAGCCCTTTACCTGTCCATCCCGCCTCCTCAATCTAGTCCTAATTAGGTTAGTTTTAGTATCTCTAAGTTACTATTAAGTCTAGTGTTAAGTTAATTTGTCCGTAGCTTGTATTAAGCGAACCAAATAAATAAATAAATAAAGGAAAAACTATTATTGATCAGATCCTTTATTATGTCTTCCCTAAATAAAGAGCAATTGTCAAGAAGGTTATTGTAGTGCAATGAGCTCTTGTTACGCGTAAAAAATATAGAGTTGCACTTTCTAATGTTTAGGAGCATGTTTAATGTAAAATTATATGTAATGCTCTGCAGAACCCCTAACGTTACAGAGATTAAATTTTTGTTTAATTTTTAAATCAACATTTTAAATCTCTTATTAATCCGACTTTACATTTATAATAGATTACGAGACACAGACCGGTCTATTTTTATTTTTTTGAAACACAACACATTAATAAACCTAATAAAAGTATTGATGCTTCACTACAACAAGAAATGATCCATTTATAACGTTTTTGAAAACTTTCTTTGGATACCTCGTTGCGAACTGAAACATGAGAGCAACTTTCTAAATTCTTAAAATTGAAAAATTGTATTTTACTGTGAATCGATGCTGGAATAGGAAGTACATTATGAAATAGGTATTTTAAATGATGGTGAGGAACTTTTTTATTTTGAAAAAATCACTAGGAAGTCTTAATGACTGCCCACAGAGTAATTCTGTAGGTGCCACAACAAATCCTTCTCGATAAACTATTCTTAATCCCAGTAAATTTGCAGGTAAAGCATTCGACCAGGAATCCGTTTCATATGTCCTGATGCCAGTCCATTGGGACCTATGCGTCTTTCGATAAAACGGTTGGATTGCGGATGATGTGTAGTGGTGCGGTTATGTTTAAAACTTTGAAATTTAGAAAGTTCTTTGAATAGATGAGATTCAAATTGTCTTCCTTAGTCAATATTGGGAGCTCCAAATCGAGAAATCCATTCTATAAAAGGGACTTTATCATAAGTTTCAGTTAAAATATTAGAAATGGCCATTGTGAAAAGCGGTCGATAATTGTGAGGCAATACCTGAAACCGTTGGATGTAGGAAGAGAAGAGGACCGATAATGTCCATATGAATTGTTTCGAAACGTGAAGCTTCACAATAAATTTGTTCACTACACCCAAGAACAGGCAATTTGGAAAATTTATAAGAAGAATTCCATGAAGTACTGAAGCTAGCTATCAGTTTTTTTAGCTATAGCAAAACCTTCAAAATCTATTGAAACCGGTATGTGAAGTTCTTCTACTCGTGAGAGTGTGCCTGCAATGATGTTCTCATTTCCAGCTATATGTGGAATATTCATAATGAATCGACCGATAAAATCTAAGTGTCTTACTTATCTTGGTGAACCTTTTTCCGGATTTTGTTTAAATGCGATTACCAAAGGTTTATGATCTGTAAATAAAGTGAAGTTTTAACTTCTAAATGGTAACGGAAATATTTAATTCGTTTTGGCCTTGTCCGAATTGGGTGACCAATTAATATTTTTGGAACTTGAATAATAGATTCCCTGTAAGAAATTTATTTAATGAAATTTGATGTTTGGCTGCATGAGGGAGAAAACGGCAATAGAAATTGACTATACCCACAAAGCGTTTGAGATTCTTAACTGTTTAAGAAAGTTTTCCACTTTTGGTGAATTTTTTGAATTTACCCTTTTTGGAGTTACGTCCTCAGACCTCCCTTGCCTCCATCAACATTGACCCTTTAATGGTTTCTTCAGCCATTGCCGCCCTCCCGATCATAACCCTGGCCCTGACGGTATCCCTGCTATTATCCTTATAGAGTGTGCCCAACACCTGGTCGGTCCCCTCTCCTCTATTTTTCAACTCTCCATCTCCCAGGGTGTTTTCCCTGTCCGGTGGAAGGATTGTTTTATCATCCTCATCTATAAAAAGGGCTGTAAGAGTGTGATATCCAATTACCGCCCTATTGCTAAACTCTCCACTATTCCTAAACTCTTCGAAAGCATCGTTTATGATTGCTTGTTCTTTCACTGCAAACCCATCTTTTCCCCATCCCAACACGGTTTCCTTAAAGGCAGATCGACTACCACTAACTTCACCGACTTCATCTCCAAAACTCCGTGTGCCCTTGAAAAAGGCGACGAGGTTGACGTCATCGATACTGACTTCAGCAAGGCGTTTGACAAAATCTCACACAAATTAATTCTCTTCAAACGTCACTCCCTTGGCTTCAATCGGCTCTTTTCTTCCTGGATTAAGTCCTACCTTGAACACCGCCAGTATTGTGTTCTTTTCTGCTCCTCCTCTTCCAACTCTTTCGTGGCCAACTCGGGGGTCCCTCAGGGTAGCCACTTAGGTCCGTTGCTTTTCATTCTGGCCATTAATGACGTCGAATGTGTTATCAAGCACTCTGACCTGTCCATCTAAGCCGACGACATGAAAATCTCAAAACAGATATCCTTCATCTCGGACCCCCGCCTGCTCCAAGAAGATCTCGATAATTTTGGCATCTGGTGCACAAAAAACTCTCTTGAGCTCAACACCTCCAAATGCCAATCCATTACCTACTCCCGTAGACGCCCCTCTTCCCCTCCTAGAGTCTATCTCTTGTCTGGCGAACCTATCCCCTCTGTTTCCTCTCTTCGCGATCTAGGTGTGATCTGCGATAATGAACTTAACTTTCACAAACACATTAACAGTGTGATTGCCAGAGCCAACTCCGCGCTAGGCTTCGTTAAACGGTGGTCTAAGGAGTTCCTTAACCCGTACGTCGCCAAATCCCTCTTTGTTACCTTCGTTAGGCCTCTCCTGGAATACGCTAGCCAAGTTTGGTTTCCTTACTAATCTACTAGCATCAACAGGATTGAGTCTGTACAACGCAGGTTCCTTCGTTTTGCTCTACGTGAGCTCCCCTGGTCTAACCCTCAAAACCTTCCGCCCTATGTTAACCGCCTTCGGCTTATTAACTTGCAGCCTCTATGGAAGCGGCGGGACCTTGCCGATATCACATTCATTCATCAACTGCTAATCGGTGAGATTGACTGTCCTTCTCTACTTGAGCGGATCCCTGTCTACACCAATCCCCATAACCTCCGCTCGGCCCCTCTCTTTCACCCTCCCTACCATCGCACCAACTACGGTCTTTCTGAGCCCCTCACTAGAATGCTTCGAAGAGCCAACTCCTTCCCTTCCTTCGACTTTCACCTAAGTAAATATTCTCTCAGGCACCACCTAAATAGTCTCCCCTAATCTGCCTTGTCCTCTATTTTCTTTATTCTCCACCCTACACTAGCCCGTCCCTTCTGTCCCTGCCGAAATTACTTTAGTTTTTTCAGGCGATGGTTTGGCACCATCAGAGTTAGTAAAGTGAGAAATTTTACCTCCTGCTGCATAAAATTACATTTCTCGATGTTTATGATCCTGTAAGTGCTGAAAAAATTGTTTTAAATGATGTAAATGTCATTGTTCAGAGTTTGAAGCTACCAAAATATCTTCCAAATGTACAAAACAAAATTGTAAACCCTGAAGGATGAAATGGAATCTTTGGAAAGTGTATGCACCATTACGAAAACAAAATATCATTCAAGTAAATTCGAAGACACCTAAAGGAGTTCAAACACCTGTTTTCGGAATGTTTTCGGGTTCAAAAGGAATTTTGTAATAGGCTTTCGTCAGATCTGAAGTAGAAAATATTTTGTAAATTAGCGAAATCGTGTATAAAAGGGATTGGGTAGCACGATCAGGTACAGTTATTGAATTCAAACGCCTGTAATCGAAGCAAGGTGCCCAAATACCGTTTACTTTCGGTAACATATACAATGGTGATGACCAAGGGTCTACAAATGCTTTGATTCAATAAAAATTTAAATTCCTTTTTTGCTATTATTAATTTTAAATAATCGCCGAACTTGTGATAATATTGGATGCCCCGTAATTTGAAATTGATTGGTGATTAAATGCTTAGCGGGTTTAACAAAACCAAAGTCAATGGTGATATTCTGGATTTCACGAATTAATTTTTGAATATCTTGATTTATTGAAGATTTCATTAAAACCGATGAAGTAGTTAAAGGACTTTTAAATAGATTTCCTTTTGAAGTAAGGCTGATTGAAGGGCCTATTAAAATTCTTTTAGATAAATTTACTATTAATTTGTAATGAAATAAAAAGTCGGTGCAATTGTAAAATTGGTTTCTCAACATCAACGATTAAAAATTTCCGCTGAAAATGTTTTCATACACTTAGATCCAAAGTTAAAATTTTATTTTTGTAGGTAGTTATGATTGGCAGAATTGGCAGCTGGCAATTGAAGCCCGTTAGGAATTATTTTGGATGTAGTAGGAACAGGAATAACCAAAATACCTACTTCAGTATCGATCATTACTTAATTGATTTTGTAGATTTATCAAAAACATAAAAGACTGTTAAATTCACTTTCATCATGCATTGTCGACGATGATATGCGATTTATTTATTTTATTTTTTTACCTATTTTATTTTTTTTAGCTCTGAAAAGATAAACGAATACCAAGGTATACACTTGTTCGCGTTATTTCTGGAACCAACACCAATCATATGTAGGTAACGCGAGTCTACGAATTGTTACGTCGGTTAAATTTAAACGAAGATCAATTAGGGGAACGACTTCCTGAATAACGTGCACTGTGATGAGAACAGCAGCTTGAAGAGCGGTAATGAAGTTTGAATAATTTAACTTCAAGAGAAATCTCTTTGATACGCTGATTCAATCTGTAAATTTATGAAGTTAAATTTGTTAAAATATTGTTATTATTGTGGATATTCAAAAATATTTTCCGCTTCTGTCAACTAATTCAGAAAGAGATCTACAGTTATAAGACAAAATTGCTCTCATATAATCTGGAAGACGTTGCAACCAAGAGTTCTTAAAACATCATCGCTAAGTTTACCATTAGACAAGTTTCTCATTTCCCTAAAGAACTGAGAAGAGGGTATATCTTCTAAGGCAAGCAACTTATTTAAACTAGACGTCTCACTGCCTTTTAATTCGGAATAAAGACGACGCGAATCAGAATTTTTTAGAACAGGCAAATAATAATACAGATCTCGTACGGCATGCTAAAAAGTTTCCGAATTGCAACATTTCCAATAGCCATGTAAATTGGTCTCGTAGCCAAGTTTTTAGCTAGACATGTACACAGCCAAGTTGGTTGCATAGCATTTCACAGCCAAGTTGAAAAGCTTTCTTGTTTCAAAAACGACTGAGTGAAGTTTGTGTGAGAAACATAAACAAGTATATGTCTACATTTTGCCGATTGGAGCTGCGTGCGCCCTAAAGAGCATGAAATACTAGATGTGAAACTCGTGACGTATTCCCTTATCTTTTTTCGACCTTGGCCCCGTTAGCCCATCGGCATTGCAGATTTTGCTAAAAATGGATATTAATAAAGGCTCACGCATGAGAGAAAGACAAAAAGTTGGGGGAAAATGGAACGAAAAATCGAATATTTTGGCCCGCCTTTAAAAATGCACAGTGAATAAATGTAAACAGCCCGCATCCGTATATATGCTCTGAGTGTGCTACCTGTTCCCCATTCTCAATTCAGGATTTCCCTATGCTAAAACATTGCCTGCGGACGGCGCTAATACCATGCATGCAGAGGCACACAGCGTGCCCGACTGTTTGGAACGCCTTTAAAAATGCCTGATAAAAAAAACGCGGCATTTTATTGCCTACACTACAGCACTTAGTAGATGAGAATTTTTGGCTGCCTATTCTTATCTCTTTCGTTCTTATTGGCATTTAGATAAGGCATAGGAAGCAGCAAAGAACTGCTTTCTCTAATGGGAAAATTTTTCCCAGGCAGTTTTAGAACTTGCATATGGGTTAGAGCTTTGGGCTTGTATAGAGAGTGTCACATCTAGTATTTCATGATCTTCGCGTGCGCCCTATTTGCGGCGAAGGCAAAATCGAAAAATCAGAATAGGAGGCATTCGATTTTCGTCTGCTCATTGCTTCCTTAGATGCTTGCGTTGAAAGGTTGTGCGATTCACCAAAGATTTCTTGCTGTTTTTATTTGGATTTCTATATTGACTTGGCGTTTGGATTAGGATTTTGTTTTGGCTTTTGGGATTTTAATTTTTCTCTAGCTACAGAATATTAAATTAAATTTATCACCAGCGGCAGTATTTACACTTCGCAGCATCTGACGGCTCTTGAATTCATATTTTTTTCAGCTGTCGATAGTGTTGTGAACATAATCACATATCGTTCATTAACTTGAATCGGCGCACTTTCTTTTGCATTTAGAAAAACAATAGCCCTCACTGATGAATCTGCAGCGATCAACTTAAGAGTAAAAGCGCTAATATTCGATATTTTGATTCTTAAAAATCTTTCTTGTCCTGTTGTGTATGTACCTCCCGTGGTACAACCTGCCCGATGGGACAGTCCTCTATGTACCATTAGTGATACATGCCGATGGGAACGTGTTCAACTCGATGAAGATCGCGGGTTTGCTTTTGGGACTTTGCATTATTTGGATATTTGCTGTCGACTTTGGATGAATTTTGATTTTCCTGTTATTTTCTTTGAATTAGTTCTTGGAATTCTACTAACGACCCTTGGCTATTTGATTTTATTAAACATGGAAAAATTGTAGAACGTGAAATGTAGCATTATATACTGCTAAGCTATGCGAAAAACTATCCCGCTAGGCGTTTTTTCCTTTTCCTTTTCCTTTAAACGTAATGACGAAGATGACAATGATATTGATCTCGCAGAATTAAATAAGCTATCAAGCCTATCCAGTTTTATTTAACCAGTGTTTGAACAACACCAATCAAAACGTAACTTTAAAAAGAATTTTAACTCAAATAAAAAAGAAGAATTCGTTGTTGAAAATAAATTTGCTCAAACTGAGGAATAAGGAAAGATAAAACATTGGTCTTAAAACAGATGAAAAGGAACAGAATTGAAATAAAAAATTATATGAATGATATCGGTAAAAACATTGATGTGCTGAATGTAAAAGAAAATACAAAAACAATTGCTAATATAATTTTAAAAAAAACCAAGGAAATATTCGGAAGACTGGAAGAAATTGAACCAGTTTTTATTTTATAGATCGTCAACAAGATATAATTTTATGCGAAATGTGCTTCAACTTCACTTAAACCCCATGTAACCCCTTATATATATAAATGGACAAAAAATAAACATCTCGCCCCAGGTATTAATATTAGTATTTTAAATGAAGTAAAATCTTAGGTGTCGAAATTCCCAAGAACGAGAAATTATTTTTTCCATCGACGATGTGTCTATCCAAGAAAATTTAGTTTATGAAAATTTTACAGATATTATTGTAGATTACAAAAACTTTGGGACGAAGGAAAAATCAAAGGATCTTGCAAAAAGTGTGACGGCCCAAGCCGTTTCGGGGAGTATTTTGAGTTTGTTAGGTTTAAATAAATTTCCAATAAACTTGCGAGAAAAAGCAAAGTCGACTGCAATTTGTTTCCAAAAACTTAATAAATTATTTGACATTTTAAATAGTAAACCTGCTTTTACCCGAACTTCTTCAAATTTGAAATTCTTGCAAGAAATAGAAAACTAAGTGATTCATTTTGCTTTACTGATTTTTCTATGAGTATTAAGTCAATAATTTATTTAATTCAGGCAATTTTTGTTGAGCACAAGTATTTTTTTTTATATATATGCCCATAAATTTAATCAAGATTGTGTAGAAAATCTATTTTCCCAAATAAGAGCTAGAAATGCTAATAAAAGCAATCCAAATTTATTTGAATTTAATCAAATATTGGCGAAAGGTATAACTTTAAAACTTTTCTACACATCTGCATTTTAAAATTGTGAGAATGATAGCGATGAATATTTTGATTTTAATTGGTCTGCAGTACTGAATATATCAAATTCTGATCCAAATACTTTAAAAGATGAAAATGGAGAAGAAAATCACGAAGAGGAAACAGTTCTAATGAACACTTTGGAAGTGATGATGTTGATGATGAAATCAAATATTTTCAAAATGGTATTCAACCAGATGAAGTCTCCACAAAATATTTTTTTGGGTATTGTTGCTACTAAATACTGAAAAAAATTAAGACTGCCTGCGAATATTGTATAATGAAGCTTACAGAAATGACTTGCAATAGTGATTTGTAAAACATTTTAATTAAAACTAAAAGTTATTCCTCAAGAAATACTGGTCTAACAACTGCTTCTGAAAAGTTTTTTTAATATTTGTAGAGATAAAATTAAAATGTTTGAGGAAGCGTTCGAAAACCTACCCCATATATTGCAAACATTAAAAAAGTAATAATCAAAAAATGTGTTGTAGCGTATGAGGATTTCTTTGAAATGCAATAAAAAATGTATCACTCACTAAATGATAATATACATACATATATACTTCAATAAGACCATTCCTGTTATTAATCCAATGCTTAGAACTCATCTTATGATGTTAACACTAGGTTTACGGGACGCGTCATTTTGACGCATTTCGAATTTTATAAGGAAAATTACAAAACCCGTTTGCATTTTTATTTTATCTCTTGTAATGACTTTTATCCATTGATCGAGGTAAATATATATTGAAGTCTATTTTCTTCAAAAGCGTTGAAATATTGAAATTCTCTATGTGGTATACCTATCTCTACGAATATGCGTCAATTTGACGCGATCGCAATTTAGACAAAATTTTGAGTAAACATGCCAACATCACATCAATAATAAATACAAATGTACCGACAATACTTCGATCCGTTATCCGATACCGTTATAAGCCGCACAAATTTGGCATAAAGTTTTGGTTGGCAGTAGATGTTCAATCTAAATACGTTATAAATGGGGTTCCTTACTTAGGTAAGGATGAAACGCGAACTTCAACACCCTTGGGCGAATTTGTAGTTATGAGGTTAGCCAAACCATATCTTTATCAAGGCAGAAATATAACTACGGATAATTTTTTCACCAGTATTCCTCTAGCTGAAAAATTTGTTGCAAAAAGAACCAGTTTAGTTGGAACTATTCGAGCCAACAAGAGAGAACTTCCGCAGCCAGCAAAAATCAAGAAAGATAAAATGAAGCTATATTCTTCAGAACATTATAAGTCAGGAAAATGCATACTTACTATATATAAAAGTAAGTCAAATCTAAAGGTGCTGTTACTAAGTACTAAGCATACTTTTATAACAATAAAACATAATAAAAAACATACCCCAGAAACAATAGTATATTACAATGAGGCAAAGTTTGCAGTCGACGTAGTAAACCAAATGGCTCGCAAATATACCACCAAATCAGCATCTTTTCGATGGCCTCTCCAGGTGTTCTCCAACATTTTAGATTTAGCGGCAATAAACGCATGGATCTTATACACAGAGTGTACTGGGTCAGAATTATCCAGAAAGGATTTTCTATTTCAGTTGGCCAAAGAAATTGCAGGAGGAGAAAAGAAAAAATCCAAAAACATAGATTATAATCATCCGCCACCTAGTACTTCGGGAGAACGCAAGTCTTGCCAAATTGGCTTTTGTAAAAGAAACAGGAGCAATAACATCTGTAAAATATGTGAAAAGGTTGTTTGCGGAAAGTGTACAAACAAAATTGAGTATTTGTGCAAAAGATGCGCGAAATAAATGTATAATATTGAAAAAAAGTATAATAAAATTATTGAATAATAAAAACTTTCCATAAATATACATCTCATATTTTAATTTTATCTTATAGTATATAATTATATTGCTTTCTAAGTGTTCTAAATGTATAATAAAATTATTGAATAATAAAAACTTTCCATAAATATACATCTCGTATTTTAATTTGATCTTATAGTATATAATTATATTGCTTTCTAAGTGTTCTAAATGTATAATAAAATTATTGAATAATAAAAACTTTCCATAAATATACATCTCATATTTTAATTTTATCTTATAGTATATAATTATATTGCTTTCTAAGTGTTGTTATATGTATTCGTTCATGCGTCAATTTGACGCGTATTCGTAGAGATAGGTATATAAGAAACGTCCGTAAACCTAGTGTTAAGGATGATTGATTTAAAAAAAAATACAAAGCGAAACATATTTGTTAATTTTATTAAAGAAATTATGAAAAACTGAATGTTTGCGGGTATTTGGTTTTATTATGTTTTTAATTTTTGTCTGTTGTTTTTACTGTCCAAGTAGTAAAAATACATAAATATGCAATGCAAAATTAATTTTAAGTCATATTCTATTCTATTAATTTAACTTCATTCCATTTAAATTCATCCTCCCTTTATTTATTGCTACTTGATTAGTTTAATATTTCTGAGAAACCTGTTTTTCGTTTTCCGCGAATCTAATACTGCTGCACGTGACTGTAAGCACAGCAAAAGGTTAATTTATATAAGTGTACTCCAAGTTGCTGTGGCAAAGGCAAGCTTCGAAGCTTCAAACTTCTCTGCAACATTTAAGTTCAGTTTTGTGTATAAATATAAAAGCGAAGAAAAGCTATCACAAAAATGTATCCAGCAAATGCATTCCCACTTTTCCGCCTCGAGGCGAAATCTGTATTATTATTTGTATTTGGCTGTGGTTCTAGTAAATCACTAGGGATAAAAACTAAACTCTCGTTCAACGAGGTTGTTGTATTTAGCTGCTTCTGTTGAAATCCTGGCTAGAAGGAATTGTGCTTTGACTTCCTTGAGGCAGAATCTGGGTACACTCTTCCAAGAAGTTGGTGCAGTAAAAGAAAATATTGAAATAGAGGATGGAGACGTTGGTAACGACTAACGGAGTGCCGGAAGTGGGTTTCTAGAAAAGCAAAAATCCTCTTTACAATAACTTAAATTCCCGGTTCCACTTGGGTTCTCGGAAACCGCGGACACGTATGTGAAATACGTTAATTTTCCGTTTAAACAAATGAACGAACCGTAAAGAAAATGCGGCATGTTAATAAAAATTAACAGCAATTAACGCTCACATAGCAAAATTTTCAGGTTACTGCAACTCGTCTTCGCCACACAAAAATAAAAATATTCTTGATCGTCCTGGACTAGTCGGACAATATGATTTACCTCAGAAGTATGCCGGTATTAGCATTCAAAACAATGTTTATAAATTGTTGATAAAAATTGTAAAAGTCCTGGCCTTTGAGACCTGTCAGTGTCACCAGTGGGGAGATGTTGCAAATGGATCTACAACTTTTAAAGATTACTTTAAGGAATCTCCTTTTTTTTAATAGAAATTAAATTTTTATTTAATTTTAAATTCCCCTTTCCCCTGTTACCTATTGCACAATGAACGCCTGTAAGTATGTAACGGATCTCTCCCTGGCGACTTGACGGAGTGCGATGGGGTTTGTGGGCAATTTTTCCATGTTGCTTGCATAAAGTGTGGCACTCGTTCGCGTTCGCGCTCGCGTTTTCTGTTACGGATCTTCCCGCGTTTGTCTTGTCAGCTATTGATGATGTCCGCCGCAACGTGAAGCAGATCAGGGATGACCTCAGTTGCTGCTCGGCGGCTGTGAATGCGAATACTTCGCTTTTGGATCCATCTCCGCTGATCTTCGTCTCCCTCAACCCTCACCAGCTGTATTGCCATCATCGCCTCCTCTGCCTGTCGCTGCCCTGGATCACGATGCTGTATCGACATACGCTTCCGCCATCGATGACACTCCCCTCGGCTTAAACTGTGAACCTACACCAGCTGCCCTGCAATCTTCGCTTTCTCTGCCTGTCGCTGCCCTGGATCCCAACCCTGCCGTTGTTGACATCGTCCAGTTGTTGCCTCGCGCTCAACCCTCTACCTGAACCGTCACGTTTCAGACTTCCGATTGACACTTGACACTCCTGTTTCTCGATTTGGTACTCTTTGGACCGAAAAGGAATGGAGGCATAGGCTAGACAAACTTCAACGTTGATACTTCCCAGTCATCCTCAGTGCTCCTTGTTGATGGGGCCCCCGACCTTGCTGATGCGACTTGGATCCGCGCATTCTTTACCAGACACTTTTCAATCTCACTGATTGACTGTGTGATGCTTCGCCTCCCCCCTGCCCTGTTAAGCCAGTCTTATTCAAAGTGTCATTACACCGGAAATACGCGTGGCTCTTCTACTGCCCCGTTAATTACGGTAGCATAAGGATTTCTTCAAAGGTCTCTAAATCAGTTAGTTTGTAGGCTAACTCTACTCCTAATACTAAAATAAAGTCTAACCCTAGCCCTAATGCTAAATCTAAGCTTAACCCTCGCCCCAATGCTAAATCAAAGTCTAACACTAGTCGTAACGGTAGAATTAAATCTACTACTTCTCCAACTAATAAAGTTATATCTCCTCGCAGTGCTAATAAGATAGTAAATCGCCCCCCACAGTCCGCATTGCTCCAATTCTCCCTATTCCGCCACTGCTTCAGCTAACTCCAACTGGCAGCTCAAAACAGGGCTTTTCCCGAACTTCAACTTCTCCACCCCTCTTAAATACCCTAATTTTGTTAAATCCCACACCATGATTCCTTCTCCTCCAGCTAATTAAAATCCGCCCCCCTCCTCTGGTCCTTCTTCTTCGGTTCAACCTCCTTCCCATCCGAACCCACCCGACCCCTCTTCTCTTACCAAACCTTAGTTTATTGACCTCCTTCTCCCTCACGTTGTTAAGCTCACAATGCGATCTGTTGGATCCTCCGAAGGACGATATCTGTTGTTCCGCTTTCGCGACCATAGGATCTATGATAACGTCCGACTTCTCCTAGCCTACCTCCACGATGCACCAGACTCTATATGTATCAATGTACCAATGTATTGGTTTCAATTCATCAGGAAGGCCTTCCCACTGACCTGGCTACCCTTCGCGAGCTCTTTCTTAAGTTTCACGTTGAATTTGACATTTCTCCCAATAAAGTGTCTTCTGACCAGCTCTCGGCGTTTCGCTCACCTCCAAAGAGCCCGGCACAATCACAAATCTTATTTTAGTTCCTAACCCCACCGGCTCTCCCTTTCCTATCACTCCCTTACCCCCAGCCGTCCACCCGTCTGGTTACGCCCACTCCCCTAGCTGTCTATCCATGTACTATCATAATGTCAGAGGCTTGCGTACCGAAACCTCCTCAGTTTTTCAGAACTCTCTTGCTTTTCCTTACGACATTTTTGCCCTTACCGACACTAACTTAACACCCAACATTTATAGTAATGAATTATTTCCCGCAGATTTTTCTGTTTTTCGTGCCGATGCCTGCGACGACGACTTAACCCCCGCCAATCGCGGCGTACTTCTCGCTGTGGCTAATCGTTTCGATGCTAGTCTTCACACTTCCTCTAATTCCTCATGCTGTAACTTTGTCTGCGCCAAAATCACACTATCCAGCAAATTCCTATATACACTCTGTGTGTTCGCCCCTCCCAACCACTTGAGTCCAAAAACTTGTCATCGATGTGGTCGATTCCATTTTTAATTTAATTGGGTCCAATGATGAAGTCATCGTTCTTGGCGACTTCAATATCCCCCGTCTTGAATGGCTTCGATCTGATGACAATCTCTATTGCATCCCTTCTAACGCCCTCTCTGATAAGGAAACTTTATTTGTCGACCGCCTCTCCGACTCTGGTCTCTGTCAAATTAGCGGCATAACTAATAATCTTGGCAGACACCTTGACCTGGTCTTCTCCTCTGATCCTGTTAATTCGGTTGTCTCTCGTAGCACTCATCTTCTCTCTACCCTCGACCACTATCATCCTCCACTCTTCCTCACCATTACTCTAGTACCCACACTTCTCCACTCTACTTCTGGGACTTCTTACCGCTTCAATTTACGCAGGGGCGACTTTGGCAAATTAAATTACCTTATTTTCCATCAAAACTGACTTTCAGGTTTCCGTTGATGAAGCCCTCGATGTTCTTTATACCGAAATCTTCGCCAGCCTGGCAAAATCTTATCAACCCTATTAACCTCGGAAAGACCATAACTCCTCTCCCCATGGTACAGCAAAGAACTTCGTTCCTTTTGGAATAGGAAAAATAAACTATGGCAAGCTTATCTCCTATCTCGCTCCGACCCCGACTTCACCAGTTACCTCTCCGCGGCTTCACTTTTCCATGCACGCAGCGAATCTTCCTATCACGACTACCTGAATCGTATGCAGTCAATCCTTATTTCCGACCCTAAACATTTTTAACAATTCATTAACATAAAATAGCTAATCTTTTTGCTCATCACTTTAGTCAATTCTTCAGTGAGCATACTTCCGAGCCCGACGCTAACTCCTTCTACTTCATGGACTCTCGTCCTCAGACCTTCCTTGTTTCTATCAATATTGACCCTGCAATGGTTGCTACTGCCATTTATACCCTTCCTGATGATCATAACCCAGGCCCTGAGAGTATTCCAGCCACCGTACTGAAAGAGTGCGCTCATCACTTGATTGGACCCCTGACCTCACTCTTTCAACAATCTATCACCCAGGGTTTTTTTCCCGCCCAGGTGGAAAAACTTCTTTATCATCCCCATCCATAAAAAGGGGTTGCAAGAGTGAGATCTCCAACTACTCCCATTGCCAAACTCTCCTGCATACCTAAACTCTTTGAAAGTATCGTTTACGACTGCTTGTTCTTTCACTGTAAATCGATTTTTCCCCGTTCCAGCATGGTTTGCTAAAGGGTAGATCGACTACCACCAACCTTACCGACTTTGTTTCTAGAACACTGTATGCTCTGGAGAATGGTGACGAAGTTGACGTCATTACTACTGCGTTTGATAAAACCTCTCATAAATTAATTCTCTTCAAACTACACTCCCTTGGCTTCAATCAGCTATTTATTTCCTGGATGAAATCTTATCTTAAACAACGCCAATACAGGGTCCTTTTCTGTTCCTCTTCCTCAAACTCTTTTGTTGCCAACTCGGGGGTTCCCCAGGGTAGCCACTTAGGGCCGTTGCTTTTCATTCTGGCCATCAATGATATCAAATGTGTTATTCAGCACTCGGACATTTCTAGTATATACGCCGACGATATGAAAATCCCAAAACGGATATCCTCTACCTCTGGTTCCCGACTGCTTGAGGTTGATCTCGACAATTTTAGCATTTGGTACAATAAAAACTCTCTTGAGCTTAATGTGTCCAAATGCCAATCCATCACTTATTCCCGTCGACGCCCCTCTTCTTCCCCCAGAGTTTATCGGCTATCTGATGAACCTATCGCCTTCGTATTCTCTTTTCGCAATTTAGGCACCATTTGTGATAGCGAACTTAACTTTCGTGAACACATTGACCGCGTGATTGCTAGAGCCAACTCCGTGCTTGGCTTTGTGAAGCGTTGGTCCAAGGAGTTCCTTGATCCCTACGTAGCCAAATCCCTCTTTGTTAACTTCGTCAGGCCTCTCCTTGAATATGCTTATCAAGTGTGGTCACCATTTCAATCGAATCGAATCAATAGGGTTGAGGCTGTCCAGCGTAGGTTTCTTTGCTTCGCTTTACGTGACCTTCCCTACTCTGACCATCAAAACCTTCCCCCCTACGAAAACCATCTCTTACTGATCAACTTGAAGCCCCTGTGGAAGCGACGTGATCTTGCCGATATTACCTTCATTCATCAACTGCTTACCGGTGAGATTGACTGTAGTTCCATACTCTTGCGGATCTCCATCTGCACCAATCCTCGTAACCTCCGTTCGGCACCTCTCTTTCGCACTGCTTATCACCGTACAAACTATGGACTTTCTGTATGCTTCGGAAAGCCAACTCCCACCCCTTTTTTGACTTCCACCTGAGTAAATCTTATCTCAGGAATGCCCTTAATTCCTCCTAATGTTGCCTGTTTGTTTTCTTTTCTCTCGTCATGTGCCATTATCATTCCCGTACTTTAATTTTAATTTATTATTTTTTACTTTAATTGTAATCTTTTAATCTTTTTGTTAATTAGTTTTAAAATTTATTTTAGCTTGTAATAAGCGATAAATAAATAAATAAATCAATATTTTTAAAATTTTTATTAACCCGACTTTACATTTAGTTTACAAAGCATAAACTGGTTGGTTGGTTGGTTTTAAAATAATACTTTAATAAACTTACTACTACTTTCTAAAGGCATGCCTGAAAAATTACCATTACATGTGCTTTTGGTGCCATGCAACCAAACAGCACAACAAAGCCCTACATCCAAACTTTTTATTCACTCCAAAAGATTCTCGATCAGATTTACGATAATGTAAAATGAAAGCTCGTGGTGAAAATCAGGTCGTTGCAAAAATCTAAGCCGAGATGAACACCACAAAGTACAAGATCATTAAGAATAAGATATGTCGACGGGACCTTCGTCAATTGGATAAAATGATGAAAGCTAATATCACAGGTACAATGCGCGAAGGAAGAAATTCGATTAGCGATCTTCAGGGGATCGCTAATAATCACATCACCAATGCACAATGAGAAAGCGTAACTATCCGAGCTTCACTTGGAATTGACAAAGCATCAGAACTGCTTCGGAGTTATGTTACCACCGGCCTCAATTGCAATTGCAGTGCCAACCTCAGCTTTAATCATATGACTTCATATACGACTTGCAATGCGCTTTAAAGTAGGCATATTTTTTTGGTCGAACGGTTTATCTTTTAATTAAATGTACCTAGTCCTATATACCATATACATGTGCATCCTCTGAGATATAATTCAAACGGATATACATACCTTAATGAAATTTGATGCCTTATTTATTCATGTGCATTTTATGAAGATAGAAAGAACCATTCTTTATTCTCCAGGTAGAACTAATCATTAATCACTCCTTTCTTCCCATTTAATCAATCAAAAGCCCTTAGGACTTAAGATAAATAGATCGAGGTTAAAATAAAGTTAGAGAGTTTTTGAATTGAGAGTAGGATTCTAACTTCAGATGTTCAGTCGAATTTTTGAACGATTCCAGACCGAAACATAGAAAAGTTGTAGAATCAAAATCATTGATCGTCAAGGATTGTGATTCCAGTCCGGATCCGCGGATGCAACAATTCTATTATATTAAGATCTGATAAATCATAAGTTAAAGTGATGATTGAGTTAAATTAAGAAAATTGAAGAATAACGAGAATTTGTAAATTTAAAGAATTTAATAAATTTAGAGTTGGAATTGTAAAGAAAGAATTAAAAGGGGAAACCAAAAATTTTAAGATATATACATATAAGAATTTGTGAATTTAAAGAATAGTAAAATTAAAGTTGGAATTATGAAAGAAGAATCAAAAAAAGAAATCAAGTTTGTAAAAGATAATTTGACTAAGTTTTAATAAAAAGTACAGCTGCAGATAAACATTCTTTTATTTTGTTTTTGACATACTCCAAATGTGAGTTTAAAAGTGGCGCCCTCGGTGGAAACATGCGTAGTATTGGACAGGTTCCATAAATTAATTTGTGGACACATGTTGATCCGAACCATTTCAAGAAACTAAAAATACGTAATCCAATCTGAGAAGGGCTCGTGTTTTGTAATGCTTTAACGCGCAATTAAAAGAAGTTGAATAAGAGACAAATATAATTTCAAAACAATCGTCATGCTAAAAACACATCAAGAAGCTAGCTTAAAACAACAATTACTATTTCCGAGGAATATAAGGAAGCCAGAGCCACAGAGCATCAATCAGTATCTGCAAGAAAATAGCTAAAAACAAAAACAACGAAGGAGTATGATAAAATCTAACTCCGAACTTTATTTAAACATAGAGTAATTTAAATTGTATAAAATTTGGATAGGGAAAAAGAAGTTTTAAAAATGAGAGCAGAAATAGTTGATCGTATTCACTGACCTTTTAACATATGATACTATATCTCAGTTGGTATTCTCTGACCATATCAAGTCAAAATTAATTAAAAAGACACGAGAAGTAGTTGATACATATAAAATACCACATGAAATCTTGATCAGAAATAAGATGTTTAATTAATCAAAATATGGTGATAGAAAATTTGGCGTTGTTTGATGGGCTTTTTTTTTTTTTTGAGTTAATCTAACAATTTTTGCAGTATGTCTTTGTCTATGGACAATTTTTACTGTAATATGTCCACAAGAATGAATTAACTGCCAGAGTTCTTGATTTATTTTTGATTTGTTTGGAAAAATCGTTTTATATCGAAGTGCAAAACTGTAACAAAGGATATAATTAAGTTTAAATAGGCATAAGGTATTGCAAACAATTCTTATTTATTTATTTATTTATTTATTTTTTTTATTTTTTTTTTTGTTTTTAAGAGCAATTGTAATAAATAACCATGTAGAATATTTTCCTGTAGAGAAAACCGCTATTGAAAGTATTTCAATAAAAATAGCTGATAGACAAGATGATTTAATTGATATCATAGCAAGTTTTATTCCTAAATACATAATGCTTTATTTTAAAAGACAATAACACCTATAAATAAAACATGCAGTTGTATAGTAAGAAGTAAACAAAGTTAGTTATGCACAGATAAAATACAATAGCCAAATATGAATTCTTATTACCAGAAATGAGAGAAATATTATTGGCAATGCATTAAATAATGCATTGATCTTAGTAAAATTCAATGCTAATGAAAGCATATATTCATCGAAAAATCCAATGATAATGAATGAAATTTTGGTGGTGGTTTTTAATCAGCACCGATTTTTTAATGCTCAATGCATTATTTATTACGTTGTCAAAATAATGCATTAAGCTCATTACTCACAATAAATCTGTCAGTACACAAAATTTGGTTTATCACAATACAATGCAACAATTGAGTAGTAAATAGTAATCTTTAGTATAAAACTGCTATATTTTTTACAGCCGATTGTACAAAAGTACAAAGTGCACCAACTGCACAGACATTTATAGTAAAAGCCGCTGAATATAATTTACCATTACCATTTAAAAATTCAGTGCTAATGAGAAATCAATATTATTACCATAAAAAAATGCATTATCATAATATCATAATTCAATATCATTGAAGTTTTTAATGATAATGAAAACTCAATGATAATGTTTAAATATCCATCTATGGTTTTTAACAAACAATGTAAATTATAAGAAAAGGGCTAAGTTATTCACCGCCGACTGTCCGAGGAATAACTCATCTACGTTGTGCTTTTCGATTTCTTTAAGCTCGCTTTTTAATACTGCAGGAAAATTTATCTTGTTACAGAACCTTTTCTAATGGGTAATATTCGTTCTTATCCATTAATGGGGGTTCTAGCTTATAGGAGGTCGAGCCTCGAAAAGGATACATTAAACTTTCCTGTAGCACGGCTGCTTCAAGGAGTGATGGTGGACGACAAACCATGGAAGTCTACAGTAGCGGCGATATGTTTGAAAATCAAAAAACAAAAACTTTTGAAATACTGTATCGATATTGTAAATTTATTACTTCATTGAAAAATAGATAGATAGAAGCGAAAAGGATGATTTCAACTAAAAGTAAGAGAAAATAGAAATTTGGAAATCATCGATTAGAAAACTTATATTACCTTATTCACCATTACTAATAAGAACTAGTCGTATTCGTCAAAACTTTATAGATAAGCCCATTGAGAATCTGTGGGGTTTTATTGAAAAGAGACTGGCCAATTCTGCTCTATTCATCGCCACCATATGCGATGCCCATGATAAGCCAGCCCCGCCAAGCAAGCTTTCCAAGTTATACTAGCATACCGCATCGAGTAAAGCCAACCTGTTGGTGGGCTGGACGCCAATGCCAGACACACTCTTTGGGGTAGCACAGAGATAAATGAAAGAGTTGAGTCACTTTTTGATTAAGAAGAGGTGGAGGAGCTCGACTCGAAGGTTAGGAAGCTTGAAAAAGCGATGGGCGTAGCCTATAGGATCTCGTGTCGGGCTAGATATAGCAAGAAGACTCTGCCTCCTTGGTGGAATGAAGATTTGTGCAGTCTGAAAAAATGACTAAAAAAGTCTTCAATATCTATTACAGACATAAATTCTGCAAGTCGTAGGGAGACTGGAATATCGACAAAATCTACTACTGAATCCCTACAGCTCTTAATGAAGCTGCACTTTCCGCGGTTTTCGGCTCTATGTACCTCCCCAGGGAGGTACACCGATTTAAACGAACAGCCTGAATCTCATTATAAATAATAAAAACACCCTGTTAGAACAGCTTCTCTCCATATAAATCGCCTGGCCTGGACGGCATATATCCTGTTATGCTACTGAAACTCTATAATACTATACCCCTGACTGGTTGTGATATGTAGAAGTTGCATTATACTCAACCACGTTTCAGACTTGTGGAAGCATGTGCGCGTCGTTTTTATCCCGAAAACCGTCAAGCGAATCCATGAGCAGGCGAAGCACTTCAGGCCGATTAGTCTAACTTTCTTTATACTTAATACATTGGAGCGTTTACTCGACGCAAATTCTGAAAAAAATCTCTGCTTTGTACAGCATGCCTACCTAAAAGGTAGGTCTATGGAGACTGCTCTCCATGAGGTAGTGCGAGATATTGAACAATCGTTGGAGTATAAGCATTATACGTTGGCAGCCTTCTTAGACATAAAAGATGCTTTCAACAACGTCCGTACTGAATCAATCCATGAAGCCCTTCTCTTCAAGAGGCGATGATAAAGTCTAGAATAATTCAGTCAGATCTGGGAAACAGTCAATTAACCAGATATGTGAGCAGAGGCACTCCAGAGGGGATGTTATCTCTCCTCTTTTCTGGCTGCTAGTAATTGATAAAATTTTGTCCAGTTGGGATAAAGAAAAAATCATGGTAGTTGCATACTCTGACATCCTTGTAATTTCGGTGCCGGGTTTGTTTCCTTCCGTGACAAGTGATATCATGCAGGCAGTCTTATAAAAGGTGGAATCTTGGGCCAAAAGCTATGGCCTTGGAGTTAACCTAACCAAAACTGAATTAGTGCTTTTTACGAGGAAAACTAAAATTCCGTTTAAACTATTAAGATTAGGTGGAGTAGCCTTGACATTATCACTCCATGCTAAGTATCTCGGAGAATTACTCGATACTAAGATCAGCTGCATGTTAAATATAGATGAATGGATCACAGGGCATACATAGCGTTCTAAGCATGCAAGAGAGCCTTTAGTAGGAGGTAAGGACTTCGGCCTGGAATGGTTTAGTGGATGTATTCACTTGTGTGGTGGCCGACTCTAGATAAAATAAGGCTAGGAAGGGTACAAAGAACTACAATCGTGGGTACTTCGGGAGCTATGCGGTCCTGCCCCACAGAGGCCCTTAACATACTTTTACATTTCCTACCAATAGACATCCATATAATGTATCTGGAAGCTTGCAGCGCGGTTAGGCTCAAGGAGTCAGATTGTTCGAAAGACAAGCCTTACGGTCACAGAAAAATCCTTGACCTATTGCCCAATTCCTCAGCTACCTGCCAAACTAATTACATCGTCCCTAAGCAGCTCGGGGGAGGTTATTTATAGTGCGTTTTCCCACTAGGGAGGAGTGAAAAGGCAATAACTTATTGCAACACTTTGATCTAACGAATTTCACTGACGGTTCTAAATATGAGGTAGGTGTTGACGTCAGGATTTTCTCTGATTCGCTAGGGGTCAGTGAATCATATCGTCTTTCAAATCAAGCCAGCATTTTTCAGGCAGAAGTGCAGTCGGCTGTTGTTACATAAAAGCTGGTGAAAAAGTGCTCTGAACAATTGTCCAACAGGTCACATGTCTATCATCTTCCTCTGGGTCCCAAGACATAGAGAATGAGAGGGCGGACCGAATAGCGAAACAGGGTATAACTCTCGATGAAACGAGAAGAGAGCAGGTATATATCTTCTTGAACTCTGTTAGGAGTGGAATATACAGTCACTTCTTACAGACAGCCAATAACAATCTAAGAACGTGTAAAGCGCCTAAGTTACCTTGGCCGTTCTGCAACATAAATAGAACGCAGGAGCTGATCAGACGTTCCTACGTGGACATTGCCAGAGTAGTGGTTCACATAGTCCATTGGTCAGTAGGGAAGCACGCAGCCAAGCTGGGATTACCATTTAACTGCAATGACCTCAGTAAGGCCTCCATGTCGAGAATAAAGAACATAGTTACTTTCTGAACTCCACCGGGTGGCTCTAATCCTTGTACAAGTTAGAAACAAACAACAACCAGCTTATACGTGGTTTCAACAGGCGTGCTACATTACCGGGACCAACTTCCTTTGAGTTTCACCTAAGCAAATCACCTCTCAGGAGCGACCTACACCTCCCTTCTTAGAATAAGTTCTTTAATGCCCCTTCTTCTTATTTTTCTATTTAGTTATTAAGCTTTGTTTTTTATTAGTGTTTTATTATTATATTTTTCTATTATTATTCTTTTATTATTATTATTATTTCGGCTTGTATTAAGTTTAAATAAATAAATTGTTTTTCAAATGATTTTTTTATTTATAAATTCGCCAATTCAACTATTTTAATTACATCGCCAGGATTTATTTGATTAGCCCAAAAGTATCAATCTTATAAAGGTATAGAGAAAGAATAAAACAGCTTTTATCATATATTTTAACTTACGGTATTAAAATATAATGATTTCTTCACAGCTTTTTCAAAATTGCAGCGTGTAGATATGTGCGTGCCGGTAACAGAAGGGTTATTGTCCAATACCAGGGAACCGAATATCGAAATCAAAAAGTATCTTTATGTAAGGAATACTACATATTCATTTCTCATGTTATTAAATGATAATTCGTGGTCAACAAAAATGAAAGGAAAATTATCAAATATGTCGTTTCTTTGAATAATTTTCCTTTTCCCATTTATTTTTCATTCGGGTTTATAATTTTTACTGAGGAATTAGTGCCATATACCATATTTCAAAAAATTAAGATCATTCTTTTCATTGGGAGATGGTAAAAATGCAGTTTGTTTTAAATAAGTTTTAGATTTATGCGGCTGTAAATATTGTTTCTCAATCCCAGCTGAATATTTTCTTTTGTTATGTTTAAGATTTTTTCATTGACTTATTAAGTAACCCGAAGAATGTAAAAAAAATTTCGGGATTAATAAATAGCATACTCGTACATACTATATATGGGTCAATATTTGATAATTGGCCAAAACAGGTCCCCATAACTATTTTGTAATTTTAATGTAATATTTAAACTTAATAGTATTTTCATAATGTAGTGCAATACTTTGTTTACATATCCAAACACTTTGGTGAGTATATGTTTGGTTTTCATATAGTAAAAATAAACAAAAAGTGCTAGATGTCATATTTCCTGTCGGTGGAATTTTCCTTTTTGGTGACATTTTTTAATAATAACATGGAGAATTAAAAATAAATTATAAAAGCTTGATTACATTCACATTGTATGCACATTAATCTAAAACTGTTCAATATTTTATTTAAGATAATATGATATTAAACTAAAAAAAAATCATAAAAAATCTAAGCGAATGGTCACGGCGTCATTAGGCTGCCGAAATTTAAATTTGAATTTACCGCGTTTTATAATGTCGCGGACAACGAATGAGCGCATTCCAAATGGACGCGGTGTCCATGTTTGTGATTGGTGAGAAGAGAGACGCGGTGTCGGCCGTTGCTTCGGCGTTGCAAACTGATTATGGCATGTGCGTGCGTATAGTTGATACACTTTGTCATTTACCTGTGAGGCAATTAGGAGGTGAATCGTAAGTAAATTATTCTGCTTTTTGTAATAAACTTTCACGAATTAAGATATAATTCGTATCACCTGATGATTTTGCTGTTATATTAGTTATTAGAATGTATGAGAAATATAATGTGCATTTTTGTCATTTTCCTGTGGTCATTCTCCTGTTATTTTCTTGACAGGAAAATGACTCCGTGGCAGGAAAATGACAACACAAGGTAAGTAATGTTATTAATTTATTGTAATTTTGTTTCAGTGTGCAATAATTATGGCTCCAAAGAAAAAAACCCGAGAAGAAGTGTTAGAAAGAAAGCGAGAATTGGAGAAAATGAGATACCAACGAATTAAGAACGATAATGAAGAAAGAAACGCATTGAAACAAAAGAAGAAAGAATACTATTTAAAAAGAAAAGCGGAGGGTAAAATTAAAAACATTGCTGAATTAACTCCTCGGTGTAAAAGAGCCAAAAGAAAAGAGTGGCGAAAAAATACAGCAAAATATAGGGAAAAGAAAAAAAATCTTTGCTCAAAAATCCCTAAAATCGAATAAAGTGTATCGATTTGATAGTTATTATATAGATTTAACTTGGCTCTATTACTTAGACATCAATTATGTATAAAATACGACAAAAAATATATTTTTTTTTTGTAGTCGTTTTCGACCGATTATCAAATATTGACCCATATATAACGTTAAGTAACTACTTATCTACATGTGCAGCTCCTCTGTGCAGAGTTTCGAAGCTTGGAAATTAGGTAGTTGTTACTTGACAACATTTTATAAAGCATTCGACACCCCAATAATCTATTAATAATTAATAGATTCATTTATGATTAACCAGCAAATATTTATATATTGTAGAATATTATTTTCGAATGCCTTTTAAAATTTTTTAAACATTTAAACATTTTCAGTTCTTGCAAAAATATAAATATATTCCTCTAATATTTATATTTTTGCTCCAAAATTATCCATATTTTGTAAATTTTTACTCCTTTATTTAGTGGGGTTAGTACCATTAATGGGCGGAAGTGGATGAGTACCTGAGATTTTGGGGTTAAGGGGAATATTAGTACTTAGTCTAATGTTAGAATTCGTGTTAGAATTTTTGTTACAGTTTTTGTTATTTACTAATATACTAGGGTGAAACTTAACCGACTTAACAGATTTATTAGGGTACTTAGATATAATTACGTCGCCGATTTTGATGCTGCGGCCAGATGGGTCGGTGAGGAGCCAGGAGTACCTCGATGGAATATGGACAACGAAGCAGGACGAAGAGATTCTATTGCAGCTGACTGGGTGGAAGGAGAAGTGTTTTTTGAAGAAATTCTTCACCCAAGAAGTATTAGAGTTGCGTGGGACCCCTCTGAGAAGAAACGATGGAGTATTTTCGGGCGAGAGAGGGTTATTTTTCACGATCTTAGAAAGACGGCGAAGCCAGTCATCCTTGGTCCAGGTGGTGCCAAACTTTTCAATCATTGTGGTTGCAGGATCCGGAATAGGAGGCTGCTGACCAGATGATTTCGAGGCAGTAAGAATCGGGCACGCAGAGTGCGAGGATGGTGCATTGTCATATTAACAATACAATCAGCCGAATATTTTAATACTCTTACCAGCTTCCGTGAACACAGATTTTATAATAATTATACATACATATATATAGGTAGGTAGGTAGGTTGCTGTGGCTGCCTAGAAAGGCACACTTAGGCCAATTTTGGCCCATTGTGTTACCACGTAGCGCAGAGGACCATGGTTATTCGTGGGATTCGAACCCACAGCCTCTGGGACGGTAAGACAGCGCGCTAACAACTGAACTATCAGAGGCCCCATACATATATATAATATAATATAATTTATAATAATTATACATATATATATGTATGTCAAAGGACAAAATGTGTCCTATTGTCAGACTAAGTGATGCTAATCTCGTGTTTTTTTGAGGTATGTCCAATGTACATATGTCGTGTTGCAGTTTGTACAGTTAACCTTATATATATGAACTACCCGTATTTTTCTTGGTTTGCTATCTGGTCCTTGATTTATGTGTATTTACTATTTAATTTGTTAATTCTAATGTTTTTAAGCTATCATTTGGTGGCTTTTGAAATTCTTGCAATAATTTAGTTTCATTAAACTATACATAATCTTCTCTTTCTAGGAATATGCTTTCGTGTGATAACTAAGGACGTTTATGTTTATTATTTGCAAGTCTCCACGTCGTAGTGACCTTGTTGTAAATCCTGGCTAGAATGTCCGTCGCCGTCAAGGGCCATGTATTTTCTGCTGTGTACATTATTTATTTTGTAATTATACTCGGCCAAAAAAAAAGTATTACTTCTTAAAAAAAAATATGAATTTCAACTGCATATATTACACATTAGCCGGTTATCATCATTATGACATAAGTATATCAAAATAACAGTATGACTCATTAGCTAAGCTTAATTTTGGATGACATTTCGGCCAACAATATCAGTTTTTAGCATTTCATGGGCTCGGCAGATCTTAAGATCTATAAATAACTCTCAAAAAGTTCGTTAGGTATATGATCCAAAATTGGTTTAGCTTCTATCATAATAACCAGTTTTAGTTGTCAAAATGTAAATTACCATCATAATAACAGGTAATGTTTCCAAGGTATTAATTCTCAACAAAATGCTGTCATAAGAAACTTTTTTAAAAACCTTTTTAATGAGTAATTCACATTTATGTCGAGTAGTTAAATTTTAAGTAAAGCAGAGACGGTGAGTGAAACTCTCTTTTCTGATTTTTATTACTATTTATACAGGAATCTGGAAAACTCGCTATTGCACTATCTGCTTCCCCAGTGCGCATCGTCAGGACAGGCAGTTATGGGATGCATTCGCTTATCATTATATGCATGCATTTATATGTATATAGCCATCAACAACTAGGGTGGAGGGTAATAAGTCAGCCACCTCTCACATTAATTTTAGCATTATTTATTTTTCGAAATCCTGTTATCAGTCAGCTTGTAATAAATTCTCTGACATCTACCCAAAAGCATGAAGCGGTGGTAAAAAGAAGAGTAGTTAATTTCCTCAAAATTACTAATTTTAATAATTTAATCCAGTAATGTTCTACTCCCCCATTAATTATGTGGTTGGTGTTACTTATTTAGACAAGAAAAAAATCATTGCAGGACTTTGCAATTAAGTAACAAAGCATATATTTGCTTAGTGTATTGTGGTAACATGTTGAGAGGAAAACTAAATTGAAGTTAAAACAATCAATTGAGGAAATTGTTTTTATATGGCTTGCTTCTTTTTTATATTGCCGAAAGCACACATGCATCAATATGGCATCAAGCCATTTATATATGGTACATATGGTACAATTTAAAGGACGAGGTCTTTTTAAAGTTTTACGTTTGGCATCTGTATTGTTCAACTTATCTTGGATTAGTTTTGTTGCAAAAAATACACGTGCCTATAGGCTTTACTTGCTCATTTGGAAGGAACTAGCACTAAAAATAACTTTTTTGGCATAATTTGAATATTTATAATAAAGGGGATAAATACAAAATTATAGGAATAGGAGACGTTCCTTTAATAAAGAGGTAACTACAGCAAGGAAAAATAAAAGTTCCAAATTTTAACGAAACATGTTTTTGTTGTGCGCTTTGCCGCGGTAAATATCTCCCTATCACATTGATTTGCATCAACGATACAGTTTTAAAGCATCGATTTCAGCATCTCTAATAGCCCCGTCAATTTGCTCTACGACAAGCTATTTCCCACCGCCTTGCCCCATTAAGTGCTATTTTATGAAACCCTGACTACTCCCATCTATTGTGATTAATTGGCCTTCACGTAATATGAAGTGAAGCATAAATATCCTGGAAATTGTACATACGACGTACATCAGATAGAATAATCGTTATGGGGATTGTCATTCTTTGATTTTACTTTCTTTAGGCAATTTGTTCTTTTGTTTTTAATAAAACTTTATAAATTAATATCTCGGTGCGAAATAAACGGTTAGTTCTCTGACATGAAAACCATTGGTAATTTTATTCAAGATAGTTTATAAAATCTAACAAGCTAATACTCGTATTTTTTATTTTATTATTTTCCTTAGTTAAACGAATGAACTCCGGTTCACATTGTGAAATCTGAAAGTCGGTAACTCCACTTCTTCTAACAGTTACATATGTTAACTTAGCGGTGGTATCATGCCTAGAAATTTCATAAGAGTACCACTTGAATTAGTAGCAATATTTAATGTGTTTCTGCTGTAAAAGGTGAGAATATAAGAAACGAAAAGGTTTCTGCCACTAAATTAAAACTTATTTTTAAAGAAAAGTATGTTCTTTTTGTGTCTTTTTATACAAAATGCATTCACCAAAACCTCAATTAATGTAGGCTAGGTTCTTAGTGCGTTGAAGAGGTGAATAAACAACTAAAAGCCTGCTGGAATTTGTTAAAATCGTTTATTGTTTGTGGTTTATTTCGTTTGCAGCAATCTTCATTAATTTTGTTATCGGATTAGTTCATAAATCGGGAAATAAGAAAATGAAGAAAATTTGCGAAAATGTTTTAAGAGAAATACGGAAAATACTACCCGAAGGTCATTTGCATTGAGAAATTTCAACAAAATTGTATAAATCTGTTACCGCCATAAACTATTATAGAAATTTCGACTTGGAAATGAGTTTTTGTTATCCAATTCCTTAAAGAGAAAAGTTATACGTGATATCGCAGCTGGCAGGAAAAAAAAATGCCGTTTATACGAGCAATCGCTTAGAGAAAACCATGATCTTAGCGTAAGTAATGAAACTATTAGACGCACCTCAAGAAAAACTGATTTAAAAGACTGAGCTAAAGTAAAAAAAAAAATTACTCGATAAAAATAATAAATATATGTATTAATTATGTGAATGTTGGAGAAAATTCGACGAAAAGTGAATTTTAAGAAAATGAAAAATAATTTATCCAGCTTCGACACTGAGTGTACCTGCAGTGGTAGATAGTCAGCATTGTTGACATTTGTGGAAAGAATATTAGGATAGTAGATTTTTGGCGTAAGCTGGATGTCACAGCTCAAATATTTCGAACCAAGTCCATGCTACTTGTTTTAGACCATACCATTAATGCTTTATTCACTTTGTACACTTTATTGCTGAATTCCTTCGTAAACCTTCTTTTTTCTTCCTTTAGAATTCCGTTTAAAAACGTGGTTTTGATATCTATATGATGCACTAATAAATAGATTAGAATAAATGCAAATACGAAACGGAAACTTAAAATTTTTGCCAAAGGTGCAAATGTCTGATTGCAATCCATTAAATATTCTTGACTAAAACCACGAGCAACTAAACGAGATTTATACATATTTTAAAGGATTTCCAAATTCGACATTCTTTATACTAAATACCCACTTATAAAGAACAATATTTTTATTTGCAGGCCTTGGTACTGAACACCAAGTTTTATTCTGAATTTATTTCATATTTAATGGCTTACTACTATTTACCATTATGATCTGTTTTTAGTTTCTTTATATGAATTTAGCATGGGATAGGTAGCCCGTTTTAAAAAAGTTTTCTGCGTACCATTCTTTGGAGACCTCTGACCTATGCTCTATATAACAAATAACGAAGCAATTTAATCGTTTCACTCCTCTTAGGCTCTTTTCCTTTATTTTTGTATGAAGGGTCATTGTATTCATCTGTTTCATTAAATTCATTAGAGATAGTTGATATTAGTTTTGACTCCATATCAGATCCACCAATTTTTTTTTCTAGGCATACACTTGTATGATTTACTATTATCAGATTCTATTGATTTTGACCTAATGTTCGAAATATCTATTTCTTTCCTTTGCTTCCCTCTTTTTAATTGTATATCACCTGTGTCAGTTTTATTATAAGAGTTTCCAGAATCAACATTCTCTAGCCGCATTACAGGCCTAAATACCACTTATTATAATTTATCTTATCAACAATTACATCTCTCACAACAACACACTTCTCAGTTCCCACATCTCGTACTATATAACTAATACTTGGCTCATATTCAATTAGTATATCTTTCCAAGATTTTCATCAAATTTATCATCGCTCAACATTGCATTTGCCTTTTCAGTCACATTTCGTACCATACACTCTGCTACACCATTCAACTAAAAGGTTCGTGGAACTGTGAAGTGGTAACTAATGTGTTTTTGAACATAATAATCCTTCATCTCATTAGATAAATATTCTCATCCATTATTACAATAAATTAACAACTTTTAAATTAAAATTAGCCCCACTTTTGCAATCAAATCTTTAAAAACTGAAAATAAATAAGATTTATATGTCAACAAATGATGACTTTGCCAATTTACTATTTATATGTACAAGCTTTATATAAATTTTCACTAGTTGTGTTGTAACATTATCAATCTACTCTACATCGTCAATCATTTCATCATATTTTAATTTCAAGAAATTCATTTTTACCATGTGACCTAAACGTAGGTGCCATAAATCATATCTATTAATATTTGCAATGTTATGTAACTGATTATTAATTTCTTTATATAATTAATTTTGAAAATTGCTACTATGTAATTTAGCAGAATAAGTCACCAATCATTGCCTCTTTACCAATATACTTTACCGCTACTCTATTTTAATTAAAGATAATGGTCATTCGTGCTTCTTGCATGTTTGTTATAAAAAGTAGATTGTGCGGGTCTTCAGGACAATTCAGAACATATTTAAATAAATTTGGAACATTGCTGTCCTAGATGTCCTTTCCGTCCACAATAATTTCATCTTATGTGAGTTTTTATTAAATTTGAAAAACTGTTTCTTAAATTGTCCTGACCGATCTTAAATGGTCTAGTATTATCGTTACTTCGATTATTGATATTAAAACTCTCAAGTTTTTTTGTGATAGTATCGCCCTTCCATTCTGTAATTTAATTTCATGGTATAATACTTTGATTTTAACAAAAATAAATTGTCTTCAAATAAGGTTTCTATGACACCAGTAATCACACGATCATATGCAAGGGAAGTATCAATATTAAATACGAAATTTTATCAGACTACTCTAATTTTGCTCCCACAGCAAATAACACCGTGATTAGATTATTAAAAATCATGAAATGTTTAACAAAAGATGTATGGCTAAACTTTTTCGCTTATAAATTGCATCTTAGTTACAAATAAGTTCTTTCTGCTTTCAGCATAAGTGAGGGACATGAGTACCAATATAACGCCAAAAAAAAAATCGAAAATCGAATATACGTAGCCCGCGGAAATTCAAAGTTCGCAATATTTTTTGAACAGACTTCGTATGTTGAAACCATGTAGTCTGTTAAAATATGGCAGTGATGGAACATTCTTCAGAAATTGATTAAACTCTCCTAATTTAAATGGTTATTTAAATTTTGAGATTTTAGAATTACTACCCTTCCCACTCCAGAATTGGTTATGATATTTTTATATAATACGTTTTTTAAACATATTGAAATGACATTTTTATTTTTTAGTCTGTATTTCTGCGTATTTCTAGAGGAGTGCAAAACATTGTATTTTGTGTTATTTCAGCGCCATCTACGAGTATAATCAAACCAAATGTTTTACACAATAATTATGTATTTTGTAGCGTATAATCACAATCCGCAATAAAATATGGTGTTCCTATTTGAAATTTCAAACTCACAGCGGGTGGAGGCGGTGTAGAGCACAGCAGACGTCTCTTTCGGAGATATTGATTTTTTGTCCTAAAAATGTTTTTTGTATTATGCATTTTTTGTATTTTTCCACGGATGCCATGATCGTGTGGATCGAAACGCAGTTCCCATATGCGCGTAAAGTATACGCAGATGCAAATTCTGTTACAATACATTATAACCGGCATGTTTTATTTCTATTGTATTATGTACATTATATATATTATATATGTATGTAAGCCCAAAAACAAGTCAAGTTAAACAGAAAAAATCCACATGTAAATAAAGCAATGGAATTGAAAGAAATGTATTCCTTATATTCTCCCGAGAATAATAAAAAACTCAATTCTTTTAGCAACCTAGGACTGTCTGCCTTATGCGAAAAGCTGCGTTCAAAGTAATGCAAGAAAGTTTGTCACTGAGCCATGATCTGATTCATTGTGAAACTAACCTGATATGAAATTGGGATATCATTGATTTCGCAGAATTTTTCTTCATATTCAGTTATTTCAGAAATTTGATCATTAATTAGAAAAATCCTCAATCATCTAGAACTCCACCCACATTTCCTTATTTACTTTCTGGAGTTTTATACTTATATATATATATTCGTCTATCGAAGTAGTTGGCGTAGTATTTTCTGTGAGGCTTTCTACGTGAGAGAATTCTCTTGATGTTATATCGCCTTTGGATTATTTTTAACTTTTGCTAGCATGGACAGGAGTTTTGTACATGGGTATACGTGTACGCATGGGGTATACGTGTACGCAACTGCAAGGCAACCCAATTCCGGTAACGGTATCCCGCTTTAGAGTCTTTAAATTTTGTAGGAAAAGAAAGGCTTTGTACTTATGCTGGAAGGAAATTCTTGTCGCCTGATTCGCTCGTGGCCAAATTGTTCTCAGATCAGCCCATGTTAACCAAGCATTAAAGTACAGTACTTGTTTTTAATCTGCGTCTTCCCTGTTTCTCCCTTGAAGTCTCAACGTGATTCTTGGTACACCAACTAAGCATGGCGTTTCTCAGCACACGGTTGTAGGACCTTGTTCGACAAAGGCGCAGGGTGTTCCTGCTCTTGTTTCGCCGTCCAAACACGGCAGTTTTCTGCAGACCGACGATGTGCTCTCCTTATCTTCATCGTCACACCGTCCTAACTTTGGACCAACAATATCAACAGCATCATCGCCTAACACTTGACGCAGCAAGGCTTGGAATAAGCTTCGGTTGTGTCTGGTCCAAGAAGTGCTCATTGGTCGCGATCAAAGTTTCTTTATCGCTACTGGAGGTATTTTTCTTCATTCCTGTAGCCAGTGGTTCTAGAAATGTTTCCTTGAAGTGAATGGTAATCATGCTAAATTTCCAGCCCACATTAGTTTTTAAGGATTTCTTCTTGGTTTTTAAGTAGTAGTAGGCTCTCGCTTTCCAGGTGATTGATTCTGGTGAAGTTAAGCAGCAGTTCTTTTCTGGAGCCCTTGCTGGTAATGGAAATGACATCCACCTTGGGTAAAGTGTTCTTCATCACAAAAGGCTTCAATGTCATAACTGTGCATACGTCACATCTCATATGCCATTGCGTAGTAGTTCCAAAATCTGCTCTGTGAGAGTGTTGCAAAACCCTTATCTTATTGTTGCTGCCTCCTACAAAATTTGTCCCGTTGTCGGTATATATTTCCTTGTTTTCTTGACGTCCAATGAAGTGCTTATATGATGCCTGGAAGGCATCAGTGGTGAAATCGCTCACGAGCTCCGCATGTACCGCCTCTGTAGTCATGCATATGAATAATGCGATGTATCTCTTGAGTTGGCTGGCTCTTCTTCGCTTAGACATTTTTGGGACGTAGCAGTAAGAAAATTGTGGAGATGGACATTTGCCCACTGTCGCAAGATTTCCCATTAAAATCTGGGTTGCGTTCTTGTTCTGAGGCATGTCATGTCTCTGTGAATCCAGAAAGATAGCATGATCTTCTAGATCTGCGATGAAAAGAAAGTTTGATAGCCGAGTTGTTCATTGGGTAGAGATTGGCACAGAACCGAAAAGAATCCATCCTTGCTTGATATTTTAGGCTGCCGGCTGACTCCCTTTGAAGCCTTCGCTCATTACATTAGCTAACCTACGTCGGCCCCTAATAACAGATCGATATTCCGGTAACGCTTGAGCTCTGAGCCTAAAAGTTCCTTTTGGGGAGATAGGAGTTTATCTTGTTGAGGACTAGTACTTCTATAACGATGAAGGAGTTATCCTCTTTTAATTGTAGACTGAATTTTACTTTACTTCTTTCCACATTATGTTGCTTGCATTTTGTACTTTAGCGATCTGTGCTACCTCTTTACTTATAAAGCTTGCTTGCGAGCTTAGTTCGACTAGTGCACTAAACTGTTCCAATAGACCAAAATTATTTGTTATTCTTACTACAGCCGTGTGAAAGGCTATTTTGTTACTCTTAACTAGAATACCAGTTGGGAGTTGCTTCGAGTTTTTTAAGGAATCTAAGATTCGGTAGCACCTTTCCAAAAACTGCAGCAGTTCTTCCACCGTCACTATTCCGACGTTTAACAGTTGAGATGTTTCAGAACCTTCAGGCATTCCCTTATATTTAGTATAATATGTAAAGGATGATTAGGTCTTAAGTCTTAAGAGTTCCACCGGTAGCAAATGAAGAAGAACGCTGAGGACTTCGCCCTAAGAGGTGTCTCTCTGTGAGTAGGAGTAGCTGCCAGTCCATTCCTAGAAGGCCCAAAACATGGAGTCACTTGGGGTGAAAATAAAATTCGCGAGCATCTCAGCAACAAGGCGATAATCCTCTTTGTGGATCCAGCATTCCGGTAGTCTTCGAACCAAACGTCTCACAGAGTAGGCCAGAAAGGTCCCTCCTCACCTGTTTCTCTTGTGACAAAAGAGGCATTGTCAATTCTCAAGAGACATCAAGTCAACTTCAATCCCGATCTTAAATTTAGGTTTTCACACATTCACATTCCGAAATTCATGTAATTATTATACCTATTTATTATTTTTATCGAATTACCTAACTGATTACCTTTTAACAAGGTACAGCATATCCAAATAAAGAAAAAATTTCGAAATTTATTTTTGCAAACCTTTTTCTAGTATATTCCATTCCCATGTTAACTTAAAATTAAGTAAATTCAATAAGAAATCTGATTAGTATTAAATGCTATTGCATATTTATTTGTAAGTGTTTTAATTATATTACAAGAATATGACACAACCGAGCCCGTGTTACATAAAGGATTTTCCGAGTTCTAAGTATAAAGTGGAGTGGTACATGGTCAGTTTCGCAACTAAATAAAAATTATGCTTTATTAAATAAAATCAGACAATATTTTTATACATAATAAATTTTTTATTTATTAGTAATTTTATCTCGACTTAAATTTCGGCCTCGTTGGACTCGTTTAAAACTCTCGAATGTGCGGCCGTTTATAATTATTATTTGGGTTGGTAAGAAAGTAAATTGCAGTCTAATTGCCATGAAATTATTATTATTATTATTTAATTTGGTAAATTAGATTTTAAATTAGTTGCAGTCTAATTGCCATAGAAATGTAACAGCTAACCGACTAAGTTCTAATTAACATTTAGCTTCAAATTTATTTCTCATCTTTGCAAAGAAACTTACCTGGAGGTTGTAAAAGATTAATTTCTCCAATCTACAACTCTACGAGCTTTCGAAAAGAACTACCGAAAATCAAACTCCAATCTACAACTCTACGAGCTTTCGAAAAGAACTACCGAAAATCAAAAAGAAGCGTTTTAACAAAATAAGACTGGAAATTGAAGACCTCACGGTATGCTCAACTGAAAGAGCTAAGGTTTAAACCGGCGAAAACCTTGGAAATACCTTCCAATGAAAAGCGAACTCTGCTCAAAAAGCTCATCAAGCTTTGGTGGAACGAATCCAGGGGTTGGCTTGCATTAAAGTCATGTCAACCCGCTGAAATTTACCATTTTCTTAAATTTGCCACAAACTAAACTTGCTCCTTTTTCCTTGAGGTCCGCTTTAACAAAGCAACAACTTGTCGGAATGCTCTCTTCTCCGACGTACCCTTCAAGTCTACGCAGCCTCCATATGGGCTCCTGAGCTTTTCCTTCGGAGGCCTTACTGCTCCACCAGGTTACCCATTAGTTGAGTTTCTCCTGTCGAACTATACCAATAAAACACCTCGACCCCGCGACCCACAGGTTGTGAAGAATTTTTTTAAGTATTGCTCTACATTGCTGTTTAGTAGTAGTGCTGAGAAAATTTAATAGTGCCCCCTTGGACTGAAAGTCATTGTAAAGAAGGAGTGCCGTCCAGTGATGCTATCAATCGAGTGCGCTAAGTGAATGTTCCCCCGCCGGAGTGAAACTTTGCCAGCGGCTTCTACAAGACTTGGACGACGCAAAAAAGTAAAGTGTGTGGCCGACTTGATCCGTGACGAGTCATGATTAGTAAGTATTCTCTTATTTAATTATTCGCGTTAACTTACTGTAAGAGTCAAGTTAGCATATGTTGCTGGAATGACTGGAGCAGCTATCGGTCTAGGGAACAATCCCGAACAGTTGCCAAATAAAGAGAAATCGGAGCTGTGGCAGTATAATTGAATTCAGTTTCGATCCAACAGCAACATGCAGCACAAGTACCTATCTGGCTAGAGATTTTAGTAGTTGAATTTTTCTTGAGTATTCTCCCTTTGGCCCAGGCTTCAGAAATCTTTCGCGACGTATTACTGAAGAAATTCGTTTACTCTTATCAGTATTCCACGCGAATCCACAGGAACACAGGTCAGATGCTCTTCTTTATCTCAAACTTTAACTTTGAACCTCGCGGCTTATGCCACTTGTTTATTTAATATCTAGTATATATTGAGAGACTGCGTTCCTGGTCTAGGTTACTTAGTTCCTATAAGCGTAACCCCAAGCAGAATAAGTTATATCGCCTCGGATGAAGATTTCATATTTTTAATAAAATGGACTTGGTTGCTCCTTCCGTGATATGAATTTAATAAGCAATAAGAGTCAGTAATTGAAACATGAATAGCTTTAATTTATGACCGGCGTGTTCCATTCATTACACAGCTTACACTGCTCTAGAGAATAGATAATCAAATTTACAATGATGCTTTTTAAATTTTGCAGCATTTGTATCAGTGTGTGCTACTAAAAGCTTTAAAAACAAAAATTGGAGACTAATTTTCCGAACAATATGCTTACTTTAGACTTGCACATTCGCTTCCTTTAATCCAACAAGAATAAATTTTTAAAATAATTCAACTAGCATCCTCTAGACTTATTTAATGATATAAAATTCAACTACATTGAACTAAATGGCGCGAAAAGCGAACAAAACTTTCATGAATTCATTAAAGTTCTTGTATAAACACGGAAACAGAGCGACGAGCTCGTCTCACAGATTATTCGAGGAAACTCTTTTTGGAGAAATAGTTAAACAGTTCCCCATATGTCAGGGTTGCAATGGTTTGCATGCAGCATCTTACATCTATTTATAAAATATAGACGCATTACAATTATTATTTGGGTCCAGGTATCAATTCCAAATTTAAACCCCAAGAACTATTTCATGCTTCTTCCTCCACCAGACAGTTTAACTGAAGTAAACATACTATGCCGGATTGGGGCCCTAAGGAAAGTTAATGATTATTGCCTGGACGAATAAACATGTATATCGTTCCCCTAATGTTCGTTTTATACATATAGTATACCGTTGTGGTTTAGATCCAACCAAGGCAGGAGGGGTTTAGATTAATCTATGAAACTCAAAAACATAATTTAGCAGCACAAAAAGTAAGACGGAATGTGCTTAGGTAAAAATTGAAATAACATTTTATCCAAGCACTTTAAAAGTTTGCCTCTTTGGGCAGGCAGTTGAGGTATAATTGAAAAGCTGGCTAGAAATGAGGAGCAATTTCATTTCTTGGGACTGAGCTTTATTAATTTATTGGTAATTCAACAAGTCTCAGCGTAAGTTCTGGGGAATAATTCTTTAATTTATTCCCATTTCTCATCAGAGTGTTGGGACAATAGCTTGTAAGTAGATCTGATCCAGCCAATAGATGTCATTGGTCCTCCTCCAACCGAGTTAACACCAAAGATCATCTAATATAAGATGTGATATTTATGATGTTTTTCCTTATCTTTTTTCGACCTCCAACCCATTAGCTAAGCGACCCTGCAGATTTTGCTAAAAGTAGATAGTTATAAAGGGTTCACGTGTGAACGAAAGACAAAAGTTTAAGGGGAGACGAAACAAAAATTGAAATCACGTTTCGCCACCAAGAGCAACGCACACGTTCGGAAACTTTCCGGCGCCTTTAAAAACGCACATTAAAAAAATGTAAATAGTCCACATCCGTACATATGCTATGAGTGTACTATCTGCCTGTTTCCCTTCTCAGAATTTCCCTATGCCTGAGTATTTCGCGGGGACGACATTAACACCATGCATGTATACATACACAGCGCCGTAGAGACTTTACAGCGCCTGGTCTGGCTGGTAAGTGCTGTAAATCAGAATATTTAATAGCTTATTCTTATCTCTTTCGTTCTTATTGGTATTCAGATAAGGCATGGGAAGCAACAGTTCTTTGCTGCTTTATCTAATGGGAACATTTTCCCCAGACTGTTTGAGAATATTGCATATAACTTGAGCTTGTATAGATAGTATATGTATTTAGATGATTTTTAAGTTAACACGGATGGACGTTCATTTAAAGTTTTTCCCATCGAAGTTGGTTTTAGGTATTAAGTACGTGATTGCCATCGACTCGGCTTAGTACTAATCCAGAATGTGTTTTCTTACTTCTAACGTATCGTATTTATGCATATTTAATACAAATTCCCCTACTAGGGGACGGACGAGCAAAATGGAGAGACGAGAAAAACGAATAAATGTCCTTGATCGATGTTTAATTGGTAAAAAGAGACAAACCTAGTAATCATACTCTCATTGACACGCCGGTACTTCAATGCGTGTGTTTAGTGTTTTGTTTTCAAATATTGAAATTTGGAAAAAAAATTAGTATTTTCGACCGTAAGTATACTGTGATTGCTTCGGGGTATTCGGGGTTGTCCATATTTTAATATTTTCAATACAGTATTCTGCAAATAATCTTGCAAATATCATATTCAGTTTGGGTTTTTGACTCACTATTTTTAATTAATTTTCTATTATATGTATTAATAAAACACCTGAATATTCATTTTACTCGCCACGGATGGGCAAAAGAATAATCGTTAATTTTTTTATTGCATACTTATATGCTTGAAAAATTTAATGAATGTTATATTTTAGTCTCTTTTTTAAAGTACAAATTTATTAATAAATGTAACTTTAATTTATTTTTAAAATTAACGTATTTCCTCTTGGCTTTCATACCCTACTATACATATGTACATATACTCCTATAAATCATTTATTCAGTTTAAATTGAAAAATTTTATAATTTCATTTTAAAAAACATTTTAGTTAATTCGTACTTTTTACAATTAGTGATGCATGTATAATGACTAATTCGAGCAGAATGAACAACTATAACAATAAGTTTCTAATATTTCTTTATTTCTTTCACTTTGAAAATAATTAAAGAGTTACATGCTTATTTAAACGTTTAAAAGGCAATGCGATTTAAAAAAATTATATGTTGTTAATCAGAATATGTGCATTGTGATTTTATATAGGTATTTACCTTCAACATTTAAAACATTAAATCATACGCTTTCGCCGTCTACCGATCCTGGTACGGCGAAATATGTATACATATATATTGAGTAGTTATTTTGTGTGCAAAAGTAACAAATATAAAAAATAAAACTCTTTGTTGCCTACTTTCCAAAATATACATACATATGTATATTGAAAAAAATTAATTTTAATTCACTTTCAATTACTGAGGTTGCTATTCTCGCAAATTATTCACGGAGAATACAAAGAAATTGAAATAGTTCGTCTTCACAGAACTAGCGCTTTTAATTGCATTATATTAGATATTTTTTCTTCAATTGGTTCTATGATTTCGTAATTTCAAAAATTTTAACGAAATATTTACATATCTCAGGAGTTGGATATTTAGCCACCTTTTTTTTATTCAAGCAATATTCAAAATCGGCTTTGACAATAAACAATTGCTTCAAATTTTCTCTAGATTTTGCAAACAGTAATACACTTATGTTTCATTGTGAAAGTTTCAAAAATTGCCATAAATCGTGATTACTTAAATTGAAAAATTGCGTTACAATTATGCAAGACAAAAATGTCAATCAGCTATCAGCTCTTGTTGTAGAAGTATTTTTTATTCAAATAGTGATTCAAATCGGAACTGTCTGTAAAACATTACTTCGGGGTGGAGTCCTATATTCCCTCCCGTCAGGGCCCCCTACGCTAACAGGCGCTCCCTGTTAGCGTCCTGTTCTTTCTGGCGAAGGATCCCTTCCATGAAAAGGGCGATCCTTCGCCAGAAGTCCCTTCCCTGCACCTCTGAGTGAGGTAGTAATCGACCTCTACATGCTGACGGTTAAGCCAGGTGCCCAGCCGCGGAATAACCAGGGTTGTCCATCGGCTCCGGGACTCCCCGTATCATCTCTCCTGCCAGGACGCCAAGGTGATGCACTGCACGACCCAGCGGGTCCCCCGCCCCACAACAGGATTCTCCTGGTAGGCACACTGTCGCTCCCTGGTCAAGAGGTCAATCAGAATGACCCCTGCGACCACTAACACCGCCGGTTCCGAGACTGTGCGATAGGAGCTGGCAATGTGGAGGGCCGCACGTTGCTGCACCAAGAACAAGTGATTGCGGTACTTCTTCCACCGTATCACGCCGGGCCAGACTTCTGCCTCGTAGAGCATGATGGCCTCAGCGGTGCAGAGCAAAAAACACCGTTTGCAGGGTCTGGGTCCATCAATGATGACCATGATCCTGGTTACCGCCGTTGTCACCGCAGCCGTCCGGCCTGCTCCGGATATCGTCCCAGAAGGTGAGTCTACAATCGAGGCTCACCACACGTACTTGATCACGGGGTTCGTCTGGATCGACATGTCTCCTACCCGCATCTCCCTCAGGAGATGAACAAATGGGATGAATCGGTCAAAGGGGTGGAGATTTAAGGATTACCTTATGTAAAAGTGATTAAAATCCGATAATTTATCTAATATATGAAAATTACTTAATTACCACGTTTGAATTCGCATTTATTGAATCTGTACTTTCCGAATCAATGCCTGATTGATATTAAAAAATTGGGGTGATTAGGGAAGAAGAAGATGTCGCTCTTATACATATATTATAAATAAGTTTGTTTTATTATTGATAGTGTTAATGGTTAACCATGTACATGTACAAATTAACGACATTGGATCAACAGAGTGCGATAATTTTGAGCGACTTTGGTTATACTCGTGATACTGGGCTGAGTCTACACTCACTTGGCAATATTGGAAACCAATTTCATTTTCAGATATGATAAACTTTTATCGTCATTATAAAAATTATATTAAAATTTTTAAGAGGCTAAAATTTGGTTGAAAGCTTTTGGAGCCTAATCATAGATGCATAGAATGCACAAAAACTTTCCTCACTCTTCACTCCTGTAGTAATGCCGTAATTTTAAAATATATTATGTGTTTGATCCAATGAATTTATACAAAACATTTGGTTGATTGTGGCACAAGAGTCAAAGAAGAAAATACATGTATTTATCCTTTTTGTGCATACCTACTATGTGTAGTATTAACCTCATTAATTTATTTATTAATTTATTCATTTAACGCCAATCGGCTTTATACAACAAGGTACACATTGCGAAGTTTACACCTTCCTTACAACATTAAAGATAAAAGAAAAGTTATAGTAAGTAGTAAAATGTGGTTACTCTATATAAAGGATGTGTAAAGATTATTTCAACAGTGAATTTTTAATCCTGCGCTGAAACACTGAGAAAGAACCATTGAAAAATTTACTGCTCGTGCATACCTTTTGCTATACTATTTATAGACCCATGGACTACATAATTCTTAGATGATCTTATAGTATTCAACAGACGGTTTGATCTTAGACCCGGCCTTGAACAGATAATTCCGGAAAGTTCAACAATTTCCGGTGAATCTATGAGTTCGTTGATAACTTTATAAAAGAAAGATAGATCTTCAAGCTGCCTTCACAGAGATAAACTGCTAATTTTGAAGATCGTAGATTTCGCTGGTGTTGAGTGCTAAGCCCTTGGTGCGAACAAAGTACGAAAGGTGTTTCCAGGGTTTATGCTGAATATTCTCCAACTTGTTTATAACTTCGTCTGTGAATAGTGACCAGGCAATGATACAGTATTCCAGAATGGGCCTGACTAATGCCGAGTAAAGACGAAGAAGTGTTGAAGCATTAATATGCATATAAATAAAGTTTTATCAAGGCAATTGCCCCTTATTCGCGGAATTTTTGTCTGTTTTTTTAATGATGAAAGAATTTTTTTTTATTTTTATTTTTATTTTTACCTTTTCTTTTTATTATAATCAAATTCATCTATGGCATAACAGTATTTTGAAATAACTAGATTGCAGTTCGCACTTATACCAAACTCTTAAATCATAGAGTAGAAAGATTAACATTAGTTAATTTAGTTTAAACACTTCCTATGATTTGTCGTAACCTTCCGTTTTATGTATGTAGTATACCTATGTGCTTAGGCAAAATGTTCAATAATTATGAAATATCGAAATTTTAAATTTTTGGCTCAGGCCAGCTGTGCAAAATGAAAAGGGAGTACTAACAAAACTTTCTACATTAATAATAATTAACTAGCGTCTTGTTTGTGTTCCTAAGTGGTATCACAATACGATAAATTTATATTGAGTGTTATGAACACCTAATGAAATCTCCAGGAAAAAATTTAAAAAGTTGTTGAATTTGGTGCTCTAACAATAACATATGTACATTCAATCAAAAATGAATACTAAATGTTAATTATTCTGAGAAATTTTACATAAAATCAACTTAAAAAATTACTATAATTGAAAGCAGTAGTTTGAAAGTTTTGTAAATTTTTCAAGTTCCCTATGACTTATCAGCCACACGTATGGAATCATTTCTCAAGAAATTAAAAAAAGCTCCTCACATCTCCTATACGCCAGATAAACTTTAATCAAAGATTATCTAAATAGCAAGATATGACCATATGCAATTTCTAAAACTGTTTGGGGAAAATTTTCCCATTAGATAAAGCAGCAAAGAACTGCTTCTTATCTAAATTCCAATAAGAACGACAGAGATAATAGGCAGCCAAATATTCTCATCTACAGCACTTACAGTGTAGAGAATAATGTGCACCGTTTTTTACCACGCATTTTTTAAGGCGCTGTAAAATCTTTGCGACGCTGATTGCCTATGCATATACGATGTTAGTGCCGTCTCCGCGCAATGCTTAGGCATAGAAAACTGCTGAATCAGAGAAGGGGGAATAGTCGGGTAGCCTACTCAGACTATATGTACGGATGCAGGCTGTTTGCAATTTTTCACTGTGCATTTTTAAAGGTGCTCTAAAGTATTGCGAACTTGTGCATTATTCTGGATGGCAAAACGTGATTTCTATTTTCGTTCCGCCTCCCCCTAAATTTTTCTCTTTCTCTCACTCGTGCGCCCTTTATTACTATTTATTTTTAGCAAAATTTGTACGGCCGGTAGGTTAACAGGGCCAAGGTCGAAAACAAATAAGGAAAAAGCTCACTAGTGTCACATCTAATATTTAGATGATCTGTGAACTGTGATCTCTCATATTCACTTTTTGCCTCGCAGATTTTGACAGAAGAAAGACAAGTACAGACTAAAGATATAAATAAAGTAACAAAATGTTCAGAGAAAACGAAACGAGAATTGAAACAATTCTGCAAGGAGCTTTTTTATGTTATACACATTTTTTGGAAATACATCACGTTATGCTAAAAAGAATTAAATTTTAATGATTAAGATCATAACAGCAAACAAACCAAGAATTAAAAACTTTTTTTAATTGTAAAACTTTTTTAAAAATGTCAAGATCACCAGTTAGATAGGTACTCAACATTTAAAGTTTCAACCCGCCCTTAAAAATGCAGAGTACAAAAAGGAAGCAAACGCATCCGTATATAAGCTCTGCGTGTTCTATCATCCTCTTACTCCATTTTCGATTCCGATCTTCCCTATAACTGAATATTATAAATGGAAGGCACATACTATGTAAGCATACATGCTAGGCTTTAGATCGCTTTTAAAAATGCATGGTAAAATAATTCTGCATATTATTATTCCTTACACTGAAAGTACATCTATTCTTATCTCATTCGTTTTTATTAAAATTTAATAATGAATGGGAAGCAGTAGTTCTTTACTATTTTATCTGAAAGGAAAATATTCTCGACACCGTTTTAGGAATTCTGTAAGGGTTAGAGTTTTGAGGTGGTAGAGAGGAAATCACTTATTATCTCGATTTTTTTTCGTTACAACCAAAATCTTCTGGCTTTACAAGCAGTAAAATAGCCTCTTGTGTAGGTGGTCTGAAAGTCTGACAAATTTATTCTACAGAGAAAAAATTGAATTAAATGGGTTTATTCATGTGGTAGGAACATTAAAGTTTTAAACAAAAATATGAATAAATATCTGGCGCAAGAGCAGAATAGAATTTCAACTCAATAATTTTTTATATTTCAAGATATTTTAAAAAGTATGCCAAATTAAAAAGAAAACTTCTGAGGTTAATCGTGAGTGTAAAAATCGTTTTTGTGGAAGTATTAAGGCTGTCACGAGTGTTTTTCATGTTAATAATCTTTGAGCATAACCAATGGAACGTTTAAAGAGACTCAGACCACTTTGTTTTGTTCGATACCGACTTAAATAAATAAATTAAATATAATATAAGTTGAAATATGTATAATAGGACAAACAAAACTTGCAACATATTTTACTTCTTGGTTAACTTCGGATAAAATTTCACATTTAAATTATATTACATTTACATATAGTATTGTATATGTTGTTATTTGTTAACTTTTAAAAGGTATCGAACAACATCCTCTATTCCTTCCTGCATTCAACATTGCTCAAACATAATTCTAGACTCTTGTTTTATACATATATTGTTCTAATAAACGATTTGTGAGTACAGTTTAAGTATCCTGAAGTAAAGAATAAGTAAATAAAGTGCAGCGAGGTGATGTTAACAGCAGAGGGGTAGAAAAATATAATAAATATACAGTAATGTTTCTAATAACATTTATTACACAAACACATAAATATATATATAGGGTGCTTTTTGTGGGTATGCCAAAATGAGTGGGATGAAATATCTAACCAATGCAAACAACAAATTGTATGGCAGAGTGTATTATTTAGCACGCGGATCCTATGTCGCGTTAATTAGGCCTCTGCTTGAATACGCTAACATCCAAACATCCAAATATCCAAAAGTCTAACGTCCAGTCCTCAAATTTGCTTTACGTGAGTTTCCCTGGGCAGATCGTCTGAATTTTCCTCCTACTATAACCGCCTCTTGCCGTCTGACTGGCGACTCTTGTGGACGCGTCACCACTTCCTTCTTAACTTCCTTACCTTCCTGCAATCAGCTGATTTCAGGCGATATTGATTACCCCTGACTGCTTCAGCGAATTTCTCTTTATACCAACTCCCGCAACTTAAAATCACCCCTCTCTTCCGATCCGCTTTCCGATACTCTTAACCGAAGGCTTCGGACAGTAAACTTCACTCCTTCCTTTGACTTCCACCTGTCCAAATTATCTCTCAGGAAAATCCTCCATCTTCGTTCCTCTTCTTTTGTCCTCCTTCTTATCGCCTTCATTAGCCCTATATAATTAATCCCTGCCCCCAATTAGTATGTATTTATTTTTTGAGTCTAGTTTAATTTAAGTATTCTATTAATATAAGTAGCTTATACGAAGTTTAAGCGAATAAATAAATAAGTTCTCTAGAAGGCTGCGGAAGGCCAACTCAGACTCATTCGATCTTCAGGTCGACAAGGCTTCCCTTAAGTTTATTAATTAATCGACCCAACTCCCCCTTGTCCGGTTTTATTTATTCTTTTTATTTAATTTTTTTATAATTTACGTTATTTGTTTTATTAGATTAATTTAATTTGAATTTTGTATTGTAGCTTGTATTAAGCGAAATAAATAAATTAATACTCAATGCAGCAACATCCAACTTACTCCAAAAATTTACTATGCTAATTTCGATTCCAAAACTGTCAGTAATGCCGACATACCACTACGCAAGTACACTCACTAGGGAAAGTGAAATGCTTTCCTTTTCCTAAAATTCATATTTTTATCAATTTTTTTCCGAAATGTCTGTAATTAATACATATCCAGGTTAACTAGAGGTAAAGAAGTATGCTCCTTAAGAAACCTTGACTGGTATTTTATTATCTCATTGCCATGTATTAGTAATTGCAAAAATGAAAAATTGAAAAATGAACATGAAATCTTCTTGGATTTACTGTCCTCTGGATTGAAAATTAAATTTATACAACTGATACTAACAAAATCCTTCAAGACATTGATTTACTTATTTTACAATTTTTTAAAATCTAATTCTCAAATTTCCTTATTTTCGTGTCGGGAACTAAGCCTATATGGCAATTTTCTGTATCATTTTTACTTTTTAGCCAGAGTTTTTCATAAGGGGATCGAACCCATAACCTCGGAATGACATACTTAGTACATCACAGCCAAACCGCTCACCTAGCTGTGCAACCCGAGGCCCCTAAAACATTGATGAAGACGGAATCGATAAGCAAGCGTAACATATTGTGGAATGCGGCAATCAAAAATCCGCAGAATCTCCCAAAATGTTCTTAAACATACATATTTACGTACATACAGTATGTTTGGTAAGAGCGTATCGATTTCTCAGAAAAGAAGATAGAAATATTTGAAGTAGAGGGAATGTTTGGTAAGAGCGTATCGATTTCTTAGAAAGGAAGACAGAAATATTTGAAGTAGAGGGAATGAGTATTGCCTATATATGTATATGCGTGTCATGCTTAAAGTCTCATTTTGCGTTGAATTTTCTACTGTTAAGATCGATTTTCAACATGAGTGCCTTATTTTATAAACGTTTTGAAGCTACGTTTCTCTGCGTACATCCGAAAGGACCGAGCTGTAGTAAAAAGAATGCGTCTTTTGAAGAACAACATTAAAAAAAGAAGTCATCGCTATTTTAAAGCTTTTGAAAATGATCCATAAACGACGCTGAGGCGAGCTAGAAGCAAATTAACGGAAAAGGGTATCAACGTGTCTCTATATACCATACGCCAAAAAATAAGGGAAAATTCCATCAAACTCCTAAGTACTACAACTACTTTTATCAGAAAAGCATATCGAAAACCGTTTGAAATGGGCTAATGAAAATTTAAACCGCAATTGGACAAATATTGTGATCACTGACGAATCATCAACTTGGGCATATCAAGGATCTAACCGAGTATGGTTAAAACAAGGACAGCATTACACGTACTGTGTAACACCCATGGATTTCGTGGATACTTCGGTTCGCAAGGATTTCTAAAATTGATTGTTTTTAGTGGACATCTGAATGCAGAAATAATACTGCAAATTTAGAAAAACGGGTTATTAAAATCTGCAGATTCTTGGTTTGGAACGGGAAACCGATCGGGTGTCCTGCAAGAAGGCAACTATTCAAAACACAAAAGTCATCTTTGTACCGAATGGAAAGATCACGAAGATATCAATGTCATGGAGTGTCTTACAAAATCCTGATGCTAATCCAATTAAAAATGTGTTGGTCCTTATAAAGGCAAAGCTGCGGAGGAAAAATGCTTTCACTTTACAACAACTTAAATCATCGGTAAAGAAAGCTTTACCAAACAGACTGTATATAAAGTCTTTTTTCTATCACCTGTAACTTTACGGTTAGAACAAACTGCGCAATCTTTGTGTTTATGCTGGGGATGCGGTGTAATATGTCCATCTAGTCTTTGTTTCTTGTCGCTAGATGATGGTCATCCTCTTTTTTTTTTTCTCTGAATTATTTGGGAGAAATGTAATTGTCTTATTGTCCAATTTTTGTGGCTTTGCACGAAATCTAGCAGCTTCTTTTTTTTGTCTTCCAATTAAGAAAGGCTACTCATTTGCCTGCAAATATAACATTTTCTTTTACTTACAACTGCGAAATCACACTTTATAGAAAGTATATGGTTTTTTTTAAATGCTTACAAGTATTGACAGAAAGGTCTTTCCAATCGATTGATCACACGTTGCGATAATATCTTTTACCGTCGATTAACCTTAATGCTTCAATTTTTTAACACATGAACATTTAAAGGTGACGCTATAGGAGATCACCCTTTTTTTTCTTACCTTTTATTTATATTGTCAATTATGTTATACATACTTTTATTATATCTCGAATCGTAGCCGGTGATTTGCTTAAACTTTCGGATATATGAGATGCAGAATTTCTCTTTTTATAATCACTGACAACTTTTTTAATGAATAGGCAGCACAAGATGGAACAGTTTATATGATTCCTTTAAACAAATTTATTGGATTAACGCTTTGAGGCGCACATTTTTTACTTCATTATTTCTAAATAAAACTTGTTAATTGTGGATTTTCGGGGTGGCTGTATCCAATTCTGATATCAAAACTCGAGAAAAGTCGTTGGAATAAATATAGTTCTCGTATGGTTACTAAATTTGGAATAGCTTAGAGAGAGAATAACTGATAATTTCCGAGTAAATCTTGGATTGAACGTTGAATTTCAGTATACGAACGATTTTAATCACACTTTTGAAATCAGGGAACTTGAAAACCCGTAAGTTGTAAATATACGAGAAAATCATCAATTCTTCTTCTTCTTCTTCTTCTTCTTCTTCTTCTTCTTCTTCTTCTTCTTCTTCTTCTTCTTCTCCTTCTCCTTCTCCTTCTTCTCCTTCTCCTTCTTCTCCTTCTCCTCCTTCTCCTTCTTCTCCTTCTTCTTCTTCTTCTTCTTCTTCTTCTTCTTCTTCTTCTTCTTCTTCTTCTTCTTCTTCTTCTTCTTCTTCTTCTTCTTCTTCTTCTTCTTCTTCTTCTTCTACTTCTTCTTCTTCTTCTTCTTCTTCTTCTTCTTCTTCTTTGATTATTCTTTCAGAAGAATGTTCGAGCCCTTTTACAAGGTGATTATGTTAGTATGGCTATTATCTATTACAGATACCATGTCTACTTGCATTACGTTTTATCTGCTCATTAAATATACGAGTATGTTATACTTAGAAAGTAATTAAAATCAATATGATTAGTTAAGCATAATTGTGATTAGCTAAGCATATTTTAAGAGTACAAAATATCAAGATCAAGAAAAGATGAGTCAGTCTGAAGACCAAAAATGAACATATCAGTTAACAAAGTGTAAACATTATTGTGAGAATAAACTTTGATATAACTGGAAAAATCGTTTCTTTTATTTGAAGAAAAATCCTAAAAATAATTGCTTAATTAAATTAAACATTTAATTGGCGCAGTAAACGGAATTCCTTTCCATGATATGCATTTAGTGATCGAACATCGAATATCAGTATCATGTGGAAAAAGAATAAAAGTTTTATGAAGAAATATACCTAGTCTTGCCATAAATTCTGTCACACACTTTCTAATGCGCGCTTTCTCAGAAATGAGCCTGAAATTGTACCGTTATGTTGCACTTTGTAACAAATGAACTGTACGGCGTAATATTCCGATCAGTTTGGTGACAGTCTTTGGCTCGTAATCATAGAGTGGGGAGTAAAAGAAAATCGTATCGCTGTAAAAGTCTGGAAAAAATGCTTCTGAAATTTTGAATTTGTTGAAACCGCTGAAAATAACAAAAAGATTCATTTATCGTGCCATAGGACAATTTAATGAAACCTTAGGCATAGATGATAGAGCAATGAGCGGTCGTCCACGTACCGTTAGAACAGTCAGTGCCATCAAAACTGTCCGAGAGCGCATCCGTAGAAATCCACTGCGCAAACAAAAAATGTTGTCGAGGGAGTTGGCAAAGATCATGTATTACTAGATGGGACACTCGTGACGTATTTCCTTATCTTTTTTCGACCTTGGTCCCGTTAGCCCACCGGCCTTGCAGATTTTGCTAAAAGTGGATAGTAATAAAGGGCTCATGCGTGAGAGAAAGACAAAAATTGAGGGGGAGACGGAACGAAAATTGAAACACTTCTGCAGGGTGCCTCTTTATATATATAATTTCTCTTCAAATTCAGGACGATTTCGACTTTGCTTCTGTTATGAAATGGTTTCACTGTTTTAAAAAAATTTTTAATTCGATTATAAATTCTTGCTGTAATATTATATTATATATCACGCCAGTCCCCACTCGGCCCAATATTAGGCATTGATGTTCCTGAGATGTATAAATAAAAAGACTTCAGTTTTGTTAGGAGGAAAAAGCCATAAGGCATAAAGAACCTCCTCATTTATTAATTGAAAATATCACAATATTACTTATAGTAATTAAATATAAAATATAAAAATATCTTACAAATGCAATACACTTAACATTTTATTCCTATTATCAAATACTCTTACATTTTTGTTAAATGTTTTAAATACACTATAAGTTTTTACTCTAATATATAACCTAATTAAATATATTTTATCTTGATTTTCACAACAAAAATAATCAAATTCTCTATCTAAAATTTCTAAAAATTTATTTTCAATGTTGCTCTGTGTGCAAATTTCGTTAAAATTGCTACAAAATTTAGTTTCTAATTTTTTTAATAATTTCATAAAATCTTCGGACGGTCTCACTAACTGAGCGTTTTCAAATTCTTTAAAATTTCAAAATATTGAAGAAATACTTTCCTCACTAACTAATTCCGCGGTACATTGATGATGCTGCCTGTGTTTTTTTAGTAACCAACCGCCGAAATAATACAAAGCATTTTCACCTAAAAAATCTAAGTTTTTATAATCAGCATCGATATTAAATTGTTCGCGATTAGAACTTTCTTGCGGATTTGCTATTTTTTCAAACCTATGTATATCAACATTGGGTAATTCTAAGCTGTTAGTTGGCTCGTAATTACCAGATGTTACGCCTTCCATATACCTTATGGAAAAAGATTTCTTAAATGCACAAGTAAACTTAAATGGCGTTAATAATCTACTATTTCCACCACGTTGACGCAATATACCAAAAGCATTTTCTAGAGCGTCTTGGTTTAAATTTCTAGTATAAACAAATTGAACGTTATCGCGCTTTAATTTCAAATGTAACATTATTAGTACGTTAATGTTTTGCAACCAGCCTTTTAAAAATCGGAGAGTGTTTGTAACATTTTTTGTTCCGTCAAAAAAAGAAAAACCTTCTAAAAATAATTTACTATCATTTAAAAATTCTAGCTGTTCTTCAGATCCAAAAAATGGCCTCCTAAGTAATTTACTTTCATTAAATTTACGTGAATTAAAAATGTCAAATAAATTATCCATACGTTCTATTACTTCGGCGGTATTAATTGTAGTCGAAGAAGCGGCATTTGCACTAGCAAGTGTGTATAAACCACTTGCTACGGTGGAACTTATAACTTGAGCAGCAAATTTAACACGCATTTTCTGAAATTGATTTGGGTATATACATATGTTCATTACTTAATTTTGGAGCCGCTCTTATTTGATTATTTTTGTCAACTTTATAAAAATTAACTATATCTGCCTAATTGGCTTTTCTACAATTTTTAAAAATAATACTATATTTCATGAAATTATTTCGAAACGATTTAAGTAAATGCGGAGTATCATACATATAATATACTTTAAAAGAATTAAAATAAAAATAAGGTATCTCAACAGAAACTCCTAAAAGCTTATTAAGAGCAACAAAATTTCCGCCTTGGTCGGAAATTATAAGTCGCGGCCTCATATTTACTGCTAATAATTTATCTATGCATTCAAAAATTACTTTTTTTAAAACTCTGGCTGGACAAGGGATATTAACGAAATAATATCCTACCAAATGATGATACCAATGAGTAACGCCTCTAACCATTATTACAAGCGCGTACTTTGCGGGTAATCTTGTCCTATGATCGCTATAGTTTTCTAAACCTATAATTTCCCCGTTTCGTTTTTGAAAAAATAAATTAGTTGTTGGAAATCTAAATGAATTATTGTCACCGTAGGAAACCACAGGTAATTCTTCCATTAACACTTCCGTAGAGGTTCCAGGTATTTGATCCATCAAATCATCTGCAGAGGTTTCAGGTAGTTCCGCCGTTAAACCTCCCTTAGAACTTCCAGGTAGTTGGTCTATAAAACCTTGATTGCTAATTACAGCAATTTGCGTCCCTAAATGATTACAAATTATTGCTCAACTCAATTTTAAATTATTTAGATATTTTTATACCTTGTGGACTTTTTGGATCAATTAACTGAATATTCTCTGAAATCTTTAATTGATTTCCAAAAGAACTTTCACTTGTTATACTTGGGATCGCATTCCACTTCAATCGGCGCCCTGATTTCCCAAACATTTTATAATGGAAGTGATTTTCACATATTCGAATATCTCTCGAAATATTCTCATTAATTAATTCAGTTCTGTTTAAATTTGTTAACCAAATTTCCCTTCTGTAATATAATTAGATATTAAAACAAAAGTCATCAGGTATAAAACTAAATTTCATAACTTCAGTAAAATTCAACAATATTAACAAATTGAGTTAAGCAAAAGTTATTCAAAATAATGTTGCTTTGTAGAACAATTTATATAAAAACAAGGGTATAATTATTTGTATTTGAGCATATGAAATTTTCTTCTGCTCAAATTATATAATAATTTGTAAAAACTACAACAATTATTAAATTTCTACCCTACTAGATATTTTAAAAATTATATAAACCTTTTTTTATCCTGCGGTATTTTAAAATACTTTAATATCCAATTATTGTCTTGCTCATTCCCACATGCCAAACATTTTATGTGGTGTTTACCCATTTTTTTAAAACAAACTATTATTAATTAAATTTCTTGCAAAAATGTAACGTTCTTTTTTAAAAAAGAATTTCTCAAATTGTAAAACGTCGCTAACAATATCAATATCACCCTATAAGTTTCGCCAGCCGGAGCAGCGCACACGTTTAAATAGGATTGGGTCGCCTTTAAAATTGCACAGTGAAAAAATTCAAGCAGCCCGCATTCGTATACATGCTCTGAGTGTGCTACCTGCCTGTTCCCCATTCTCAATTCAGGATTTCCCTATGCTTGAACATTGCCTGGGGACGGCACTAACACCATCCATGCAGAGGCACACAGGCGAGCCCGACAGATTGGCCCGCCTTTAAAAATGCATGGTAAAAAAACGCTGCATTTTATTGCCTACACTGTAAGTGCTGTAGATGAGAATTTTTGGCTGCTTATTCTTATCTCTTTCGTTCTTATTGGAATTTAGATAAGGCATAGAAAGCAGTAATTCTTTGCTACTTTCTCTAATGGAAAAATTTACCCCAGGCAGTTTTAGAAATTGCATATGGGTTAGAGCTTTGGGCTTGTATAGAGAGTGTCCCACCTAGTAATTCATGATCTTTGGGAGTTGGAAATCTCCACAAGATCGATGAGTAGTCTCATTCGAGATGATCTTCATATGAAGGCTTATCGTCGGTCAACAGCCCACATGTTGACTCCACGGTTAAAGGAAATAAGATTGGAAAGATGCAAGAGTCTCTTGCTTTGGCACGCAACCAATGGTCATGAGAACATCCTCTTTACCGACGAAAAAATTTTTACTGTGGAGCAAGTTTTTAATAAACAAAATGATAAGGTTTATGCAACATCATCAGAAGAAGCTAAAAAAACGGTTCCCAGGGTGCAACGAGGCCATCATCCAGCTTTTGTAATGGTTTGGTGGGGTGTATCCCATAAAGGTGTCACAATACTCCATTTTTGCGAAAAAGGTGTCAAAACCGGTGCGGCGGTTTATCAAGCCAACGTGCTGGAAGGTGTTGTGAAACCTTTAGCGCAAACTCTCTTCGGTGGACAACATTGGGTCTTCCAACAAGACTCTGCTCCTGCTCAAAAAGCAAAAAGCACACAGGAGTGGCTTCGCAACAACATTCCTGATTTTATTGCACAAGAAGATTGGCCATCCGGGAGTCCAGATTTAAATCCGCTGGATTATGCATTATGGACAGAGTTAGAGAACAAGGCCTGTAGAACTCCCCACCGCAATTTGGACAGTCTGAAAAAATCGTTGGTGAAAGCAGCAAATTAAATGTCGTTGAATACCGTGCGTGCCGCTATAGACCAGTGGCCACAACGTTTAAAAGCTTGTATAAAAGCTAAAGGAGGTCATTTCGAGTAAAGCTTTTATTAATTAATTAACAATATCTTATAATAAATTTCGTTGGAATAAACATATTATCTTTTATTGTTTAGATTTTATGCTTCTTTAAAGTTGTGACAGAATTTATGGCACCACTAGGTATATTAGTACTGTGAAAATTTAGTGATCAAACATCGAATATCACTCCTTCCGAACTTCTTACAAACGAGATTTTTTCTCGGGTAAAACTTTTGGTTTGTCGTTTTACTAAGGTCAACATTATCCTGATGAGAATTTTGGTTTGAACGGAAACGGTTTCAGATATTTTAGCGATATTATTTTTTTTTCTTTTCAGACTGTATACTATCTGAATGCCATCGGTCTAAATTTTGTTTTTATTTCATATGACATAGGCAGTGAATTTTCTTTGAGTTTCAGGTGCTGCATGTCAATATATGTATGTATGCATGTAACTCCTCCTCACTTTGACTTTTAAGCTTCCGACTTCATATTTATTATACTGATTTTATTATTTTTCTAAAATGCGTATATAGGTATAAAATTATAATTAATAGAGCTGCAATGATCACTTACATACTATGCATAATATTTCTGTAATATTTCTTTCTTTGGATTTATTTTATATTCGTTATATTTTCTAATACAATTTTATTAAGATATATTGGTTTAACCAAACTTTAATTAATTTCTCTTGACGGATAATAAAACTTTTTGAAAAATGACAATTTGTTGTTATAAATAGTACTCTTTTAAGTGTCCTGTTAACTCAATTTTTCTTTTATCGCAAAAATGCTGTAAGTTAACAATGTAAACATTATTGTCTACTAGTCTACCCTGATTTTGAACGATGATTTTTTTTGCTCAACTTCAGAGAAAAGTTGAAGAAAGAGAAGATATTTTAGGAGCATTCCTTCCTCATAATATTAAATTTTATTACTTTATTCAACTGTAACATACTTCTTTTTAATTGTTGGGTATTTTGATTGCAAAAACAAGATTATATTTATAAATCATTATGCCTGCTTTTAATAATTTTATTTTATGGAAATCTATATTGTATGTGTCTGATTCTTTTAAGGTTAACATCCTGAGATGTATAATATTATTAGCCATTATGGTATCTAATATATGATTAATTTTGTTGTTCAAATATCTGAGTTTCTTTCTTAGTCTAAAAATAAAACTTTCCGGTTAATTTCTTGTATGTTTTTATTAGTCGAGTGTATTGTTTCTGTAATTTTCTGTCTGTTGTTTTCGATTATTATTTTGTGGTTGGTTAAGGTTCTGTTTTATTATTTATTTATTTTAATTTCTTTGTTTCAATAGTGAATAGTTTTGTGAATGTTTTCATCTATTACTAGTAAAGGCTCAGCTATTTCCATTTGGTCTGACTTGTCCATTGTATCAGATGGCCATTTGCTCGCAGGACCAATGAAGATTATTAATCCTCTTTTTTGTCTACTTGGGCTACCGCAAATTTATTTATTTTTTCTATGATCGTAATGAAGGTTTGTTTTAAATAATGAAAGGTATCGAAGTAAATAGTTTCATTTATACTAGTTGGCGTTTCAGTTATATTTAAATTTGGTTTTACTGGATTCCAGTCCTATTTGATCGCTTAACATTTTCACTGTAACTGTACCTGTGTCTGTAATTTTGGGAAATTGTCTCTTAAGGTATTATAAGTCTCGTTAATTCCATTATAAAGAAGTGATTCTTTTGTATAGTATAAAGGGATCTTTTGGTAAAATTATTCTTTACTTTCCTCTTGTTCTCTTGGTGGCTTTTATAAATTTAATTTTTTTTATCTTCTGAGAATAATTTTATGATACGCTATTAGATTTTATTGTAATCTGAATTTTCCACTTCTGAATAAGTGCCAATATAACTAGATTTCATTTCAAACTTAATTACTTATTCATCGTTCTGAGGACTGATTTCTATAACTTTTCTTCTATAGATAGTCCGTGATTTTATTTTTCTTTCCTTGCAGGTATTCGATATCTAAGTTATACATAGTTGTAGTTTCAAAACCCAACGTTGGTGTCGTTGAGAAAACTTTTTACCTTTATATTTTAAATTAACGTTTTTAATAAGAGTAAAGTTGGCTATTATTTTAAACCTTTGACCATGCAAATAAGATATGATATAAGATACGGAGTACACAATGGTAAGGAATTCTTTGTCTGTTGCACTATACTTTTTTTCGTGATAATTTAGTGTTCTTGACACATAGCAAATTGAATTATCTTCTTTAGAAAGAACAGCTTCAATTGCATAAACATTGGCATCAGTTGTAAATGTAAATAACTTTTCAAAATCGGAGAATTTTTAATTCGGATTAGATATTAATTACAGCTTTAATGCTTTTATGCATTGGCGGGTCTGTGGTACTTATTTTCATATTTTTCGTTAGATATTTGATTAAGGGATGTTGTACTTTGGCATATCCTTCTATGAATTTGCGATAGAATCCAGTCGTGATAAGAAAACTTTTCAGTTGTTTTTAGCTTCTAGATAATTCGCTTTTCATTTTATCGTCTAATTTATATGGGTTAGTTTTTATTCCTTAAATGGCCAATACATGTCCTAAGAATTTGGTCTTTTCTTTCACCAAACTTAGTTTAACAGCCTATATTTTTAAATTATGCTCGGTTCAGAGAAGATAAGGATATCGTCTAAGTAGACGACACATATCCCTTAAAATTTCATTGTCTAGTCTTTGAACAAACTCGTTTGGTCCTAAGGGTGATATAAAGACAGTTTTGTTTCATTATGTCTTTCTCGGCAACCAATATCTGGTGATACCTATCTCGAACTGAAATATTCCGGAACTTATTCAATATACACACTGTCTATATTGGGAAGTGGGTATTTATTGTATTTAATTATCTGATTTAACTTTCGATAATCTACCACAAGTCAATATTTTTGAATTCTCGCATTATCACTCTTTTTCGGGATTATGAATATTAATGAAAAATATTTACTATTACTTCTCCTAACAATTTCAATATTCTTGATTTTTCTCCTTAATTCAAATGATTTAATATTATATTCCCTAAATGGGATATTTTGTTTTTTTCGAAATTCTCCATCGATAGTGTTCATTTGTATGTTTGTTTATCTTAGTTATTCATAGATTTTTTCTGTTACTGTTTTTAAATTTAGCAAGCTTATTGTAGATCCTGTATCGATTAAAGCAACGTAGTTTTTATTATTTATAGTTGAAATGATATATGTATATCTTTTAGGTCTTCCAGGTTAGTTGATAAAATATTCATTGGTCCTTATTTGATTCACTTCAGTTCTATTTCTAGCATTTATAACATCTTCTTCCATTCGTTCTGGAATTGGGTAATTCATATTTTGATAATTTGGGTAGTTTCTGATTTATTTATTTGTTTTTTGATTATTATAATCATTTGATCGAGTTTTTCTATTGCTGGTACTGTTTTGTTTTAGATAACTGTTACCGTAATTACTATATTGCAGTTGTCTTGAATTATTGTTATTATTATTTTTGGTTTCTTCGGAATTGTGCGGTATTTGTCTCACATTATTATTATTGTGGATTCTTATCTGTCTTGGATTAGTGTATGTGTTCCTAGTAACATTGGTATTTCTAACTTGTTGAAAATTATTTCTCCCTTTGCCAGAAAATATACATTTGCGAAAAAAATGAAATATAAAAAAAATTATATCACTTTATTTTCATAATATAACAAAATACAAATAATATTAAAAAATTAAATAAGAAATATAATTAATAATAGCACCCGGTCCCAATTTTTTGTTCTTAATATTCTGTAATATCTATTGCAAGATACCATTACGCTGTTCATTAGTCAAATGCTTCGATTTGCCATATCTTTTTTGGAAATTCACATTATTTGGGTTAAAATTTTCCATTTTGGAATTAGAGCGATGGTTATTTTATTTTTCTTAAAAAATATATATTTTACGCAACTGGTCATTTATTTATTAAATATTTACGATATTATTCCAATTAGCGAAAACAAATTTTGCGGCAATTAGATGCAACTTTGAAATACTCATATTTTTAATTTCTAAAATAACTAAACGTACACATATGTATATGCTAGTGTCCCTGAAGAGGTTAAATTATTCTGATCTTATCATCTATTTATTTATCACTTCCACAATTTATTCTGATTGCTAATGCACCAGTCGTAATTTCTTTTATTTTTAATACTAATACATTGCTAAGGTTATTTACTCTTTCTGTTTGAAATTCACTGAATATTGAGTATTCTGAGATATCGGTCACAAATATTCTTATTTTACCTGCTAATTCTTAAATTGTAATTACTTCTAACATGTTAATTTTCTGCATAATGCATAATTCGTCCCTGACTTTTAGATAATGATTTCAGTTTTCCCCTCGCATTCTTCTCAGGAAGTTGGCGGCGATGCTTACAGGTAGTTCTTAGCATGTCCCCAGTATTTCCTCGTTGTAAATGATTGCATAAGCTTGAGGTCCTTACGCTTCACAGTCAGCCAACTGATGTTATGAATGGCGAAAGCGTTCCATGTTGTCCTTCGAAGCTTGTAAGGTATTGGGAATCATTTTCTATATTCCTTTATAATGACGGTTCATCAGGGCAGTAGATTTAAGTTATTTGTTCTGCAAAAAATAAATTAACAAATAAATAATAAATAGATATTTTTTGAATTTTTCTTGAATTATACGCAAACCAGTGTTCGATGCCTACTTAAAAGTGTTGGACATTTTAACTGCTTTTATGGTTAAAGTAAAGTGCTAAGATCGGAAAGATCAGAATTTTTTCGCAAAAACCATAGTTGTTAAATTTATAATATATTTTTTGTTGTATACTTGGTGTAGCTATTTAAAAATAACTGTGTTCCACATAGATAAAATGCAGCCAAGCTTACAAAAGAAAACAGAAAGCTTATTCCTATCTTTAACTTCAGGGAGACTTTTTAATGTATGCGATTTACCTACTTTTCTTACTTATCCATAATTCGCTTAAATCTCTCATTCTGTAAAGAAGTAAAAGAGCATGTCACAAATTAAACGTAAGTATAAAATTTAGCTAAACTCTTAATTAGATTTGTCATACGCTGAAATAGCTATCTGGTAAGAAAATAAAAATTTAAAACTCTGCTGTACTGTTGAGTACTTGATCCTTGTTTCTCTTGACAATCACTAAATATGTCCCAAAACTGATTCGTGCTTTCATTTTAAAATTCTCGTACTCATCTGGAGGGCTTTTGCTATTGCAATTTAGCTTCGTTGAGTATTTACGTGTTAAATTCTTGGTGATTTATGAATACTATTAATAACGTTCTTAAAAAGCATTAGCTCAAAGTACGTACGTTCACATCTCTCGGTATGGGGCAAATATGCTTTCACCCTTTTATCCATTTTTACATTGTTGCTCATTAGTTTCCTATTTTTACCTGTTTTTCTTTTAAAGATGCTTTAAACAGCAATTCCCAACCGTTTAGAGCGAATCAGAAAAACACTGCACGCCATTACTACAAATTCGTCTTAACTTGATAAGGATTCGAAATCACATCTGGTAAAAACGCTTGTCATTTGAGTGAATTGGCAGTGGAACAGTGCAAAAAAGGAATTTTCATTAAAATTTCCATAGTTTTCGCATTTAGATAATAATCACACCAAGAAATCATATCGGCAAATAAACTACTTTAGTCTTGGTGCCAGCGTCTGTCTATGTAAGTTGAAATCCTGCCAAATCATTCTGGTTCCTGAGGAGAGGCAGAATCCCGAAAATGCCCCCAGTACCCGCGATACCTGTTTTTTCACAATGTGGTTAATTATCTCACTACGAAAACAAACGGGTTGCGAAACGCACAGCACCTGAAAGTCTGCGGACGGCACAATATTTCCTCGGTCTTAACAAATATTTGATACATGGTGCCTTTGGAAGACTGGAAGTAACGTTTGGACTGGGGAGGAAATATTTTAAGGATTTGATGTACATGCGTAAGACATATCATTGTTCACAATGAAAATCATTATTATTGATTCAGGCAGGAGTATTCGCGAAATTCAGAAACACTTTCTATTACGGAATTTTTTAACACTTAGAAATTCAAGAACAAAATTGCCTGAGATAGCTATTCGCATTTGCTGTTGGTATCTTCAATTCTTTCAATATAAATGATTCGCACCTGCGATAATCGAAAACGTTAGGAAGGAATACAATTTTCCGTCATAAACGTTTTTGGGAACTAATGGATCTTTGACTCTTAATAACAAATTAGGAAAAAAAATCCTAAATTGCAATTTTTTCAGTAAACATTCATCCGGTTTCCTTTCACGAAGAATTATCAGATTCTGATCCGGTATGTAATGGCTGAATTGATCTGGACAGGTTCATGTTAATTAAAATTAGATCCGTATAAATTCAATATATAAATTCAAATAGCGCCTCCCGTTGAGATAGAACTATGATATCAGAGCTGGATAAGGAGAAGATAGAGGATTTTGCATTAGGAGGATAAGGTATTGAATTCAGGGTCGGATGACTTTAAATTCTTTGAGATGGTTATGATAAGGAACTACCTCTCTGGAGACGATAATATTACGGTACATAAAGAAGGGGGGTGAAACCCGACAGGGTTCTGATCAGGCTATGATGTTCAGTACTCTACTACTAAAAGGACATACCGGAGCACAGCCTGATTCGGTTCGTATCAATATAGTAGGATTATCCCTAAGATAATGCTGCTTAATATAGTTATAGCAGAAACCAACTCCACATCAATCTAAGAAATAAATACATACATCTGTGGGCATTGCACAACACTGCGAGCAGAGGCATCGAACCACCGATTTTCGAATTTTTGATTCGTTGTTCTAACCCACTTGCTGCGGGTTCCTTTCGAGCAATTCTAGTGAAAAATGCGATCGAAAACAACCCTTAAATAACACGGAACGTAGTCTTCTTGCTTTCTTCCACTAAAGGTACTTAGCTTTTTAAATAGCTCATTGAGCGTTATTTAATTTAGTGGAATTCATCCCAATTTTCAGCGCAATTTAATTTTACCGCGTTTTAAAAAAGCACTGGGGCTACTACGACTTTAAATCTATTTGTAATATTTTAGTTTAAATAATTCATTTCTGCTTTGTTTTGCGTTCACTTAAACTTATTCCTCTTCCTATTTCTATTTTATACTTTTAAAATAAATAATAAATACTAATACTGTGCTGATAAGCATAAACTCCTAACTAATATATTATAAAGGGTGTTTTTTAGTCTTTCAAAAAATATAAGTAACGTTGATTCAAAGATCTCCACTCTAGAAGATGAATTGGGTACTAAAATTACAGCCATTAAATACGAGTTTAATTAGTTAGTTAGTTTTCTGGACTATTGTCTTCAGATTAGTTATTTTGACGTGACAACGTCTTATAAATTGGTCCGCCTGAGAATTATATACGAAAACTGAAGTAACGACGAGCCGCTGACATGAGCAGGTGCGCGCGAGTTACATGCTCACATGAATATAACACCTTATAAAATATTACTTATAATTCTAGAACACTAAAATTGCTTAATTGTAAATTTCTTTTGCTAACCCGATCATGATTTCCTAAATTAAGTTTGCTCACCTTTTTATCAAATTACATTGTCACGTTTAGCCGTTCAATCACCTGCGTAGACATAGCGTAAGCATAAATTTGTTATAAAATGTTACCAATAATTTTTAGAAAAGCTCAGTCTTATTGTATCAGTCTCACTGAAGTTGTAATTTTGTTCAAATAAATTTTCTTTAAACCGGGAATTTTAAATTTTTTTTATTAAAAGAATCACAAAGATTTATAACTGGCGCAGTCGGAGCGGATTTTTCTCGTGTCGATAGTTAATTAGTTTCGGACCAACGCGACGGATTATCGAGTTGATACGAAACGTTAATTAATAATTAATAAATCGTACCGACGGTTTATCGGAATTATACGAAATATTAAGTAAAAGTGTTGTTTGAAACATTGTGCACGAGAAGGGAATATTTGCATCGATCAACCCACAACCAACGAAGGCACATCGCTGGAACAAAGTCATCATCAACGACGGAACATCGTTAACTATGTGGCATTTTATGTGGCTGTAAGTCGATATTGAATATTCCTAATAATCCTATGCCTCTCGATAAAAGGAGAAATTCTACCCCCAATCCTTACCCCGTATCTAGAATTTTTAGAAATAGTCTAAGCTTATTTAAAATAAGATCAAGTGAAAATTTAAGTGCTCAAACAAGTGAAAATTTAGAACCAAATTGTGCTGTTTTCAAATCCGCGGAAAATCTATTAGAAGTAGGAAACTTAGATAATAATCAGTTCAAAAACAAAAGTAACAACCAATTTGCAACGATGGCAACTAGTAACGGTAATGAAATAACAACAATGGATATTTTTAATTCATTGAGAGTTCCTGACGCTATTAAAGATCTGCCAAAATTTGACGGAAACTCGCGTTTATTGTTCGATTTTCTCGACAATGTTGACGAGATTCTTGCTTTAATTTCTGTTGTTAATAATACACCTTATGGGCAGATATTACTAAGAGCCATACGTAATAAAATCACGGGACCAGCAAACGAGGTATTAAACACCTACGGAACCCCATTGAATTGGGCTAAAATTAAGGAAAATTTAATTCTTCACTACAGTGACAAAAGAAATGAAACATCCCTTATAAGAGATCTTCATAAGTTAAAACAAGACAATGGTACCCTTGAGAAATTTTACGGTGAAATCATTGAATTACATGCTAGTATGACTAACCATATCAATATTCACGAGAAAGACCAGAGTGTTATCAATGCGAAAAAGAATCTTTACGCGGAAATGTGTTTAAACACGTTCCTTTCTGGTTTAAGGGAACCTATGGGCTCTATAATTCGAGCCATGAAACCTTCTACGTTAGCTGAAGCTTTCGCCTTCTGTGTTAAAGAACAAAACATGTTCTACAATAAAACAGAAAATAATAAGCAGAGTTCAACCTCAAAACCGGCTAATATTTTACCCCCAAATATGAATAAACCCTTCGTCCTACCCCAACCAAGATTCCGACCTGTATTTCCTCCGCAAAATTCCGGATTTCAGAGAGCAAATCAAAATAAATCTTGGATACAACCTCTAAAATTTCCACAGAATAACACTTTCCCACAAAGCAACAATTTCCCGCAGAATAATAGATTCACACAAAATAATAACACTGGCAATTACTTGACACAACAGAGACTGCAATTTCCAATGAATAGACCTCATAACTCTACTTCCACCTTACCCAAACCTGAACCGATGGATATATCGAAATCCAACGTAAAAGTCCACCACCCTCAAAATAGAACACCCTTTCCCCCAAATAACTTTCGATCGACAGGACAACCAAACTTTGGAAATAACACATTATTTAACGTGACAGAAAACAGTCCGGATTCACAACTAGATGATTATACTGTCGACTATGCTTTCCCCGATTTTTACCCAGATAAAGTACCCCTAAATTACGACAACGGAAGTTTTTACAATAGTTACCAGAATGAACTTGATGATTCAAATTTTCAACTAACCGCCTCGAAAGATCAATCGGATACCTAGATATTAATAAACATGGTTTTATATTACCCTACATAAATATTTCATCCCCTTTCGGACGCGATCTAAAATTCTTAATCGACACAGGCTCATCTTCATCTTTTATTAATCCCGAATACATTCACCCTGATGATCTTAAAGAAACTAAACCTACTGTAATCACAACAATTCTCAATAAACACACCCTAAATAAAGAAGTAACACTCCCTAATTTCACCGAATTTGCTCAACCAGGTAATACAAGATTCCTTGTGTTTCGATTCCATAATTACTTTGATGGCCTGCTAGGACTCGATGCTTTGACAGCATTAGGCGCTATGGTTGATCTCGTTAATCATCTGCTAATCACAAAAAATGCAACAATACCCTTGCAATTTAAACCTAACTTTATGTCACAAAATTACCTCATCCCTCCAAATTCAAAATTCATCGCTAAGCTACCAGTTGACGTACAAAACGGAAACATCTACGTTAATAAAACGGAAGTCGATTCCCACTTATATATTTCGGAAGGAATTTATCTTGCCGAAAATTGGTACAGTCTGATAGAAGTCACTAATTTCTGCAATAAAGAACAAAACCTCTTTCTCGAGCAACCCCTAAAAGTAAGCAAATTTTCTCCCGAAGAATTTACCGAAATAAATAATTTCAATATACATTATGACCAGGATATTGAGCCACCAATTGATGTAATGAACCTACTTCGAACTAACCATTTAAATAAGGAGGAGTTTAAAGCACTCTCTAAAGTTTGCAAAGAATTCGAAGATATCTTCTTCAAAGAAGGGCAGAGTCTTTCCTTCACAAATAAAATTAAACATCAAATCAAGACTACAGACAATTTGCCAATTTACACGAAGTCATACAGGTACCCTTACATCCATAAGGAAGAGGTACGGCGTCAGATCAATGGCATGCTCGAACAAAATATAATCCGGCCTAGTTATTCCCCATGGAGCTCTCCTGTGTGGATCGTCCCAAAAAAACATGATGCCAGTGGCAAACAAAAATGGAGGCTCGTAATAGACTATCGGAAGCTAAACGAAAAAACGATAAGCGATAGATACCCAATTCCGAATATTACAGAGATCTTGGATAAATTGGGAAAGTGCATGTACTTTTCCACCTTAGATCTAGCCAGTGGTTTTCACCAAATAGAAATGGACCCACAAGACATCGAGAAAACAGCCTTCACAGTAGAAGGAGGGCATTATGAGTACATCAGAATGCCTTTCGGGTTAAAGAATGCTCCAAGTACATTTCAGAGGGTTATGGATAGTGTGCTAAAAGAATTACAAGGCTCTATTTGCCTTGTGTATCTAGACGACATCATAGTATATTCCACCTCATTACAAGAGCACATAGAAAATCTCAGAAAGGTTTTTAAAAAATTAAGAGATGCCAATTTTAAAGTCCAACTAGATAAATCGGAATTTTTGCACAAAGAAATTGAGTTCCTCGGGCACGTAGTAACAACAGACGGAATAAAGCCAAATCCTGCGAAGATCAAAGCTATCAAGGAATTCCCAATCCCCAAATCCCAAAAGGAAATCAAATCCTTTCTTGGTCTCCTGGGATATTACAGGAAATTCATTAAAGACTTCGCAAAACTGACCAAGCCCCTAACACAGTGCCTCAAAAAGGGCAAATCAGTAGAACTTACCGATCAATATATAAAAACTTTCGAAGCTTGCAAAGATCTCCTCGTTAATGATCCTATCCTCCAATATCCAGATTTTTCTAAGCCTTTCGTCCTAACAACGGACGCCAGTAATTATGCTATAGGAGCTGTCTTATCACAAGGCCCTATCGGATATGATAAGCCAATATGCTTTGCAAGTCGGACCCTCACCGATTCTGAGGTAAATTACTCAACGATCGAAAAAGAACTATTGGCCATAGTTTGGGCCACCAAATACTTCCGACCTTATCTTTTCGGAAGAAAATTTAAGATAGTCACAGATCATAAACCTTTGACTTGGATCATGAGTTTAAAAGATCCAAATTCCCGATTGGTTCGTTGGAGACTAAAACTTGAGGAATTCGACTATGAGGTCATATATAAAAAGGGCGCCCAAAACTCTAACGCGGACGCTCTAAGCCGGATAAAATTGACAGAGAACAGAGACCCTCCTCACAAAACGGAATTCTATGTTACAGAAAACGAAACCGTAGGCAAAAATACATCTCTAGAAGGTACCGATGGATCCTCCATTCGTTCTGCACAAGAAGATATGGGCGATGGCATACCAATTTCGGAGAGACCCTTGAATGAATTCGCGTTACAACTTATCCTAGAAAAATCGAACGCAAGTCCTAAAGTACTATTAGAAATGCCTTTTAAAAACAAACAGAGAAGAACCATCCGAATAACCGAGATTTCAGAACCTGAAATCATCGAAGTCTTAAAGAAACACCTCCCACCTAACCGTTTAACAGCAATCTATACTAGTGACGATATTTTCAAAATTGTTCAAAGTACTTACTCTAAATTTTTCTCACAATCCAAAACATTCAAATTAATCAGATGCACTGAGATACTGAAGGACATTGTAGAGAGCGACGAACAGGACAAAATCATCCAGGAGTACCATAACAATAACAACCATAGAGGTATCAATGAAAGTTTTCTTCACCTTAAAAGAGACATCTTTTTCCCTTTCATGAAAAATAAAATTATTAAAGTGACAAACAACTGTGAGGTCTGCCAAACATTTAAATATGACAGAGATCCACCAAAAATTAAGCATATGATCCCAGAGACTCCTGATAGACCGTTAGATATCCTCCATATGGATATATACTTTGTAAATTCCCAGCAAATTCTCACAATAATAGATAAATTTTCTAAATTTGCAGCTGCTTACACACTAAATGCACGAAATAGCCTCTCAATAATTAAACATTTGAAGCATTACATAAGCCTCCACGGCATACCACAAAAAATTATCACAGACTCCGGTAGCGAATTTACTTCCACAATTTTTAAAGATTTTTGTAAACAATTTGGCATAGAGCTGCATTCTACTTCAGTTCACCAAAGTAGTAGCAATGCACCGATTGAAAGACTGCACTCCACTCTTACGGAAATTTACAGGATAATCCACGATAAACTCAAAGAGAGAAGTCACGAAGAAATCCTTAACGAAACTATCATTACTTATAATAACGCTATTCATTCCTCCACAAATTACACCCCATACGAAGTTTTTTACGGCAGAACTTATAAATTCAATAAACAAAAACATGAAAATGTCCATGAATATTTAGCTAAACTTGGTGAATTTCAAGAAAAAATCTTTCCTGTGATAAAATCCCAACTCGAACAGAAAGTTGCGAAGAATTTAGAAAAATTAAACAAAAAGAGATCAGATCCAGTAGAATTTAAGGAAGGCACTAAAGTATATGTCAAAGAAAATAGAAGGAATAAGCTAACGCGTAGGTTCACGAAAAATAAAGTAAAAAGAAATAAACTTATAACCGTAACCACTGTTGACAATAAAAAATTTCATAAAGCTAAAATTAAGAAAAAACGTAAATTTCAGGGCAATACCCTCAGTACTGGGACAGATGATGGAAATACAAGACTTGACCAACCGCAAGGGACTTCTTCCGATGCAGTTAGGAACATCTAGAACCATAAAAGGACATTACGACTTATTACACATTGTACGACTCGACCTTTACGAACAAAGTATTGACAAAATTACAACCTCATTGGAAACATTCGAAAAATTAGGCTCATCTGATAACTCTTTGGAATTAATCAAACTGAAATTAAAGGAACTCAAAATTAAATTTAAAACACTAATGCCGAAATTTAGAAATAGAAGGGGACTCTTTGATGGGTTAAGAACCGTGATAAAAAGTATTACCGGAAACTTAGATGCCAACGATGCGGTAAAATTGAATAAACGAATAGATATGATACTAAATAATGAAAATTCAATGATCAATGAAATAAACCAACAGTCTAGAATAAATCAACAAATGATTGAACGATTTGAAAACATCACTAAACATATTAATTACCAGCAAACCATTATTGTAAATTACCTAAATCACACCCAAAGTCAGCTAAGAAACAAAATAATTTCTGAAGAATCAACCATTCGTTATATTCAATTTCTAAAATCAAATAAACTTTAACATAGATTTACTTAACAATCACTTAGGTAGCATTGCAGAAGCAGTAGTATTTGCAAAACTTAATATCATTCCTAAACAAATTTTAAATCAGGACGAATTGTCGGAAATACAATCAACTCTTGTAAATCAAAACGTAAAAATTAAATCAGATGAACATATATATGAACTATTAGAACTTCAGGCATATTACAATGATACAAATATTATTTTTAACGTTCAGATTCCTATCTTGTCCAACGAAACATATACTCTCTTTCATGTCATACCCCTGCCTACCAAAAATAATAAAATAATCCTCACCAAACCATACCTTATCCTAAATCCCCATAACATTCAATATTTCGACGAGAAATGCCCTCTTATAGAAGGAACGTACTACTGCCAAGAAGCCGCACATATAGAAGCCACCAACAACTCTCAATGCATTGGGAATTTACTAAACAACAAGCCAGCACACTGTGAGCTACACGAGAAGGAAGAAATCATAGAAATATTCCAACCAGAGCCGAATTACATCATCCTAATTAACGTTCCTGAAACAGAAGTCTTCACCACCTGCGGCCCAAAGAAGCAAAGAATCATAGGATCCGCCCTCATCCACTTCGGTAAATGCAACGTAGAAATTAACAATATAATCTACAGCTCCACAATCAACACGCATTGGGACGAGGTCAACATTTTCCCAACGATATTCACCGAGATCAACGCAACAATAGCCGATAATCAAATACATCTAAAACGATTAGAGACATACCAGTTTGCTGAAAAAGGATTTGTGGAACTTCTGAAGCCATACGTTCACATAGAGGATCTGTACAAAGCAACAGGGTCCTTCGGCATCGCCTCGTTCATCGTAGTCATCAGCATTCTCATCCTCATTGCAATATATAGAAGACGATTTCAAGGCATCATCACACCGTCTATACCTACCAACGCTCCTGCCAACGAATCTCCAAGGATCTTCGTCTGGCCCACGCTTACATCTTAGGGGGGACGAGTTACATGCTCACATGAATATAACACCTTATAAAATATTACTTATAATTCTAGAACACTAAAATTGCTTAATTGTAAATTTCTTTTGCTAACCCGATCATGATTTCCTAAATTAAGTTTGCTCACCTTTTTATCAAATTACATTGTCACGTTTAGCCGTTCAATCACCTGCGTAGACATAGCGTAAGCATAAATTTGTTATAAAATGTTACCAATAATTTTTAGAAAAGCTCAGTCTTATTGTATCAGTCTCACTGAAGTTGTAATTTTGTTCAAATAAATTTTCTTTAAACCGGGAATTTTAAATTTTTTTTATTAAAAGAATCACAAAGATTTATAACTCGCGCAGCACTTGAGAGTGAGTCGCGCTCGACTGATGTCTGCCTTGTGTCTCTCTTTCATTCGAGCGTTTCTGGCGTCAGAGCGAAAGAGAAAAAGCCGATACGCATGGTAAAGTTTTCGTCAGCCAATTGTGTCGTGAAAATGTAGTGATTTGTTTCGTCTCTTACAACAATTACAACAATTACAACAATAAGGTAAATAATTTTTTACTGATATTTTAACATCATAAAACATGATTGTTCAATTAATTGCTCGGACAAAGACATAAGAACATAATTGAAAGTTAAGTGAGGTTATGTTTTAATATAAATTAGTTATGATGTTGTTTCATTAAAAAATAGTGTGAAACGTTTCATAATCAATCACAATTCATTTATTGTAGAAAATTGAGTGCATCTTGCTATAAAAACAATCAAAATATCAAATAATGACCTATCACCTGTCAAAACAATACGTCCTAACTGACGACTCGAACCGACCAATCACCAGTCAAGGAAATATACTCATGCATCAGACAGGAGAACGCGGGCTTTACAAATTCAAAATCTTTATGATCGTATTTAAAAATAATTTAAAATGATTTTATGGTTTGAAAAATTGAAACTGAAATTAATTTCAACTTTCAAGTTCATTAATTATGAATAGAAGATTAAATAAATATGACGTTGAAATAAATAAATTTTTATTCATAAATTATTAGAAAAAAGTTGTAAATTTGAAAAACTCAATTTTAATTGTGCTCAACAGAAATTCTAACCTACAATTCGATTCAGTATTTAAATTGAGATTCAAAAAATTGTTTAAATTGAATTTATGTATTAGAAAAATTATGTAATGAAATTAAAATTAATTTTGATTTCCAAATTGATTATTTGTGAATTAAATATTGAAAAAAATTGATCAAATTGAATTTATGTATTAGAAAAATTATTTAATAAAATTAAAATTAATTTGGATTTCCAAATTGATTAATTATGAATTAGATATTACAAAAAAGGTGGACATTATTATACAACTCTATTTTCATTGTGTTTAACAGGACTTCTAACCTACAACTTGATTCAATATTTAAATTGAGATCAAAATTACTTTCAATTGATTTTAAATAATAACTTAATTTAAAACTAAAATAAATTTTAATCTCCAAATCAATTGTTTATGAATAAAATATTGGAAAAAAGAAAATAAGACGTTGTCACGTAAACTTCGATAGTAAAGCGACTTTACAGACAACCAATTTTTTTTATATTTATTTACCTATTTGTGTTCTTGTAAATTGCGTATTTATTTATTATTATTTTGCTAATAGTAACCTAATTAATTTCTTTCTTTTTATTCATTTCATTACGCCGTAAATTGATCTGTCTACCAATTGCAAATATTTGTTTATTGTTAACTTATTTATACTTATTGTTGTTAATTTTGTTCACTTACACTATAATTGCAACATTTTACTCGAGAATTTTTGTAAGCAGAGTTGAGATTTTTCATTCTGTTGATGTTGATTTTTTGCTTGTCACTGAGACGTGGTTCTCCGGGGTATCGCATATTTCGCAGTGACCCTCTCATAAACGTGGAAGTGGTGTGGCCTTTTATGTGCGTGAATACTTGAAAGTATGGATCTTCTCGAAGTCACAGGGGCTCGGTACAGTGTATCTACTTTTAAATCTGTCACGTCTTGTCTTGTCTTGTCGGTGTTGCTTATAACCCTCCACGTGTAGGTCTGGAACCCTTTGTGGATCACCTTGCACAGATTTCCGCCCCATGCTTTGTGGTTGGCGCTGACTTCAATATTGATTTCCCATCAAATAATTACAGCAGCACTGCCTTTATGTGCAAAGCGAACTCAATAGATTTGAATTGCTTAACAAATAATATCCGAACCTGCTTCCATGGTAGTTCCTCCTCTCTTTTAGACTTCTTTATTATTAATAGTATGCTTTAGATGACATTAGAAAATCAAGCCTCTTTCCGTCATCCGATCATGATTTTATTTTCATCTCTTATTATCTATATAGACGTAAGCCAAACCATCCTAATCCTAAATTTTACGATTTTAAAGCTATTGACTACCCTTACTGGTTTGTGGCTGCCAGAGTCTGGCCTGGGATGAAATTTATTTTATGAATAGTGTTAACTCAAAATTGTCCCATTTTAACAATCCAATTATCCATCTTTTCCATGAGCATGTTCCTTTAAGGGTGGTGCGCAGATTACCACCTAAGCCACATTGGTTTAACTTAGAAATCAAAAATATGATAGCGGTCCGCAACATGTTAAATCGCCGCTGGAAAAAGAATAACAGGAAGCTTTTTCGTCAGCATCACAAATGATATAGCAAAAAACAACAAACAGCATTTCGACTCTCTAATACGAATGTCGTCTTCTAATAAGCAGCTATGGTCTCAGTTGAGAAAGAATGGTATTGTCGGATGCTGAGATTAGATTCCATACATACTCGTTTTCTTAAACTTTTTTTGCCGATTTTGTGCCCATAGCGACATATTTAATTATATTTCGACTACAAGTAACCACCCGAATATATGGAGGATTGCTAAGGTAAAACCTGTTTCGAAAGGTCGATAAGTCGTTCCTATCTGAAGTATTACAGCGAATTATTCAGTAGTAAATTTGTGACTAAATCAACAGACGCGATTCACTTTCAGCCAATCAGCATGGTCTTAGAAGGGAGCATAGCATTGCTACATTGCTTTGTTGGATGTACTGAAAATATTAGAGGTCAGGTATATTCCAACAACCTAACAGTTCTTGTGTTACTCGAATTCTCTAAGGTGTTTGACACAGTGGATCATATTACTCTATGGAAAAAAATTGAAATTGTGCTTTTGGGTTCTTTTGACTCACGGTTACACTTATCTCGAATTATTTAGCGAGTCGATCTCAGTGCATTGAGGTGGATAGTCTGTGATCTGCGTTTGTAAACCTATCTACGGATGTTCCCCAGGGCTCTATTCTTAGCCCCTTTTTGTTTTGTCTCTCCTTGGAATATAAAAATTGTCTCGACCTAAAATCTACCCTATTGGAATATGCTGATGATGTCCAACTTTATGTTTGCTTCTATGGATGTGGCGTTTGACATCATTAATGATATAAACTCGGATCTTGATCACCTTTCCAGTTGGGCTGAACAAATTTATTTATTATTTAATCCGGGAAAAAACGCAGGTCGTGCCTATTTATAAAAGCATACTTGATAGGGATCAGTTGCCAACTCTTAATGTAAATGGTGGGGCTGTGCCTTTTGTGGATAAGGTTAAGAATCTTGGCTGTATTTTAACAGTATGCTGACTTAGAGGGATTTGTGTGCTGTCTGCTAAACTATATAGCATACTGAGGTAATTATGGATCTCATGCAGAAAATGATCAGCGAACCTTCGAAGACTTTTAGTCTTGGCATGCATAATCCTAATTAATTTCTGTTACATTGTCTCTTCCTGTTTGAATTTGGTTAGTTCAATGTGCGTAGGGTATTCAATGCGTATACACGCTTCGTCTTTGGGCTGCGGCGGTTTGACCACGTCCCTCATATTGCAAGCTTGTCGATGAAGAACCTTCCAAATCTGTGTACCTAGACACTTCTAATCGTCTTGAAAATTGTCTCGTGTTCATTTCACAAGTTTATTTGACGATGCTGATTATATGATTTCGACGTCGGCAAGATCTTGCGATGATCCTGATCACGACTCCGTCCCATTTGAAGTTCCACTTCGGCTTTTTCTTTTAACCTTTAGAAATTCCCCGAATATAACCTTATTTTGGGTACCAGACAATTTGGGAATCTCCTTTGGTATTTTCGCCTCTCTTTCGTTTCCGTCTATATATCACTATACCGCGAATGTAAATTATATTGGTACATTCCTCACAAGTGAGTCCGGCCATTTTTTAAATTTTTTCAGCATAGAACACCCGTAGGTATTGTTTGGTTTTTCTACCATGATCGATGTCCTTTCCCAATAGTCCCAAGTATGACTGGCTAAGACAAGATAATTAAAGCAATAAAATAAATTCTATTAACTTTTTTATGACTTTTCTGCAGAAATAATTAAAAGTAATTATCTGGTATGCTAAACAAACATTCCGGACATTTTTGGAGCCACTTTGTACGTTTTACGACTTTTGCTAGATACCAGTCAAGATTTTCTATGCCTACCACTATTTAACCTGAACATGTTGTTCCTTATTGTAAAGGTAATACGATTGGCAATTACACAAAAATAATAAATAGGTATATTAATTACATGAATTTCAGAGAAAATGTGAGGAAAATCTGAATTTCAAGTAAATAAGAAAAATATTTCTAATTTTGGAAGTGAGTGTACCTGCAGTGGGAGGTTAACACTGTTGACATTTTTCGAAAGGACATTGGTATATATAGTATATTTTTGGCATTATGCCGCTGCGTTGAGTTGATCAAAAGATAAAAATGAAATACTGATGCTCATACCAATTTACGAATCAACTAGAAACGCCCAAACCCCTAATCCCTAATCTTAACCTCGCAACTTTCAGGTTTGACTGCTTAATGGAACATGCTGAGCACGTCCACAAAAGTTTTCCGCTCAACGGGCTTTAGACGGACCACGTCTTGCCTGGTCCTCCTTGCAGGAGCCTCCGACCGACGTGGTACCGGCACCAGAGCTTCTCTTTCCCGGTTGCGGGAGACTTTTTCTTCCTCTTCGCCTTCTATTCTTTCCATTTCTATCCGTCTCCTCTTTCTCCTCTTCCCCTTGCCAGTCTTAGCTCCTTTTTCCTTCCGAAACACTTCGGTCCTTGTCGGGTCTGGCTCTTCCTTTACCTTCTTTATTTATTTATGAATTGCATAATACAAGCTACTGACAATAAGTTTACATTAAAAAATAATAATAACAGGCAAATTTAGGAGGGACTTTTAGGGTCATTCCTGAGAGATGATTTACTCAGGTCAAGTCAAAAGAACGATGGGAGTTGGTTTTCCGAAGCATTCGGGTGAGATGCTCAGAAAATCCACAGTTGTTTCGGTGATAAGCAGGGCGAAAGAGAGGGGCCGAACGGAGGTTATAAGGACTGGTGTAGATGGAGATTCGCTAAAATAGAGAAGGGCAGTCAATTTGACCCATAAACAGTTGATGAATGAAGGTAGTATCAGCAAGGTCCCGACGCTTCGACAGGGGCAGCAAGTTAATAAGTAAGAGGCGGTTTTCGTAAGGGGGAAAGAAAGACCAGCGAAGGTCACGTAAAGTGAAGCGAAGAAACCTAACCTGTACAGCCTCAATCCTAGGTACGAGGCAGAAGATATCTGTTTGGAAATATTCATATCGTCGGCGTATATAGAAAAGTTCAAGTGCTTAATAACACATTCGACGTCATTAATGGCCAGAATGAAAAGCAACGGACCTAAGTGGGTATTCTGAGGGACCCCCGAGTAGGCCACAAAAGAGTTAGAGAAAGAGGACCCTGTACTGACGTTATTCAAGATAAGACTTGATCCAGGAAATAAAAAGCTGATTGAAGCCAAAGGAGGCTAGTTTGAAGAGAATTAATTTCTGTGAGATTATATCAAACGCCTTGCTGAAGTAAGTACCGATGATGTCAAGCTTGTCGCCATTCTCCAGAGTATACAGTGTTCTAAAGATGAAGTCAGTAAAATTGGTCGATCTGCCCTTCACAAAACCATGCTGTGATGGAGAAAAAATAGATTTACAGTGAAAGAACAAGCATTATTAACGATGCTTTCAAAGAGCTTAGGTTTGTATGAGAGTTTGGCAATAGGACGGTAGTTGGATATCTCACTCTTGCAATCCTTTTAATCGATGGGGATAATAAAATAGCCTTTTCACCTGGCCGAAAAAACACCCTGGGTGATAGTTCAAAAATGGAGGACAAGGGTCCGATCAAATGTAGAGCGAACTCTTTTAGTACTATGGCGAGAATACCGTTAGGGCTTGGGTTATGATCGTCAGGAAGAGCATAAATGGTGATAGCAACTATTACAGGGTCAATATTGATGGAAGGAAGGGAGTTCTGAGGGTATGAGTCCATGAATAGAAATAGCTAGTGTCGGGCTCGGAAGTATGCCCAGTGAAGGACTAACTGAAGTGATCAGCAAAGAGATTAGCTATTTCACGGGCATTGGATTTTCTTTTTATGTTAATGAATTGGTAAAAACGTTTAGGGTCGGAGATAAGGGTTGACTGCATACGATTCAGGTAGTAGTGATAATAAGATTCGCTACGTGCAGAGAAAAGCGAAGCCGCAGCGAGGTAATTAGAAAAGTCGGGTCGGAAGCGAAAGTGTCTAGGTCTAGTAGAGACCTTATTAGGAGAAATGCCTAATTCGGCGTGAAACTGGAGAAGGAGCTCGCAAAGGGTAGCCAGGTCAGAGGCAAGACCTTCCTGGTGAATTGAAACTAGCACATTGGTTTTGATTTTACCGCCGACACAAACAGAGTCTGGCTTGCCGTAGAAATAGGAAACAGGAAGATAGACAGAGTCAAATAAAGTTTCGAAATGCTCACCTGCAATTTTGCTTTACAAGCACCGATGTAGCAAAATCTAATGAGGTTGCAATACGTTAATTTTCTAGCTATAATTTTCTTCGAACTATGAAGGGTTTGAAAACACCTGTTCCATGACCCAGGATTAAATATCGATCTTTCGACACTTTTAATTACTCTAAAACATTAGGACAGTGAATCAAAATTGTTAATTTATCCTACTGATATGCTATGCAATATTTGTAAACCTCAAATTAAAGTCTTTGAGGAAATTTCGATAAGAGACCTAATATAAAATATATAAGAGAATACATAAAAATGTATGTATTATCAAAACAATTAATTTCAATTATTATTGATTTGAAGCTAGTCAAATGTGTTACGATCATGAGTGAAACAATATCAATAAGAGATTATCCATACATTAGCATTGTAATATACCGATTTAGTAAAATTTAAAATAGAACGTTTGTACTGAATGGGCTGAAATTAAAACCTTTAATACACTAAGTGAATAAGATTTTTGCGCTGTTAATCTAGTTCTTTAACAACATTACAAGTTGTTATCAGAATGGGTCATATCACACAAGGTACTGCTTAATATCACTACTATCCATCTCGCTCATATAAGCGGAATGCTTATACATATAAACGTCTAACATTAGAATTAATTTCAGCAACTTTTCTTACCTTATTTCCATAATATATCTTTAACTTATATTTTATTTCATAAATTCCAATGATTTCACATGTTCACATATACAGTAATACATTTGACTGGCATCAAACCTATCTGCATTGACTTGTTTTCATAATACATTAATTATAAGGAATAATTATTTCATATTATGTAGCCCAAGCTAAGCAAAAGTTCTTGTTGGTTAATTTTACTTTGACGGCATGACAATGGGCTTTGGAAATCTGTATTGTCTGCGGTTAAAGTAAAAGAAGGTTAGTCAGTTCACGTAAAATGGTTTGGCTGTTGGGCTAAGCAAAAGTTCTTTCGGTTAATCTCACTTCGGCGGCATCACTTCTTGAAATGGGCTTTGGAGATTTGTATTGTCTGCACTTAGGTGCATAGGTTCGTCATGTCTACCAACATTCCAGTTTCATGAGCTCGCTTCATGAAATGATGCACAAATTGGGTTTTTGGAAGTTTTTTTTTTTGTCAAATTCTTTTTTCAAATTTCTCACAGTTGAGTCTTCTCACCACTTTAAAAATAAGTTTTTAATATTTCCCAACTTTCTTCAAGCGAATACTGTCCCATTTCGTAAATGTCAAACCTGAAACTGAATTTCTGTCAAGTCGAGAATGACATATAATCAACTAAACTTCAAATTACCGGTAGTTCCAATTCCAAACACTAAATGGACCACCCTGTATTAGCTGGGTGATTACATTACATTAACTCGTACATACCACCCCTGTTATCGTAACGTAAAGTTATCGCAATTTTACAGGTATTTGGTATAACAGTGAAAACAAGGATTGGGTTCGTGTTGCTGGCCGATAGTACCCACTGTACCCTGTCAAAGGGCTACGACCGTCATCACTTCGCCAACCAACAACTTTCACCGCAGCTGCTGTTCATCCACCACCCAATAATCGTTCTCACTTTGAGCATTCCTCAGATATTACCTACGACAACGTGCACACCATGGGAAAACGAGAAATTAAACGAGGAACCCTTCCAAAATCATCAGAATCTGGTGGTGAGTTTTAACATTTGATTAAATTAATTTTTGGGATTTTATTAGCTTTAAAAATTTTGTACATTATTTAAAAGCCCCTCAGTGGGTCTGTAGCCCGACCCTAACTTGCAAGAAACTAAAGAATTTTCTGTATTGACCAATTTCTTGATTGGCTCCTTGGGAACGAAATAAAATGCTTGTTGATTGGGAACAGTTCCAACAAATTTCATTATTTGGGCAGCCTTCTTGCAAAGCTTGCTGTAGACTTTTTACGTTTCTTGGAACCACAGAACAGCATTTTAAAAGTATATCATATCTCTAAACCGTAGCATTAGACACTAGATTTCTTATTCTAACCCAAATGCATCTTATAATACTATTATAGTTGAGGAGTGTCCGTTCAAAACTAGCTATTTACATTTTGAGCTCGTTTTGTTTTTTTTTTCGATTCGGGTTCGGAGACATGATTTTTTTGAATTTCGTAAATAAATTTAATCAAAACTTGTTATTTATAGGTTCAAATACAAATCAAAAATATGAATTTTGCTCAAAACTTGCTATTTACATAATTTAAATATATTTTATTTTACAATTGTAGAGTTTCTAATCATAATGGTCTATTTACTTTATTCTTTCGTTGAATTGATTGAGATGTTGAACAAAAGTGTTCAAATACTGCGTGGCAGGTTATTATGACTGTAACGGAAAAGATATTCTAAGCTTGGCAGTATGGCTGGATTCCTATGTTTACTTATCGTAAGAATCTTTTGTTTTGACGTTTTAGCGCGTATGTGGTTTGTTGTTCGAAGCCGTTTGTGTTGGTAGCCGCTCAAGTGTAGACTTTTATCATAACTTTTTGTAATTTATCATTGGAAAAATGGAAAAAGATATTGTAGAAAATATTAATAGCGGAAGTCGCAAGAGGCATGTAGTAGACAGAACTTCCAAACGTAAAGTATACGTCGATAAAGATCCTTTGGGTGTTAATTTTCGGAGACCTTGCAATCACAAAAGCAACAGTAAATTCAAATGCTCATCTGTTACTATTGACCAAGTGCTACTAAATAGAAAACTTCTATATAAGTCTACGAACAAAATTGACCAAGACATATACTTGACTCGGCTACTCACTCCTCATGAACCACAACGAAGAGGAAACTATGTGCCAAAGTCAACAAGAAAGAAAGTTAACCGTATTCTTAGTGCTGTCTATTATGTATACAAGAAGAAAAAACTTGTGTGTGTTTGCAAGAAATTCTTTTTAGCAACATTTAACATATCAAAGGCTCGAGTAAATATTATAAATCGAACACTAAATGCAGGGGATACACCTGCTGAAAAGAGAGGCGGTGATCGAAAATCATCGAAATCAGTTGAAAGGAAAAACCATGTTCGAGCATTTATTAATAAGCTACCAGCAGTGGAGTCCCATTACAATCGCAAGAAAAACAAGCGTGTATATCTTTCCCCGGAGTGGAATGTTAAAAAGATATTTCAAGTCTATAATGATTCTGTACCACAAAATTTCAAGGTGTCGCGCACTATGTTTTATGCTATCTTCAATGATTTTAACATTGGTTTCTCCTCGCCAGCATCTGATGTATGTACTTCTTGTACACTATGGAATAATAAAATAAAAATTGAAAAAGACCCATTGAAGAAACAAGTAGCAATTACTGAAAAGAGGGTACATAAGCTGCGTGCTAAGTGTTTCTATTCTCTTATGAAAACCGAAGTCCCAAATTCCAAAACTTTTTGTTTCGACTTACAACAACAACAACCACTCCCTAAAACCCCCATACAAGAGGCGTTTTACAGTAGACAGATTTCTCTATACAACTTTTGTGTTATGCCAGTAACAGTTGATAAAAGCAGACCTTTCCTCTAGGTTTGGGATGAAACTGAGGCGAGCAGAGGCTCAGTGGAGATTGGCTCTGCTTTATATGATTTTTTATGTCACCAGTTTCCAGAAGACACTGTAAAGCAAAACTGTAACCTTGTCAGGTTATTCTGTGACGGCTGTGGTGGTCAGAATAAGAACAGCTACCTTATTCACATGTTGATGTTTTGGCTAGCCCGCAAAGCTCCTCAAAATATAAATAAAGTTCATCTAACTTTCCCTGTTCGTGGCCATTCATTTTTACCTGCAGACCGCGTTTTCGGCAGGATTGAGAAAGAATTAAAAAAACAGACGGTAATGACAACAAAACAGGAGTATATAGAAGTTTTTTCAAGGCATGGAGAAGTGAAAATAATTGGACAAGATTGGAAACTTGTTGATCTGAAAAGTTTGGAAGGTGCACTCAAAAAAATTAATCAAATTCAATCACTGAAAAGAATTGAAATAAGGAAAAAAAAAAGCAATTTAGTACATGTTCAAATCAGAGGGCTACAAAACTACAAATTTGAAGAAAATGAAAGTTTTAGCACTTTGCTTAAAAGAGGTAAACGTTTTCCTTTGGATATGCCAGAAATGGCCTTGCGTGAACGTGGACTTTCTTCAGAAAAAAAAAAGGATGTAACCAATCTTTTAGTGAAACAGTTTGGAGACGAATGGCAGGAACTGCCTGAATTAGTTTGGTATAAAAGGTTACTACTGAATGAATACAATACTATTAAAGCTGTTGATGTTGGTGATCATGAACAACATGACCAGGGAGATGAAGTTTGTGTCTGCTTAGAATATGATATTGGAGAGCTTAGAGTGTAGTTTAAGATTACTGAGTAATGGATATTAATAAAAATAGTTGATTCTTAATGTTTTCTTTCATTCTTAAAATGTAATTATTACAATATAACATTTCTCATCAAAAATAGATATTTACAAATATTTTTTTATCAAACCAGTCTATTTACCAAATGATCCAAAACTAAAGTGTCTATTTACTACCATCTGCATCAAAAGTGTCTATTTACAAACTTCTTAATTTTTTAAAAGAATAATAAACAAAGTATTAAAAAAAATTTGTTCATGGAGATGATTAGACAACTATATCTTGTAAAGCATACCACACAAAATTATTCTATATATTAGGCGTTTTTAATTATTCGTTTTTGGCATTTTCTGTAAAATTCATTCTGATGTAAATAGCTAGTTTTGAACGGACACTCCTCAGTTGATAAGGTTCGTTGCATGCCCAGATTATTTTAACAGTCCAATTTATTTACTAGAAGACAAGTTCCCAGATTTATTAAATTAGTAAAATACGTATTTCGACCCAACATCTTTATGGTTATGATTACATAAGACCTGATATGATCTACAACTAGCCGCAGTCACTTCCAATGAAAGTATAGTACAACATATGTATATACTTACGTATTGTAATATCCCTTACCAACCTGAGCATATTGACACAACTACTTCTGCTCGTACGAGTATATCGAAATATCTGCTTTTTAATGTTAAAATTTCCCATATTAGAGTTTAAAAATTAAAATAAATTGGCCAGAAGTCCATATTTTCTCTTACAGATTTGAGAATGAGCAAGGCATAATTAAATTTTTAATTAAGATATAAATCGCTATTTTGCAAAATAAAAGAAGAAGAAAGAAACAGATTTTACTTGAAAATAATAATTTCTTTGCGCAGTCAACAAAACCTGATACTGAAATAAAGCTTTATTCTTTATTCTTTATTTATTAAGCCAATAGATCACTGCCCTGACTGTACAAAAATTAACTAAAATACATCAATTATAACAAAGTTAAAGTTATAAAATTATAAAACTACAATTTGATATTAATAAGACAATATTTTATATTACATTTATTCATATTTAAATAAATTACATCATAATATTTATTATATGAAGCCTTAAGGGTTTCAATTGGTCCGAACATTGCATAATAGGTTCGACAACTCTCCAGTTTTTAGAAATCATGCCAAGGTTTTTCGTGGGTACATTAATGTTAAACATTGATAATAGCTCGGGACAGTTCAATTCCCTGCTCAATACTAAATGAACAAAAACAACTTTAGATAACTCACGGCGAAATTCCAATGTTTGCAAATCAATCAATCCCAGTCTGTGCTCGTAACAAGGTAGCTCCAAACGATTCCGCCAAGGTAAGCCATTCAAAGCCAAGCGGAGAAATCTGTTTTGAACAGACTCAATCCTTGATATGTGAACAGAATAATATGGAGACCATACCACGCTTCTGTATTCGAGAACTGGTCTGACCAGTCCTACGTATAATGATCTAAGAACATAAGGATCCCTGATTTGCTTAGACCATCGCCTTATGAAGCCCAGTACAGAATTACTTTTATTAATAATATAGTCAAAATGTCGCCTAAAATCAAGTCTTTGGTCAAGTACTATACCCAGGTCCGTAATATGGTCCACACCTGTTAAAGGGGATCCACCTAACATATAATTAAAGCCACCAGATAGAATTCTCCGAGAAAAGGACATGACGAAACATTTATCAACATTCAACAGAAGACGGTTATGCTCACACCAATCTACGAAGCGATTGAGATCATCCTGCAATAAAAGACAGTCGTTAAAACAGGAAATCTCTTTAAATATTTTAACGTCGTCCGCATAAATAAGAAGTTCAGAAATGGACACAACATCCTGGACGTCATTAATAAATAGAATAAACAATAACGGCCCCAAGTGACTCCCTTGAGGGACACCGCTCGTCACTAAAAAGGACGTAGATAAAGCAGATTTAAAAAGTACTTGTTCCGAGCGATCGGTCAGATATGACTTAATCCAGTTTAGAAAGCCAGGTAGAATCGCCAAAGATGAAAGCTTCGACAGGAGAACCTTATGGGAAATCCTATCGAAGGCTTTACTGAAGTCGGTGTAAATACAGTCGACTCTATTACCTCTCTCCATTACGCTTGCCTTTCTTGTGTAACGGTATTATAAATGACAGCTTCCATAAATCAGGAAACACAGAAGATCTGAGAGAAAGGCTAAATAGATGTGATAGAGGAAGAGCAAGAGAAAGAGAGCATCTTTTGAGCACGGAAGCAGGGACTCCGTCCGGTCCGGGAGATAAATTCTCCTTCAAACCACTCAAATAAATCATCACGTTGGACACGTCAATCTGATTAATATTAAAGTCAATGACAGAATTAACGGAATCATAACAATTAATCGGACTACAATTCTCGTCATGACAAATAAAAGAAGTCTTAAAGAAATCAGCAAACATATTGGAAATTACAAAAGAGTCATCTGATGATACCGAACCATTTGTCATAATTTCAGGCACATTCCGACATTTCCGCTTTGAATTGACATACCCTCAGAATTCGCTTGGAGATTCACACAGCTTAGACTTAATCGAGTCAACATATTTACGGTAAGCTATTACAGAACGAGCATTGAACTGTCGCCGTAAGGTAACATAATGAGCGTGATCAGTTAACGAGCCGTTACGGACATATTTTTTCCAGGCTTTTGATTTTTTGTTTTTGAGATGACTTAATTCTTTATCGAACCATACCGGTGACCTGGATACATTCCTTCTAGGCGTAAAAGGGACAGAAACAATCAAATACAATACAATAAAATGATATCACAGCATTGTTTAGATCCTCACAATCAATGACTTCAGGCCAATCGGAAAAAGCTAAAAAGTTTTGCATAAGCAAAAAGTCTGCTTTCGCGATATTAAAAGAATAAGTGGAATTTAATTCTAGTACATTGTCATCATAAACAAAGGTAAAAGTCAGGGCAGGGTGATGAGAATCCTCAGGAACAAAAGGTTGGTCCGAGCGGTGTAATCGAAAACTCTCAGGGCAAAGAGTCAATACGAGGTCCAGGATTCGAAACCGGTGATTTTTAATGGTGTTGATTTGATGTAGGCTAAATGAAGCAATAGTATTCAGAAAATGAAGATCCAATGAATATAACGATGAAGCCATGTCATCAACATCGCAATCAAAGAGCCATGCAATATTTGGAAGATTAAAATCACCAAGGACAACAATTACATCATCATCGGAAGCCAGTTCAAGCACGTACTCAATAGCAGACAAATGTGCCTGATATGTCTGATAATGTCTGATAAATCTGAACCAGGTGGTACATAGTGGCAAATTGTAAACACTTTTTTCTTTTTACCAAGTTTAGACATTGTGCATATTAATTCTACACTATCAGACGACAGAATAGTAACAGTTTTGGAGGGCAAACACGCATTGACCGCAATTAAAACACCCCAACATCTTTGCGAGTTAGGGAGTTCGAAAAACGATCACGGCGGAACACTTGATATGAGCAATCCTCCGAGTCAGTAATACTTTTGTGTAGCCAAGTTTCAGTTAGAGCTATGATGTGACTATCAGAATACGAGGAATTCATTATAAAATTGTTCGTCTTAGTTCTAAGACCATTAACATTTTGGAAATAGAAATTAACCACAATTTCAACGGATCCAGTATCAGAGCTCACTTTGCCTTTACGTGGTTTTGACCACGACGCGGACGTAAAAAATCATTATGGCTGTAGGGTTTAAACTCACGAAGAATAATTCCACTTGGCCAATTATTTATATTTCCAAACAGTTCGACCAAATTATTAGGTATATATAACTTAAATGACGAAGAAAATGAACGTTCACGATTGGGATTTATTTTCACACATCTAATGTTTATAAATCGTCGGGAGTACAGGGGAATTTGTCCTTTACGTAATCTAGTATATTCTCTGGTGATGTAGTAGGATCTAGACGCGAAATAAATAAACATTTTGGCGGAACGACAATTTTCAGAGATTGCGTAGGAGCATCGGAATTATTAATAGCTGACAACACCACTCTCTCAGAGGCATGGACAGCAGCAGGTGGCTGCCGTGGTGTAGAAGTATTTGGTGAGCTCCTGTTAGAAGAGCGTAACTTCATTGCAAATTGTGGCGTCCTGATCGACGGCGCGGCAGATAAGTTAACTCCACCGTCACAGCAATTCTCATCAGCTGGAGATGGTAAGACAGATTTACCCGAGGCTGCTTTACTACAACACCGATCAGCCGACGACGGCAAAACGGATGAGTTAGATTGCAGCTCAAGGGAATCCCTGTTAGCCGATGACTCATAGCCGTGGTTGAAGTTACTCAACTCCTCCCGAACTGCATTCACTTGTGCACAAATCAACGAGAGCGCGGCGCTGAGGTCAGTGACTAGCGTTGCCAAACGTCCCGTATTTCCCGGGACGTCCCGTATTTTAGGCATAGTTTAAAATGTCCCGCCGGGACTGACTCTGTCCCGTATTTGAACCGTACTTCGTTTTTCCTTCGTACTGTTTACATTTCTGACTCGGCTCGACTCGTCGTGGCCTAGCCGTCATTGTTTCTCTTCGTGACCTAGCCGTCATTGTTTGTCTTCCCGTTCGACGCGTAAACACGATGAAACTATTTGATCCCTTTTTGTTTCATGCATAATATGTCTTTCTTTCTGTTTCTTTCTAATAAGAGGAAAAGATTCATTGATTGGTTATTGTTTTGAGACAGACGTTACGTAAATACGTCGTCAATTATTTTATAATATTAAAAGCGACTCTTTACGTTCATTATTTTATCAAGATTATATAAAATGAGTAATTTGAGTGATACTGACTGTGATGAAAGCACCAGTAGTAGTGTAATACCTCCCAAGAAAGCTAAAAGGCTAACTAAGTATAATCCAAGCTGGGAAAATGACTATTCCTGGTTAAAACAAGTAAAAGAAAATCTGTACCAGGCGTCCTGTCTCTTATGCAAAAAAGATTTCTCTTGTGCTCATGGTGGTCTCAATGATGTAAAACAGCATGCATCTACTAAATCGCACATAACTATTGTTAGCAATAGAGCATCAAGTACTTTAACAAAATATTTTTCAAAACCTGAGACATCGGCCTCGGACACGGAAGAAAAAATTGCTGCTGGAGAACTCGCATCGGTTTATCATACCGTAAGACATTCTTTAAGCTACAATAGTATGGATTGTTCACACAAATTGTTACCATATATCTGTAGTGATTCAAAAATTGCTCAGAAATTTAGCTGCGGCAGGACAAAAGCAGAATCTATTATATGCGAAATACTGGCCAAGGAATCAGTTAAAAATATTTTAAAGACAGCTAATGAAAAAAATCTATATTTTTCGATCGCAACAGATGCGAGTAATAAAAAAAACAGAAAAATGTTTCCAATTTGCATGCGATACTTCGACTACGAAACAGGGATTCAAAATCGTCTTCTCGATTTCGTAGAATACAACGACGAATCAGCAAATGAAGTGACTAAATTATTATTAGACACACTGGAGAAAAATGGATTATCTATAAATAGAGTCTCAGCATTTTCCGCTGATAATACGAATGTAAACTTCGGCAAAAATCATTCAATTTATACACTTTTGCTGTCTAAAAATGAAAACATAATTAAAGCTGGTTGCTCCGTCCATATTCTCCATAATGCTGCGAAACATAGTACCAATAAATTGGAAGTGGACATTGAAAGTTTAATACTGAAAATATTCGGTCACTTTAGTAGATTTGCAAAAAGAAGGGCGGACTTGCAATTCCAATTTGAAGAGAAAGAGATGCAGTGGGAAGAAATAATTAAACATGTTACGACGAGATTTTTATCTCTTGGCCCTGCTGTTGAAAGAATCCTTAAAATATGGCCTGCCCTAAAATCTCATTTTCTAGAATTTCGCAATGAATGTCCGCATTTAATAGAGAAAATAATCACAAATGAAGAAGAAGGAAAAAAGACTTTGGCATATTTGTCTTTTATCCATAACTTCATGTTTTCGGTAGAAGTAACAATGAAGAAAATTGAATCAGATATTCTATCAGTTGTTGAGATGCACACTGAAATGCATGGGATTCGCGAGAAGATCGAGCAAAGAATAAAAGACAAGTTTTTTGGCAGTCAAGCGAGAGACATAATGCGTGGATTAACTGCTGACGCACACGAATCGCTAAAAACCGATTTTCTACAGTTCTACAATAACTTCATAGGCTATCTGTTATCACGATATGATTTTTCAGAAAATAACATTCTTTTCAAGGTACTCTTTTTAAACTTTAAATCTGAAATAAACTACAACAATTTTCAAGAAGCTGCGGAACATTTCAAAATAAAAGAAATAAATATGGATTGCTTGTATGAAGAATTCCAAATAATTAAAAAAAGCCTGGATATTGTTAGCACAACTTCTGATGGCAAGAGTATGGGTGCGATTGAAAAGTGGAAGAAAGTCATCGAAGGGTTTTCGAATACCGAAATCCCTAATATTTTCCGAATTTTATCCTTCGTTTTTAGTATTCCTAGTTCAAACTGTTTCGTGGAAAGGGTTTTTTCACAGATGGTACTTAAGTGGACTGATGTAAGAAATAAATGTACCCCTAATGTAATAAAAAGCGAGTTGATGACCGTTTTTAATTACGATTATAATTGTATTGATTTTTACAAATATGTTAAAACGAATAAAAATATGTTAAAACTGACTCGATCCTCAGAAAAATATCAAAAAAAATAAAAAATGACACTAAATAATTTTGTTTTTCATTTGTCCCGGGTAAAAAAACTGAAATCCCGTATTTTTTTACTCATTTAACCATTTGTCCCTTATAAGTTGAAAAAAAATCTGGCAACACTATCAGTGACCGACTTAATTATGTTCTTAAGTTTTTTCGTCTGCACGGCTGAAGAGCCTAGTCTACAGCGATCACAAAACCATTGCAGTCCGTTACTGCTGGTGTTCAAGGCGTCACCCACTGATGCCGGAAAGCCAACGCACAACTTTCCGCAGAGACCAAAGCAGCATATCATAGGCGATTTATTTGATGAATCCACACAGCGCGTAGCAGAGCAATTAGTTGACATAGTTCAAAATTAGGTATGAACGGAAAAGCAATACAGAAATAAAAGAGCTGCCACCGAACCGGACGTCTGAGTTTGTCAAAAATAAGAATGCACAGTAGAATAAATAAATCAAATTAGCAACCAAAATCAAACACCGTCACTCAAGATGAAAGTAACACAATGCTAGCAAAGTGCTAACAAAAGCTAGCAAAGAACATGTTTTTTTTTATCAAATTTTAATAATTTTCTGTAGTGCTTAATGACTGAGGTAAATTATTATACCCAGTCCATTAGAAGATAATGTCAGAGCCGTAGAAGATTTTGCAGGGAAAAGTGAATTGAATTTATCCATAGGAAAATGTGTTTAATTTTTATGCATTCCCGAATTTTCATCAAATTAAATACAATACTTTCTAATACCTCCTCATATAACAAGTTTTAGGATATTAAACACTGTAAATCTAAATATTCATCATATGAGTGACGCCAAAAAAAAGCACTTTGAGCGTTTTGAAATAAAGCGCTGAAATTTATGTACATAGAAAATCTTGCTTTGTAACCGCATTTTGAATATTACTATATGACAACCAATTAGTTTTCCTGATTTTTTGCCACGCTAGGGGCGTGCAAGCGTTCATTAAGGGTGCCTTTTAATATCGTGATGCGGTGTAGAAATATAAGATTTAATATTTTATATTAGAGTAAAGTGCAAAAGTGAACCAATGATGGTACTTGATGGAGATATCATAAAAATTGTTTTGAGTAATATTGCAAAGAAAATAATTTTCTATAGAAATGGACCTAGACTTTTGACGTCCGATTGTCCATTTGTGACTTATTCATGAAATAAAATTGTCAAATTTCACTACTTTTGTTTTCGCATATATATATCTTAAAACCTATAAATGTTTCGCAAAAAATAATCCTCTAATCGATGATGAATTCAGCCTTAAGCCAACAATCCTACTGTAGACCATACGAAGTGACTCCAGATCCAATCCAGGGGTGTAGTCATCGCCATTGGTCCAGCATTGTTAAATGCTCTTCATAAAGCCTAGAAGTATTCTAACGTGTATTCCTTAAAGAGCATTGACCTTTCTATCTGGCCAGTGAGCATTTGCACGGTTGTGTAGATTGACTTGCCGCTGGAGTATGTGTGCTGATTAGGGATATCCTAAGTGGATTTATCGTTTCTTTTATATACAGGAGGTCGATAAGCCTTTCTACGGTTTTTAATAGAAAGATTTGTTTGCTATGGGGCGCTTTACCTACCTTGGGGATGAAAACGGCGCTCACCTCTGACCACGGTTTACGAAAATATATGAATTGCAAACACACTGCGTAAATTGTCCCCAACCATGGGATGAATATCTCCTGCACCTTCTAGAAATTCGCTGGTATGGTACCGTTTAGGCCTGGGGATTTGAGGGCTTGAAGCTGTCTGGGGTCTGGGGTTAACTTCCTTTTGCTAAGGATTTTTCGGGCAAGAACCGAAGAATCAACAGTTACCGTGGCTACGTCGACCCGCGTCGGGAAGCAACTAGCAAAGTGGATTACAAACGGTAGAGCTACACAAAATGGTTCATTATGAGAATGGGAATGGTAGAGGTAGAAGAAAGAATCTTGCGCGAGTCGATAGCCCTTTTATCAAAGGTGGTTCACCGACTGGCAGTGCATAGGACCTCGTTGAACTTCGCCAAGTTAGCTCTGCTCGTCTTTCTTTACGGAGGGCAAACCGGCAGCGACAAGTCTATTTCAAATTCAATGTTAGAGAAAAAGAGTTTTTTGGCATGTGCGAAGCCGATTGTGCATCGCTATCCTTTAGTAACATCTAGCGTGACGACGGCACAACACAAAAAGGTTCCCTAACGGAGATGTCATTTCATCGGAATTAGATGGTTCACTAGTCGAACCAGACGAAAGAAATCGTCCTTTAGCGTTTTGGCCTTCTGGTCTTTTCTGTAAACCGACGCCATAGCTAGTGACGTCTCGACTTTCCAAAAGGGGAGTCAGGAATTCCCCGATGATTTGCGTTCCCAACCTGGACACCATTCCAGTTGCAGGTAGAAATGTTAGGGTTGAACCTCTGGACGATATCCATGATGCCTTTGGAGTCAAAGTGTCGGCCGGAATCCAAGTCTTATACCTAGGATTGCTTGGAGTCCCTTTCCCCAGCTTCGATTCTAGTCTCTAGCTAGATTTCACCCAGGTGAGAAATTATCTGCCTGTATAAGTTGATTTGCACAGAATAGAGGGCCCGTTTTGGACCTATTAAAAGAGGGCTGAAGGCAGTGGATTCCTTCCGGTAAACCAGCGTAGAAGCATTATTGTGCCCTTTACAGATTGTGGCGCTATCCCTGGTGGATCCATTGGCGGAACTAAGTCTTGGCGGAGCTGAGTCGTGGCGTAGGAGCTGCCGATGTTGCTCCTTGCCCAAAACTGCCGACGTAGTAAAGCCATCAGAGCGACCGAGTTTGGGAGCTGCAGATGTCGCAATGGACTTCTCCGAAGATGAGGTTGTGCCGTAGCAGTTTAGTAACAAGAAATATGGTGGAAGCTGTCGGGGCTTTGGTGCGGACAGTAACCTCAGTCGAGCAAGAAGTATATATCTGAAAATGCCTTGACCTCTCCACCACTTTCTCAACGAGGCGATACTCGTGGCCTTCGCCGTGCATTCGGGAAAAGGATGTTCATCATGTAGTGCCTTCTGCATTGTAAGTATGTAGCTAAAAACAGAAGCAAACAGGTACATATCAGGAAGGCTTCCTACGAATACAGCTGGCATTACCACTGGCTGCAAAACATTCAATAAGCACGGGTGGCGTTACACCGGAGATTAGGTGTTCGGTGGTGATTCCGTTCATACACGTCAGTCGCCAGACTAACGTAGGCAACCCTACCAGAAGAGTTTAAATTTACGTTGATCAACTTCCGTCAGCATGACCAGACTAAATCTATATGACTGGGCTATTGCTTCGGCGATATTACATCAACTACATCATTTTGTACCATTTACTAAAATACTAATTCCATGTACCGTAAATTCAAGAATTGTTAGTGTGTGTGATATTATCCATCAGCTTGCAGCGGATTATTATCCACATCTTCAGGCTGGGAAATTTTAAATATTAGCCTCCAAACGCTAAAGATGCTGGAGTGCTCTACGTGTAATATACCCGTTAGGAAAGCAGATTTTACAAGATTTTATTCTTCCATCTTGTCATTTAAAACTCGAGCCAATTTTCAAGATGTCGTATACCAACCTTAAGGGTAGATGAAAGTACAGCCCTTTGATGATGTGCCGATCGAAAAACGCACATATTGGATCTTAATTTTTTGATCAATTTGAAACGAGTTTTCCAGGTATCCCGGGGGGGGGGGCAGCGACCACTTGCCATTCTGTTTATCTTTCATTAAGTCTGTGGGAAGACTAACCGATAAGAAATTATTAGGCGTTAAAGGTGTGAGGATCTTCACTGACATATGTAGGTCAAAGTTCGTGCATTAACTACTGCTTCCGTTTCACAAACAAATGTTTCTAGCTGGCCTCTTGCAAGTATTTATTTTTCAAATGTTATTTTGAGAATATTTAAGATTACCTTCACTAGACGTTCCCAGAAGCCTCCCCAGCAACTATTTCAATGATTAAATCCCATTGATAGACGTTGCTTGACTCGATTATTTTGCCAAACGTTTGTATTAATTCGTTGGAAGCTCTTTTGAATGTTTTACCATTATTGGGAAAAAAAATTCGTCTTAGAATACCTCTCCTTGCAGAAAACGTCGTATCACATTGATACATTCTAAATGGACGTCTTTTATGACGGCGCAAGTGAGGATCATAATGTACAACTTTTTCGTTTATTGATCAGCCTTGGGAAGTTCTCCGCAAAATTGCCCAGCGAAATATATTCCGGTGGTTTCAAATGCTCGGCTACCATGTAAATGGTCTCCAGTCAGAGGAGCAAGTGTTTGGCTGGCGAGAGCACTTCGTCTCCAAAGGACGAACTGTTGATGATGCCTTTGACTATTATCGATATTTAATTACCCCAAATCTTCTTCTTAGTCAGATAAAAGGTGCATTGACTTCGCTAAAAAGCGCACTACAAGAGGAAGAGGAATGGGACGCCGAGTACACAAAAAAGTTGGTACATTCAATGCCAGCTCGTCTCAAGGCGGTTTTAAAACAATTGGGCTATTCCACAAAATATTAGAAATAAATTTGAAAAAATCAAAAATCGTTATAATAAGAATTAAGGACTTGCACAAGAGAACATCATTTAAGCTGTGAGGTGATTTTGTGAGTTTAAAATGAATTTGATTATTTTTTCTTGGTAAATAAAGTAATTTTGTGTTGTTTTTTTATGGTAAATATGGTAAGACCACGAACTGCAATGTTCTTTTTATTTTTATAAACGAACTCTTCATATCTTGGGAGTTCTTAAGTATTTTCCTCATATGAAGTACTCACATCATTTAAGCTGTGAGCGACTGTATGTATGGTAAGTTCCGAAATCTCTGAAGATCGAATTGATCTTACTCGAAGGAATCCACTTCCGCTGCACTGTCTGTGTGACATTCATTATTGGATTGGTTGGCAATAAAGTTATTGCTTATTTTATTTTACTTATTTGCTGTTTTTAGTTTTTTTTAAAATATACATGAATACATGTACATGAGCTTCTGTGCAATCTTACGTGTTGTGCTATGACGATCTGAATCGTTAATGGTCTTGATATGGGTCTTATAAACTTCAACTTGGCGGCCAGATCGTTGCGCATTTTTCAGTGAAAAATCACTAGAACGAAATTTGGCAAACCAATTTTGACACTACCTTTCGTTTAAGACTTCATTACCATATAACTTCTTTTCGGAAATAATACAATAAAATATGTCTGAAATGCACGTCATGTGTTTCCATTTTTAAATTGGGAATAAAACGAAACTAAATAACTAATCGATAAAATTTTTTTATTAAATTAAAGGTGGAACAACAAGAAAATTGTCAGGTTACGTGCTTTGAACACGTTGGAAAAACAAAGTAATGTGTTAAAACCACCTATTGACAAAATCCACAATCACTTAGTTGCCAACCCAAGGAGGCAATTGGCTCTTTACAGATTTTCGCGAACGCCGTAATACGCTGGAGAAAAACTCCATATTCTTCGACGATTATTTCATAACTGGAGACGTTACTTTCGTCAATTCACAATTAGCCGGGGGTATAATATCAACGACTTCTTTTTGTACCACTTACTACTATTTCTTAATAGACGGTAAATTCAAGAATTGTTAATGTGTGATATTTCATTTCATGCATAACTCAAAAGTGATCAATCGAATGTCAAATTATATAAGCCATTTCTATAGAAAATATTATTCTCCCATAAAAATTTTTATGATATTTCCAACAGTTACTTGCAAAACAGCTTAAGTCCAGAAGTGGATTTACCAGGAAGCAAAGGAAGCAATTGCTTGGGGCCCCGCTTGGACAGGGGCCCCAAAAATTGAAAAATGTTGAAAATACATTCGGAAATTAAAAAATAAATAAATAAAAAATGCAAAATGAAAAAATCCATGTAAACAATATCGATTATTCATTGTCCTCAAACGAATTTAAATTAATTCAAAACTGTATTTCGCGCGTATAGTTGGCGCTTCGGTCGCTCGTATTTCGTGTCTTTCGTTACTTTTTATCGAAAAAGACAAGCTTCAAAAACTTGACTTTGATGATGTCATTCATCAATTTGCGACTGCGAAAAGTAGGAAAAAGTTGTAATTTAGTTCGTAAATTATAAGTAAACTGTATAATATATTGATTTTGCAAAATTAATTGGTTATTTATTATTTTAAAATATTGGGGAGGGGGTTAATTTTAGAATGAGGGCCCCGAAAACCTGAGGTTGCTTGGGGCCCCGTCTTAGGTAAATCCGGCACTGCTTAAGTCACTGGAAAATACTTTCAAAATAGATCCACACACGTAAAATTATTTATTAATCTAAATGTAACGTTCGTTAATTCTACTTTATTTATTACAAGCTAATGCTCGGCATGCTTTGCTATGCCTCTTTCAATTTGTTTGTAGTCCGTTTGAAATATGTACACTGTACACATATGTATATCAAGTGTATATGTGGCATTACCTTAAATTAAGCCTTGGTCTTACCGTACAAGGCAAGGCCCATAAAACCAGCTCAGCCTATTCTACTGTATCTGCCGAAGAGATAAGACGTGATTAATAAATGCATGAATTAAGAAGTGCTATTGTTTAAGACCTTTATTTTGACCAGAAAACTGGTTTACATTACCTTAATGATTTGCCCCAAATATTCACACGCGCTTGACGGTGTTTCCGATATCGTTTTGAAGTCCTGTGGTTTGTCTTTGGTGAATGTTATTTGTTATAAGAAAGGAGCTAGGGATGATGTATCCAACTACAGGCCAATTGCCAAACTTCCGACTTCTCCTAAGCTTTTCAAAGCCATTATTAACTTTCACTGTAAAGCTATAATAAGTAAATGCTAATATGGTTTTCTAAAGGGTAGGTAAACTGTTTCTAATCCTCTATGCTTTTTTTCTTTTTGCATCAACGAGATCGAAACTGATGGACAAGTTTTCTGCATTTATACTGATTTCAATAAAGCCTTTGGCAGAATTAGTCATCAGGCTTTGATCCTTAAACTAGTGAAATTCGGTTTTCTTGTGGTCTTTTTGGATTGGATATATGTTTTCGAGGTGTGTTTTCACCACCTACATATACATAACACCTCTGGGGTTCCGCAGGTTCTTTTATATACTGACGATAGTAAAATGTTTCGCTCTATTCGTTATCTTAACAATGAGTTAAACAATTTTTCTATGTGGTGTACCTTAAATTATTTAACGTTAAATGTGAGTAAATATACACTGGTGTCTTTTACACTGAGGAAAACTCTTGTTGGTTATCAATATTTCGTGGTATCTCACGTCTTAACTTGGTGAAAGAGCTTAATGTTACTTTAATTCTAAGTTTTACTTTGACGAGCACATAAGCATAATTATAGATAGATAGATATTTTTTATTGTGTCTAGGAAAATACAATTCCATCACAAGGGTTCTGTTATTCATAAATTATAAATGCTCGTATACGTAAACAATAAATAATAAATACAATTCAAACAATTTTCATCACTTGACATCAAAAGTTGTTCAACATTAGTTATTTCGTCTAATTCACTATCAATTAATTTTCTAAGCAAAACATTTCTCAAACTTTGGTACATTGGGCATTTTAGTAGCACATGCATAATCGTTTCGTTTTCATTCAAATTGCATATTGTACATAATTGTTCCGGGTAAATTTTGTATGTTAAACCTTTAATAGTTATGATACAAATGTATTTTTAGAGGCAAGTCTCAGTTGGCACATGAGACGTTTTCTAGCGAAGGTACAACGATTTTGAAGGTAATCAATTGAAGACATTTCTCGATTGATTTTGATTTGACAAAAAGTGGATTCGGAGTATTTTACAAGGCCTTGCTGTTTCAATACAGATTTGAGTCCGTCGCATATGTTTTTTCTTTTTTCTACCCAGAAACGGGTACCCTTGAAGCACACCCTCCGTGATTTCAATTTCTTCAGAAAGAACATGACCTACTCTCACTTGCATTTTTGCTATCTGATAAATGTTTCTCAAGATTCTAATTATTTTTCTGCTTACTCCCATACATAAGCATAATTATTAACAAGGCCAATTCACTATTCTCATTCGTTAAGACATGGTCTAAACTTTTCGGCGAAACTCACGTCACAAGAACTCTGTATACTATTTTCATTGGGCCCATTTTTGAATATGCAAGACCTTTATTGGCTTCTTATAAATTCCACTCTGACCGCATTGAGACTATGCAGAGACAATTTTTGATATTTTCCCTCAAAGATTTACCATGGACTGACTCCCTTACAGAAATTGTTTCAAATTTATTTCCATGGATGCCCTAGCGAATGGACGTATGATCTCCAGGATCGCTCTCCGCTCAAAGATTTTAAGTGGTGATTGTGACTGTTCGCAATTGTTGTCTTCTATATAAGTTATCAAATCTTCAAGAGATTGGGGTAAAAATATATTTTGCGACTACTCTGGGAGAAGACCAAATTTATTCTGCCGAATTGAAACTACAAAATGCTTAATCTAGTTAGTCTAAATGATATTCATGTGGCTGCGCAGATGAGCTGGTGTGAGGTGAGACCGGCACGCCGATGTGTCAGCAGGCTCCTGTGACCTATGGTCACGATGACTTGACATGTGAGGTTGTGGTGCGTGGGAAAGGGTTACGGGCTGCTAACGTATATGATATCTGTTTCTCGTCCTGGTCTCAGGTGAATAAAATAATAAATATACCTTATCATTACACTAATTACGGAACTAATAATGGTGTATGAATCTTTGACATCCATCGCCAATTTGTTAAACTTGCTACATAATATTTTTGATTTTAATTTATCTTGCCAACAATTGAACAATTTACTTAGCTTTCATTTCTCTAATCAGCATTGAAAATGTGAAATTTTTGTTTTTTTGTTTTTTGTAAACTAATAGATATTGTATATCTCACTGCAAATAAATAAATAAACAACTGTGGAAATTTTCCACTCAATATAATGAAAGATTCATGAACGCATAGAAGTCGAACATACAAACATTAAATTTTATATGTATAGATTAATACATTGAAAAACTCAGTTCAAGCGACGTCGCAGAGTTGAATGAAAACGCTTTGTGGCGTTCATCTCAAAGATAAACACCTTTCATAATTTTTAACGATCATTAAAGTTATTCTTCTTATTTGTCAGTAGTATCTAAAAACAGGGATATATATATTTACGAAATCCGAAAAATTATAATAAGGTTAACTTATCCTATTCTCTTTAGCTATCATGCTATCGAATATTGGATCCAAAGAAAACGAAAGCTGAGAAATTAAAATTTTCAATATTCCTAGTTGAAGGAGCTTTGCACTGCTGTCTATAAGAAATATCCAACAGCTTTAAGAAAAGTAACTTATTAGCAAGTCTATTAAGTTTTATGACATTAATGAAACTGAACTATTAAAATGAAAATATTATTAATAAAATTATTATAGATTAATTTAAATAAATACAAAGTTTTAATTTAGTCGATTGGAGCAAGATCTGGTAAATTTTAATATACAAAATAGGAAAAAATGAAAAATTTACCATCTGAAACAATAAAAAACTCTAAATGAGGTAAGTGGTCATATAACTTTTGACTTGATTATATATCATAAAAAACTAAAATATTTATGAAAAAAAAACTATTCACCCTTTTTGTAACAAATGTTAATTAATCATCTTACATTGCTTTTTTTTAACCCACTGCTGAAAGGGTTAGGTTGTTCCCATGTATATATGTAAATATGTATATTTTTATTTTTTTAATTCCTCTTAACGTCCAAACAACTACATTTTTATAAGTCTGACGCCATTCGATTTATGTTGATTTTGATGAGAAGTTTGGTTTAAACAGGTAATAAATAAACAAAGAATAAAATATACAAATTAAAATAATAAAGTAAATAGCATATCATTTCCAAAAAACCAGTAACAGGAAGTATTTGTTGAATCATTACACTTCGATTCATCTTGCGTCTGACGCGTTTGTCCGCGCGTTATTAGTTGACTGCTTTTTTCAACCACTCGCCAAAATTAATGCTGTACATCTCAGAGTTTTGAAGGCTTCAGTTCGTTTGGTGTTTCCACTGCAGGAGGGACTGGGGCCCGCCTTACTTATTATTCAGAAGGATTAATGAAATTAGAAAAAAGTTCACTAAAAAATATAAAAATAAAAAAAACACACTTGCTTAAAAAACAAACTAAAACGATCACAACAAGGTACAGTTGAAAATACTCTCGACTGAAAAATGACTCTCTTTCTTAAGAAAACCATTGAATGGTGAAAGAAAGTGTCGTGTAAAAAATATAAAAGTAAAAAAAAAACACTTGTTTAAAAAACAAACTAAAAAGATCGCAACAAGGTACAGTTAAATATTCTCTCGACTGACAAATGATAATAACTCTCTTTCTTAAGAAACCATTTTTATGGTGAAAGAAAGCGTCGTTGAAACTATAAAATTGCTAAAAATCATAAAATACAGCCGAGGCATATTTTTATAGACATTTTTTCGATATATAAATATAATATCTATACCGCCGAGTGTTTTTTGTAATTTTTAAAATGAATTTTAGGGCGGACTCACGGCATCTTTTATCAGTGCCAACGACTTCTTTTACTCGTATTATCTTCCAATTGTTTTCTAAAAGATGAGAGCCTGCAATCCACCCGCGTATATAAATGGTACACTGGCATATGGTATACCATCCCTCTGCAGGCAGGAGAAGTACCCACACTCTATGAAAAGAATTTATTTAATTATTACTAAAATACATATACATATACACAAAGGTTACTCGCAAACTGAGGAAAACTGCTGCACATATGTTTTCCTAGGCAAATTCAATTTATGCTATTTTTGCAAAAACGAAAAATTTCGTCAGATTTGTGATAATTGTGAATGTACTCGTATAAGTTATTAGACTCTAATATTTCTGAAAACTTCTGATTGCAAATACGTAAGACATTCATTTTATACCAAAGAAGAGGAAATGTCCCCTAGATTTGTGAAGCTCATTGCTCCGCTCATCGCTAATCCTATTTTGGATGTTCTTAATGTCTGTATTACCAAGTCTGTATTTCCCAGGTTCTTCTTCTTGACTTTCTGAAAGCCTTGACACCGCCAGTCATACTCCTAAACAAATCACTGTGATGCAAGGTTTTCTTAGCCATAGACAACAAAGGATTACCTTAGGAAAAGCAAGAATTCTGAACGACTTCAATAACTTCTGGCGTCCCTCGGGATTCGTACTTGGACCTCGGATGCTTAATGTATATATGTACATATAAATGATCTTCCCGAAATTTTACAACATGTAAATTGTCACATATTTGCCGATGATATGCAGATTTATTTAAGCTGTCCAAAATATTTTATTGATGATAGCATATCTTGCATAAATAGTAATCTGGAGAGGACATATAGCTTAACAACCGCCTTAATTTAAATGCAGGTAAATCGCAGTGCATTGCGTTCTACAGAGGATTGGTTCCTTGTTGATGGGGCCACCCACCTTGCTGATGCAACTTAGATCCTTGCTTTCTTTCTTTACCAGACACTTTTCAATTTCACCGAACGATTGTGTGATGCTTTGCCCCCCTTCCCCTGGTAAGCCATTCTTATTCAAAGTGTCATTACACCGAAAATACGCATGGCTGTTCTCCGTCAGTTACGGTAGCATAAGGATTTCTTCAAAGGTTTCCAAATCAGTTAGCTTTAAGTCTAACTCTACTTCTACTGCTAAGTCTAACCCTAGCCCTAATGCTGAACCTAAGCTTAACCCTTGCCCAACTGCTAAATCAAAGAAATCAAAGTCTAACTCTAGTCTTAACGGAATTAAACCTACTACTTCTCCCACTAATAAAGTTATATCTCCTTGCAGTAATAATAAGATAGTTAATCCCCTGTTCTTTTTCTTTTCTCTTTTGTTTTCTATTTTGTTATATTATATTATTTAAGAAAACTTTTTTTGTTAGTAGCTTGTATTAAGCGATAAATAAATAAATAACAATGGTATGAAATGCTGCTATCAGTCAACCGCCAAATAGCAAATATTTATGCTCCGCCGTTTCATGCTTTCTGCTAGCATTCTTTCGCAAGGCCAGCGACGCCATTTGATTAAATAACTTGTAGTGCGGCACTTTACTAACAGTTGTTTCATGTTTGCTAAATTAGACTCTAACTGCTCAAGGAAATTAAATATCGCCTGCCTACGACTGCATCCAATTCATTTAGGGATTACGAAGGTTCGACCATGTGGCCCACCTAAGATTTTCTATGCTCGAATGTACGTTGGACGAATGTTTTAAAAGTAAGAAGTAGCCACTTTCCACCTCCCGTATGAAATGCACCATGCGTGGTAGGGACAATTTGAGTAGATAATCGGTGAGTACCCACCGAGATGTTTTTGTGCAACCCGCATATCCACCGATCATAAAAATCGGTTTAGGAGGAAGCTAGATAGACATGTCCTTATCATGGTCGTTGCGAGTTAAAAAAAGGTAAGTTAAGCGGTGTTGCTGGAAACGGTGACGTAGAACAAGAGCTGCGGCTGTTTAAGAAGGTATCAGTGGAACGCAAAACAGTAAGCGTCAGTGCTATGGTCATGTACCGTAGAGTTGTAGGGCATAAGCATATGGAGCTTTCCGTGTTCAAAATAACTTCTTATGGCTAATGAAAGGTTCGAGTAGCGTAGCAGGGCTATATACCATAGGTGCGAAAACGCGGACGCCGTAATAGCTATAAGAGCAAAAAACTCGCTGTACGCAATGATCGACAGAAGCAAAGTGGTGAAGAAGGCGGGAAGGGTGAAGGAAAGGCGTGGGATGCAGTAACCAAAAGAGGCGGAGAAGCAAAGGGCTAAGAAAAGGTGCAAGTGTTGGAGACAGTGATTTGGTTTTGGACAGTTGCTTTTGGGAGCACGTGTGATGCTTGCATGCCGCAGGGGGAGATTGTATAATGCGGTGACTTTGAGCTTGAATAAAATGCTAAAGGCGGCCTTGTTGAAGGTGGAGGTGAGGACGGGTCTTTGAAATAAACAATGCATTGGGTTGAAATATTTTTTACAGTTTAAAGCGCTCAATAAAGATCTTATCTCTATGTGATCTATGTAGAATGAAACTTAAAATTAAACTGCAATGCATAATGCACGCCTTAAATCGATCCAATGCGTATGTTATCCAGGGTGCTTTGCGCGCATTTCGATAGGTGTAACTCCATACATGTAAATATTTGGCTTCACCTAGACTTTAGAATCTTACTTGCTTTTTTATATTTCATACTTCAAATTTATACACACTTTTGAGAATTCAGAGGCCCCTTTAAAAATACATGGGATTTTGGCGCAGAACCCCCATAGCTATTATATACACTTTTTATATCATTTTGTAATTTCAGAACCCCCTTTAAAAATACATGGGTATTTGGCGCAAAACAAGCATAGCTTTTCTATTACGTCGCCGGATTGTTGCGAGATTTTGTCCTGTGTATTTTAAAGGGGTAAATTGCGCTAGAACACCCATAGCTTATATCCTCTATCATCGTGCAATATGAACACAAACACACAGATGTATTTATATATTTTCCGTGTAAACTGTGTGTAAAAATAATTTTCATAACACAGCCCAAATAAAATGAATGATCCTGCGAAAACTATGAAAGTATTATAGGTCCAGTTCGCATGCTTTGATGGAAGAGGTGAGCTGTTGTACGGTCCACATACATCCATATCGTTAGCATAGAAACATTCAGGTGAACTTCGAAGATGTTCGGTCTCAACGCCTTCTGGGAAATTTAGAGCATTCATTTCCATACAACAAAAATACTATTTTCCTATGTCTTTCAGGTTGGTGCAAAAGAAGCCGCTCCTTACTAACTTATATAATTTCCTGTTATCCAAAGTTAAATTCTTAAATGTCTTTAGCCGATTAGATACACGCTTTAAGATCAACATTGTGACTGCAAAAAAGGCTATTTATAAAACGTCTTTTATATTTATCTATATGTTGTGCTTTTGTGGAAACCCAAGCCATTTCATATAAACTTTATCCTCTCGTCTTTTTAAAACGAATTTCATCGCATGGACCAACGTCTATTGGTCGTAATTTAAATGTTCAATGTTTTGTTCTATTATATTTGTCTGTTAATTTTTCCAGCATGTTGGTGCAGTGGTGATTGCCATTCATGCTGAATTCTCGCCACATAATATTTTTAATGATCTATTAAATCTTTCACAGTGATGCTTATAATGCACTATAAGATAAATAATGGTTAATATCATACTTTTCCAATAAATGCTGAAAAGAATTGTTAAAGAACTCTTTTCCATTATCTGTTTGGAAGTTTCTTCGTATACGACCCTGACTAAAAATTACCTGCATTGCCTTAGTGACTTCTGTTCCGTCTTTTATCTTTTTAATTGGTAAAGCCCATGAATATTTAGAAAAAGTATCAATAACAGTAAGAAGAAAACGAAACACATCATATATGAGCATATGAGCTCATATCATCTAAATCTGCGTGCTACAAGTCATCTTTACCCTTAATCATGACACGACCAAGTTTTTACGTGCTTATAGTAGTAACTATAAGTAACTCCCTTATAATTAATCTTCTACTCATTCTTCAAAGAATATAAAAATACTTACTTATATACTGTGTGTTTATATACACTTAGCAAAAATGATTGCGTTCAAGCACCCATTCACAATGATCGTTACAGGGCCTTCTGGCTTTGGAAAACAACGTTTATTAAATCATTGGGCGTTAATATAACCGAAAATTAAAAAGATTGTGTGGTGCTATGGAGAACGGAGAGCGCTACTATCAGATATTTTGCACACAAATGTTCAATATATAAACACAGTTCCTGATGAGTTTATAAATTATACAAATAAGCCCACGTTAATAGTTATATATGATATGATGTTAAACACATTATGCAAACAGGTTTGCGAGCTTTTTACTAAAGAATCCCATCATCGTAAATTTTCAGCAATCTTAGTTACACAAAATTGTGCCGAGATATCTCGCTAAAGTGTAAATATCTTGTAGTTTTTAAAAACCCTCGAGATAAAAGTCAATTCATGCATTAAGCAAGACAAATTTATCCGGAAGATAGTTCAGAACTTTTGAAAATATATAAAGAGACTACTCAAGAAGCATACGGTTGTTTATTGATAGATCTTACTCAAGACATTAAGGACATTTAAGATTTCGAACTGATATATTTAATAAAAATTTTACAAATTGTTTTAGCCCACAAAACCCAATAGTGAAAACGGTATCAAAAATGATACGGTTAAAGGTCAACAAGCATATACTTATATACTTAGCAGGGCCAAGCCTAATTTAAAAAACGCTATCATTAAAAATGCAGATCCTGGGTTTATTAAAACTGTGTGTGAAATCACTAATAATACAGTAAAGGGAAACCATATACCAAATGGTAAAACAGTTCCCTGTGCAGGTATAAAAAGAACATGCGGAAACTAGCTAACTTTTATTTATTTATTTATTTATCGCTTATTACAAGCTACAATAAATTTAAAACTAATTAACCAAAAGATTAAAATTAAAGTAAAAAATAATAAATTAAAATTAGAGTACGGGAATGATAATGGCACATGACAAGAGAGAAAAGAAAAAAAAACAGGCAACATTAGGAGGAATTAAGGGCATTCCTCAGAGAAGATTTACTCAGGTGGAAATCAAAAAAGGGGTGGAAGTTGGCTTTCCGAAGCATACGGGTGAGAGGCTCAGAAAATCCATAGTGATAAGCAGGGCGAAAGAGAGGTGCCGAACGGAGGTTTCGAGGATTGGTGTAAATGGAGATCCGCTGGAATAAGGAAGGACAGTCAATCTCACCTGTAAGCAGCTGATGATTGAAAGAAATATCGGCAAAGTCCGTAGCTTCAACAGGGGCTGCAAGTTGACCAGTAAGAGACGGTTTTCGTAGGGGGGAAGGTTTTGATGGCCAGACCAGGGAAGGTCATGCAAAGCGAAGCGAAGGAAGCTATGCCGGACAGCCTCAATCCTATTGATTCGATTGGATTGAAATTGTGATCACACTTGGCAAGCATAGTCAAGGAGAGGCCTGACGAAGGTAATAAAGAGGGATTTGTCTACGGAGGGATCAAGGAACTCCTTTGACCAACGCTTCACAAAGCCAATTACGGAATTGGCTCTAGCAATCACGCTGTCAATGTGTTCACGAAAGTTAAATTCTCTATCACAAATGACGCCTAAATCGCGAAGAGAGGATACAAAGGGGATATGTTCATCAGATAGCCGATAAACTCTGGGGGAAGAAGAGGGGCGTCTACGGGAGTAAGTGATGGATTGGCATTTGGAGACATTAAGCTCAAGAGAGTTTTTATTACACCAAATGGTCAACCTGAAGCAGTCGAGAGTCAGAGGTAGAGGGTATCCGTTTGGAGATTTTCATATCGTCGGCGTATATAGAAATGTCCGACTGCTGAATAACACATTCGACATCATTGATGGCCAGAATGAAAAGCAACGGCCCTAAGTCGCTACCCTGAGAAACCCCCGAGTTGGCAGCAAAAGAGTTGGAGGAAGAGGAACAGAAAAGGACCCTGTACTGGCGTTGTTCAAGATAAGATCTTCATCGACGAAATAAAGAACTGATTGAAGCCAAGGGATTGTAATTTGAAGAGAATTAATTTATGAGAGATTTTATCAAACGCCTTGCTGAAGTCAGTAGTAATGACGTCAACTTCGTCACCATTCTCCAGAGCATACAGTGTTCTAGAAACAAAGTCGGTAAGGTTGGTGGTAGTCGATCTACCCTTTAGCAAACCATGCTGGAACGGGGAAAAATCGATTTACAGTGAAAGAACAAGCAGTCGTAAACGATACTTTCAAAGAGTTTAGGTATGCAGGAGAGTTTGGCAATGGGAGTAGTTGGAGATCTCACTCTTGCAACCCCTTTTTATGGATGGGGATGATAAAGAAGTTTTTCCACCTGGGCGGGAAAAAAACCCTGGGTGATAGATTGGTGAAAGAGTCAGGTCAGGGGTCCAATCAAGTGATGAGCGCACTCTTTCAGTACGGTGGCCGGAATACTGTCAGGGCCTGAGTTATGATCAGGGCATAAATGGCAGTAGCAACCATTGCAGAGTCAATATTGATAGAAACAAGGGAGGTCTGAGGACGAGAGTTCATGAAGTAGAAATAGTTAGCGTCAGGCTCGAAAGTATGCTCACTGAAGGATTGACTAAAGTGATGAGCAAAGAGATTAGCTATTGCACGGGGGTCGGAAGAAGAAGTGTCGTTCAGCTTGAAAGTGGAGGGGTAGCCACTGGATATCCTTTTTATGTTAATGAATTGGTAAAAACGTTTAGGGTCGGCAATAAGGGTTGACTGCAGGTAGTCGTGATAGGAAGATACGCTGCGTACAGATAAAAGGGAAGCCGCGGAGAGGTAACTGGAGAAGTCGGGGTCGGAGCGAGAAAGGAAATAAGCCTGCAATAGTTTATTTCTCTTATTCCGAAGGGAACGAAGTTCTTTATTGTGCCATGGGGGGAGGAGGCCTTTTCAAAGTTAATAGGGAAAGGATTGGGCCAGGCTGGCGGAAATTTCGGTAGAAAGAACTTCGAGGGCTTCATCAACGGAAAGCTGAGAGTCAGTTGTGATGGAATGGAGAGACGATTAGCAAAGAAGGTAAATTAATTTGCCAAAGTCGCCCCTACGAAAATTGAAGTGGTAAGAAGTCTCAGAAGTAGAGTGGAGAAGTGTGGGTACTAGAGCAAGGGTGAGGAAGAGTGGAGGATGATACTGGTCGAGGGTAAAGAGAAGATGAGTGCTACGAGAGACGACCGAATTAACAGGATAAACGTTAAAGGACCTGTAGCGAAAAAGCGTAAAATACTAATACAGCGGGGAGGGTTTTTACCAGTTTTATTAGGAAGTGTGCTATCGGGTGTAATAGGCTCATTAATTGAAAAGTATGAAGAAGAATAATAGATCTAGTAAAATGCAGCTTCTATCAGTGTATAAAGCTCTAAAAGGTGAGATTGAACAATTTGCAAATTTATCATTGTTTGATAAATCAATGGATAAAATGTTAAAAAACAAGCATCTGTCTGATAAAGAAAAATACTATAACTATAGAAACGAATTAATAAAATTTGTAAATGTAAAACGTTGAAGGAGACAAGATAACAAGAAAATTATAAAGTCGATCCAAGAAAAATTACCAGCTAAACACAAATGTTTGAGAGATAATTTTACTTAGATAAAATTTATTTTTAATGATGACAAAGCAATTCAGTTTTAACCAATAAAAGAAAAAATACTTTTTACCAGAAGGGATTTTTGAAATAGAGGAAATTACTCCATCAGTACAATCTCTACCCTAAACAATGCGAACGCGCATTCCCTATGAGAAAGCCGGTTCGTGAGAGTGAGCGTTTAATAAATAAAACAGAGCCAGCATCAAGCTTATCTGATATTCCTTAGGAATGACTTTAAGAAAAATGATTTTTACATTTGTCTCTTAAGTAATAATTGCTTACATTAATACCCTGAAAATTTGTTGGCTGCATTTACAAACAAATTATCTCGCCAGTGCAAGCTAAGTGAAAGCTGGTATGTTGGGGTTACAGAAATATCAATTCCCGAATATGAAATAGATGGAAATAGTGTGAAAAGATTGAAACGGAGTAACGACCTTGTGGGCCTGAAAGACATTTTACAAGTGCAGGAAGATCACACGGGCAAAATAAATGAAAATGATGGGGTAAAGATTTCAGAACGTAGCAGAGGCTTTGAAGACTTAAAGCAGATTGTAAAACACATTAAATAAAATAATTCTTTCAATTTAAATAAATGAAAATGTTAAACTTTAGTGTTCAGAAGAAGCACTATCGTAGGCAAGTTATAAAGTGGGCCAGGTCAACTTTTCCGCATTTTTGCTAACATTCTATAATGCCGTTACACCTTCGTGGTGCACAATGTATTTAGACGACGTTAAGCAGCGCATATGAAGCCAAATAGATGACGAAATTTTAAAGGTGGTTAGCAATATTTTAAATGTTCCTTATGAAAATCAAACTTCAGACCTTTTAAAGCCAACTCCAGTACCGATAGATGTTAATATTGATAACTCATTAAATTTTTGAATACACCTGCAGATAAAAGAAAAGCTGATATATCATTGTCTGAATTGAAGTCATCTTTTGATAGTGTTGTCGGAATACAGTCAGAACATTTATCAATAATAAAAAAAGGTGGATCAGCTAAGAGATACAATTAATGAATCGATTTCCTCGCCACTTGCGAGCTAAAGATTTTTGTAGCGAACGCGATATTCTGCACATTTATACCCACATAATCAAACCGAGGCTTATAATCGTAGGTGATAAGAGTAACAGTAACATAATTACGTCTAGTGCCTATAAACAAGAAAGATTGTACATTACCTTTTAACCATGTAGAAAACTACTATTGAAAAAACATCGATTGAAGGTGTTTCAATAATAATAACTTTTGGGCAACCTGAGTTCGTTAAATTTAAAGTAGGTTATATCCCTACATACATTATGCTTCATTTCAATAAACAATAAAACTATAAATAGTACACACATCAACAATTGTTATAATAGAAAGTGTGCGCAATTCATAATTCAGTATGAATTCGTTATACATACGTTATTATTTAGATCAAAGCGGTGGTAGTCTGGTTGATATAAGCGAACTGTATCGATCACCACTTACCTGTCAACACGTTAGAGGGATTGGGAGATTTTCCACAGGACTACTAAGATGTTTTCAACTAGTTCCGGTGCGAAGGTTTTAAAATAACATGCAGTTAAAACGGGAAAAGCCATTTTAGAATATGCGGGTAGTAAGCCTATTAGAGATATCTTAAGGGAGCAGGGTAAAACTCCTGCTCAATAACTTGCGCAAAAAGGTATAAATATAATAAATGCCCGCGTATAGCGAGTGTATGAAATCCGAATTGGATCTTTTCTCGAGACCTATAGGCCAAAGTAATATTTTAAGAACCGAAGAAGCTGTATACAAATCTATAGCATCATTAGATAATTCATCGGTTTTGGAATTTGTATCGCGATCTATCAAGTGTATGTCTACATTTGAAAGTACAGCTTGATAAAAGGCTGGCAAAGAGGAGATTTATACCAGAGACCTTTATTATTTGCGTAGACAATTTCAACACCCGCTTTAATGCTTTCCGAAGCAAGCCATTTGGACGCAGTACATGAATGATTTTGGGCCTTAAAGTAGCCATTTTTAGATATTATACATTTTTCAAGGTAATTTTTACGATAGACTAGCGTACAAGTTGGTGCAATAGTTAAAGGTTCTATAAAAGGATTTATTTGTGTTATATCAAAAAATTCTTGCATAAAACGAAGTACACCCTAAACGTAAAATGTTAACATGCAATATTTTAACATTTTTTCTTGATTATTAAAAACCCCTTTAGACTCACCCAAGTCATACCAATTTAAAAATCTCTCTCTATTTTTCCTTCATAGCCGCATAAGGTTATGAGGTTATAATTCAGGGGATGGGTAACTTCCTTGTTTACTACAATATTGTGCTTTTATAAACACTTTCGAAGCTACATTGGCGTTTAAAGCAAAAAAACGTACAATGGTTTAGCATAAATATCACAAAAATTTCCATAAGATAATAAAAGTTATTTGCTTGCCGAGTACAAGTTGACATTTTTACCGAGCCTCCTGAAGATAATCAACTCTAGTATCGTTATTCTACGACAAAATGATTTAATTAATACTGATAAATTTGTTAAAGGACTTTTAAAGACGTTACCATTTAAAGTTAAGTTAAATTAAATTGTTCTTCTGAACCCTAGATCCTAGATAGGAACAGGAACAACTAAAATGTCAGCTCGAGTGTCAATTAAATAATGTTGATTTGCTGATTTGTCATAAATACCCGTAAGTCGATGACGTTTGCAATTGCAAATATCACCCGTCGTCATTGATGAAATGCGCTTTATTTTTTTGATGACTGTGAAATGTGATTAAATGAGCATGCGGGTATACAGTTATTAGCGTTGTATTTGAATTTAGAGTGGCATCAACACCAATCAAGGTTATCTCAATTTTTTGATTGTTTCGTTTTGGTAAATTTTTGGAACATGCTGGGCAACGATCTTCTGAAAAATGGAAAATTCGATATGAGCCATCATGGAACTTTAAAGATTAACTTCAAAATACGTTTCTTCAATTCGTTTATTTAATTTACAAACTACTGCAGGTAAATTTGCTAAAAAATTATTATTAGTTTGTTGTGAAGAGAATGTAAATATCGACGGTTTACTGTTTATTTCAAATGTCGGCAAAATTGGCCAATTCTGAAAGAGGACCTGAATTACAAGCAAGTGTTCCGGGAGTCTTTATAACTAGAGCGTCTTTAAAGTATTTTCATTTAATCTATTTCATAAATTTCTCATCTTTCTTAAAAATAGAGATGGAGATCTTTCACCGAGAACCAAAGTTTATTTAATTTTGAAGTCTCGCTATCGGAAAGACGACATATAAAGGTGTCCCTAAGTTCAGTGGAAGGGTAACGAGGATCTGGTCTATATAAAATGTTACTAAGAGTAAATTCTAATCTCTGGCTAGCTCGAATTCTGCTTCAAACATTTTAAACCAGAATTTGGACGCACTTTTCTAAAAAGAGGGTGGATTTATAGACCGGGTAGAAATTCAGATTGGTGGCGTTGAATTAACAACTTGTCGCGGGGAAGGAAGTGGTTTTCTATTATAGCAGAAATCGCCACTTTCTGAACTATTGAAATTTTCGACCCGGTTTAGCTTTAGATTCCCGGGAATCACGGAGACTGGTGCCACCAAGTTATGACCTGAACTATTCATTATAAGTTATTATTCTTATTATTTTTTTTAGAGCCATGTGTTGTGAAAGGAAATTAACAATTTAATTTTGAGGAGAAAAAAAAGTATATAAAATCAATCTTCCTACTAAATAATATATAATGGGTGTTTTTTTAGCTGCATGAGAACTTTCGACGGTTGTTATCTATGGTTTGACAGTTTTGCTGATTGAGACTAATTTAAAACTGGCCGAAGATGAGCATTTTTATCGAACAATTGTGTTTAGTGATGAAGCTCATTTCTAGTTAAATGGCTTCGTGAATAAGTAAAATTGCCGTATATGGAGCGAAAACAATACTCATGTCATTAAAGAATCACCATTATATCCAATAAAATTGACTGTTTGATGTGGTGTGCACGCTGGCGGCATCATCGGTCCTTATTTCTTTCGAAATGAGGAAGCAGCTGCTGTTACGGTGAATGGCGAGCGCTATCGAGCCATGCTGATTGATTTTTTGTTTCCAAATTTAATCAGCTAAACATCGACGACATTTGGCTGATGGCGCAACTTGTCATACAGCGCGCTTAACCATCAATTTATTGCAAAATCAATTTGGTGACAACTTCATTTCCAGAAGTGCTCCTGTTAACTGGCCCCATCGTTCGTGCGACTTGACGCCTCTCGATTACTTTTTATGGGGCCATGTTAAGTCATTGGTTTATGACGAAAAACCAGCAATTCTTGAAGCATTGGAAGCCAATATTCAAGTCACCATACGGCCAGATTTATTGGAAAAAGTAGTAAAAAATTAGAATGATCGAATGGACTATGTAACTCGCAGCCGCGGCGGACATATGCCGGAAATCATATTTACAAAATAAATGTCATGAAATTATCTACCAGATTTTAATAATAAAAAATTCATTTCAACAATATTTATGTCTTGTATTATTATTTAAAGTTCTCAAACTCTTAAAAAAACACCCGTTATAAACATTTTCTTGGTTTTCTTGGTGTTAATTGAATTGTCGTTGAAGCTTCCTTTAAATTGTGTTTAAGCCAAGCATGTTTTACATTACCGCAGTTTGAAATCGGCTCTCCTTCACGGAATTAAATAAATTAAATTCACCGGGTTCTCCCATTTAATCAATCTGTATGACTGAAATCTTATATTGATCTAAATATCAGCCTTCGATCATTGGAAAAAAATGATTTCCAGAAAAATCTCTTTAAACTTTACTCATAAGTTTAAAAAGATTTTAGCTTTTTCTGTTTTCGGTAAGACTATGGAGAACGTTCGGCAAAGTAGTGTTGTTTAGTTGGTAACCAAGTGGCTCGGGCGAAGCGCTCATTTCCAAAAGTGAATTTAAGGCCTCAAGAATTTTTTTTACAAGTGACTATCTTGCCAATAACATCTAAAACATTCCCCAAGTTACTAAAAAAGGGCATCATGAAGGATGAAAGCAATGGCCGCATAATGACAGAGTTTGTTGGTCATAGATAGGTCCAGATAGAAGAACAAGACAAAAATAAAAAATCCGAAGACGTTAAAAGAAATATAGTGAAAAACAATGAATTTTAATGATTACATAGATTGTTTGAATAATAATACAAAGAAATTAGTCAGTAAAAATCTAATCCAGGGTCAAAACCACAAAGTTAATACAGTTACCCAATAAAAAATAGCTCTAAATATAAGATACCATGTACAAAATATAATACTTTTATAACATTTTAAAAAACTGTTTTTAAAAAATCCATTATTGTAAACACATTTTCCAGAGCACATACACACCTTGGCGTTATGGGAGTACTCCTCTAAAGCTAGGTACGTGCTGTGCATATTTAAATATGTAAATCGAGTTCATTAAGTGGTCGTTTGGGTAGCGAACTTAGTAGTTTTATGGTTGGCGGTTAAGAAAAAGTCCCAACTCTTTCTTGTATGGTTTAAGGAACAGTACATGCCCTGGTTTATCCATCGCCATAGCTTCTATTGTTTCATTATACGCTTCCTTTCTGCTGCTGACCTGCATTGCTAGCAGCATTTACCTCTTTAGCTATACCTGCTGCACCTACTGATAACACTCTAATGGCCAAAAGACCGGCAACGAGTAGGTTGAGGATTGGTAAAACGCCACCAATTTTATACATGAAACTTGAAGTCTTGAATTTAAGTTTATTATTTAGAACTTAATTTTGCCGGTGAAAATATTTTCAAATTATTCAAAGGAATTTAATGTTGCCAATAAACCGACTAGTTTTTTCTTTGTTTGTTTTATGCCATCTGAATCTTGCAACGTTTCGACTTTATAACAGTCATCTTCAGACTAAAGTTACAAATCTTGTCATTATCAATCAGATGTTAGTACATCTTTGTCAAATTCGCAGACATCTCAATATCAATGCTTCAGAATTCAACAATTTTCAACATTAGTACTAAATTAAAAACAACCGACAAATTACTTATCACAGAGGTTAAGTGATTGCACACGTACTTAAAGACTAAGTCTTTAGTCAAACAAAGAAAAAACTAGTCGGTTTATTGGCAACATTAAATTCTCTTGAATTTAAGCTTTCATCGCGTTTGTCAACAGTAAAGCGTTAGCGCGTTCTTCAAAAGGGGCATCCATCGATGTTGCAAGCTACCAAGCTTTTCTGCTAGAATACGATCTGCAATGTGTCCGTAACTTGTTTCATAATTTTTTAAATATGAGATCTAGTGCTCTTTACAAGCTGCGTCTAGCGAATTAGTACCAGGATCGCTACAAGCTAATCTTTTAACTAGCTTTGTCGCTGGAGTACAGTACTGATAACCCATTAAATATAATTCAAATTGTAATTTATTAAGTGTAGAGTTGAATATTCCTTCTCCCGTGATGACCTTTACGATAAAACTGATGAAAATTTATAATAAGAGCTTTGTTCAAAAAGTATAGCGAATTTTGAATTTTCGCGGGCTACGTATATTCGATTTTTTTATGCCGTTTTGTTGGTACCCATGTTCCTCACTTATGCTGATAACCTCAGCTATTTTAAAAGTTCAGTTAATTTTTGACAGCTATTTTGCTTGAACGTGTTTTGGTTCGTCTTCGATTTTTGCGTATTCTAAAAAATGGATCAAAGAATCTGTATCAAAAGTTGGTTTTCACGTCATAACCATAAACCCATGATTCGTCACCAGGTATGACCCTCTGGAGCAAATTTGAGTCGTCGCGAACAGAGTGCAACAGCTCCTTAGCAATGTTAATGCGATGCTGATTTTGGTCGAAATTGAGCAATTTTAGCACGAATTTCACGGCGACCTGTCTCATGCCCTAATCATTGGTAAAAATCGAATGGCACCAGCCAGTCGATATGTTTAGGTCCTCAGCAACTTCTCTAACGGTGATTCGAACGATTGGCCAATACCATTTTCTTCACTTCTTCGACGTTCTCCTCCGTTGTTGACGTGTTCGGGCGTCCGGCACGCTGTTTGTTTTCGTTTTCAAACAAAATTTGATACAGATTCTTTGATCCATTTTCTGGAATAAGCAAAAATCGAAGACGAACCAAAAAACGTCCAAGCAAAATAGCTGTCAAAAATTAACTGAACATTCAAAATAATCGAGCTTATCAGCATAAGTGAGGGACATGAGTACTAATATAACGCCATAAAAAAATCGAAAATCGAATATACGTAGCCCGCGGAAATTCAAAATTCGCGATACGTTTTTAACAGACCTCGTACATCTGTATTTATAAGAACTTTATTGGTCACGAAATTTATTAAGCAACAAGAGCAACTACATATTAGAAAAGCTGATATTAACACTACAAGTACAAAGAAAAATCATGGGGTGCTGTGGCCAAGCAGCATAACAGAAATTATTATTGGGCCATCCAACTGCGGCAGGACAAATGTTATGCTAAGTTGAAACGTAACCTATGTATGTTACTCAAAATCGCTGTCAGCCATACCTTTTCAAACAACTGCGATGTCATACCTCCGGAAGAAGCAAAATCAAACTCAATTTTTAACTTTGATTATGTGGCTTATGACAAACAAGATAATATAAGATCTTACTTTTGTATGGGTCGCAATAAAGCAATCAATAGTTTCCCAGTAGGAAATATAAGCATTACCGAAGCGATTGAGTAGTGTCGATTTGTAATGTCAATAGCTTACATTACTAATTACAGAATCGATTACTTTTACAAGTAGATGTTCTAGGGTGGCAAGTACTTACAAGAGACACGGAAGGGCTTATTTCACTATTGCGAGGTTGTTCCTGAAAACATCGATTAGCAGTAAGTTGCTTTAGAAGGCCTTCAATCGTACATTACAGGGAATCGCTTCTGTAATTTTTTACTTGTAATTAATATTTTCAGTGATTCAAATTCCACTTGCTTTTAAACATGATATAATCCAGCTATAGAAAGAAAGTAGTTCCATTTTAAGGAATATTGCATAAAATCCTCATAAATTAATTTGTCTTATTTTGTTTTGAATTTTTTGAGTTTACTAAATACTTAAGAAAAAATGACTGAACTATTTTCTTTTTATAGCATTAACTTTTTAAATATGTAGGTCCTTAAGGTAAAAGGATATTTAATTTATCACAAAGTAAGAGAAAGATTCGACAAATAAAAACATTTATTTCACTTAAACAAAACCGCAAATGAAAGCCCTTAATTTCAAATTAATTTTTTTATTAGACACCCGCAGACCATCTCCCAGCAACTTTGTCATTTCTTCCACAAAGGCAAGTAGATAGGTATCTACATTGTGGGGTTTTTTTTCGCCAAAATATGCGCCAATAAGAAACACCTTTATATTTTTTATATTTACAATCTTCCCTAATATGGGCCATAGAGATTTTCCAGAACTTTTAAATAACGGTAGACCGTCTACGCCAATATCTATAATTATTTCATCATAAATTAATAAAATTAATTATATCTATAATTATTATATCATAAATTTTTTTAAGTTGGTTTTCCAGTCCAAAATGATAATATTGGCCAGGAGGAACAGTCCTTATAATAATTTTTTCATCTGTATTTCCGAGGAGACTGCTAACAGTGGCAGGAACTGATAATCCTTCAGATTGAAGAATTTTGAAAAGCGCCTCACAAGTTTTCCTGGGTGGATTATATTCTCCATTCCAAGCTGACAATTTCTCTTTTAGAGTTTTCTTCTCATATGCATCCTCATTTCTGTCGTCGTTGTGTAAACTGACAGGTTGATCATTTTCAGGAGTTACTTCACCTGATAACAAATTAGCATTGATATATATATATGATTCATTTTCCGCATTGTTATGCAGTCTTTTTATAATTTCCTCTCTTTCTTTTTCAGCCGTATGAAGCTCTTTGTGTTACACTAAGGAAATTTATGAGAACATAAGGCAATAAGTGTTTTAAAAGATTTATTTACGGCTACGATTTAAAGGGGCGGTAATATGTTACAGTTTCGTTCAGTATGGAAATACAAATTGTATATTCAATAACGACAAAATATAAGCAGTAAAAAAATGAAAACGAAATATAAAATGACTTGAAATGATCTGTCCAGTAAAATGTAGCTGGTAATATAAAGTTATTTGAATAATTATTTAATCACACAGCGGCAGTATAATGAATTGAATATTGAATGGAAATTCCTTAATAAAATTCCTAAGTTTTTAACAAATTCATTTCAGTTACCTTTTCTTTGACTTCAATTAAGTTTTTCATCCAGACGTTAATAAAATCCGAAAATAAAATCCAATCGAATTACGATTTGGAAGTTATGTGCGGAAAAATGAACTGAAGTCAAAGATAACCAAAATGAATTTATGAGAATTTTAGCAACTTTCTTAAGGAATTTCGATTCCATTCGAACGGATTCAAAATTGGGCAGATTACTGGTTACATTTGACTGCAACAATTAATTTATTGTTATTCTAAAAATAGTTTTTTACTGCCCAATGTAACAGCCCATATATTTAAAATGTGCCCTTAATTTCTTAGTAATGTAACATTATATTCTTAATAAATTATATATATAATAATTAAAACAAATAAATAATGCTTACCTTAAAATTTTATGAAGTCACGGGAGCACTGCACAAAATTCACTGCAAGACTGACGACTGACGACGCAAAGTCGCAAAAAAACAAAACACGTTGAAAAAGTTAACTGTTTACTCATTACATCTTCACTTAATAGACATTACATTTGTAAAAGGTGCCTTCAGCAAGTTCTGACGTGTTTGCATTCTCGCCCGAAGAAAGTTTAGTTATTACCTATTCGCTTCTGAGTTATTACAAATAGAAGAACTTACTTTCTTTGATTTTTCATACATGAATTCTCTGATTACCCCATAAGCGCTTGCACTATTTCCTACTGGACTGTGCTGTCATTTCTAAAACGAAACACTTATAATAAAAGTTTAATTAAAAATAACATTTCTATAGATGACTAAATACATTAAATTTAACTTAAAAGAAAGACCTGATAATCGCAGAAGCCGTTAACAGAAGTTTGAAGCTTTTGAAACCACCATTTATAAAGTTGTTAAGAGGAAACCTAATTTCGTATAAGATTTGTTTATACATATGTACGAAGACCTTCATTTGGAATAGTTAAGATCACCATATGGTAAATTTAAGGGACATTCCTCTACACTGGTATGCCATCTGATTCATGATAATGCAAACTTGCTCATCTTATTTAAACAAGGCGACTTGAAGCTGAAGCATATTTTCAATGATCATGTGAATAACATTTGAAATGTTCCGAAAAGCATGCGCATTGTGTGATATAAATATGAATTCTTAGTAATTGATAAGGATAGTCCTCTAGATAAAGATGGATACCGAAAGAACCATAAATACTATACAGCTGTATAAGCTGTATAGTTTTCTGCGTAAGCGGTATAGCTATCTGCATAACTTAAGCTGTCTCTATTGCTATATAGTAAAATGGATGAAAATGTGATGAAAGATATTATAATAATATAAAGCACTCAAGACTGGTAAAATCGAATCAGGAACTCAATTGAAGGAAACATTTAAGCCAATTACCAACACAAGTAGGTAAGCTAAGCTTCTGGATCAAGTGCACGTGTACAACCCCCAGACCCAAACTTAAGTTTATGACCGCCCCTAAATCCGACCGTAATAAAACAGACTAACCAAGAAACAATAAAATACACATAACAATTTGAGTCGAATGTCTAAAAAACCTTGAAGTTTTGAAATCTGAGAAAAACATTTGTTCGTCAGATGTAGACCTTTTCAAAAAATTTAAATTGATATCAAACTTATAAAATTAATGAAAAAAAGTAAATTGATATTAAAACTAAATTAGCAGGTAAAATTAATCGATGATTTGTTTCGTGCTGAAACATGCCGTCCGCCTTGCTATATTTATAGCAAAATCATAGTAAAATCTTCATCTCATAACCCTTGCACTTACTTTAAACAATGAACAAATTAACTAACTTAACTTAATCACTTATCAATAAATTTTATAATAGAAGAAATACGAAAATAGTATAAACTCTTGTCGATAAGAACTAAAAGATCAATTAATATATTGGTCATGAACATTAAACTTATATAAAATTGTAATGACTAGTTAGTATGACATAAATTCACGTCTCAATCATCAGCCTCCTCCTCAGTCGTAGAGCGCAATGGTAAAAGGCAGAGTTTATTAATCGCTCGAGTGTAACTCGACTTCGCGGTCTTAACCGATACTACTCTTACTGCCCCGTCTTTTCCGGGGAAACATTTGACCACGCCCCCAGTTCCCACTTGCTGGGAGGCAATAACTCGTTACGTATCAAAACTATATCTCCCTCTCTTAGATTCTCAGACTTCGCTGTCCACTTACGCCTTGTCTGCAAATGCAACATATACTCATTGCGCCACATGCGCCAAAACTGTTGCAACATTTGCTGTACTCTTTGCCATCTCGTCAGACGGTTTATTTTTACATCAATTAAATTTGGTTCAGGAAGACTTAAAGCTGCGCCACAGCGCAAAAAATGACCTGGCGTGAGGTATGAGAATTCATCGACACTATCCGACATTGGAGCGATCGGTCTTGAATTGAGACAAGTTCGAATCTGATATAAAAGTGTCAACATCTCCTCAAAAGTCAAAATTTGGTTGTTAACAACTCGGTTTAAATGGTGTTTGACACTCTTTACACCAGCCTCGGCTAGTCCTGAAAAGTTAGGAGCTCCTGGAGGATGAAATTTCCATTCCACTCCTCTGTTCGCGAAAAATGACTCGACATCTTTATTTGCCTGCAATTCTCGGAAATACCTTCGAAGTTCACGATCCGCGCCCTTGAAAGCTGATCCGTTATCGCTGACCATTTTTTCAGGAACTCGACACAAGGAAGTAAATCGGCGAAACGCTGCTAAAAAGCAAGCAGTTGAACAATCCGAGACAAGTTCCAAGTGAATGGCCCTGGTAACCAAACACACGAAAACTGCCACCCATTCCTTACGCGTCTTTTTTCCGCGTCTAGGTGAATCACGAGTGAGAAACGGTCCGCAGTAATCAACAGCGGTCTTGAGAAACGCGTCTGCCGGCTGCACACGATCTGCGGGCAAGTCGCCCATTATTTGCGTCAACGGCGGTGGCTTATAACGGATGCACCGCGAACACTTATTAATGCACGACTTGATTTGATTTCGAAGTTTAAGCACCTCGTATTCCTCGCGTATCACTCGCAACATCAATTGCTTTCCACCGTGCCATGTAATATCGTTATGAACCGACGAAATTAAAAGGTGATGGTAAGGGTAAGGTGATGAGGGCCTAAAATGATTGGATGTGTGACGGCGTACGGAAGGCCAGCATTGGTCAGTCGACCGCGAACTCGAAGAATATTGTTCTCGTCAAGAAAGGGTTTTAATCCGCGGATCGCGCCGCTTTGTACATCTTGGCCGCGTTTTATCTGTTGAATTTCTTTTTCAAAAATTTGACTTTGAAGGTGAAAATTCCAAAATTCCTTAGCTTTTCGCACATAAAAAGCTAACGATTCAACGGGAAGCGGATCTTCACCTTTCCTAACTCTACATGCAGAGATCGCTCGTGCAGCGAGACGTTTGAACAACGCGGTCACCATCATTAGCGTTTTCCATGAGGAGTATTTGTGTGCTATAGACTCCGTGGTACCGGGTGCATTGGTGACGTGAACATTCATAACGCGAGTTTTCAATTCAAGATCTTTCTCGTCCGGTTTGGCGGCGATATTTTCTGGCCAAGTCGCGCGATGCTGTACGAGCCACGGAGGACCCGACTCATGACTCGCGAGTTCAGTTGGTAACGCTCCCCTCGACGCGACATCTGCGGGGTTGAATTGAGTCGGTACATGTCTCCATTCTACGGCAGGTAGAGTCTCGTTAATCGTCCATACTCTATTCGCGACGAAACGGTTAAGTTTACTTGGACATGTTTGGAGCCAATGCAGAACGATCGACGAATCAGAGCAGCAAGTGATGTGAATATCCTCGCTTTTTAACGTTTGCCGAACGTGAGAAAGAAGTTTAGCTAATGCGACCGCCGCGTTCAATTCCAACCTCGGAATAGTTAATTCTTGCAACGGAGCAACTCGCGTTTTAGATGTTAACAAGGTAACTCGCGGTCCGTCGCTGGTCTCGCACTTGACATAAACAGCCGCCGCGAATGCCTTTTGAGATGCGTCCGCGAACCCATGAATTTCCCATGTTCGAATGTAACTATGTGTGCCGATCCATCGAGGTATGCGATATTTTCCAAGTTTTGCAAATTTTGAAAATAAACTGACCATTCTTTTTGAGCTTCCGCCGAAAGTTCCGAATCCCAATCCAATTTCTCGCGCCACAATTTTTGCATGAAAATTTTAGCAAGGACAACCGCAGGTCCAACCAAACCTAAAGGATCGAAAATACTCGCGATGATTGATAAGACGGATCTTTTAGTTAGAACTTTTGGAGGTTGCATTGTAACATCGAAGGAAAATTGATCTTCTTTCCGAATACATTTTAATCCGAGAACCTTTGTCGCTGTTGTTTCTTCGAATTTTTTCTCATCTTTTCTTGCGCGCAATTCATCCGGTAGATCAGCTAAAACTTCATCATTATTCGATTCCCATTTTCTCAACAAGAATCCGCCTGCTCGCAACAACGCAATCAACTCATCTCTTATGTCTTTGCACCGTTCCACCGTGTCCGCGCCGCAAATAACATCATCGACAAAAATATCATTGAGCAAAACAACAGCGGCTCTCGGATATCGCGAAGCTTCGTCAAGCGCCAGCTGTTTTATAACTCTCATTGACAGGTACGGTGCCGCCGCGGTTCCATAGGTAACGGTTGTAAGACGGTACACTAGGATTTCATTTGACTTCGGTGGCTTCCATAAGATACAAAGAAACGGTGTATCTTCTGGCGCGATGTTAATTTGACGAAACATTTTCTCAATATCCGCGAAACAAACGATTGGATATGTTCGCGATCGCAAGAGAATGTCGAAAATATCCTTTTGAAGTTTGGGTCCGGCGAACATGCATTCGTTCAGCGACTTACCGTTTTCGCTGAGAGCGCTCCCGTTAAACACGACTCGGAGCTTTGTCGTTGTACTTGACGGACGAAGTATTGGATGGTGAGGTAAGTAATAGCACAGAGAAGGATTGTCTGAAAAAGCTGCGTCCGGCGCCATGTGATTTAATTTCAGGTACTCTTCAAGAAACTCGTGGTACTTTTCGGCGAGAGCCGGTTCTCGATTAAATCGCGCTTCTAGATGCTTATATTGTTTGAATGCTTTGAAATAAGATTCGCCTAAGTCCGGTGGGTAGTTTTTAAACGGAATTCGCACTTGAAATCGCCCGTCGCTATCGCGCTTAGTTGTCGTTTGAAAAAACTGTTCGCACTCAATGTCCTCGGCTGAGGAAAATGGTCCGGCGGAGATTTCTTCCGTTTGCCAAAATTTTTGCAATTTGGCGTCAAGCGAATTAATGCTGGCATTGTGAACTTGAATTGATAAATGCATGATTTGACTTGCATCGGCCTGTCCAATTTGCCCAGACAAAATCCACCCAAGACTAGTTTCTTGCGCGGCCAATCCGAACTCCTGACTTTAAAATCAAACTAAAAGCTTCAGCGCCCAAGATCAATTCAACTGACTGATTTTTCAAATGACTATCATCGGCAAAATCTATATTTTTAAAATGATTAAGCGATTTGACTGTTTCATCGACTGGTGGAATATCCGATGTAACCTTTTTCATGATCAGCGCTTTAACTTTGACTGTCGAAGAGTTTTTGAATCGCGAGCGGATGTTCAAAATTGCGTACGAAGTGATTTTTTCAACTTCAATTCCACCGATTCCGCTAACTGTTACATTCGCAGGGTAACAGTTGATTTTCAACTTTCTCGCGAAATTTTGCGAAACAAACGAATATTGTGCGCCCTGATCAATTAACGCGCGAGCTGTCAATTCGCGTCCGTCCGACGTCATAACGCATACAGTGCAAGCAATACTCGCGGGACTACATCTAGTCACGCGGACGGAGGATCCACGCGACCTCGTTTGTTTGCAGGTTCGTCGGCGTCGCCTTCTGACGAAGCGTGTCTTTTGTTCGAATCGTTTCTGCGGTTGCTGAAAGTGTCATCATGAATCAAAACGTTGTGCTTTCTGCGGCATTTCGAACAAGTTCGTTTAGATGTGCATCTGTTGGACGCGTGACCTAGACGGAGGCAGTTAAAACAAACCCGAAGAGATCGAACTACCGCGAACCTTTTATCGACGGGCAGTTTGGTAAACTCATGACACGCGTACAACCAATGATCTTTTTTGCACTTCGGACAAAATGCCGTCGAAGAAGTGAATGCGCGCGTAGATCGTTTTTCGTTGTTGTTACCGGAGGAAATTTTAACTCGACACGCGCCTGCTTCGATACGCTTCCAGACAAAGGATTTAAACTCAGCGTAATTCGGATCGTTCGTCTCACTTCTTACGCTCGCGGAATCGTTCGGAAGAAAAAAATGAGGAAGGTGCGAAACGTGTCTTTCCCAATCTTCAAGCAACCCGCTGTCAAACTTCGACATGACGGTTGACAATAACAATTCACCCATGCCTCAACTTTAGCTCCTAAATCTTCAAGTGACATAAGATGCTCCTGAACCTCATTTAAAATTCTCTCATATTCATTAATGTTTGGGCGAGTGACAGAACGAATATTAACGAGGGAGAAAACATGCGCTTGTTTCAGCAAGCGTGGATTATCATATCTTTTAACGAGCTCGCTCCACGCGCGGTCAAAATTCTCACTTGAGGCTGGCAAATTTCTCAAAATCCCGGCAACACTACCGGTCAAACTTCGCTTCAAATAATTTAACTTGTCGGTCTTCGATAAACGCGTATTTATTACCATTGACTCAAACGAATGCTTAAAACCGACCCATTTTGCTCTATTACCATCGAACTCTGGAGGATCAATTCGACTCAATCGAGCCGCGGAAGCAAATAATTGAGACTCACCATTTTCACCATGTACCCTCTCATTCCTCGGTGGAACACTGTTTGTCGGTTTCGTCAGAACGTACAATTTTAATCGCGCATCTTGAAAGTTGCTCTGGGCCTCCTCAAACTCGCGATTCGCAAAAAACGGATGGGCTTGTCGCTGTTGGGCGGAGTACGAGGCGAAGATGTTGAAGTAGGTTGTTTTCGATGAATCCCAAGCGGATTGCAGGTCTTGGAGATGAAGTTCCAAGGCTGCCGTCTGTTCGTCAGAAATTCCGTCATCTTGCGTGAGTCAATAGATGCGTTCGACTTCACTCAAACGAACGCGTAGCTCGTCAATGGCCGAGTCCAATTGAGATCGCGGTGCCATTTTTCACGACGCGATTTAACGTTATTTCATTGAACTGCACAAATTTTCACCACACCTTGCAGTCTACAGGAAACAGATCCGGCTCGAAGGACCAAAAAATATTACGACATCAGCTGGTTGTTCCCCTTTTTCTGCCGTAGGCATTACTTATCCCTCAAGGATGTGGAATAGATTCAAAAATAAACAACACTAGTTTGGGCAAAGCCCGGGAGGAAAACCTCGAAGGTGACAAACCCCCCGTCGAGTTTATTAAAAAATCACAAAATTGCCTTTGATACAATGTGAAAATCTTCTTCAACTGTTTTCGCGATCACTCAAACCAAGACTGGCTAGCCCACCGATTCCACGCCAGATTTTGCCTCGTCCTCAGTCCCAAAAAGGGATGGCCTTGTTTTTGGAACACGTAGCGGGGATGAAAATCTCGAAAATCCGCCAATGGACGGCCAGATGAAATTACGTTCCTTTTTCAGCAAGTTCGATCCTGCGCCGACGGCTCGACGGCGGAGAGAGTCTCGAGGAACGGAGGCTCACAGTCCCAGGCTGGCTCCGTTGTCCTCTCGGTTATTTGCTTAGGCGCTCCAGACCCAACATCTGTTGTCCTCCTGCGCTCCAAACTCGTCATCCGACGCCCGGTTTTTCCGAGACCCAAACTTAAGTTTATGACCGCCCGAAGAAATCTTATCCTAAATCCGACCGTAATAAAACAGACTAACCAAGAAACAAATAACAATTTGAGTCGAATGTCTAAAAAACCTTGAAGTTTTGAAATCTGAGAAAAACATTTGTTCGTCAGATGTAGACCTTTTCAAAAAATTTAAATTGATATCAAACTTATAAAATTAATGAAAAAAAGTAAATTGATATTAAAACTAAATTAGCAGGTAAAATTAATCGATGATTTGTTTCGTGCTGAAACACTAGTAACTCATCCATCATCATATATTTTGTGGGTTACAGATAAGAATAATAAAACCGACTAGAGTTAGCAATATTGTCACCAAGATCGCTTATGAAAATGTGTTGAAATGTCAAGATAGAATCAAAGAAAAATGCAATAAGGTTAACGATTTAAATATATGTAATGGAAATAGCATAGTAGAAAGTAGCGAAACAGATTGCATACCTAAACTGCTGAGCATCCAACGACCATCCTGCACCAAGACGACTGGCCTACACATACCTACGGTAGAAGAGATAGCACCTGGACTCCTGTTTTTAAACCAGTTCAACGGATTACAAAGAGGCGACAAAAATTACCGGAACATTCATCATTCGCTTCATCAACGAAACAATTACCATTAGCAAGAAGAACTTCACAGCAAGAAAGTCCTCTGGCTTTAAACCTCTACCCGCTATCCTACAGCTGAGTTCTGCCCATAATGCCTACGAAGAGATTCTCACCCTGGAATCCATGAAAGAGCTACAAGTGAATAATACACAAGAGATAAAATTACTACAGACAGAAAATAAGCTAGGCCTTATAACTAACTTCAGCCTATCTACATTCGCCATCCTAGTAGTCTCATCATCCCTGTCAGGGTACACTGTTCAGTGAAGACAAACTTACCTGTACGCCCTATATCCATCCAGATTCCAACATCTTCAGCTGAAAAAACATCAGAAGAAGTAGAAATCCCGGAACCTCCGAAATAAATCATATTTTTTTAAGCAAATCCATAAAAGTTTTATTAATTTGCATATTTGGGTTTTAAAAAATGTATAAAATATACGACAAATTTCCATTTAATTATGGCGAGTATACTAAACATTCATAATAATAGTCTTTAAAGGTTAATAATAGTTAACTAATGAAAACAGCTTAACAGTATAAAAAAAATCTTTTTTTATTAGCATTAAAGATACATTCAAAACAAGCTCAATAAATTAAAGTACGATTGAGATTGATGCGCCAAAGTCCTGCTTCGACAGTTTCATTTTTCTGCATAACCGTAGTATAGGCTAAAGATTATTTTGCACCTAGTAACTGTAGGAATTTTTTAACAATACCATTACATTTTTCAAAAACTAAGTTTAGGCCAAAAACTCCATGTGATTATTTATGGTCAAGTCTATTGCACTTTTGAAATTGTAATCATTAAGTCAAAGTTACTTCTCATAAAATGATTCAGCCACTCCGAAGGCAGCGTCTTGCAAGTTATCAGCACAAGGGTTGTAACCCCAAAAGGCACCATGACATCCCATTTGTTCAAAACAGCTGTATCTTACACTTAAACTGTTTGGGGAACAGCAGGAAACGATGGCCCAAACGCATTGTGAAGGTTCGGATTGTGCGGGTAATTTGGTAATTGTCCTCGGAGTTGTTCTTATTATTGTTGGTTCCGCAGTTGATCTTCGAGCTGGTTCTTGCACAGTATTCGGTATATCAGGAAGAATAGCAGGTCTTTGGGGAGAATTTGAAGGTCTCTGAGCAGCTTAAAGAAAATGACAAAGGAAAGAATATACTAAAATCAGACATAAAAGTTAACGCAATTAATCATAACTTAAATATCTTCCAAACGAGGGTCTGTTGATTTATAAAATCATAAAATAATCATGCTCTTAAATTCTGAAAGGAGGGCAGTAACTTCTTTTTTCACAGGAAATACAACAAAAAAAAAGAGGGTCGACATTCACAGCGAAATTTGTCTCAGTGCTTTTACTAAGGCGGGAAGTGCGATGATTTTAAACAAATTTTGAGGTAACAAGATGAAGCAATAATTAATTACGTAATAATTTCTTTCTCTTTGTCGTAATATTAATGACATTACTTTGTCCTTGGAACAACAATCTCCTTGCTCTATATAAAAAAATAGGCGGATATATGGATTATATGGCCAGCCCATCATAGACTATTGATTTCCAGTCTGTGCCTTTATAAAAGCTCTGGTCGGTGACCAGTTAATTCTGCAGTAGGGTTTCAAGATCGAAGATCTTTCCACAACTAGTTCATCAGCGGCTTCATTTACTTCGATACTCGGAATGCTCTGGTACTCAAAAGATCGCAACTCTGCTGGAAGTAGTCAACCAAGTTGAAATATTTAAAAATTTTCTTATAAATTGGTATTCCATGAACCCGACGCTACTGTTTATTTATTAAGAAGTACTACTGCGCTTTCACTGATGTGCACAGCATAGCCAAACTGCCTTAAAATAACCTTATCTTAAACATGTAGAATTTAAGAATTGAGGCAAGCACGCTATGCACACTTGAATCTAAATGTTTAAACTGATGCAATCAATAAAATTCTTGGTTTTGAACATGAACTAAATGCTATGTTACTGATTAATAAACATGGAAACGCTGCTGCGCTGATAGCAAAGATCATTAAGTACAAGATGTGACACTCTATATAAGCCCAAAGCTATAACCAATATGCAATTTCTAAAACAACCTGGGGAAAATTTTTCTATTAGAAAAAGTAACAAAGAACTTCTGCTTCCCATGCCTTTCTTAATTCCAATTAGAACGAAAGAAATAAGAATAGGCAGTCAAATATTATCATCTACAGCAGTTATAGTATAGAGAATAATGTGCAGCGTTTTTTATCACGTATTTTTAAAGGCGGGACAAAGTCTCTGTTGCGCTGTGTGCCTTTGCATGCATTGTATTAGTACCGTTCCCGGTTCTGAATCGAGAATGGGGAAGAGTCAGAAAGCACACACAGAGCTTATATACGGATGCGGGATGGTTACATTTTTTTACTGTGCATTTTTAAAGGCAAGGATTGCCTCTAAGAACCGTAAATTCTGGGAAGCAGTTATTGAAGAAGATGGTTACTACGCTGCGGATTAATCGTTTAAAACTGTTACTGTTGAATTTTTATGTTTCCTTTGTCATAATAAATAGTGTTCAAGAACGCCTGATAATTATGCACCAACCCAATAGATCGCCTCAGGTGATGAATTAAAATGCATATGATAGTTTGTTCCCAAAACAACATAAACAAAAAAAATAATTATAGACATTTAGAGTCAAAAGATATTTTTTCCTTCCAAAATGAGCACATAATCAGCTCATCAGCTAACGGTGAGATTCTTGCTTTTACATCTAAGTAACCCTTCAACGAAAACAGGTTAAACTAAGGGAAGGGGAGGCATGTGATGTACCACATTTAAGCCTGACCTACTAACTAACCAATTTGTTAAATTGACTGAATCACCTATAAAGTAAAAGTACTCAAAACATTGTCTGGGAAATGTTTAATCAGGAAGAGTTTTTACCATTTTTTAAGGAAAAAACTTCTTTGCTTATAATGTTGGTATAGAATTCCTGCATACACACATTTGTGCTTTATGTAATACTATATACTAGATTTTAATGCATTAGGCTGAGTTGGAGTTGAGTTTTCATTGAGTAGATATGACAGGATTCAACTCACATCTGTTTCCATTAGCATTCGTTGGGATATTCAATGACATATAGAAGTACACTATTCGACCCATACAAAATATCTATGTATATTAAAATGACGCACTTGTTGCAATGTTTAGGGAAATTTGATTTAAGTGTACAAGATATATTTAAAACTAAATACAATATTTAAATTAACTGCCTTTTGAAAACGACTGTCTTGCCTAATAAGTAAGTAATATATATACCTATATATGTATATATTTGAACGCTCTTTATGTGAAACTTGTCAAAAGATGCATTATTGGATAAGAAAAATTTAGTAGTCCATTTCATATATGTCGAATAAGTTCGGAATTGGGAAAAGTCACAGATTTCAATTAAATTTTGTAGGACTCTTCCACTAGGTCTAAAACGGAAGAATTTCTTTCTATAGTTTCCGAAATATCTGGCAAAATGTCAAAATTAAATCTGGTTATTTCCTCCACAAAATTCTTTTATTCATGCATAATTTCATTAAAAACTGCTGAATTCCTCTAACGTTTAATGCACTATACACGTTTCATGTTTCTTTTTACAATTCCTTTTGCGCAGAGACGAGCCCGCATTTGTGTGTGCGTGTGCAAGTAAGAAGATTTTTGTTTACATTTGTTACTATATTGTGAAAAGTGTATAGTAGAATGCAAGGTAGGGAAAGTCATCGATTTTTGATGAAATTAGGCGGAGGAGAAAAAATTGCAGTGGAAATATTCCACTACTAATTTTGACAAAATGTCAAATGGAATATTTCGGAAACTATAGCCCACCGCTAAGAAATGTTGGTTTTAGACCAAATGGAAGACTTCTACAAAATTTTATTGAAATCAGTGACTCTTTCCTATTTCAAACTTATACCAAATACTAGTTTCTGCAATAATTTGCAAATTTTTAGGAAAAATTTTGAAAGGATGTTCCTCTACAGATATAAGGCAAGAAAAAAAAATCTGTGAAATTGAAGACTAGCTCAACCCGACTAGCCAACCTAACGAAACACCGTGTTTCCATGTCACTAACTCGAATTTAACTCGAGTTCAACATGATAATATTATTTCAATAATGTTTTGACGGTGAAGGGCTGGTACTTATTCTAATACAAATGATTGTTGAAATGATGACTATCCCACTTGGTTAAAACGTACACATGAAAAAAGTTAGCCAGGTTGACTGAAACACGAGAACCGAACACAAACATAAAAGAGACAAGAAAAAGGAACAAGATGGTGCAATTTCTGTTGGTTGGCTCTGGATTGGTGATTCGGCATTCCTAGCTATTTCAAAAAGCGATAAATCAAACAAATTTATCACACATCTTGGAACTTTTCATCACTGGGGACATTATATTTTCTAACAAGTTAGCTTCCTGGCAGCATAAAAACAAGAACAAATTAACTGCATTAACTTTACACTTGCTTTACCTATTACTAACAGTATGTGATATTTTGAAAAATATTTAGAATATAAAACAAAAGCAATTTAAACTTACAGGGTTGACGATTTCCATCGGAATTTTCCTGGACTCTGTTCTCTCTGTGAATCAATGGTGGGGGTCGTGTTCGGGCACCTTCTGGTCCTTTGGTTGTTTGTGGCGCCCTCGTTGTCGTTTGTGGATGTCCTAGAAATAATTTTTAAAACCATTTATAAAGCAAGCCCAGTCTGACTGTCAGAGATACTCGTGCGCACAGGTTTAACACAAGCATTTTGCAACGTTTCAACTCTATTTTAAAAGATCGCAACTTATTTTTAGACCAAAAAAAGGATTTGAGTTCATATTCATAACAATTTGAAATATCAGAAAAGTTTTTTCAAAATATATTAACGAGATTATATGGCAATTCTCTAGTGTAAAACAGTGCTTAAATAGTGACAAAAGTAGTAAATTTACCAGGTGTATCGCAAAGTCCTTACCGGTTATCCTAACAGATGTCGCTAGCCGTAAGTACGAAATAAAATGATTTGACATACATATATGCCATTTTATTCTACTTTCATTAGGCTTCAAAACAACAAAAGTTTCATTCCATCTAAATAATAGCGTCTTAGTGTTATAATTCTGTGAATATGTCGAATTTCGTTCCTGAAAAAGACCATTTGCGGTATGCATTGCATTAACAGAAAAGACCAGTGAAAGCCATCTTTTGCTGGTAGAAACTTACGGATAGCATGCTCCAAGCATAAAAACATGTGAAATGTGGTTTCGAAAATTTAAAAGTGGTGATTTTGATTTCAAAGACAGTAAACGTTCAAGTAGATCAAAAACATTTGTAGACGGGGAATTGCATTGTTATTGGACAAAAACCCACCCCAAACTCAAAAACAATTGAGAGAAACATTAAATATGGCAAAAGAAATAATTAGCGACGAGCAATAGGAAAGATTCAAAACTTGGAAAGATGGGTGCCACATGAACTGAATGAATGCAAATGGAAAATCGAAAAACCATTTGTGAAATGCTCCTTCAACGATACGAAAGGAAGTCATTTTTGGTTCAGATTGTAACAGGTGATTTATTTCGAAAATCCAAAACGTAAAAAATCGTGGTTATCGCCTACCAAGCTGACTTATTGACTCCAAGGCCCAATCGCTTCAGGAAGGCATGGGTATTGTGAACTTCTGAATCATGGTAAAATAGTTAATACTGATTGCTACAAACAACAAATAATAAATGAAAACCATGCGTTGATAGCAAAACGTCCCGAAGACATGATAAAGTGATTTTGTTGCATGATAATGCACCGCAAAACAACAAACAATATACAGCAAAACCGGTGAAAGACGCATTGAAATCGCTTGTATGGGACGTATTATCGCACTAGCCCTACTCTATTTTGTTCTATTTTTTGCTGTAAACTCAAGAAATGTTTAATGTTGTTAAACAAAAAATATTAAAAAATCCGAATTGTTAAAATGTCAATGGAAGCGTATTTTTTTCAGTTTTTAATGCCTTATAATTTAGTCCGTCTTTAACTGTTATACCGGATCCGTCTTTATCTATTATTACTTCTACTTTAATACTACTTATTGATGCAGTAAACTGACATAGGAAATGCGTGGCGCAATATTGGGAAACATCCCA